>JANBXA010000372.1:33135000-34335000 GCA_030556225.1 Cricetiscus sungorus | reverse complement strand
AAAACACACTTGCTGAGATCTAGTGTTGAGACATATACTCAAACTAAGTCATGACTATCATATCCTCATTTAAAAATTCTAGAGAAGACAACCTCTGGTAGATTATCTCTACCAAAAATTTAGGGATGCTTAAAATGACCAGTCTAAGTCTAAAGTAATATTTTGGTGATAACTCTCTCTGTGTGCTAAATATCTTCATGAAGAGTCAATAGGATAGTAACAAACACATAAAACCTTCAAAGTAAGTGTTGTTGGTCAAACAACAAAATCAACTTTGATTTTGACTAAAACATAAAACATATACAAGTGATCATGTAATTGGACTCCCTCTGTAAACAAACTTCATTCTCAGTCTCTTATATAAATATATGATAATTATTTAGATAAGTGACAAATTTTTGGAAAAATGAAATCTCAGTGAATGATGAAAAGGTATAGGGAGGGTTGTGTAAATGGAGCACACCAATAAACATACTCAATCACATCATGCAACTCTCCATGATGTCAGAGATATCTAGTCCCACCAATGTCTGTCTACTCACATTTTTTAGAATTTATAAGATACACAAATAGTTATGAATGCCTACATATCATTGTTTCATATGAGGATTTTATTGTGACTTCTCTTACCCCATGTGAGATATGTATAAGCTAGACTTGTCAATCATGTCCCAAACATGTATCAACCTAACACAGAACCCAAGATTCTAGTCTGTGAGCTTAATGACAGTATCAAGCAAAACTTACGAAGTGTCATGGGGTGTAAATGAATTCTGTATGTGAAAAAAAAATATAATTACCAAGACAATTTAGCTGTTCCTATCATTTCTAGTGTTTCCCTATGTCTATGTATTACATGATTTTGTAGTTTGTTCTAATGAATATGAGTTATTTATAGATGCTTAGACTTTGTGTGGTTAATTTGTAAATGAAATTTAGATAGCCCTCACAAGATACCTGTTGTTATCTAAGGTTTACAGATGGAGTTTATGTGGCCTCACATCATCTGACCTACATGTACACTCATATGCATGCCCCAGAGAAACACAGACACACAGACACACACACACACACACACACACACACACACACACACACACACACACACACACTTAAAAACTAAGATGAAAACAATTCAAATTTAGTAAGTTAGTTGAAGAGTTGAAGATTCAGGAATTTGGTCTTTTCTGTAGGTAGGCTGCTTGGAAACTTTATATGGAATAAAATTACAATGGGAAGAAAATTACTTTGGGAAGATTGTCAAGCTAAGATAGGCTACTTTTCTTCCATGTGCAACACCCATTGTGTTACAAAAAAATTATTACATTATAATTTAAAATTGATTAGAAACACAATACACTCATTAGGAGATAAAAACAAAGAAACTTAATTTAAATGCACATAAGTTATATGACTTGAGATTTCTAAATAAGTATGTGTTTAGATTTATTTTGAAATAAGGAGATGAAAGAAAATTGTTTTGAAAGAAGACCTGTATTAGAAAAGATGGAAACTTTGTGGGTACAGCTTGTATTGACTAATTATGAGGCAGCTTGCTATGGTTATAACCTATGGTAACGAGCAGCCTCAATTACATCAACTACACATTACAAGTTGGTTGTTTTGTTTCTGTTTCTGTCTCTGTTGTTATTCTGAGACAGGTTCTCACTATGTAACCATGGCTAGCTGACAATTCACTATGCAGACAAGGCTAGCCTTGAACTCATTGAGATCTGCCTGTCTCTGTCTCTTGTAGGCAGGAATCAACATCTTGTGCCACACATTTGGCATAGTACAGTTTATGAACAGGTTAAAGAACAATATGAAGAAGAGAATTATTAAATATTTCTTAACTTGGAATTTATGAATTTCGATTTGCAAAAACAAGGCTTCTGGGTAGTTTCAGGAGATGGTAAGACAAGGTCTCATGAATTCCAGGCTGTTCTGTTACATGTAGCTGTGCTCCCGATTCTCCTGTCTCCACATCCATAATGGGCCTAAAGACATCTTATTCAGCTTCTAGACAGCTCTTAAACATGATTTAAGCTTGCCTAACAAATGCTGAATACAGGCATCAGAGTCATATTAAATTGTAAGAAGTATTACTGTATTTCATGTGTATTTTAACACATGAAATTATAAAGGGCTAAATCATATTATTTTACTAATATCCACAAAACCCTAGAAGGCAATTGGCCTTCTTCATATGCTTAAAATTTACTAATAATATTATGGAGAACAGAAACAAGAATTGAGCTCCTCTTTATACACGTAAAAGAAATATGGAATGTTGAAGTGATTGGACACTCTCAGTTCTTTGATGCAGAAATACACTCCTGTTTTTGCTGTTGCTATCCCAGAGTAAAATTTCATTGAAGAGATTCTAGTCAAGAAAAGTCTGTGGCTGTAATTCATGATGGCCTGACTCCAGTTCTATTTCATTTATGAACCTTTGAACACCTCATTTTCCAAGAAAGCCAAATGTGTCTTATCTCTTCAAACAATGAAGGCAAGGGGCTGGCAAAACACTACAATGAAGCACATATCTTGCAAACACAAAGGCCTTTATTTGGTATACTCACTCCAGAAAACACATAAAGAAACCCAGGTGTACTGGCCTATCCCTGTGCTAAGAAGGCAGAGATAGATAAATCCCTGGGACTTTCTGGCATAGCCACCTTGTGTCCCTGATATGTACAAGGTGATTGTGCCTTCCTATCAACAACAACAACAACAATAATAATAATAAAGTAGACAACATATGAGCAAGACAATTAAGTTTTTGCGTTGGCATCCACATACTCAAGCCCATAATTACAGGGGCACCTGTACACTTATATACAGGAACACACATGAGTATTCTTAGAAGTAAAAGTCAAGTTAATGTTTTTCTGATATTTTCAGTTATATAATATTTATTATGTGTGAAAATTTGTGTAAAGATGAGACTCATCTTTTCTATTTCCCATACAGTCTGATATAAATTGATAAATTACATTGACTACATTAAAATTCATTTATATATGACTTTTTAGAGGATTAGAATAGGTTCACAGCTTGGTTGAAGGTCAGAGAAGCATAGAATTGAATATATAAAGCAATTCTAAACTGATACAACAAAGTCCCATTTTGTTTTTAATAGATTGTATTTAAGATTGTCATATCTTATATGTGACAGACCCCTCTTCATTATGTATATCATGTGTCCTCAAATTCTTTTTCTATTAGAATATTTATCAGTCACTAAAAGCAAAGTTCTATGACTTTTGTATTATAAGATAAAACTACATTTTTCATTTTAATTAAAAAATTACCCAAAGATTTATGAATAATCTCCTTTTGTGTGACTAAATTAATTTTTTGACATGAATTCATTGGGGGTATATATGACAGTATTTAGAGAAAACCTTTTCATATTTGGGTTTATAAATACCTATACATAAATGCAAATAAATGTCCTATTTAATTTTCTGGAGCAGGTGAGGGATATATTTAATCAAGTTAATGTTTAGTTAATGTTTAGTTAATTAGGAACTCTCTTATTCAAAACTATACCTGCTAAGATAAATAAAATTTCTGCTGATCTTCCAATGGGCTTACAAGCCAATGAGAATGAAGAAGTGTGAGAGTTCAAGTATGTTTCCTGATATTAAAATAATTTTCTGCCATCTAAAAATAAACCAGAATAATATTTAAGATCACACTTTCTTTTCTAAAATTTCTAAGAAATTCAAAATATACTGAAAATGACACCAAAAATGGTGGTTCAGGGTGTGCAGAAAGGAAATCCATTCAGAGAGTAATGTTTAAATTCTACATTGGGGAATGGAAAATCAGCAAATTTTAACCTCCATTGAATGTGGGTCCAAAAGAATGCCACCAAAGACAATTGTCTCTAAGGAACAAAATGTAAATATTTCATCCTACAAACAAGACTAGAGATGAGGCATACAAAAAAGAAAACACATTCTTGCAGATGTAGTCGTGTACACCTACCACCAGCCATGAAGCCAAGATGTAATGACTGCTTGAGTCTAGCTGTTTGAGACAAACCTGGGCAACACAGTGAGATCTCATCTAAAATTAATATCCTGAAATCAACTACTTGAATTCAGTTTTTCCATGTACAAACTCTGAGAGCTACATTTCTGACAGAAAATTGTTTCACCCAAGACCACTATTCAAGAATATCCTAGCAGAGAATGAACTCAGAGTAAAAGTATGCAATCTCCTAAAAGTGGCCTCTCACTTTTCTTCATGGAAAGCTACTGGAATTTTTAGAATAAGACAGAAAAAAAGACACTGCAAGATACCTACTAAAAAATTTTCATGGAATGGCTAATCCTATATGGCATTTAAACAACACATGTAGGAAATGTTGGTAGGGGGTTTGTCACATGGTTTGTCTCTAAGGAAACTGAAAATTTGTATTACTGATGAGCTATAGCCACTACTATGCACTGAGTAGTGTCTTCACAACTATTTTCAAGATTCCATTTTTTTCCCTCTGAGTAGTATTCCGTTGTGTGTATGTACTACATCTTCCTTATCCATTCTTCAGTCTAGGTTGCTTCCAGTTTATTGCTATTACAAATAATGCTGCTATGAACATAGCTGAATGGATGTCTTTATTGTATGCATGTGAATCATTGGGGTATATGCTTAAGAGTGGAATTTCTGGAAAGGATGTGGAGAAAGGGAGCACTCCTTCACTGCTGGTGGGAATATAAACTCATAAAGCCATTTTGGAGATCAGTATGGCAGTTCCTCAGGAAAATGGGAATTAGCTTACCACAGGATCAATCAAATCCACTCTTAGGTATATACCCAAATGACTCACATCCATGCAACAAAGACATGTGCTCATGTTCATAGCAGCATTATTTGTAATAGCAAGAACCTGGAAGCAACTTAGATGCCCTTTAACTGAAGAATGGATAAAGAAGATGTGGCACATCTACACAATGGAATACTACTCTGCAGAAAAAAATAATGGAATCTTGAAATTCACAGGCAAATGGATAGAACTTGAACAAACCATCCTTAATGAGGTACCCAGTCACAAAAAAGAGGAAGAGGGTATGTACTCACTCATATATGGATTTTAGTCCTAGAGCAAAGGATCACTAGCCTATAATGCATACCACCAGACAAACTGGGATACGAAGTGTATTCTAAGAGATTCATATATGGTCCCTCACAAAAGGGGGAAGGAACAAGTCCCCCAGAGCACATGGGCAATGGGGGGCAGTGAATGGAGAGAGAACTAGGAGAAAGTGAAGGGGAGAAGAGAAAAACATGTGTGACTAGATAGGTTGAGTCAGGATGAGAAGGGGGCATAAAAGAGGGAGACATTATTGGTTTGAAGAGAAAACTGAACCTAAAGAAAGTCAAGAGAACTATAAGACCAACTCCAACTAATAATTCAAGCAAACATGAAAAGGCTATCATAAATGTTCTTTCCTGATAGTGAGATCATCATCTAAATTACCCACCATCATGGAGTCCTCATCTAGTACCTGTTGGAAACAGAAGCAAGCACCCATAACCAAACACTGAGTGGAACTAGAATCCAGATGCTGAGAGAAGGGACAAGACCAGGTTGCAGAAACTCACAAAGACAGCTGACCTGAACAAGGAGGCACTTGGGCCTCCCAGACTGATGGCTAGAAACCCAGCAAGGGACTGACTCAGACCCCCTGAATATGGGCCTCAGCTAGAAGGACTGAGCAGTCTGGGGGACCTCAGAGAGTAGAAACAGGATCTATTTCTGGTGCACAAAAGGGCCTTTCAGACACATATCCCATTAAGGGATACCCTCTTAACCTAGAGACAAGAGAGAAGTCCTAGTCCCTACTTCAAATGACTTGACAGACTTATATGACCCAACCTGGATAGCATAGTCCTACAAGTGGATTGGGGGTGGGGGATGAAAGGGGAGGGTGGCCAGGGTGCATGTCACAGGGAAAAGAGACTAAAAGGCAGGGAGGGAATGATGGATGGATGGAGGGAGGGAGGGTTGGAGGGAGGAAGGGAGAGGAAACTGAGATCCACATGTAACATTTTTAGATTATATTATTATTATTAAAAAAAGAAGGAAAAATGTTGCTGGATTAATTCAATATATATTTAAATATATATATACATATATGTATATATATATTTAAAACTTTTTTACTTCAAAATTTAAGCCTAAGGATAAGTTACTGGGGAAAAGGATTTATAATTTTGTTTCCACAGAAAATGAAAACTTGTGGATACCTTCCAGATTAATGTGGCTTGATTGAGCAAGACCGCCTGAAGCAACATCAATGGGACAATGTAGCCTTGCAGACCACTACAGCCAGGACTTCTGCATCTTCTTAGGATCCCCATGACAACGCCCCCTACCAGCAGGCAGCAGCTTGCCAAGAAAGACACCCAGATTCCGAAATATTGTTTATAAATGTTTGTTCTCATTTAAAAAAAGGCATGTATAATTATGTGTAGCATAAAATAAATAAATGTTAAAAAAAAAAGAGTGGAATTGCCGGGTCCTGTGGATTTTAGACTTACAGCAAAGGATTACCAGTCTACAATTCACACTGACAGAGAAACTACGATACAAGGAGGAAACTAAGAGATTCATACCATACAATGTCCCTCACAGAGTGGGAAATAGACAAGATCTCCTGAGCATTTGGGAAGTGGAGGGGGCAGTGAGAGGAGAGGGACCAGGAAAAAGAGATGGGGAAGAGAGGAGAACATTGGGTCCAGGAAGATTGAGTCGGGGGACAAACAGACAAAAGCAAAAAAGAAATGAGATACCATAATAGAGGGAGCCATTATAGGTTTGAAGAGAAAACTGACACTAGAGAAATATCCAGAAACCTACAAGGATGACCCCTGCTAACAATCTGAGCAACAGTGGAGAGGCTATCTTACATGCCCTTCCTTGATAATGAGATTGATAACTAACTTATATGCCATAATAGAGCCCTCATTCAGTAGCTAATGGAAACAGAAGCAGAAACCCACAGCTAAACACTGAGCCAAACTGGAATCCAGATGCAGAGAGGGAGGACAAGACGAGGATACAGAAACCCACAGAGACAGCTGACATGAACAAGGAGGAGCAAATGCGCCACCAGACTGATAGCTGAGAAACCAGCATTGAACTCACTCAGACCCCCTGAACATGGGTCTCAGTTAGAAGGCTTGGGCAGTCTAAGGGACCTCTGACAGTGGGACCAGGATGGATCCCTGGTGCACAAAAGTACTTTGGGAGCATGTTCCCCATGGAGGGATACTCCCTTAGCCTAGAGGGAGGAGGGTGGGCTTAGACCCTACTCCATTTGACTTGAGAGAATTTGATGATTCCCTCCTGGAAGGCATCACCCTCCCTATGGAATGGGTGGGGAATGGGACTGGAGGGAAGCTCGGGGGTCTTGAGAGGGAAGGAGGGAGAGGGAACTGGGATCCATATATAAAATAAGAAAAAAGAAAGTAATCTGTATTAAATGAAATCATCCATACAAGGTTGATTTCATAGAGTTTGCGTTCTTACCTGAGCAGACACTAGACCATTCTCTTTCTTACCACATTGTCCAAGCAAGGTCATATAAGAGACAACCAAAACATGGTCATGTGAATCTGTAAAGCATTCTGTATACCTTTACCAGAAACCTAACCATGCCACACTGTGACTATGAGAAATACCTTCTTAATGCTGAATCTCCACTGGCTTTGGCATTTTTGTTATTGACATCTAGGCAGAAAAAGATTTACCCTGTCCCCAAAGAGTCATGTTCGAAACTATGATTATATTTATTGCTATGGTTGATAGTAGAGATGAATCAGATAAATAAAAGTGAAGGAAAGGATGTTATGAACTACCAAAATAATATAGAAGAAACAATATATTTTACTAGTGTAATATATATCTAGGTATGGCTACTCTTTACCTTATTAAAAAGTAAAACTTAGATAAGTAGAAATGGGTTAATAATTAAGACAGAGCTAGCCCATAAACAATAATGGTAACTGGCCAACAGGATTGTATCAAATGCAGAGTCTATGGGTATTATTTGGGGCCGGCACACCAGACCAGCCGGGCTGGCAGAAAACATAAATGCTACAAGTAAATATTTGTTTAACCCAATATGAGAAACCCTACATGTTTTGTGTGTGTGTGTGTGTGTGTGTGTGTGTGTGTGTGTGTAGACATATAGAATGAATATAAAAAATAAAACACAGGGTCATTACTGTTATTGAAGCTATTAGTAAATGAGTGTTCTCCTCGATTAATTTCAGATTTAAACAAAGATGGATATCAGATAAAGTCTGGTGTAGTTCAGGTCCTGAAGAGGCCTCCCTTTCTAACTCACACCCCTAAAAACAATTGCAGGGGGGCTGGATGATTAGTATATAAGTTTTGCAAGGTGAGTCTTCACTATTTAGAGACTGTTTTTAGCACACCATTGAAATCAGCAATATGTTTTTATATTTTCCCTCAAAGAAATAATCTCACTTCATGGTAACATAAAATATGTGTTCTCTGTTAGAGAAACAATTTGGATTATAGAAGAATAATAGAGATAATGAGTTGGTAATATCACATACTTTAAAAAACAACAGTCAAGATTTCTGTAAGAATAGTAAACAATGCCAAATCCCAAACTAGAGAGACTGTTAAATATTAACCAATAAATCCCAGGGAGTAACTAAATCTTAAATTTGAAAATCTCTCTCTGTCTCTGTCTCTCTCTCACAAAGAATGTATTTGGGGAAAAATGAATATAATAAAGATAATTACAGGAAGAGGTTCTTGATGTCAGTAAGTGTTGGAAGAGATTATTATGCATAGACAACAATAAACCTTAACCAAACCACTCATCCTGTATCAAATGTTAACTCAATTATAAAATGAAGATACGAATTATACTTAAAGTCATAGATTGACATTCTGAAACTTCTACTTTAAAGAAAAGTAAATATTTTCACAGAAGCATGCCAGTCATCATGCATAAAAATGTAAAACTTAGATTTCAATAAAATATTACATTTCCCCACAGAACTATAGTCAACTCTTCCATAACTCAAAGGACATCTAAAGAAAGACAGAAAGAATATACTAATGGAAATAAAGAGTGTTATGTTGTAGTATGCTGTCTCCCAAATGATATATGGCCATTCAACTATACCCTCATAACAAAGGTGGGCATGCCAACATTTTGTCACAAATGTGGCAAGGGCTGGAAGACTTCACCACTATTTGAGGTACTTTTGGAACAATAAGTCATGTAGTCAAGCATAGCATAGCCATCTCTCTGAGAATATAGTATAGTAGTATAGTCATTGTATATAACACTGAGTTTCATAATGACATTAAATACCAACACACACACACACACACACACACACACACACACACACACACACATATATATATATATATATATATATATATATATATATATATATGAAGACCATATTCTTCCCATGACCTTACCCTCCTACACTTTTTTTCTTTGTACCACCAGACAGTTATGTGTGTGTGAGAGATTTTATATATGTATGTAAACTCTCAGTATTATAACAGAAAACATGAGATGTTTGTATTTTTGAGACTTTATTAATTCACTTAAAGTATTTATTGCACATTTTTACATCTTTTGAGAACAGAGTATTTGTTTTATTTTCCCATTTATTGCTTTGATTGTTTGCTTTCTTATTATTCAGTTTTAAAAAATTATCTTTGTCTACTTTAGATATTAATATTTTGTCAAATGTATAACTGACCATGATTTCCTCAAGTTTCAGGGGTTCTTTCTTCCTCTGTTGTTTCCTTTGTTCCTCATCTAGCCATTCTTGTTATTTTCCCTGAGGGACTAGAATCCTAGTCACAAACTCAGTGCCTTAGCCTGGATCTTAATGTGTTTTCCTGATATTTTCCTCAACAGTTTAATTTCTAGGTCTTTTATTATGGTTATTTAGGGAAAGGGATCTAGTTTCATCATATTCTATGTGGATATTGTTTTCCAAGCACTAGTTTTAAGAATTTGTGTTTTCTTCAAAGTGTGTTATTCCCATTGGTTTTCAGGTGTCTATAGATGCAGGAATTAATATCTGTCTTCCATTCCAGTAGTGATCTTTTTGTCTGTCTCTGTATCAGCTTTATGTTGTTTGGTTACCATACATTTTATTATAACGTGGAACTATGTCTGGTGATATTTAGAGCATGACTCTATTTCCTGAGGTTTTCTTAGTGCTTTAGGGATGGTTTGACCTTCATTATTAGTTTAAGATGGCTTTCTCCATTTCTGAGAATAAAGGCAGTAGACTTATCATGATAATTTCATTCAGGTGATTATATGACTTCTTCCATTGGGTTCAAATATTTGATATAGTTTTGATTTGTATGTGCACTGCTCTTTCTTAACATCTTCAAATAAATATAGACATAACTGGGATAAAGGAGTCTCAACTGAAGAATTGCCTCCATTAGGCTGTCCTATAGGAAAGTGTATGCAGGCATTTAATTGACTGATTGCTGATGTAGGAGAGCCCTCTCCAGTGTAAGTTGTTTCACCCCTTCCAGGTGTTCCCAAGTAGTATAAAAAAATCCCCATTAATATCCCAGCACAATTCTTCACCAACCTTGAAAAGATAATAATCAAGTTTATATGGAAAAACAAAAGACCCAGGATAGTCAAAACAATTCTATAAAATAAAGGAACTTCAGGAGGCATCACCATCCCCAACATTAAGCTCTACTACAGAGCTATAGCCTTGAAAGAGCCTGGTATTGGGTAGACCAATGGAATCGAATAGAAAATCCTGACATTAACCTACACACCTACAAACACCTGATTTATGAAAAAAACAGATAAAAGTATACAATGGGAGGAGAAAAGCATCTCCAACAAATGGTGCTGGCACAACTGGATGATGGCGTGTAGAAAGAAGACTGCAGAGAGCCATGTCTATTGCCACACACAAAACACAAGTACAAATGGATCAAAGGCCTCAACATAAGTCCAGCCACACTGAACCTCTTAGAAGACAAAGTGGGAGGTACCATTGAAGAAATTGGTACAGGAGAAAGTTTCCTGTAAATAACTCCAGTAGCACAGACACTGATATCAACAATTAATAAAAGGGACCTCCTCAGACTTAGAAGCTTCTGTAAGGCAAAGGACACAGCAGACATAACCAAATGGCAACCCACATACTGAAAAAAGATTTTCACCAATTCTACATCTGACAGGGGGCTGGTAGACAAAATATAAAAAGAACTCAAGAAACTAGTCACCAAAACACCAAATAACTCTATTAAAAAATGGGGTACAAAACTGAATAGAGAACTCTCAATAAAGGAAATAAAAAAGGCTGAAAGACACTTAAGAAAATGCTCCCATCCTTAGCTATCAGGGAAATGCAAATCAAAACAACTTTGAGATACCATCTTACTCCTGCCAGAATGGCTAAAATTAGAAGCACCAATGAAAACTTATGTTTGAGAGCATGTGGAGAAAGGGGAACACTCCTCCAATGCTATTGGGAGTGCAAACTTGTACAGCCATTTAGGAGATCAGTATACTAGTTTCTCAGGAAAATGGGAATCAGTCTACCACAGAATCCAGCAATCCCCCCCCCACTTAGGCATATACCCAAATGATCCACATCCATGCAACAAACACATGTGTTCAACTATGTTCTTAGCAGCATTATTTGTAATAGCCAGAACCTGGAAGCAACCTAGATGCCCTTCAACTGAAGGATGGAATAAGAAGATGTGGCACATCTACACAATAGAATACTACTCTGCAGGAAAAACAAAACAAAACAATGGAATCTTGAAATTCTCTGGCAAGTGAATGGAACTTGAAGAAACCATCCTGAATGAGGTAACCCAGTCACAAAAAGAGGAATATGGTATGTACCCACTCATATATGAATTTTTGACATAGAGCAAAAGATCACCAGCCTATAATTCACACTGCCAGAGAAACTAGGGTACTAGGAGGATTGTAAGAGATTCATATATCATCCCTCACAGAAGGGGAAAGGGACAAGATCTTCTGAGCATATGGGCCATGGGGGGAAGCAGTGAGTGGAGAGGGAACTAGAAGAAAGAGAAAGGGAGGAGAGGAAAGCAGGTGGGACTAGGAAGATTGAGTCAGGGGAGGAATAGACTAGAGAAAAGAGAGTGTGAGAGACCATAAAAGACAGAGCTATTGTTGGTTTGAAAAGAAAAGTGACACTAGAGAAATGTCCAGAAACCTACAAGACTGACCCCAACTAACAATTTGAGCAACAGTGGAAAGGCTACCATAAATTCCATTCCCTGATAATGAGATTGACAACTAACTTATCCATCATCATAAAGCCCTCATGTTGTAGATGATGGAAACAGAAGCAAACACCCACAACTAAACCCTAAGTAGAACTGGAATCCAGATGCAGAGATGGAGGACAAGACCAGGATACAGAAACACATAGAAACAGCTGATATGAACAAGGAGGAGCTAATGCCCCTCCCCCGGATTGATAGCTGGGAATCCAGCATGAGACTGACTCAGACCTCCTGAACATGGGTCTCAATTAGAAGGCCTGGTCAGTCTGAGGGACTTTGGACAGTGGAACCAGGATATATCCGTAGTACACAAAAGGACTTTGGGAGCACATTCCCATGGAGGGATACTCCCTTAACCTAGAAACAGGAGAGTCAGCCTAGTCCCTACTCCAAATGACTTGATAGATTTAAATGACCGCTCCTGGAAGGCATCACCCTACAAGTGGATTGGGGGATGGGAGGTTAGGGTGGTCTTGGGACATGACTGGGTGGGAGAGAGGGAAAGAGGGAGGGAGGGAGAGGAAACTGGGATCGATATGTAAAATGAAAATAAAAAATAAATTAAAAAAGCAAATCATTAAACAAAAATTCCTCAACAGCAACAAAACAAAAACAAAAACAAAACAAAGAAAGAAAGAAATGTGAGATGAGTAAGCCATGAGTATTAAGAAATCCCCCAACAGTATGATTTTCTTCATCAGCTTAGTCCTTGAGCTCCTGCTCTCTCTTCCCACAGGATGGCTTGAACACTAGATGTTTTAAGATGAAATAAACCTATTTTTTTCCAAAGTTGATTTTGTCATGGCCTTTTTTGTCATGGCATTAATTGCAATCTAATTAGAAGAGTGTACATTGAAACATCCTTGCATCTCTGGAATGAAGTCAAATTGGTCACAATGAATGGCACTTTTGATATTGTTCTTGAGTTTAGTTTTAAATATTTCATTGAATATATTTATATCTATACATTTTTATTTGGTGTACATCTTTATCTGATTATTCTATCAGGGAAATATTAGTTTCATGAAATGATTTGTATAATATTCTTTCATTTGCTTTTATAAAAGAGTTTGTGAAGCATTGTTATCACTTCTTCCTTAGTGATCTGATAGATGCAACAGAAATCCAACTGAGACTAAACTTCTTTGCAATTAATATATTCATAATATTTATATTTTCTCTTCCATTTCTTTACCCCAAACTCTTTTATACAACAAATATAGAATATATATATATATATATATTTTTTTTCTAAAGATAACCTACTCAATCTATATAATGTTACTTGTTACTTGTGTGTATAATATCAAGACTGTTCATTTGATATTAGATAGCCAATTGATGTGCTCTTTTCTGAGAAGAATATTTTCCAAGCTCTCAGCATCGTTTTGTTGCCTAGTTCTTTATATAGTGTTAAGGCCTCATGGGCTTTTCTTTGGCATGTTAATTTTTGCTGTCCATGTTTACCTTATATTTAGTCAGCTATTGCAGTTTAATAAGGGTCAGGATAAACAAATAGGCCGAATAGAAGTTTATTAAGGGAGAAACAACTCACAACACAGACAGATGAACACAGCAGTTAAAACTGGATGCTCCTCTCTCCTTGTCCCGCCAGAAAGAACGCTTTCTCTGCCTCCTTCTGAGACCAAGCCCTACAGGTCACTTCCGCGCCTGGCTCCACCCCTCAATATGTGTGGTCAGTGCCACAGAAGCAGACACAGTGAATATCCCACTACAATTCTCCTTTTAGTCTAAAGAAAAGATTTAAGCTTGATAAAAAACTATATACAAAACAGTGAATAACAAGTGTGCTCTAAGAAAAGGAAAATTGAGAACAAAACCACAAACATGCCTAGTCCTAGGGTGAAGGCATAAGGGAGTTTACAATAGAGTTGTCCTAAGCTGGAAAGCATAAGTCTAGTACCTAATATATCTAACTAGGAAGAGAGAATAATACTTATGATAGGTTAATCTACAACCTCATCAAGACCTGAGAAGGAAAATAATGACACTAAGGTAAACAGGAAGTGTGATGGGCAACTTCCAAAAGGTGCAGTGAGGACAGAAATAGCAAGCTACCTGGACAGTCACCCAAGGTCTCACAGCAACATTGGTACAGCCAGTTTTGGCTAAGGCCAGGAGTATTTGACAGACCACAACAAAAGCAGGGAGGTAGAAAGGCTGTCTTACCCTGACTTGGCAAGGTTCACCAGTCTTCTATGTTTGTCTCCTGCAAGCACATAGGACCACATGTCCAAATCAGTGGTCAAGGTTGAGGCAGTTCCTTGCCCAAGAGGCCATTAGCCGAAGCAAGGATGAACTCCAGAAGGAGCAACAACAGTGTCCAACATACTTTCAGGAAAGTGCACGGTACTGTCAGGAGCAACAGTGTCTCATGTCAACAGAGTACTGATATAAAAATATTTAAATGCCATGTTGTGCAGGTCTATGAAGTGATTGAAGATTAAGCATCTATGTCTGACTAATCTCATAGGCAAAGGAAACATGTAAATACACATGTAAATTCCTAAAGTAGAGGTAGAGTAAAAATATCTAAACAAGAGGTAGAGCTCTCAAGGGCAGCAAGAAAAATATCCCAAATTGTATCAAAATACAAAATGTCTTGAACACAAGCAAAAGTATACATACATAGAATATGGCAAGTATAATGTGCATAAAACATCATAAATGGAAAGATTTCACACAATATAAAAAATATAAGATACAATTCTTCCAGGAAGGGAATAAACGTAATTTTACATTGGTTACCACAAATAAGAATATATAACAATGTAAGCTGTAATACTAATGTCTCACTCTTACTAAATAATTCACAGGAAATTAGGCTAATCTACCTATATCCATTCTGAACCATACCTTTCCCAACCATACCCTATTCCTGTCTAAAAGAGATAACAAAGTTTAAGTATCACCTTCCAAACCCAACCCCAAGTAACTAAGACCAACCCTATGAAGATGAATATTATCCCTAAATTCCAAGAGTGAGGAAAGGGACCTTTGTTATCTTAAGATTATTTCCGGCTGAAATGGGATGATGATTTCTCCATGGGATCCTGTTGGAAGAAAATGTTAAGCAACCAAATTTCTCAACAGAACTGGCTGTAACATATGTAGGTAGTCATTGTGTGGCATAAAATGTTTGACTGGAATTTTACTTGAAACTCTGGCCAGGTTGTAATAAGAAGGTGCACCAATACAGCTAGCTAGTCATGAGTTGTCTCAAGAAAAGCAGTCTCAAACCGGTTTTAGGGTGAAGTTTGTAGTCCAGATGCATCAGGTTGAGTCAAGTGGTAATGTCCAATTGGGGCCCCATCTTCTTTCCAGGGTGTTCAAAGATTACTGTTGAGAACTGTTATATTCCTTGTGGAAAACTTAAATATCAATATCAAGGTAAAATTTTTAATTTTTATGGTATGCATTAGGGAAAGGCAACAATAAGCATTAAAATATAAATGAGAAAATTAGGATTTCAGAGAGAAAATTGCAAATAAGTGACTGAGTCCTTAGATTTTGTTTTCTTCTGCCTTACACCAATTGGCTTCTTGATATGAGGCAGAAACTGTGAATTTAATCTTAACAACATGCTTGAAATTAGAGAAGGAAAGCCAAATCCAACTCCAAAGCCAGCATTGGTTTACATGAATCGTGACTACAGAAATATTAGATAGTAAAGAGAAATAGATTTCAGTATAGAAACAGTTTACTAGACTTAAATATTTATACCATATCAGACTCCTCTTCATTAAGTGATTCTTTCTGGAGAGCTGTCTTCTCTTCTGTAGGTACCTAAATGTTCATTGTCTATTAGTTGTTTGAAGATAGGTGTTCTCTGTTTTCCTGTAAGGACAAGAACAGAACACTTACCCTACCTTTGAGAAGTCTCCGCACATCTCATGGGACCTTATTTATTGGATGATTTGTCATTTCTCTTCATTAATATGTTTCTCTTGTTCAACTCAGATCTTGATTAACTTAGATACTTTCCATAGCTTTTCTTCTCCTGTAGATACAAATGCAAAACCCCTATCCCAATGTAACACATATCCTGGTTTCCATTCTGAGGTCAATACATCCTTGAAGTATACTGGCTGATTTAGTTCAGAAGTTTTTTCTATTGTCCAGTGTTTTTCTGTAGCTGTTTTTCCTTTTTAATTAGCATTAAGAAAGTTTAATGTTAATAAAGCATTATGTAATCTGTGTTTGGGTGTCTTGGTTCCTCCTGCCTGTTTATGGAGCATTTCCTTTAAAGTACAAGTAGATCTCTCAACTACTGCTTGTCCTGTAGGATTGTGTGGTATACCAGTTATGTGTGTTATGTTATAATACTCAAAAAACTGTTTCAATTTGCTGGAAACATATGCCGGAGCGTTGTCAGTTATTATTTGTGCAGGTATGCCCATAGTGGCCATTATCTCTAAAAGGTGTGTGATAACAGAATCGGCCTTTTTAGAGCTCAGAGCAGTAGCCCATTGAAACCCTGAAAATGTATCTATAGTGTGATGTATGTATTTTAATTTTCCAAATTCTGTATTTGTGTTTCCAAATGAAACACATCCATTTGTCATATTTCATTTTTATTTATACCTTTAAGGTTACTGCCTGGTGGTAAAGGAGTTTGGTTATAGAATGTGCAAGTAGGACATTTCCTTACTATTTCCTTGGCTTGTTGCCAAGTGATAGAAAAATTCTTTTTCAATCCTTTGCTGTTCACATGGAGTTTCTTATTAAACTCTGAGGCATCTAGCACACTTCCTATCAATAACTGATTAATTTCATCATTGTCTTGTGCTAGCAGACCTGGCAGACCCGTATGGGATCTGATGTGTGATATATATACATATATATATATATATACATATACATATATATATATATATGTATATGTATATATATATATATGTATATATATGATGAATCCTCTTTCTGATAGTATCTTGTACTTGTAACTGTATAAACAATGAAGTTAATTCTGTATCATCAGGAATAAATTCTGCAGTCTCGATGTGTCAGACTACTCTCTCTGCATATTGAGAGTTAGTAACTATATTGAGAGGTTTTGTAAAATCCATAACTACCATGAGAATGGCATACAATTCTGCCTTTTGTACAGAATTGTAAGGGCTTTGAACTACTTTGCTTATTTCTCCTGATTTATATCCTGCCTTACCAGATTTGTTTGCATCAGTGTAGAATGTAGGAACTCCAGAAATAGGTGTTTGTCTTACAATGCGTGGAAGGATCCAAATTGTCTTCTTTATGAATTTGATTCTTGTTGATGAGACTTTGTATGTGTAGTTCTGACATTACTAAGAAGCAAAGTCTCACAAAAAATCCACTGATCTTCTGGCTTTTGTAATCTTCTTTTGCAATGTTCTCTGATTTACACTTTTAGAAATTAAGATCATCTACTTTCTGTAAGTCTCTTCAGTGTTTTACTCCCTTTGAGTCAATATTTCTAGGTTTGGAAATTCATCTAGTTTTTGTAGATTTTTTTGAATTACCAGAATATGATATTTTAGAGTTATTTATTTTATTTTATGATTATGTGTGTTTTGCTTACATATATGTATCTATATGCACCACATGCATGCCTGGTATATGCTGAGATCAGATGAGGGCATCAGATGGATTGGAGATAACATGTGGGTTTTACCAACTGAACCAACGTGGTTTGCAACAGCAAGTATGCCCAATCATAAACCATGTCTCCAGGACTTGGAATATTAAAATTTTAAGGCATTCACTAATCATCTTTGAATTTCATTCTCATCTGTTTTTATGTTTCCTTTTTATCTCTAATTTTTATTAGTTCTGCTGAAAGCCAATATTTAAATGAAAAAAATTTAAGTTATTATAAGTTATTTATCCCCAAATTGAGGATATAAATAACTCCTAAGCCTGTGTGCATAGCACATAAAGTCAAACTTAATTAACCCTATGCTTATGCCATATAAGCTAAAAATAATGGTAAATATGGACAGAATTCAGGGCAGACTGCCTATGTCCAAACCAATTCTTTGCAGAAATAGAATACTTAAAAGTTGTTATATTGTTCCACTGTGTTCTTATGTCAGCCATTTCAGTTCAGAAAATGTTGGGGTTGTAGTTTATCTTCAGCATTATCTTCCCTCTGGTCATGTGGGACTGTAAGCCTCCTCTGATCCATACATTTGCCAAATCTCTGCTGCTGGCTTGTGTTTGCAGAGTCTTCTTTCACATTTACCAAAACTCAAAGCACCCTCTCACATCAGTCATGGTTATGGTCAAAGCATTTGCCAAAACCTCAGTACTTTCACACAGCACCCAGGTTTTAAATTTTTATTTCTGTGAAGACAAATACCCACTTTGGTGCAAAGCTACCACATTCCATACTTACAAAATTCAAATGCCTTCTAAGGCAAGCCTCTCTCTTATATGTCAGATGTAGCTTTACCCAACATATAAATTACAACATGTATAAGAGTGGTAAAGTCCACAGAGGGATCCAGTCAGGCTTAATAAACATCCACAAAAGTATGGAATGAATGAAATCAAAGTATGGATTTGAGATAAACTTTGAACAAAGAATGAACAGAACTAGATAAATATTAGAGACAGATTCTGAGAATATCTTCATGTTGTATAAATGATCCATGAAAGCAGTCTCATTTAACTGATATAAGGTGATCAGTAAAAGAGAAAGATTTATCAGAATGTGAAAAACTATATGTTCAGTTTAGTAGATGTTAGTTTAGATGTGTGTTAACAAAGACTTTAGGAAAATGGAGGATAAAGAGGTGTCAGTTATTAAACCAGTATTAGAAGTACACAAAGTTTTCAAAATATAAAGATGTCAAAAAAGATGAGTTTCATGATTAAGCACTGGAAATAGTTGTACAGGTTTATATAACAAATCCTGGAACATAGCTTCTCATATTAAAATCATTTTTAAAAACATATATAAAATAGTGAACACTTATGGAATATGGTAGGCTATAGTACTTGTATATGATTTATAGTGATCATACATGGCATGTCAGTCACTTCAGGCAACTATTATTTTTGTAAGCTGTATCATTCAAAATTCTCTCAAATTTCTATTTTGAAATATTCAATTAATTGTTGTTAGCTGTATTTCCCTTACTAGAATCAGTGCTTCTAAACCATGGACATGAATAAACACTTAAAAAAACATGAGAATCTTGAGAAGAAAGGAGGTTCTACAGGCCTAGTGAGAATGTGAGACTTGTATTTTGTCAGAGCTTCTGGTAATGCTGGTTCACAAATCACATCTTGAGTCCAATAAGTGTCCAAATACTCATGGGGAGGAGAGAGTAAAGCAGAGTTGAAGAAACTGAGAAAGTTAAAGAGAGAAAAAAAAACCTTCAGTTGTTGATACCATAAATTATCTTTATACCTTTATACTATCAAGTTATATTAAAATATTCTCAAATGACTGGAATATGGATGCTATTTCTTAAATGTTTAAGAATAATTTTGCATTTAAATTTGCAAGAGAGGATAATTATAGCTATTTTTCATTTCTTTTATTTTTATCAGATTTAGTAAAGTTTTTTGAAATGAATATTTAAAATATTGAAATGTCTAATGTTTTTTATACTCAAGAGTTTAAGCTGTCTTAAATAATGTCTTAAAACTTAAAGACTTAAAGAAAATTCAATGCAACCATCTGTTCCCAGTGACTTTTTAAAATGTAAAATCTTTTTTAGGTAAGTGTTGGTAATTTATGCTGTTTCTAGGAACACCAAAATTCTTTGATAACTTCCAAGTACAATTCCATTGAGCTTCATGTACTATTCTCTTATGATGCCATCGTATATCCTGGTTATAACTTTCAACTTTATTCTTGAAAAATTTCCTTTTTGTTTTCATTAATGTTTAGTGAATAATGCCCTTGTGGCTAATGATTCCATCAAACACCAATTACATTTATTTAATATTAATTTTAAACTGTGTAATTGCTTTCTATTCCTTTAGTTTATACTCTTAGTTTGTTTTCACTAATCAATTGGTGACAATTTCCTTGTAGTCTTTTTTATTTAAAGTAAAAACAATCTTATTTTACATCCAATCCATTTTCCTCTCCCTATCATCTTGCCACTCACCCACCAACTCCCCATCCCACCTCGTCATCCATTCCTCAGAGAGCTTGAGGCCCTCCATGGGGATCATCAAAGTCTGTCACATCATTTGGGGCAGGACTGAGGCTCTCTAACAAATTTGTTTTTAAATCATAAAAACATGTCATTTTCAGTAAGCTTACATTAAAATTATGTTCTATTTTCTTGGGATTTACAATTTTTTCGGAATGTTTGTAACTTATTCCCCAGTTTTTTTTATATCCTTTTACATTTAGTTTAAAAATGTTTTTTGATTTAGATGATATTTCTTTAATACATATTTGCCAGTTGTAAGCAGTTGAGTTTTTAAAACTCCTTTTGTTATTTCTATTGGAATGTATTTAGAGAATGTGTCTTATGAAGTCTCTAATGCTTCAGGGTTTAAGCATTGTCTTGTGTCTGATAATGTATATAAATTTTCTGGATTCATGGATATATGTTTTTGGCACATAATGAGGTATAATGATTTAGTCATTTGATTATATGAACTGAGTTCTGTTTACATGCATCTGCATATTTCTGGTAGTACTATATATATATTTCTGTTTATATTTTTAATTCTATTCTTGCCAGTATAATATATTTTATCACATATGTTTACCTGCAAATGGATTAATAGAATCCTCCTCAAATAACTCTCAGGAAACACCCTTATTCCTGCCATAAGAGAACAAGGATAGACCTCTCACCGCATTTCAGCTTGTTTTCTGTGAGAATAATGCATAGCTATTCAATATGACTGTCTCTCATGAAAGCACTTTCATGTCCCTACAACATCTAATAGAGTTTTTCATAGCTATCTATGCCTATTGAATGTTATCGATGTTATTGGTAATAATTATTTTAAATTCCATTTCACTTAAATTCATTTGTTTCTAAATAGTCACATGTAATGGGTGAATCCATTACAGAACAAGACAAAGATAACTTTTTAATTATAAACTTACTACTAAATTCTGTTTATTTGCCTTGTTTAAAGTGGTTATTAGCTTTTTTGCTATTTTGACAAATGAGCACAAAATGTATGGCTGAAACAGTAGAAAGTACTTTTTTGAGTGCTGAAGCTAGAAGTCTGAAATTGAACTCTCAGTGTTCTCAGAGCTCTCCAAGGCTGGAGGAAGCATGCACAGCTTCTTCTACCTTCTGGCATTTCTCCACAGTCCTGGAGGCCAGGACTGACAGTATCATTAGTTCTCCTGCCTGTGTCTTCATGCAGTCAGTGCTAAGGTGAAAATGTTAGCCCATTGTGCTGAATTGTATCCTCTCCAAAAATATCTCATTTTGTTCTCTTCCCAAATTTCACCATTTCCATTTCAGTTTTAACTATCATTATTATAGTGTTGCTCCTAATTAAATGTGGTGTTTTGTTCTGTTAGTGTCATCCCAAATTTCATATTGATATTATAATCCTTTATGATATTTCTTAGTAGGGCTTTTGGGAGGTGAAAATCACTAGGGGAATCTCATGAGAAGAAATTAGGATATTTTTTTTAAAGATACCTAAGGAAATACTCTTATTTCTGCCATAAGTCAACATAGCTGGTTATGAAGTAAGAAGTAAGGAAGGGGCCCCTCACTGTGTACCAACCAGTCCGTTGCTGATTTCATCTTGGACTTTTGCAGAACTGTGAAAGATAAATGTTTGATCTTTAAACCACAGAATTTATGGTGTTATCATTATAGTTTCTTAGATGGAATAAGTTATTTGCTTTTACTCAAATACATTTTTAAACAGAAGAAAACTATTGACTGTGGAAGTCAGAGTGCATTTTCCTTGTGCATGCATGTGTTTGTGTGTGTGTGTGTGTGTGTGTGTGTGTGTGTGTGTGTGTGTGTGTGTGTGTGACATTGAAGCACTAAAGTATCAGAGATAAAAGAAAATAGCTTCCAAACACAAGGCACATTGGTTGAACTGTGTCATGAAATAAGATCTCAATACCTTCCTTGGGAAGTTACTACATTTCAAGTGGATTTAAATATCTATTATTTAATTTTATTCTCTCTCTCTTCCTCCATTTCCCTAAGCTCCCATCTGATTATCCTGTATGTATGTACATGTAGATGTCTTTCCTTTATTTTGAACTAGTCTCACACTGAATTTTAAGCTATCCATTGGTTAGCTCTGTGGTAAGTACAATGAACTTTAGGCTTGGCTGGGGTGAGCCTTGGGGGAGCTGGAATCATCCATGCCTAATATTTTACATGGGTCTTTGGGAAATCAAACTCATGCCTCATTGTTTAACAGGGTAAAAACTACCAACTGAACCATGTCCTCAACCTTTAAGATAAATTAAAATAAGAAAAAATAATTACATGACAGTTTAGAGGCAGATTCCAAAACTGAAGCCTTTCAGTGACAAACCCTCTCTGAATTTTCCCAGCATTTGATGTTTCCAGTAATCTTGGCATCACTTACCTTTCATTTCTGTCTCTAAAGTTCCTGCCTCAGTCATAAACTCAGTGCTTTACATTGCATCTTGTTTTTGCAAATCTCTTTCTTCTTATTTTTATTTATTTATTTTTTTTATTTTACATATCCATCCTAGTTCCCTATCCCTTTCTCCCTCCTTCCCTACCTCCTTCCTCCTTACCCTCTCTCCCCCTTCACATGCTCCATGACCACCCTTGCCTCCCAAACTCCCCCTACTCCACATGTAGGGTGATGCCATTCAGATGGGGTCATGTAAATCTGACAAGTCATTTTAAGTAGGGACTAGGGCTTCTCTCCTGTCTCTAGGTGAAGGGAGTGTCCCTCCATGGAGTTTGTGTCTGCAAGGTCCTTTTGTGCACCAGGAATTCATCCTGGTTCCACTGTCTGAGGTCCCTTAGACTGCTCAGTCCTTCTAGCTGAGACCCATGTTCAGGGCTTCTGAGTCAGTCCCATGCTGGATTCCCAGCTATCAGTCTGGGGGCTCATTAGCTCCTCCTTGTTCAGGTCAGCTGAAATCTCTCTCTTCTTAAGGATGCTAATCATAGATTTAGTATCTATTCTAGCCCACTATAAACTTCTTTTATTTGGTTAACTGTAAACATGAAACTTCTAAATAACCTCATAGTCACAGGGTCAATGGTTCATACTTCACCAAACCAGTGTTGAGGATATGTTCAATCAACATTAGGCACATGTTGAAAACTCAGGGGCAGAGTTTAGTTCCTATGGGTGGGACTATTGTGAGGTCTAAAGGTAGTCCTCAGATCCAGCTCACATTCTTCAGTTTTGCATAAGACTTAAACTCTTTGTGACCATTGATCCCTTTCCAAACATCATTTTGGCTTGAAATCATTTTCTGGGTAAAAGAGCCACCTGTTGCTTCCACTTTCTGCATCATGAAGATAAAAACACAGTTTTAAAAAGCCACATTGTTAGAGGAACTAATTGTAAGGCAGGATGCAGGGGATTCTGCAGTGTGCTCTTTGCAACAGTGAGGCTATTTCAGTTTCCTGGAGAGGCTCTGACAGAGGAAAGAGCTGCATGTGCTCATTAAGATAAGTGCCACATTTAATTATAGACTTGGAAATACCAGTTCCAGCACATTCTGTGTTGGAGCAAATCATAATTCCCATACCTTTTAATACAAATATAGATTTGAAATCAGTCAAAATAGTGCAATTTTTATGAAAATCCTTCTAAGTTCTGAATTTTACATAATCTATCTTCAGTTCCTGCCTGAGATTAATATTATTAATAGCTGAGAAATGAAAAACAGGGAATTACAGTATTTCCAGTTGTCAACACATGTTTATTGAGAAGTAGATAAGTGCCAGCTCTCCCATTTTGGGTGAAATAACAGCATCTCTGTGTGTTATTTGTGGCTAGTGTGGCAGTGGGACCAGACTGACAAGAAAAAAAAAAACCTACTCATTCAGGCCTTGCAGAATTTAATACCACAAATGCCAACCCAGACTACAATACTCAGGAAAATTTACACTCACCATATATGGAAAAAAAAAGATTTTCTATGATAAACTAAAATTTGAAACAATATCTATTTACAAACATACCCCTATGGACGATACTGTAAAGAATGTTGCAACCCAAGGAGGTTAACTACACCCATGAAAACACAAGAAATAAATAATCTCACAGAGACAAAATGAAAAAAAAGAAGAAAAAAACACAAGAAACACACACACACACACATGCACATGTACATGTACATGCAAAACATTAACACCAAAATTAGAATAATAGGAATTAGCAATCATTGGTCATTAATGTCTCTCAATATAAATGAATTTAATTCCACAATAAAAGACAAATACTAACAGAATTGATGTGCATACAAGAAACATACCTCAAAATCAAAGATAGACATTACCTCAGAGCAGTTTTGTAGAAAAAATTTCCAAGCAAATGGACCTAAGATCAAATTGGTATAGACATTTTAATATATGAAAAGTAAACTTCAAATCATAATTAATAAAAAGGGATTGAAACAGAAATTTCATACTCATCAAAGAAAAAATTCCACCAAGATATTTCTTTTTGTAACATCTATGCTACAAACATAAGGACAACCACATTTGTAAAAGAAACATATAAAGTTGAAATCAAAGAGCAAACCCTATAAAATAATAGTGGGAGACTTTAGCACTCTGCTCTTATGATTAGACAAGTTGTCCTGACAGAAACAAAACAGAAATAATGGAACTAAGAGACCATATGACACAAATGGCCCTAACAGATATCTATAGAACATTTCCCCGAAACACAAGAGTATACCTTCTCCTCAGCACCTCATGGCTGAGCTTCCTATCACTGAGCTTATAGCATTTCCTTACCAATTCAGTCTCTTAGATCACAGAAGACAAAGTAAAACACATCTACTGGTAATGGCTCATTTTCTAGCTGTTCTCAAGAACAGAATGATTTATTCTTAGGGTCTTTTGTGCTTTAGAGGTCTTTTGTTTAGAACATATTTTGAGACAATATGCTTGAGTGTGAATTGGAGTGAGTGGAAGGGCAGCCTTAATCCCAGGGCCTATTTTTTCACCTAGAACTCAAACAGCACAAGATCAATTATCAGCGAAATGCACATTAGATTTAGCATAGACAAAACCATACTATAGACATTGTGTCCTATCTGTCTTCTGTAACAACTACAGCTTTAGAAAAACAATCGATGACCTGGAGATCTTGGCTGTATACCAGGACTTGGAACTATCTCGAGTCAGTGCCCTGTCTCACCCCTCAGTATATTGTCTTCTCTGATATCCAGGTGCCAAATTCATCTTTCTATCTCCATCTCCATCCCTCTGAACTATCTTTTTGTCTCCCAGCAGTCCACACCCTGTCTGTCCTGTCTATCACTGTGGCCATGGCCTGGGTCTCCATCTTCAGGGAGGTCAGATGTTAATACTGAAACATCTAGTGCCTTCACATTGCTGTTCATATACCTCTTCACTTTCAAACTCTCTTTCTAGATCACAGATTTCTGAGCTGGAAAGAATATTAGAAAGCTCTTTAGCACTATGGAAATCTCTATAGAAATAGTTCAGTTTACTACACTCTCTTTACCTCAAAGTCTGGCACAAATCTAACTAATTAAGAGGGAGAGGGAACTGGGATTGACATGTAAAATAATATTGTTTTTAATTTAAATAAAAATATATAAAAAATTAAAAGAAGAAACAATCTTAAAATACTTACAATAAAGAAGTTTCTTTTAAAAATAGAGATCAGTTTGTAGCTCTACAATTCCTATTAGCCTTAATAATCCAGAATTCAAGTTTATGACCAGAATTTTATTCACTGAGCACTAAAACATTCCAACTTTGTGAGCTGGTAGCCTTTGGTTAACTCTCAGTCTTTGTATCTCCATTCTCTAAATGCTAATGATGGTGTGTAAACTCCAACATCAGCATTGAAGTCCAATAAGGAATGAAGTCATGCCCTTACTCCCAGGATGCTTGTAGTATAGTGAACACAATGAATGCAATACAAACCTAGAAATATATTACATTTTTATCACAAAGTGACCACAAACATTTTAGTATAAAGCCCATGCTTATTCTTTGTCTTACATTCTCCATAAATTTATTCTACACTTAAGGTCTTTGAACAGAAGAAATATCAAATGGTCTCAATTGTTCTGTCATTTAGATAACAAATTAATTATTCACATTGACACATACATTGGAAGTGTGTAAACGTTTAAATAAGTAGCATATCTAGTTTTAGTGCATTTTTCTTAGTGAGTTATTCAGAGTTCTGACAGCATTCTATGGAAAGTGGAAAGATTCAAACTTGAAATGTTTTTGGTCTTAGTCATATCTGCTGAGGCCTCAGGGGAAGCTACATATTTGCATCTTACTAACCCATTGAGACAAACATGAAAACATAGAAACTTTTTAAATGAAACAGTGTTTAAAGACACGGGAGGACCTCATCACTCTGTGGAGGGTGCCTATGAATTACATGATGTGGAGTACTTTGAAGCAAATGCTCTTAGTCTTCAAAAAATAATCTTTAAAATATTGTGACACCTGAGTAGAAGTGCTTGTACTAATCTCTATGTGTTACAGGCACAGTTTTGCTTTTGGAAGCCATGGGTTCCCTTCAGTATATATGTGTACCCTTTCTCCACCCATGAAATGAAAGCAGTGAAGGACAGGAGCATTAAGTGACGATTTTAACTTATTTTATATGCACTAAGTCTTGTAGAACTGGGAAGTTGAGGTATGGCTCAGTGATAGAGTACTTGCCTCGAATTTGTGAAGTCCTATGTTCAGTTCCTAGCCACATGCAAATAGGAAGTGAAACAAATCCATGAAGCTTATGCTTACTTTGTAACATAAGTACTCCTAATTTTGCTAAGGAAGAAAATTTATGTCTGAAGCAGATGAAGAGTGAAGTGTAATTGTTCCATATCCTGGTTGATACTTGAGTTTCAAAGAACTTTTCTTCTAAACCTTAAGACTCCAAATAACTTAGCACATTCTTCATTTGCTACGGGGTTGTTAAATGGAGATTGATGGAGGTGACTTGGGAATAAAGGAAAGCAGACACACAGGCCTCTGCAGAGCAAGTTGTTCTTTAAGTGGAACAATGAAGCACAGCCTTCTCTCCTAGGGACTGGAGACCTTGTCCACATGGCACAGATGGCTTTATGTATTCTTAAGGCAGAAATGTATACTTTGGGCATGGAAGATTCCATCTGTAGGTCAGTTCCCTGTAGTCTTAAAGTGGTAGCTATCAGTGGAGGTTGGTATGTTGAATCCTCTGTCAGAGTGTTGGAGGGTCCTAAAAAGCCACAAGTGTGATCAAGTCAACTTCCCTGTCCTGAGTTTTTTGGCTTACCTGGGGCATTCAGGCCATTAACCTTCAGTGTCAATTGAAAGTCATAGTGTGCATAAAGAGCTCAATATTTTCATTTATAAATGGTAGTATTCATATTAAAATATAGACTTATGCAGGTTTTTAAAAGTTGACACCTGGATTATTTCCCCCTTTTTAAAATCCAAATTTTGTTTTCACATGCATATTTAGGTTTGCTACAAAAAAAATACACTTAGGTTTCCACATTGCATCTTTCCATACCACTAAGTTGGAGTAGGATAGTAATAGGCATAGGAAAAAGATGTTCTTCCCTGCTCTGTGGATAGCTCCCTCTAGACCTGGAGAGCAGCCCCTGGGATCCACAGAGTCAATGCTCCTAACAGCAGTGAGACTTACACTTGCTTTCCTTTGCTTTTAATGAGAGGAAACTCCTTTCCAATTTGAACACAATTCTCCATGGATCCTGCCTGCAGTGCTGTGACAGCCAGCCCTCATTCCAATCACACAGAAGCCAGTAGCCAGTGAAATATTTGAGGGCTTGAAAGGTTAGATTGACATTGAAATGTAGATTGGTCCTTGGCCTCCTTTTCCTCCAGAAAAAGCATCATATGCCCCTTGGGGGATGGGGGAGTTGTCAGGAAGAGGACAATCTTTCCTTCATAACTTCTCATTTGTGATACTATTACCAGCATAATAAAAAGGCTACAGCAAATCCTTACAACATTCTCTTCTCCCTGAATTGGTGTTTTCATGCAAACTTTTGAACTTAACTCAAAATATAATCTAGACAGAAATGGATAACCATACTATTGTGTGGTATAACTGGTTAATAACATAAACTTTCTTAAACACACACTAAATGTTAAATGAATTATGATTAGTAATTTGATATGAGGAAGATGCTCATTCCTGGAAAAGACTGATCACATCCCAGATTGGTCCTAAACTTCTATACATAGAAGTAAAACTACACAGACTCAGCAGGTTGCATATCAAACAGTAATGAAGAGAAAGAAGATTAATAATATGTGAAGAAATGGAGAAGGGTATGGAGAAGTTGGAAGAAGGAGGAAGGGAGGGAATTGATATAAATATAATTCTCAGGCATGGAATTCTCGGAAAGGATAAAAATGAAATAAAACAATAGAAAAAGATGTGGTATGCTAGAATACATTGAATGAGCTAAAGTATTGGGCATTGTAAATGACATGACAAAAGAGTTAGTTTAAGGGCATACCCCAGATGATTTCAAAATGTGAAATAACTGACGGCTGTAGAAAATGTAATTGATGCAACTTGGGCACTTGAAAACAGAAAATAGAAAGATGAATTTTAAAATATGGTATTGCTTCTAGCCAGTCTGTGGTAGTGGTGTGTGTTGCACAACTGAGGTAGTAGTGAAGAAATGATACAGAATTAGAGGAATTCCTCTGAGAACCATATTTCCATTTAGTATTGAGAAAAAAAAATGTGTTGGAAAGTGAAGTCATGAGTCAAACACAGGACAGTGTAGAGATCTTTTATAAATGAAGTTTTTGTATTTATCTTCTAAGAAAAAAATCCTTACAGGATAACTTTATATGGTATGGTTCTTAACATAGTTTATATGCATGTATGTTTGCAAACTTAATAATGTATTAGATCCTGTAACATATCCAGCCTCCATTACTTTCCAGACTTTATGTGAAGCTGTCTGTCTCTCCCAGGATCCTTAATAATATTACTTTTCCACTGCTTATTGGTAAGAAAACCATGTCAACAAAGGTAAAACACATCACCCATGGTCCTAATTGAGGACGTATTTTCTTCTGAGTTTCTGTTCTACTTATATGGATTGTTGAAAAATACTGTTGAATCTTAGGTGGAGATTCAGTGTAAAATTGTGTGGCATATGGCCTTTTATAATAATTGACTTAGTATGAAGTTTAAACACTGCAAACTAATCACAGGATATCTTAAACTATTATTAAGGAATCAAACCAATTGCTATAAACAGATATCTATGATAGGTGGTTTTTAAAGGAACCTTTTCTTTTATGTAATAAGGAAACCAGAGATAGGGAACATAGAGCTCACACACAGCAAGAGGCGCACGACCCTAGTCCTTTCCTGCTCCCTTGAGGGGAGCTGATCATATAGACACAAGGTGCCTGATAAAATTTCAAGCAAGCAAGGTTTCATAGCAGGCTGTTTGGAAGAAAGAGGAAAAATTATCAGTATGATAGTTCAGATGTTCCATGATTATGGTTTCAATAGTTCTCAGATGAATACTTCATTGAAGCCCCCCCCCCCAGGTGTGATGCTAGCAATAAAGACAGGTTGGTGGCTATTTTACTGTCAGCATACAGTTACTGCCTCTCATGCTAAAAGGAATCCACCTTAAAGCAAATTGATTAATCTCTGTGAATTTTGTTCAAAAGATACAGATTACCTTAAAAATGCAAAGCATAGTCCTCATCTGAGAATTGACTATACACCTTGCAAAATGAAAATGGTTTAGTGTCCAGGAAATCATAAAGAAATTGCTACACTTTTTTTTTCTTCCAGATCTCATATGTTGTATGACATATTTATATTTACCAAGTATATTTTGGGGACAATTTCAAAAGTGAGTTAGCTGTAATCCTAAGGGTGAAAATTATTGTTTCAATACACCATGGAAAGCATTAGAAGACTAGTATGAGCCTGTCGAAATACTGGGTTTAAAAAATATTATATGGGAGCTGATGAGACTTGAACTGCAAGCAAGACTGATGACCTGAATTACATCCCTCGAAACTGTGACAAAGAAAAGAGCCCACTTCAAAAAGTTGCCTTCTGACCTCTACAGGTGCAAAATTGAACATGTACTACTGTCTGCACACATACATACTAATAAAATAGCACTATTTCAAAAGAAACTGATTTGCGACTTAGAATCTCTCAGGTTTTTGCAGGTGTTGTAATAAGGAAACACAAACTGGACTAAATCAGGTGAAATGAAGCTGAGCACAGAGAAGCATGTCTGCAGTCAGGAAAGGCTGAGACGGGGACAAAAGGATGGCAAAGGCAGTTTAGGTTAGAACAAGATCCTGTCCCCAAGAAAACAAAGAAAAATGTACTCCCGAATGAGAGGAATCACACATCCAGAGCCCAGATTCTAAAATCCAAATATTCAAAATGAATTCAAGTCTAGGCAGTCAAGTCTTTTTTTTCCCTAAAATATCCAGACATGATATGTGTATGAAATTTCAAAGTGCTTTGTATAGTGATAATCATTTAGCATATTAACCCCAAATTGCTAAAGCAAAGTTGAGCTAGATAAGTTGAATTTGTAATCACTGCATGCCAATTTTCAAACATATTCAGCTAGTACACTTCTAGTGAAATATCACAGCTCTGCATTATAAACCTGGCACATGCAGTCAAGGAGACAATGACATCCCTTGTCTTTCAGAACTCTGCAGGTTTCTCTGACTTTTGCTTTCGACATAACAAGGCTATTCTCTTGCCAAAGGAATGTTTTTATTACCCAATTTTGCATGCTGACTTGTTCATGAGTACCAGCTTGTTAGATGTTTGCTTAAGACTTTTCTTTTACATCTGAGCCTTGATATTAAAATGTGTTGCATGAATCAGCCTGGGTGTTGTTAAAGTCACTTTGAGGAGCTTTTAAAATGCTTTATAAGTTTGCTTGGTATAGCATTGCTATTGTCAAAGCCTTCTAGCCTGAGTACAAAACCTAATTCTTGAATTTGCCTTCTCTTCATAGCCAACCAAGTTTTGCTAATGATATATATTTTCTTTGCTAACTATTCAGCCCAAATTTTGGTAGTACAAATCGTCTCCACAGTCTTAAAATCAAATACCTTGACTTTTCTGCAAGAATACTTATTGCTGTTTTGTTGCCTTAAGACTATAAGAGAAAAGCAAACATAACAAATCAAAACACTTGAAACATTATGAATTATGGCATTCTCTCACACTTGTACTGAGTAGCATAGAAGTGAAAAGTATTCCATGTTGCCATCCACCAACAGTGTTTTGTTGAATGATTATTCTGACCCCAGCTTTGTTTTAGAATAGAAGACATCATTTAGGTTGTCAACTCTGTAGCCTTGAACCCCTGAGAAAGGATATGAGAATTTCTTTATTGGATCATGTACACCTCAGGGGTCTGTATATCTACCCTTCCTCACTCCCACTGCACATCAGAAAGCAATCACACTGTTAATACTCTAGCTCAGAATGCCTGTACTTGTAAATCCATGGATTTCTAGAAACAGACTAAATGCACAGCTATAAGCTCCACTAACAATCCTAGCCTAAAGGTGCCTTGTCCTGTTTTAACTTTCATATATTTTTTCAGTTCAAGCAGATAACGTGGACCTATCTTAAGGTAGAAGCAAATTTAATATCTATCTTGACCCTTGTTAAGAATTCAAGGATTACACATATTTCTGAAGGAAGGAGTGTGGAGGGTGACAAGTGAATACACAAATCTCAGATGTTTGCCTCAGGCTATCTTGCTTTTCCCCCTTTCAAGGTTCCAGGAGAACACAAACCATAAGAAACCCTAACAAATAAATTCTATTTCACAAGTTGTGGCATGCTTACCAAATCAGTGACAACCTCTGGTGAGTCAGATTAGGCTAACTAAATGAGCCTGGGTACTAAGTTCAAACCAGACTGGATACACTCATCACAGGACAGCTGGAGCAGATAGAAGTAAAAAAAATTAATTTTTTCTTTCTTCCTTCCTTCTTTCCTTCCTTTCTTCTTCTTTTTCTTTATCTTTTTTTTTTTTTGTGAACCAAAGAATTTTTATGGGGTTTCTTACAAAAATATGTGAGAGGGGTTACTTACAGGAGCAGAATGACTCCAGAAGAGTGGAGCATGGTGACAGCTCCTGAGACTTGGAAAGTTGGAGCACAGGCACAACTTTCAGGCAGCTCAATGGGTCAGAACATGCCCTATGCAGATATGAATCTCTTCCAGGTGGCCATGGCTTGTCTCTGCTTGTGAGCTTGAGGACAGCAGCTTCTAGGGAATCTGTTCAGTTTGGGGAACTTCCTGAATCTAAAACAATGCGCTTTTTAAGATATTATATATATTATATATATATATATATATATATATATATATATATGTATATATATATATATATATATATTCTACATGTTTGTATGTACGCATATATGCTGATGCCTGTGATGCCTCTGTGGACTAGGAGAGATTATCAGATTTTTAGGAGCTGGAGCTATGATTGTGTACTGTCTAATGTGGGTATAGGAAACCAAATTCAGGCCCTTTGGTGTTGCTGAGAGGTTCCCCGTACGGGCCACCACGTGTTCGTGCCTACCTCAGCCAGCAAGGAAACACGTCCATGACTCTTTTTCAAACAGTTTATTCTGGAACCTTGAATACAGCTTCTGCTTCTCCCAGTCCCAATCTCGAATGTTAAAGCCTCCAGCCTGCATCCACACTGCCTTTACCAGGAGCTATGTTACTGGCTTAAATACTGACTTACAGCACAGTGGAAAACAATCAAGGGTCAAGCGTGAAAGTTCTTGGGCTTAGTTCCTCCCCAGCAGATGTGTGTTAGCAAATCAAGAAGAGTACCAAGAACTATTCTGATGAAAGATGTTCCAGCCAACAGCTTCAGGCTTGCTCAAGACACCTCGGGGTCCATGCAGCACCCTACACTCTGGGAGAGTAGCAAGCTCTTAATAGCCGAGCCATCCCTTCTGGTCAAGAAATGTACTGTTGTGTGCTGGTATGCTTTTCAGCCCATTGGCCCCCATCTTTACATAACCATAGTCCACTCAATATTGTGTAATGTTTTCCATTATAATTATGTTTCTGAGGCAGAGAAGTATATGACATAGCAGCCTTGGCTTGGGCTACATACACAGTCTTCTCTGAACAAAATACCTTCAAATGTGTTAACGAACTACCAAAGACTCACATACATGTCAATCTTCATGCCTGCTTTAAACAATGGGAATAAATTATTCCCCTTAGCTGGCCCTGGTTTAGCCCTGTTTCTATTCAAACACGCCCTCAAACCCAACCTGGAAATTATGGGTCATGAACCAATATACCCTAGACAGGTTTTCATACATGCTCAGTAAATGAACTTTTAGGGAGAACTCCCTATTTATCATTTCATGCCTATGCATAATAGGGCTTGCATATGATGAAAATTTGGTTCATTATGGGACAGGGTGTGAACAATGAGCCTGTCGTTTATAACAAAAAATCACCCTATGTACTTAGTAGCCAAACTTTTCTTTCTTTTGAAATTACATAACTGTTCATGCCCTTGAATATTTTCTCTCATCTACTCTGCATCAGTGTTGACAGTGTATATTTTTCTAATCTGTATTATTGGTTCAATTTGAATAAAGCTACCTGACTGCTATTCCAAATCTCATTGGGATTTTACCTCATTCTTTTCATTATTATTATTTTTTCTTATTTTACACATTGATCCCAGTTTCTTCTCCCTCCCATCCTCCCATGCCTCCAGACACTCTCACTCATCCCATTCACCACCCACTCCACAGGGAGGGTAAGCCCCCTCCCCCCGGAGAGATTATCAAAATCTGTCAAGTATTCTGAAGCAGGACCCAGACCCTCCCTCCTGTCTCTAGGTCAAGGAAGTATCATCCTTGAATAGGAGACCAGATCTTAGAAATTCCTAGTCCAGACTTCAACCACTGGTACTTTATTTTCTCTTGGAGAGAGGGTGAGCACATATGAGGGAGATCATGAAAACATACCTTTGTTATATGGTTGTACCACTATCAAGTTCCTAAGCAGGTTCACAAATATACCCATGTGTGTATATGCAGTTCCACAATGAAATATACTATGTTACATAAATGTACATTGGTATAACAATAACTGCAATTACCAGATTTTATAAAATAGCACATTCCCATACAAGTAAATTTAGTAAAACTAAACCATGAAATATTTAATCTGATTTTATATTTACATTGTTTTCAAAATATTAGATGTGTAAACCTAAAAATCACTTGTTATTTATCAGAAATAGGCACTCCTATGCTGACTAGTAAGTGAGGATGGTACATTTTGGAACAATACCCTATATTAAATTATTTTCAAATTGTATTTTTCTTTTATTTTCAGCTGAAACTTTATGATACATGATGCATATGCCCAAGGGCATCCCTGTATGCCACATCAACCTTTCAATTGTGTGTTCCATGACCTTGAGATAAGCAAGTTCTCAAATATGATTGACATCTTTACTTGTTTAATTGTGACCTTAAATTGAAGGTTTTCAGCAAGGAGCTCCTTAACTGAGCATGCAAAAGCTGTTTTCTGAAATGAATATGCCTAGAGTCCCTCAAGAAAATTCCTGTTTCCTGTGTTAGTGGCAGGCATGGCTTTGCAACTAACTCCCACACACTTCTTATTTTCTAAGTGTAATATACATATTTCTCCACCTCTTTCCACCTTGGCTGTGTTTATTTTGGCATTGCACTTACCAACACAGGAACTAGAGTTCAGTTACAGCTACGATAGCAGAAATATACTTACACAACCTTAACAATGATGAAGGAAACATTGATTGCTTGGGAAACACAGAAGACCATTCCCCCAGGGCTTCATCCAGAAGGAGATATTGCAAAGGTCTACGCAGCATTCAGAAAGAAGATAGCTAAAGGTACTTTTGTTAGAGAAATCAAAATGCTCAAGAGCTAAGAAAGACAAAACTACAGGATTTGTTCATATGGAGCTGGTGGTGGATATCTGCACAACATTATGTTTCCATTATTATGGTGAGGAAGGAGATAGACATGCATCATTCCAAGACTGTCTCTATCAGCCCAGAGAGGATATGATATATGTATGATTATGATATATATCTTATATATGATAGGATATAATATGATATCACACTGTTTTGATATTTCTCTTAATGCTGGGAAATAATTACAATGGATTTGTGTATTTCAGGAAAAAAGGTCTATTATTTCTGCCTTAACTAATACCCTGTATTGTGGATGAAACATATTCTCAAATGAAGGTAATAATGGATGATCCCCAGGGTGTCTTGTGAGCATACAGCAACTGTAGCTAGCAATCCTGTAAAGAAAGCTTGTTGAGAAGCTAATTGCTAGGGAGTGAGGAGTGGCCAAGAGGCCCTGAGGCATGAAATAGAACCATGTTTAGATTCTCTGGGACAGTAGGAATCTCTCATTACTCATGCAGTTTAGAACACTAGAATTTGCCCGGCACGGTTTGGTAGAACAAACATTGAACACAGTGGGAACCAAACAAGCAAACTAGATTAAGACAGCTATGTTCATTGAGATTCACGACAACTGTAAAGTCATCCCTGAATGTTCTGCAATGCAAACCTTCACCATGCAAAATGACAAAATAAATAACTTGCTCAATCCTAGTGTTAAATTGTGACACAAAAATTTTCGCAGTGATTTCTTTTAGCAGATTGTGTAGAAGTAAGTATGCCATTCTAAAACCTTCTAAAGGTGCTGATCCAATGGCACAGAATATCGCAGTTGGTATTGTTGCAGTAGCAGATAGCTTTAATTGTACCTTTAAACTTTTAACTTTTGAAGCACTAACACTCAAACATAGGTTCTCATACATGATGGGAAAGAACTCTTCTCTAGAGACATGCATAAAGGCTGAGATCCTAGACATAACTTGTATAGTGCAGGCTGACCTCAATTTTCCTCTGTATCTGAGAGTGACCTTGAACATCTCATCCTACTGTATCTACAGTGAGAGTACTGAGATTTCAGGTGTGCACCATTATGCTTGATGTTTTTGCATTACTGAGGATAGAATTGAGAACTTCATAAATGCTGGGCAAGTAAATAATTAACTGGAATACAGTACCAAAGTCCTGACATATAATTTTTGAGTTTTCAGTCACAAAACCACATTGGAGTATAAGGCAGAGATCCTAATTCCCATTTTTACCCTGTTTCCCATGCTTTTGTTTGCACCATGTAGTTTCCAAAATATTTTTTGGAAATATGAGCTAAAGTTATTCATCATCAATTTCCAATCCCTTTCCCCCATTTTATAAAAATAGTTGCATACAAAATGTAGTTTCTAAAACTTTTACATTTAATGTGTTCTTCCTGATGTCTGAAGATGTGTCCAAATGTTTGCCTTCATAAATAATGCTGTAATAAATAACTTACATAATTACAAGTCTAGAATATATTTTGGAAGTCTAGTTCTATGTTTAAAATTATGCACACTGGAGTTGTGAGAGATGGCTCAGCATTTAGAAGCATGTTCCACTGTTTCAAAGGACTTAAATTCAGTTCCCAGTGCCCATATGAAGTGGCTCACAGTGGCCAGGAACTCCAATTCCAGGGTACCTGACACCCCTCTATCTCAAGACACACCTGCTACTCACATGTACAAACATATATGTGAATAATTTAAATATTTGCATACACACCAACACACACTACACACACTCACACACACACATTGCTTTGGTAAACACTGCCAGATTACATCCAATTCTTTCTTTTATTTCTTCTCTTTCACTTTTTTTTTTTTAAAAACACCATCCTCTCAGTGGCACTGTGTCTCTTTTCCAAACCCTCATCTCTCCAACTCCAATAAGTAAAAATAGTGGTTTCTAATTTTTTAAAAAATATCTACTCAGATAGAAATCATAGAATACTTTTATGATGTTTCCCATAATAATAAGAGCATTCTAATTTTTTGGAAGCGTTCAAATTTATTGAAAGCATTAAAATTTAGTGATAAAAATACATCAAAGTTGTTCTTATATTAGGACAGGTGATTTAATATAAAGAAAAATAAAAAATGTCCACAGAGAACAGAATTTCAACATGAATTCTAGCAGGAAAATAAAAACAAAACAAGTGTTTTGTGAGAATTTTAATAATGGTTGACTTTACAGAAGACAAGTCTTAGGTTGGCAAAATCACTTTAATATAATCAAAAGCCCTTTAAGGTGTGTGCCTGTGTGTGTGTGTGTGTGTGTGTGTGTGTGTGTGTGTGTGTGTGTGTGCACGCACATGTGTGTATGTACTTGCATGTCATAAGTCTGTGTGGGATATGACACACATGTATATGTGTGAGTGTGCATGCCAGAGGTCAATGTTAAATGTTTATTATACTCCACTCCACTCTACTTTCAGAAAGGGTTTTTAACTGATGGTGGCCTTTAAATTGGCCAATGTGCCTGGAGGAGTTACCTGTGTCCACTTCCTCACACTAGTTAAGTGACAGTATTGTCACATCTCATTCTATCTTTTTAATTTTTTATTAATAATATAATTTAAAAAATTTACATGTCGATCCCAGTTTCCTCTCCCTACCTCCATCCCTCCCTCTTACCCTCTTTCCCCTGTGACATGTACCCTGGCCACCCTCACCTCACATCCTCCCACCCCCATTCCACTTGTAGGGCTATGTTGTCCAGGCTGGGAATCCAGAATGGGACTGACTCAGACCCCCTCAATATGGGTCTCAGCTAGAAGGACTGAGCAGTCTGGGGGACCTCAGACAGTAGAACCAGGATGTATTCCTGGTGCACAAAGGACCTTGTGGACACATCCCCCATGGAGGGATACCCCCTTAACCTAGAGACAGAAGAGAAGTAACATCTCATTCTTAAGTTGAGTTCAAGGAAGCTCCTCATTCATGTGTAACACCTACTCTACTCACTGAGAAATTTCCTAGCCCATTTGTTTGGCTATTAAATGATTTTTTCTATTCATCCAGAGTGTCAAACCATCAATAGCATGAAGCTGAATATGTATCTACTGTCTTTTGGCAGCTGTCAGTCATAAACAGAAAGCTCTTCCTGTGGTTGTGGCCCATTTATTAAGATGTAAGTAACAAGTAGACAGGAAAAAGTCACAGTAAAACAATTAAGAGCAATTATCACATTACTGAGTTTGAGAGGTAGTTTTAGGTAATTGATTCCAAACCAGCTGTGAATTAAATTGATATGGTTGTTACTTCTTAACATCTCTAGTGCTTCCTTTAGTTCTAACCACTGATCTAGGAATTGTAAGGCTGGTGATTGGTATAAGGAGAGTTTTTTCTCTCTTTCTCTTATTTTTCTTCTAGATCAGTGGTAATTGTAAATGGTAATTATCTAAAAGAGTTGACTACTGGAGATGCTAGTCCAGTAATGCTGGGGAAAATCCAAATACTGTCCTTTAAGCACCTGCTATGTGAAGCTGAAGCTGCTTTCATTAAACTCACCACAGCAAAGGTGCAGAGAAGAGAAATGTGATTGATATTGACAAGGGATAAAGACTGTCTATTCCTTGTCTCAGACTACAGGAAAATCTTTGGTTCATTGCCACCCTCTCCAAGTTCAACACTCACTGATGCCACTTTAACAATAGGACAGAAAAGCCAGTAAGTCAGCTTTCTCCCTATTATTAACAAAACATGAAGAGAATATCTGCAGTGTTTTCCCTCTGCACAGAATACTTCATAGCAATCAGAGAAGTCTTCTGCCACTTCAGAAACAGTTTGACAGATTCAATGGTGATATAACCAACAGGAAGATGTCACATTACAGTTGGAAAAACAGTTTCAAACTGAGGGAATGAGTGCTTGAGTTTTCTGGAAGATACATGAAAATAGGGTCCCAGGTCTTCGTCAGTGGCTTATTAAGAGCTATCTCTTCCTTGTGTTTCTACACATTATCTTTCTTCAGTGTTCATCCATATCTTGAACCTATTCATGGGTTCCTACTACATCTGTAAAGGTCCTATCCTCAAATGTGGTCATATGTATGAAAGCCAGGACTTAATTCCACATGAGAATTTTGATGTTGACACAAGTCAAACCAGATTAGTAGTTTTATCTAAATATTTAATTTTGCTTAAATTTCCTACCTCTAAAATGGACAAATTATTCTTCTAGAATAATGTATCTTCTGGAAGAGACTAAGAAAGAAGAGTCTAGAGATCACTTGGTTTGTAAATTTGGAGATAAGCTAAAGCAGACAAATTAAAAGAGCTCTTTGCTCCTACTTTGAAGAGAGTAGTTACCCCAACCATAGTGATATAAAACATGATGAGGTCATAATCTGTCAGAGGGCCTGGTTTGAATCTATCCATTAGAGAATCTTGCAGGAAAATAAGGCTGGCACAGAATTGTGGTCCTCTGTCATGATGGTTACCAGGCCTCCTGTTCTATGATGTAAACATTACCCTGCAAATCATCCTAATGGAACCAGAATATAGGAGCCAGAAATCAGGCTTCAGTTAACTTTAAATCTGAAATACAAAATGATGGTATTCCTTGCATAATTCTATGTCCTGTTTATCTGACACTTGTCCTCAAGTTAGGATCTTTTATTTTGTTTGCTAATTGTGGAAACCTTTCCAGGAAGGAAAACCTCTTTGTTTTAGTGGTGATTTTGGAGATGTTTCAATGACCTCTATTGCACAATCCTATAACTGAAGCAATAGATTATACACATGCTTATAGTGTTCAAATCCAGCATTACAAAGTAGGCAATGCAACACAGATTTCATGCTGAGTCTATATGTTGATAACAGACAAATGAATTATTCTCCTTTTGATCATTTTCTGCTAAGAAAGTATTAACATATTTTACTGTTAATGGTGAGTTGCCCTGTCCATCCCCACATGGAATATTGTGTCTCCTGAATCCACTTATTGTTGGGTTTGGCCAATAAGCCAGCAACAAAAATAGCATATCAAAAAATGCAATGTCTGCACCATGCGCAACAGGCTTGCGAAGGCTTAAGAGTGACTACACAGGTTACTATTGGTCTTTGTTTCCTGGAAAATGATATAACCCTAATAATGCCTGATTGTTCAGCTCAGATTCCAAAATGAGAAACCTCATGAGACTGAGATTCAGCAGGTCCCTGAGACTGCTGCAGTGTTCAGCAAAACATTTTCAAAGAACAGTCGGTTAAATGTCTTAGCTTCTGGAGAATTCTGATTCTCTCTTGGAATGACTACACTTTGTCACAACAGTGCAGAGGCCTGTATATATTAATAGAAAAAAAGACTGGGGCTATGTTCTAATCAAATTTTATTTTTCATTTTTAGCAGGAGTTTTAGAGGCAGTGTCTCACTGTCCCGGAACTTACTGTATAAACGAGGCCAACCTGGAATTAACAAAGATATGCTTGCCTATGCTACCCAAGTTCTGGAATTAAAGGCATATACTACTAAGCCCTATTTCATAATTTATTTCAAACACAAGACATGGGATGATTTTGTCATAAGCCATCATTTGCCTGTTATACTCTCACCCTCTATAATTAAGCACATAACATACAGAAAATATAATTAAAACATAAAATAGAACATAATATTATTTTGAGTTAAACAAGTCTCTTTTCAATTTATCAAGAATAAAATCTGTGCTGCATCATGGACCACAGAGGTACCAACCCTTGCTCATCTTTTCTAAATGGTACTGAATGGTACTCTGCAGGAGTTGACTTAGGTACCAGTGCTAGATCTTTTGATCTAATCTTTGTCTTCAGATGATTGTTCCTTATTAGATCTACGCAACTGTAACATGACAGCAAGTTCTTTCTTGCACTCAAATGTGCCCAAGTTCTGAAGCTTCCCTGTTCATCCAAAGCCAGGTGAGAAAGATTCATTTGAGGTCAAAGCACTGTTGCAAAAAGGAATCTTCATGTTCACATGGCAAGTGTAGTTTGTTTATTTTTCTTTTTCTCTTTTTCTGAGGCATAATCTGTACCAACAAGCACAATATTACTAATAGTCCCAGGGACACATGTGCTCATGGGACCTGCCACCTATTAAGTTCCACATTCTCGATTCTCAGTTTCAAAGAGTACCATGTTTGTCTTATCTAGGGCCTGCATTGACAACAAGACTGAACAACCCTTGCCATGACACTGGTGCTTTCTTACCCACATCACTCTCTCTCTTATTTGTGTTTCAAGCTTGCAAGGTTGCTCCTGTCCTAGGGCATTTACTATCTGTCCTTTATGGGTTGACATCTTTGAAATGCTAGCTCTTGAAGATCGTTCAGGCTCCAATTTAAATATTGCTGTCTCAAACAGTCCTCCCATGAATGTTAAACTCTGAAAGTTCATCTGAGAACTCTATGCTATGATTTATGACTTAGTAATTTCCATAGTTCTTACAGCTTTACAGAAAATTCTAATCACCATATTTTGTATTGCTATGTTGATGGTCTGTCTTCCTCTACTGCTTCCAATAGGTCAAGTGTCAGTAGCATTTAAATAAGAAAGAAATGTGGGTGGATAGGGGAGCTGGGTGGGGATGGGAACAGAAGGGTATTGAATGGATAGATGGAAAGAGTACTGCGAGAGAGGACTGAAATTGGTTAGGTATGAAAACCCAGTGCAGTAGAAACTACCTGGAACCTAGGAGGTTGACCCTAGTGAGGACTCCTAGTAATGGAAGATATGGGTCTTGAACCAGTCATCTTCTGTAACCATGATAGGTTCCCAGTGATGGCAATGGGAAATCAACAAAGCCACACAATCTATGACCCACAACCTACACTGCCTACAAGATATACTGCAGCAAAGTGGCTTAGCAATTTTGGGAATGGCCAACCAATGACTGTTGCTACCTGAGACCCATACCAGGAGAGTGAGTCTATGCCCAACACTGCCAAGATGGCCAGAATCTAGAAGCTACATGGCTCAGAGACCTAGGATAGACTCAATCACAACTGAAATAAGGCTAGAATCCAGAAGTGCATGGCTCAGAGACCTAGGGTAGAATCAAGCACAACTGAAATAAATAAATAAATAAATAAATGATTCCTAAAATTATTCTGCTATACTTAGGTTCAATTCATAGCCCAATTATTTTCAGAGATGCTTCCTCAAGCAGCTTGTGGGAACAGACCCAGAGACCCAAAACCAAATATCAGGCAGAACTCAGGAAATTCTGCAGAAGTGGTAAGGGAAATTTTGAGTCCAAAGGAGTTGAGGACACTAGGAAAACACAGCCCACAGAATCAACTAACCAGGGCTCATAGTTGTAAATAGAGACTGAAGTAGTAGCCACAGAGCCTACTACAAGGGTCTGTACTATGCCTTCTGCATGCATGGTGTGGGTCCTTGAATTCAGAGACACATACACAAATACACACACATACATAGCCACATGAATATGAACAGGTATATAAACACACACATGAACACACATGCGCATATGCAGGAACACAAACATAAATGTGAACATGCACATACATGTGAATACATATGCACTCACATATACACACATGAACACACATATACATATAAATACATACACATGAATACACAGAATGTGGACACACATGCATACACAAACGCAAGCACACACAAAAGAAAATGAAGATGCTCTCTGAAATGGACATAGGTGAACTTAGTTATACACAAAGAACCTAAAGTAGGAAAACGCTTTTGGATTTTGGAAAGTTATTCAGAGTATTGTGCCATTTTGGAGATCAGTATGGTGGTTCCTCGGGAAAATGGGAATCAGTCTACCACAGGATCTAACAATTCTTCTCTTAGGCATATACCCAAAAGATGCACATCCATGCAATAAAGACATATGTTAAACTATGTTCCTAGCAACATTATTTGTAATAGCTAGAACCTAGAACCAACCTAGATGCCCCTCAACTGAAAAATGGATAAAGAAAATGAGATACATTTACACAATGGAGTACTACTCAGCTGAAAAAAAACCCAACCAAACAAACAAACAAACAATGAAATCTTAAAATTCATAGGCACATGGATGGAACTAGAAGAAACCATCCTGAGTGAGGTGAACCAGTCATGAAAAGACAAACATGGTATGTACTCACACATATATGGATTTTAGACATAGAGCAAAGGATCACCAGCCTACAATTCACACCACTTGAGAAGCTAGGAAACAAGAGGCATTCATAGTCCCCCAGGGAAGAGGGAAGGGACCAGGTCTCCTGAGCAAATTGAAACTGGGGGGGCAGTTAATGGAGAGGGAGTTAGGAGAAAAAGAAGGAGAGGAGAAGAAGAGAGAAAAGAACATGAGGGAGCAGGGAGATTGAGTGGGAGGAGGAATAGAGGAGAGCAAGAAAAGAGATACCATAATAGAGGGAGCCATTGTAGGTTTAAAGAGAAATTTGGCATAGGGAAATTTCCAGAGATCTACAAGGATGACCACAACTAATGATCTAAGCAATATTGGAGAGGCTACCTTAAATGTTCTTCCCTGATAATGACATTAATGACTATGTTATATGCCATCCTAGAGCCTTCATCCAGTAGGTGATGAAAGCAGAAGCAGATACCCACAGCTGAGACAAACTATTGAAATCCAGTTGTATAGAGGGAGGGGTGATGAGCAAAGGGGTCAAGACTAGGCTTGAGAAACCCACTAAAAACAGCTAACCTGAACAAGGGGGAACTCATCGTCCCCTGTGTGATAGCTGGGAAACCAGCATCAGACTGATTCAGAGGCCTGGGCAGGTTATGGGACCTCTGACAGTGGAACCAGGATGTATCCCCAGTGCACAAAAGGAATCCAGAAGCACAGTCCCCATAGAGAGATACTCTCTTAGCCTAGAGACCCAAGGGAGGTCCTAGGCCTTACCCCACATGACTTGACAGAGTTTGATGATCCCTTCTGGGATAGCTAACCTTCTCTGGGTAGTGGATGGGGTATGGAATGAGTGATCAGAGAGCATGGGACGATGGGAGTGAGAGGGAACTGTAATAGCTATGTAAAATAAGAAAAAAAATATAAAAAGAATAAAATTAAGTAAAAACAAAATGGAGAAATCAATTAGAGCACCCAACCCCTATGTCTTCACTGGTAGTCTTCACCTTCTACTGGGACAACTCACTGGTGAATGGAAGAATTTAAGAGGTAAGAGAAGCTGAAGGAAATATGATATGTCAAGGCTTTCTGAATGGATTTAACATATCCTGAATCATACCTAGAGCTCTCAAGTAAAGCTTATGTAACAAATCTAAGCATTTGGCCATGCTGACTCAAGAATCATAAGTACCATGAGGGCTGATGAACAGTGTATTGATGGGGCATATTGTTCTGTATGTAGGTTTCTCTTATTGGTTTTTGAATAAAACACTGTGTGACCTATAGCCAGCAGAGTCAAGAAGATAGGCAGAGCTAGTAGACAAGGAGAATTCTGGGAAAGGTAGAAAGGGGAGCCTGCCAGAGAGTCACCATGTAGACCACACAGGAATAGTAGGTCCAGGCATACTCCCGTAAGCCAAGACCATGTGGAAATGCATAGATTAATAAAAATAGGTTAAGAATTAAGACAGAGCTAGTCAATAAGAAGGCATAGTAATCCGCTAACAGTTTTATAATTAATATAGCATCCATGTGTTTATTTGGGGCTGAAGGGCAGCAAGATCTGGTGGGACAAGAACTGCTAGCAACAGCATATATCAAAATTTTCAAATCTAGCAAAACTAAAATCCCAAAAAACTCACTTTTGCAAGTTGCTTTATTTTAGGATACTTTATATTGCTGTCCTGCAGAATTGTCAGATGCTGCCTAATCTCAGTGAATTATGCCTTTCTTTGTCTTAATTTTATATTCATATTAATCTATATATGATCCTCACCACACATAATAGGGTCCAAACTATGTGTCTGATACATAGAAATTATGCAATGACTGTGTCTAAATTCAAGAACTTTATCCAACTGTGGATTTTATGCATTTTTTTTGCCATCTATGATAGCATTTTGCTATGTAAAAATACCATAAACATAGTTATTTATTTTTCCTTAAATGTTTTATTGCAGTGTGTGTGTGTGTGTGTGTGTGTGTGTACGTGTGCGTGTGTGTGTGTGTGTGTGTGTGTGTGTGTGTGTGTGTGTACGTGTGCGTGTGTGTGTGTTCAATACTACATGCATGGAGACCAGAGTTAAACTTCTGGGCTCTGGTTGTATCTTTCTACTAAGTAGTTCCCTTCCATTGAACTCAGGCTGTCCATCATGGAAATATGTGCATTGACCATTTCCAAACCTTAAGAATTTGTCTTACTAATTGATGAAATGCATCTATTATTGTTATAGAAATAAGAAATCCAGGATGCAGACATAGTTTTTGATAAGGGTGTTTTTGTTATAGTAAGATGGGTCTATGGCTGCATTACCATAAGACAGAAGGGAAAGAGGCTCATTCAAGTTTTCTTCAAAAAGCTCATTTCCCTATTGAATTCTCATGACTAATCAGATCCCCAAAGATCCACCTCTTCAATTCACCACCTTGAGAGTTTGGTTTCATAGTTCAAATTTTGTAAACATACAGTCTTCAAAACTATTATGACCTTAAGAATCATTTGGGGACTACCAAAAGAACCCCATCAAATATCATCTTTGTGCATCTAGATGTGATTTTTAACTCCTTTCTGAAAACACATATCTTTCCCTACACACACAAGCATATATCCATTTTTGCATCAAAATCCTGTTTCTGTGTTGCTGCAGATGCTGGCATTTTATATTTTGTGAAATTAAATGGCTCTTTCATCTTGTACTGTGGTTTGAGTGCATGCTTTCTCAAAGACATAGAAACTGCCTGCAATTAAAAACCAGAGTTATGAAATAAGCCATGTGCAGGGTAGGAATCCACCAGTAAAGTTCTACATACCACACTTAGTTAGGGGAGACATTTTTTCTTTCCATTTCACTACTTTTCCTGACATTTTTTTAAAAATAGAAAGTAATACAATCCTTTAGAATATGCAGGTAGCTTCCAAACACAGCAATGGAAAAAGTGTTCAGGTTCCATAAAGAGGCGAGAGGTGATTTCTTAGCTCAGACTTTTCACTTCTGGTAGCATTGAGGGCAGGGGAATCTTAGAATTGGAAATGAAGAAAAGCCAATCTTTCCCTAATATTTGGCCTCAATCTGAATATAAAACTCAAAAGACCTAGAAGGACAGAAATGAATCATTTATAAATCCCTTAAAAACTCCAACTTTTCCTGATACTGAAAAAATTACTCATTGGAACCCAAAGTTCTTGATGCAATGTGGGTGTCTGGGCTACAGTGACCCAGCACAACATGTGCTAAAAGCCAATGCTGAGAACTGGCTTACACTCGAAATAGGAATAAACAGCCTTGGAGAATGTGATAATCATCTCTGGGTACCACACTGCTATCTGGGTATCATATTAACCTTTAGAGTAAAATCATCACTTTAATCCTTTCTTGAGTTTCTGGAAGACAGCTCCTTAAATGCTGTCATCAAGAGTCTTCTTTCCTCTTTTTTAAAAAATGTAACTATAACTCCATGTCACTGTGGAGAGTAGATGGGTTATGCTAGTCACTGAGATCAGTAGAGAAGCTTAATCAATTCCTAAATAATAAATCAACGTTTTTGTGCCCTCTGTAATCTCAATGTAGCACATTGCAATTCAGGGCCATTACACTACATTTATCTTTAATGAATAATAAATGGTACATTGGTATTGACTGAACAAGTGATTAAATATTCCATCAGTAGCAGAACACAGAAATATTTTTAATTATTAATAAGCCACAAGCTTGGCTTGTCAGGTACAATCATCTTTTGTTGGGTACAACTTATTTTCCTTTTTATTATCATAGACAAGTGCAATCAAATGTTGTTTCAATCTACCACTGGACATTTCCTATTCTCTGAAAACTGCTAGCTTCCCTTAGCACTGATTATAAAGGACAACAGGCTTGGGAAAGAATAGCGAAAACAAGATATGTATAGTTTATGTAAAACAACTGAAGAAAATCAATTGGAAATATAGCAATTTGCATCACTTCATCTACATTGAGTTCAAAGGACACCTGTAATAAAGTGCTTACAAGATGTTACAGTATACACATATGAACATAATGGCATAGAGATGGTTCAGTGGGTATAACATTGGCAGTTTAATACCTGAGTTCAAATATACAGAACCCACATAAAGAATGTAGATCACTTCTCTAAGACCAATTCTCTTAAGCTAAGAGGTGAAATAGGAGAATTCCCAGAAGCTCACAGGCCACCTAGCCTGACATACAACAGTGAACAGCAAAGGATCCTTATCAAGACAGAAGTCTTCCTCTGGCCTCCATGAGTACATCCCCACTCTCATACAAAAATGTACACACGCATACACACATCATTGATATATATCTTTACTTTTAAAAGACTGCCTTTATATACTTCCACCAATATCCTGAATAACACCTTTTAACTGTAAAAAATAAATTGCTACTACTTATAAGGCATTAATTAGAATAACATAAATAGACTATGATGTCAACTAGACAATACACAGAAAAGCATTTCCTATGGTAGCTTACATACAAACACAGTGGTGAAGAAATCAACATGTAAAAAAATATAAATGTATATATTGAATTGCTCAGGACTTAAAGTTTTAATATAAAACTCCATGCTAGTAACTGTATCAACATCAAAGATGGAGCAAGTATATTAGCAAATATTTCTTCAAAGTTTGACAGATTTTCTGAAGAAAAATATGTACACAGACTACATAAATTATGGAAGACTTCAACTATTGATATGAGTTTATTAGAGTCACATATCTGTCACTGTGTCTAACATAATACCTTACACAGTAGCACATGTAAAATGTAAATCATGAGATAAAAGATTACTCAATAAGCATTCTGTGTCTCACTAAAAAACTGGACAATAAAGATAAATTCAACAATATTGCTGATAAATTTCATGTGTAAGAGTGGAAGGGGGTAATTAATGTTTGTTGAGTTAAATCAAAAAAAAAACATCCTTAATGCCCATAAGGCAATCTCAGTCTAATGAGTTCAGAGAGACATATTCTATAAGAATTAAGCCACATTAAACTCAAGTGATCTAATGCCTATACAAGCACATGCCATTCATTATCATCATGTGATTTGGTTACAAGAAATGTAAAGACACAACTTCTAGGACTTAAAAATATAGATTTCTCTGTAACATACAATAAGGAGTTTATCATGTGATATTCCTGTAGTTTTATTTTATTAAATCTTTGACAATATCACGCATGCATGCACTGTAGAGAGTGGTCTTTGTGGTGCCGCAATGGGACCCAGCAGAGCCGCCCCAAGTTGGTATCTGAGTGGGGGAGTGTGGGTGAGGGAAAGGCTAGCTGTAGATGATAAAGCAAAACAGAGAGAAAGAATAAGTCAGGAGAGCAAATCAGTCAATACTGAAATGCCAAAAGTTTATTTTTCACCACTCTTATATACCTTATCCAAAAAGGGGAAAACAGTATCATGTATATGGAACAAACAGACTTTTCTTCCTCACTTATTCTATGGGTTCACTAACCACAACTTAGCTCCAACTTCTTGTTCCCTAGCCTTGAGGTCAGGAGTAACCACAGTTCAGATTCAGGTCTGTTGTTATATTAGATTGAGATAGCTAAAACATTCTTCTGTAGCCACACTTTTGACCTTTATGTATTATGACTTGCTGACAGCTTTGAACTCTCTGTCCTTGTGCCAAGATAGAGTGCAGCTACCTTTATGGGCACCCACAATGCAGAAATAAATGAGGTCCTGTATGCCTATTAAACACCAACCTGAACTGAATAGAGAGATGGATTAGTGATTAACAGCCATTGTTGCTCTTGCAGAGGACCCAGGCTTGGCTTCCACCACTCCTATCAGTTCACTCACCATCGCCTATAACACAGGCTTGGTAAAATTAGATTGGAAAAGCCTTTTCCCTAATTAAGCCTTGCAATTTGCTTATTTCTTTGAGCAACTACCAAGAACATTAGTAACTTGGAAGCAGTGTTGGAAAACTAGGTAGTGGCCAGCCACAAAAGAGTCTGCTAATTTGAGGTGATACAAATGACATTTGCATATCTCTCCAGTTCCATCTGCAGAACGTTATGATCCACATAATAGTAAAAGCTCAGTGGTAGACACAGAGAACAGGAAAGGCAGACAAGAAGACATGAAGACATCTGGGTTTGCAATGGTTTTTCCATCCCTCTCCCCAACCCCCTCTATTGAATTAAGACTATACTATTCACCTACTTTTCATGAGAGGGCTCAAGTGGACATTCACTGCTGCTACTCCTCAGAAGAGTGAACTGCTATGTAACAAGTAGGCAGGGAGAACAGAGCTACTAAACTGAAAAAAAAAAAGAGCATATGAAGGGGCAGGATCAGAGCTCTGTCCGAAGAAGGGGTAGGGTGGCAGTACTTCTGATAGGTATAAGTCTCTCTCTCTCTCTCTCTCTCTCTCTCTCTCTCTCTCTCTCTCTCTCTCTCTCTCTCTCTCTCTCTCTCTCTTTCTCTCTCTCCGCGTATTTCTTTTTCAAATTGTACCTAGGTTTGAGATTCATTAGCCAAGGAAGCCAAATCAATGAAGGCATAGAGACTATAAAAGCAGGGGAAAGCTAATAAAGAGATTACCTCAGAGAAACTTCCCTGATTCCTCAGACACTAAAAATATACAGAGAGTTGCCAATGCCACTGTGCAGAAATTTAGGAATTACTTCTTAGTGTGAACAGTCTTTTCTGTATCCCTGTGCTATTATACCTTCCCCAAGCTCTTACAGAAACTTCAGTAGTGATGAATGGCTTAATAGCAGTGGTTATGGTTTATCCATTAGTAGTGGAATGATGTACTTTTTTGATTATGAGGTATATGCATGTGTGTGAAAATCTGTGTACAAGTGCAGGGGTGTATGAGCCTATGTTTTCAGGCAGAGGCTAAAGCAACTCATCTAATGTCCTACTCTATTAGTTCTGCCTTGCTACCTTGACATGAGGTGTCTCATGGAACCTAATGCCCTCTTTCTTTAGTCCTTCCTTCCTTCCTTCATTTTTCTTTCTTCCTTCCTTCATTTCTTCCTTTGTTTTTGTTATGTTATCTAGGCAAAAAACTAATGGGAGATTAGTATTTATAATAGGTATAGATCACACACACACACACACACACACACACACACACACACACACACACACACACACACACCACATACCCCCTCCAATCCTCCAATATTGGTGATCCAGGTACATGCAGACACACACAGATTTTATATAGTTACAGCAAAACTTATTTATCTCTAGAGAGGAAATGTTTACCAATATTGGGGTCTTTTGGTACTTAATCTCAAAACATGCTAGTTCAAGCATTTCTTATCTAATGTGATAGACAATATCAATCACTTAGAATTTAAGAAGGCTGTTTGTGCTAATGTCTTATGGACTCATCTACCTCCATCCCAATGAAAGATTGACTGATTTTCTCATGAAACATGGCTCACACACCCCTGTTTGTTCAAACTGTATACATAGTGGAAATATACTAAACAATGTCTAACTATTTACCATTCCTCTCTTCTAATTAAAATTTGTCACAAGTAAGTGGATTTTTTTTTGGTGAGTGGGGACACTTATATCTCTATAACATCTGAAGGATCATTCATCATTATTATTGCTTCAATTTTAGTTGGAAGATTTATTGAAATGAAGATTGTGTTCCACACATCATTAAGTTTAGTGCCAATCTGGGCTACATAGTGAGAGTCTGTCACAAAACAAAACAAGATAAAAACAGAATGAATGAATGGGCATAAGAAGAGAGAAGATGAAAATTTGCCAAGAAGACTGTCAAGTCTTACAATTTTCTACACAGACAGCTTGAGCTGAATCACAATTACATATCTTCCTAAAGTGAATTTCAATGATATAATATGTGAGGTTAAATCACACTGCCCATTAACCTGGGATTGTGGTAGAGTCAAGATTATAGGATTATAGAGATCCTGTCTGGTATACACAAGGGAAATATTTCTAAAATTCAATGTATTAATAGGGGTGATGAGGGTATTCAGTAGTAAATACTTGCCTAACAGGCTGAAACCCTGGGCTCAATTCCAGCACTGTAAAAATACAAAGCAAACTAAAACCTAATAAATAAATCACCTGAATACCTTGTGAATAATTGAATTCAGATTCAGTAGGTCTGAAGCCGGAGCTGAGAATTTTCATTTGTAATTTCCTCCAGATACATTCTGGTTTACAGCCCATAGACTGTAATTTGATGTAACGCTTATTAAGAGAAGCATTAACAATCAATTCTTTGTAATATGTAACATTTGTCTTGCACAGAAAATTACCATTCAGTTTATTTGTTTATACCAACTTTAACATTTCATTAAAATGAAAATGCTATATTATCTTATTAGACCATGTTTTATATTCAATTAGAAGTATTATTGGGAATTAAAATTTGGGCAAAGTATTTTCATTACCTATTAGAGACTTACGAATTTATGCATATATATATATATATATATATATATATATATATATATATGAATTCATGTACCTGTATAAATATGATCCTTAGGCTTCTCCATCCTAGATAATAGGTATATATCAATACTCATTGTCATATAAGCCTAAGATTTATGAATGTCAACATGTTTTCTCCTAACTTTCCCTGTAGTTTAGATTTTCAGATTTGACCTGCTTAGAGAGTAGAAAGTTATAGCATTAAAACACAGTTGTGGTCTCAAAACAGCCATTCTCCTACTTGCTCCAAACTGCTCTTTAGTGCTGCAATTGCTGACTTACCTACAAAAACACATTTTACTCCTGCAAGCATTGCAAATTTGAAAGAGCAATGGGCTGGTCACACCAAATTCCATTCTGCTTTTGAATTGTCAGCACAGTTCTGATGGCTGAATCTTTACAACTTGACCAAAGATTCTTCATTGGACAGTTTTGCTGTGAAGCTGATAACTGTGTTTCTTAGAAAGAATAATTTGGGGACTGCCAGCTCAGCTCATTAACGGTGGATGGATGCTTCCTACTCCATGAAGAGGGAGTCAATGTCATCATTTTTATTTGGACTTCTAAAGCTATAAAATGCATTTAAAGGCACATTTGAAAAGCCATCAGTCACAATCATTGTTTGCAACAATTTAGTGTAAATAATTTTGAACATTCTTTTTATGCACCATTAATTTAACTGTCACCATTCTAAGAAAATTAGATAATGGTTATATACTCCATCTCATGGTTCAAGACTGATATAACATTGTTTATATTAAATAGTTTTGTTCATTGTGTAACTTAGCATAAAAAGTGTAACTAAACATTGACTTTAATTTCAGCACAGCAGGCTTTATTAATAATTTTAAAATATTAATCAATTTGAAGGTTACTGAGAAAGTACCAGAATACTTTTCTGAACACTTTTCTAAATTCCATAATTATACTTTACAGCAAACCTCACTCATACATTGGTTATTTCTTCTATTTTCAATGTCTGATTCCTATAACGAAGATGCAGATGAGGTTACATTACTGTCTCCTAATTTTAGTCTAGAATCACTCTCCTGTCACACATCAATCAACCATTTTGTATATTTCTTAATTTTAAAGCTATTTTGATATTAATAACTTTATTTGGGTGTGTGACTAGAAAGATAATGAATACATAGGTGATAGGCTGATGATATAAAGAATATTTTAGGTATATAGGAAGTTATGGTTATACAGATACATAGATGACAGATCGATAGATGGATAGATAAAGTCATAGTTGCTTTTATTACTAGTATCCTAAAAGCTAATGATCTTATTGCCTTTTTGTGTGTTTGGAGATCTCTGTTACTTTCTAGTGAATTGATATGATATGTCAATATCTTATTAATTTTTTGTTGGATTGATAGATTATTCTTTTGTAGTTTTCATTGTTTTTAGAATTTTCAGTATTATAAAGTATTATTAATTTTTAAGTGTTTTTCTTGGTTTATAATTTTCTTTTGTCTTTTTATTCAAGATTTTCAGTATGCAAAATTTTATTTTAATGAAGTTGCCATTTAATTTCTCCCAGTTATATAGGTCCTGCTTTAAGGATAATTTCTGCCTGTTATTTGGCTCAATACAAATTACTATGATCCTTGATAACAAATTTAGGCCAATATTTCATTTTGACAAAATTTTAAAGTAGTTGACATAGGATAGATGCTGTTTGTGTTGTGAATCATTTTATGAATAAGAGACTCTAATTATTTCTGTTTCATTGTTAAAAAAGGTTTAACATTTTATTATTAAGCTTTTTTGCATCCTTGTCAAACATGTTTGTTGGCAATCCCTATATTGATTGATCTCTGGATTTTCTTTTCAGTTACTTTAGTATTTGTGACTACCATTATTTTCAAATTTTATTTAATTTTATTAGTTTTTAAGACATTTTTGTTTGCTTTCTTTACTTATTTTACATCTCAGCTGCAGTGCCACCTTTCTCCTCTTCCCCAATCCTGCCCCCCTCCCATTAGTATCAACAAAGCAATGCAAATCAAGTTGCAGTAAGAATAAGACCAATGTGATTACCAGAGATGTCCAATTCAGTCTACATAAAATTACTAGGAGTCTTAGGATGGGTCATTCTTAGAGATGCATGGGAGTTTCCCTTGCAGCAGATTTCTACATTACACCTTTCAAGTTAGGTAAAATCAAAACCACAAATGACAATTTATGGTAGAGAGGATGTGGAACAACAGGAACATTCCTCCAGTGCTGGTGAGAGAACAAATATGTATAGCCACTGTGGAAATCAGTATGGCAATTTCTCAGAAAATTGGGAAAATAATCTACCTTAAGAATTACATATACCATTCTTGGTCTATGCCCAAAGAATGCTCAATCATACCACATGGACATTTGCTGTTTTATTTGTAATAGCCAGCACCTGGAAACAACCTAGATGTCCCTCAACTGAAAATTAGTTAAAGAAAAGATCATACATTTACACAGTGGAATATTACTCAACTGTTAAAAACAACATCAACAGAAAATTTGAAGACAAGTGGCTGGAACAAGAAAAAAAATCATTCTGAGTGAGGTAACCGATACTCAAAATGGTATAGACAATAATGGTATGTAATAACCCATAAGTTGATATTAACTGTAAAGTAAAGGATAAACAGGCTACCATCCACATACTCAGAGGAGTTATGTAACAAGGAGGGCCCAAGTGTGGAGATGAAGTGTTATATGGATCTCCCAGGGATACAGAAATAACAGATATTTTATTAGATTTTGAGAATTTCTTTCAAAGTGTTGATCAATCTTATTCACCCTTCCTAATTCCTCCTAGATTTTTCCCATTTTCTTCTTTTACACAACTAATTTTTTTGAATAAGTTGCCTTGGTTATGGTGGCTTACTGAAGCATCAGAAACTAATTAAGACAAAAGAATTTTAAGTAGTAGATATTAGTGGGATGTGTAAAATTACATGTTAAAATTTGTACGTTTCCAAGAATCTAAAGTCTGCTATCTCTAAATTTTAAGACTTGAGTGTGAAAATGCTCCCTTTGAGAATTTTCTTACTGGTTATATATCCATGTATGATAACTTCTACTTTTGTTTCCAGGTATATTTCTATAATTCATTCTATTTTCTGATTAGCCCTTTAACTTGAGTGTATCAGGAATGAAACTCTTGAGAGAACATACTTTGTTTTCTATCTCTCTATCTATCATCATCCATCCATTTATGTTTTCTTGTGACTGTAATATAGCTGTAAATTCTTATTAATGAAAATATTCACATGTAATTGATTTAAAGTATCAATTATGGATTCAGTCTTTTTCTTTTACAGGAAACTTTCTTTACAAGTATTTTTTATTTTTGAGACTATAATATGATCACACCATTTTCCCCCTTTCCTTTCTGCTCACCAAACCTTCCCATTTACTTAGTTCTTGCACTCTTGAAAATTCATGGACTCTTTTTACTTGTGTTTTATTACATTAAATTACATTCCTAAACATATAACTACAAACTGTTCAGTCTGTATAATGTTACTTTTGTGCAAATGTCTTATGGCTGTTTGCTCTCACATAATTTTGGTGGCCTTTTCCACCAAACAGTAAAGACTGTTTCTTCCACTCTTCACTTCTCATGATTATCTGTACCTCTTTGTCTGATGTTGAGCTCTCTTCATACACATTAGTCTGATAAGGTGTTATCCTTATTTGGGTCATGTTTAGGTAATCCAACTGTTGAGACTTTATACATGTAGCTTCTTTGATCTGTTTATGAGATAATCTCCCATCAAACTTTCTTGTATTTGTTTTTTTTATCTCTTTTCACCTCCTATTTCACAGTGTTTCCTGAGTCTGTTGTAGACATTTCTGTTTGAGACTGGATTTCACAACTCTGCATTTTAATTAGTTGTGGTTTTCTGCAATCCTCCCTGCTTGTTAAAAAAAAATAAAAGCTGAGAACTACAATATTTGTCTGTGGGTATGAGATAAATACTTAGATTATAATAGCTAAGAATTGTGCTGCTTTAGCAAAGGGGCCATTTTGGATTCTGCTTTAATATTTATGGCTTCTTTAGCCCTAGGTAGTGGAGTAGGTTTTCAGTATCAAAAATAATTTTATTCTTTTTTGAGAAAACATGAAGTCCAATTAGAGAGTTGTTGGTTACTGCCCAATATATGTGTGCTGCTGTTGCTTTCAAGAAGCTTTCTGTACACATATTAAGCTAAGAAACACCCTACAACATACTATCATAGTCACACATAGATCTCTGTAATATCAAACAAATTATTTTCTTTCAATAATTTAGGACAAGCTATTTTCTTATATGCCGGGCTTCTTGTAGAGAGCATTGCTGGGAAATTATGCATTTTATGAGTTAGTGATGTATTGGTGCTGGCTTCTGTTTCAAAAACTCCCAGATGTAATTCTTAGCAAGTATATAGAACATGTATCAGGCAAAATCTGGAAGCAGCATCATTTAATATGCATATAGGTTTGTCTTTTTACTATTTAATTGATTGATTGGTTTGTTTATTGATTTCTGCTGTGGTGGGTTCATTCCAATGCACATGTGTAGATATCACAGGATAACTTTTGAGATTCTGTTCTGTTTTTCTACCATGTAATTGTCTTCTTATTGAACCCAGCTTCTTATTTTGGTGGCAATTGGTTTTACTAGCTGAACAATCTTGCTAGCTCAATTGTATAATTCACTATAGCTCTAAGGTGTTTTTTTAATTCAGTTAAGGTGACGATCCATAGCAACCATTACAGTAGATTTATGAAAGTATTTGTTCACTTACTGTATATTGCCACTAGCTACAGTGACATGCTGTAAAATAAATCTCATTAACTTATACCTTCTATTAACTATAGTTACTTATCCTGTGATAATATACTATATTATTGAATAATTCTAAGATAATAGATGCTATGTATTCTCAACACAAAATGCCTACTACATGTGGTGATGGATTTTTAATTTTTAAATTATATATATATGTATACATAGGTTTATTGATCAGTTAAAATATAGCTGTATTAATTTCATGTATTATTGAAGTTTAAAAATTAAAAAATACAATAGTAAGTTAGTACATTGAATGGTTGAATTTATTTGTTGCATATTTCCCATGGGGAAAAAGTCATTCAATTTGTCTTTTCAGAAATTTCTTTGTGAATCATGAATCATCTTTTTTTATTATATGAATATAGCACTTATAACACAAATTCTTTTACTGGACCATTTAAAAAGATAAATGAAGAACTTAATTCTGATTTACTTCTGTAGATTTTTGTTTACATCTACAGAAGAGGATATTGTCTATTAAGAGGTAGCAGTAAACTGTCCCTGGAATATTCTGTTGGGGGCCAGCCTAGATAGATTGTTCACTTCCTTTCTCATCAATGACTATATTTACTATTATCCTAAAACTCAATAATACTTTATTACTTCCTTTGTACTTCATTTTAAGTTTAAATGGCTTAAATATTTATCCAAAATAAAGCTATAAAATTAAACCAGCAAGAATCTTTTAGGAGAGTTACTTTAAGTATCATATATTGTCATATGAATATCAGCTTTGTTAATTTATATTTAAATTACTTTAACCTTTTCTTTGTGTGCCATTTTGCTAAGTATATCTGAGAATATAACAGATGAAAGTTGTTATAAGGAAAAAAATATATCTTTTACAATGCAGCTCCAAGTAGAGATAGTAAATGACAAAATGTTGGAGAAAAGAGACAGAAAAATTCTTCTGAAATCACATATCACAAAAATAGAGACAGAATTTGGCCCCTGACATAATCCATGGAAAGCCATTCTATTCTGTGGAATTGAGGTGAGGCATTGTTATTTGACATGTGCTCTGGAGGTTATATTTTAAAAGCTTATCTTAAACTCATAGGATGGCTGATATATAGAAGTTGTGGTATTGCTATAATCTTTATAAGGTACCTATCTTAAATGTCCCTATGAAGTTACAGCATATGGATTCAAAGCAATAAAATAAAGATAACGTTATTCCCCCACATTCAATTATAATATATAATATTCTACACAAGAATATCAAATATGCCATACAGGAAACAACAATAAAAGTATGGGAATTTGAGTTATAGTCACAAATTTATAGAACATTTAGCAATGACTGGTATTCTATCATATGAATGTATATGTGCTATATAAAAAAGTATAATTACATAGCAAGCCTCTATCATGCAGATATATGGCACATTATCTTCTCCAGTGTCTCATAACTGCTTCAACTTATAAGTATTTACTACAGATTAATAGAATCTAGACACTGCTAAAATATTCTTTGTATAATAAACTTGCTTCATCTATAGAAGACTGCCCTTTCTAAGAAAGTTGTGCATTTATGTAAACAAAACAATACATTTATAGGTAAACTCATTGTGGGCAAATCATTTGAAATTGTTCATTAGATTAAGTCAGAATAATTAAGCCTATGTATTATCCTGAACCCTCTCTTAGGGTTTAGTAGGAGCTGCCAGTCCCTCAAGTTGAGAATTATGCTTTACTGTAAAGAGAATCAACATCATTCAAGTCAGCATGAATCATAAATTCAGAATTCAAGGAAAATGTGGTCACCTGGACAAGTAAAGAAATGCATGCATTGTACTGAAATATATATTTGGAGTTAAAAAGTTGGTGAAGAGCACTGCTTGCTCTTCCAGAAGACATAAGTTAAATGTATAGCACACATATGGCCACTCACAACTGTCTATAACTGCAGTTCCAACTGTTTCAACAGCCTGATACCGACATAAATGCAGGCAAAGCACTGGTGTACATAAAATTTAATAAATATATTTTGGTTAAAGAAAGATGTCTTCATTTAGTCTCCAGAGATGTCTTTTTCTAAGTCTTCTTTGTTTTTGAGAAAACTATGTACTTTATTTGGTATCATTAAAGTTGACCAACAAACATATTATCTGATCCTTCAAAGATTTAACTTGATACTTGGACAATTATTACTTTTTCTGTAAAGGGGGACAGTGTGCTTGAAAACCATAGCATAGCCCAGCTTCTATTTATAAAATTAGCAAACAGCACATAGCTTATACATCCTAGGACCCCTCTACTCTACCATGTTTCTGCATACACTGTAGTAATCTCTAGTCTAGCAATGGACATTAATTAGGAAAAAAATGTCTAGGATTCTGGCAAATCATTAAACAAATGGAAAATATATGAGTTCTTTCCTAGCTATTACTTTCTCATGACAAATCACATGTCCCATTCAGAACATATAAGGATTTATTTTCTAATATTTTAAGGGCTGTATATTGGACATGAATGTTTCTAAAATTCTCAGATGTTGAAATATTGGTCCTGATGATGCAGGGAGGTGATAAATCCCCCGATATATAAGGCTTTCTATAAGGCTTTCTGAGATTCTTTGGTTTATATAGTATTTGGAACACTTTGAAGGGTACATGATGCAAGGCCCTTCCTTTTTCTCTGTTTTTCTTGTTCTACAATATAATTTATTCAACTCAATTTTGTCACCATTATGTACAGTCACCAGAGACTTAAGTTGATTTCCTAAGGCATGCATTTAAATACAAACTAAAACAGAAGCAGCAGTACATTCTTCAAATTAATATTGAAAATAACAAAACAGGTTAATCACAGACATAAATCTGATATAATAATATATTCTTACCATAGCAATTTTTTTTTAATTTTTTTAAAAGGAGAATTTATAGCAGGCTGATGTGACAGTGTGTGTTCAATAAAATTGTTCTGAATTTTCTTTTGGAAAACAAACATTCTAATCCAACAGAAATGAAAACCGCAGTTTTCGGTTTACAGCCAAATACCATTCACTGAAAGTGGTTGGGCTCAACCACTAGTAGAAGACCCCTGTATGAAGGTACTAAAGATTTTTATACTCAGATGCACTACTAAAACCCATCCTCAAAGTTTCACTTGATAATACAGGGAAGTTATCTTTTTCACCACCACATCTGACATAGGAGTATGGGCAATAAATAGATCAACCCTACGAAAGTCTGAATACCCAATCTATTAATATTCATGGATAAGATTCAAAATTAAACTGGGATTCTTACCAATGTTATGCAATGTTCACTTCTGAGTCCCTCTTATCTAAATAGGGCTTTAGGTTAGACTCCAGCTATATGTTGTCAAGAAAGACAGTGGTTGTACACACCTTCAATCACAGACTCAAGAGACAGAGGCTGAGGGATCTCTGTTAGTTCAAGGCTACTCTACTTTATGTGAGATTGATCTGTAAAAGAAACAGGTCACATAAAGGTGATCCAACACTTGTGATCTCATGCCTTTAATCCTAGCACTAAGGAGATTGGATACAAAAATGATATGGCTAGGGGGAGAGAGGAATACAACGCAGGAGGAGAAAGGAGATCAATGCAGTATGAGGAGCAGTGTAATCTCAAAATACTGTCTGAGGACAGGGTCACCCCTTTTGTATCAGTATTGGTACTCATAAAAATGTTTTAGTGGTAGTCTGTTTTGCTTTTCTGATCTTCAGCATAAACCCTATTTTTGTCTCTGTGTTTTTCTTATTAAGAGAAATTAGAATTTGTGCTACACTTGGAGAGAAAAGAGCATGTTATAATTTTTTCATCCCAACTACAGTCCAACATAAATGGAAGGCAGGGCAGGAGCTCCAGGTAGGAACCTGGGGTAAGAACTGGCTGAGATCTGAAAGACTAGTAATTTCTGTCTTGCTGTTCATTGATTGTTTATGCTGTTTTATTTTTTTTTTTCAAAGTGACTAAAACTATTTTATTTTTCTAATATTAATTTACATATCTATCCCAGTTCTCCTCTTCCTCTTTTACTCTTTCCCTCTCCCTCACCCTCTAATGCCCCCCAACAACCCTACCCTCCCATCCCCTCCCCCACTCCACATGTAGGGTGATGCCCTCCAGGAGGGGTCATCTACATATGTCAAGTCATTTGGAGTAGGGACTAGGATTTCTGTCTTGTCTCTAGGTTAAGGGAGTATCCCAACATGGGGGATGTGCCCACAAAGTCCTTTTGTGCACCAGGAATATATCCTAGATCCACTGTCTGAGGTGCCTTAGACTGCTCAGGCCTTCTAGCTGAGACCCATGTTCAACGGGGTCTGAGTCAGTCCCATGCTAGATTCCCAGCTAACAACCTGGGGGCACAGTAGCTTCTCCTTGTTCAGGTCAGCTGTCTCTGTGTTTCTTCAGCCTAGTCTTGTCCTCCCTCTCTGCATCTGGATTCCAGTTCAGCTAAGTGTTTAGTGGTGGGTGTTTGCTTTGGTTTCCATCAGCTACTAGATGAGGGCTCCATCATAGTGGATAAGTTAGTCATTGATCTCATTATCAGGGAAGAGCATTTGTTGCTCAGATTGTTAGTTGGGGTCAATATTGTAGGTCTCCAGACATTTCTCAAGGTTCAATTTTTCTCTTCAAACCTGTACTGGCTCCCTCTTTTATGGTATCTCTCTATCTATCTATCTATCTATCTATCTATCTATCTATCTATCTATCTATTTCTTTCTCTCTTCTATTCTTCCCCTGACTTAATCTCCCAGTTCCATGTGCTTTCCTCTCCTGCCTTTGCCTTTCTCCTCATTCCCTCTCCACTCACAGTCACCCCACTCTCCATGTACTCTATAGATCTTGTCCCTTTCCACTTCTGTGAGGGACCTTATATGAATCACTTAGAATCCTTGTATCCTCATTCCTATAGTGGTGGGAATTATAGGCTTGTGATATTTTACTCTATGTCCAAACTCCATATATGAGCGAGGACATATTATGTTCCTCTTATTGTACCTGGTTTACCTCATTCAGGATAGTTCCATCTACTTTCCTGTGATTTTCAAGATTCTTTGTGTTTTTCCACAGAGTAGTATTCCATTGTGTAAATGTGCCACATCTTCTTTATACATTCTTCAGTTGAGGAGCATCTGGGTTGCTTCCACATTTTTGCTCTTACAAATAATGGTTCTATGAACATAGTTGAGTATAAGTCTTTATTGCATGAATGTGGATCATTTGGGTATACGCCTAAGAGTGGGATTGCCTGGTCCTGTGGTAGACTGATTCCCATTTTCCTGAGGAATTGCCATACTGATCTCCAAAATGGCTGTAAAAGTTTGCACTCACACCAGCAGTGGAGGAATGTTCACCTTTCTCCACATCCTCTTTAGAATAAGTTGTCATTGATATTTCTAATTTTAGCCATTCTGGCAGGAGTAAGATGGTATCTCAAAGTTGTTTTAATTTGCATATCCCTGATAGCTAAGGATGTGGAGCACTTTCTTAAGTGTCTTTCAGCCTTTTTGATTTCCTCTATTGACAGTTAGCTATTCAGGTCTGTACCCCATTTTTAAAATATGGTTACTTGGTGTTTTATTGACTAGTTTTTTGAGTTCTTTGTATATTTTGGAGATCAGACCTCTGTCAGAAGTACTATTGGTGAAGATTATTTCCCAGTCTGTGGACTGCTGTTTTGTTTTGTCCTTTGCCTTACAAAAGTTTCTCAGTTTGAAGGGGTCCTATTTATTAATTGTTGATTTCAGTGTCTGTGCTACTGGAGTTATGTTCAGAAAGCAGTTTCCTGTACCACTTTGTTCAAGGGTACCTCACACTTTCTCTTCTAAGAAGGTCATTGTGACAGGATTTATGTTGAGGTCTTTGATCCATTTGGACTTGAGTTTTGTGTATGGTGATAGATATGGGTCTATCTGTAGTCTTCTACATAACATCATCCAGTTGTGCCAGCATCATTTGTTGAAGAAGCTTTCCTCCTCCCATTGTATACTTTTAGCTGTTTTGTCAAAAATCAGGTGCTCATAGGTTAATATCAGAATTGTTGATGTATTCCATTCATCTACTTGTCTATTTTGTGCCCATAATAAGCTGTTTTCAGGACTATAGCTCTGTAGTAGAGCTTAAAGTCGGAGATGGTGATACCTTCTAAATTTCCTTTATTGTACATGATTGTTTTGGCTATCTTGGGTCTTTTGCTTTTCCACATAAAGTTGATTATTATCCTTTCAATGTCAGTGAAGTGTTGTGCTGATATTTTAATGGGTATTGCATTGAATCTGAAATTGCTTTTGGCAAGATTGTGATTTTTACTATGTTTTATCCTACCTATCCAATATCTTGGGAGATATTTCCATTTTCTGGTATCTTCCTTAATTTCTTTCTGTAAAGACACAGAGTTCTTATTATATAGGCCTTTCACTTGTTTGGTAAGCATTACCCCAAGATACTTTATGTTGTTTGTGGCTATTGTAAAGAGTGATGTTTCTCTTATTTCTTTCTCAGCCCCTTTGTCATCTGAATAATGTAGGGCTACTAATTTTTTCCTTGAGCTTATCTTGTATCTTCCTATTTCCTGAAGTTGGTTATCTGCTGTAGGAGTTCCCTGGTAGAGTGTTTTGGGTCGTTTATGTAAACTATCATATCATTTGCAATTTATGTCCCCTTGATCTTCTTTTGTTGTCTTATGGCTTTAGCTAGAACTTCAAGTACAATGTGAGGGATATGTGAGAGATATGTGAGAGATATGTGAGGGAGTACAGCCTTGTCTTGTTCCTGATTGTAGAGGAATCACTTTAAGCTTCTCTCCACTCAATTTGATGTTGGCTGTTGGTTTACTGTATATTGCTTTTATTATGTTTAGGTATGTTCCTGTTATCCCTGATCTCTCCAAGACCTTTATCATGAAGGGATGTTGAATTTTGTAGAAGGCTTTTTCAGCACATAGGCAGATGATCAGGTGGTTTTATTCTTTTGCAGTTTGTTTATATGGTGGTTCATATTGATAGATTTTTGTATGTTAAATCATCCCTCCAACCCAGGGATGAAGCCTACTTGGTCATGGTGGATGATTTCTCTGATGTATTCTTGATTTGTTTGCCAGTATATTATTGAGTATTTTTCCATCAATGTTCCTGAGGGAGGAATATAGATCTATGAAGAAAATGGAGGATAATCACATTAGGGAATGAATAGCACAACTGAAAGTCTTAAAACAAAAAGAAACAAACTCACCCCAGATGAGTAGTCGCCAGGAAATAATCAAATTGAGCACTGAAATCAATAAAGTAGAATTCAGGAAAACAACAAAAAAATCAATGCAATAAAGCATTGGTTTTTCAAGAAAATCAACAAGGGAGAGAAACCTTTATCCAAACTAACCAGAAAGCAGAGAGAGAACATGCAAATTAACAAAATCAGAAATGAAAAGGGGGACATAACAACAGACACTGAGGAAATCCAGACAATTTTCAGGTCATACTTTGAAAACCTGTACTCCACAAAATTTGAAAATTCAAAGGAAATGGACAAATTTCTGAATAACTATCACTTACCAAAATTAAATAAAAAACATACAAAAAAATTATAAAAAAAAACCTGTAACCCCCAACGAAATAGAAAGCCTTGCAACTAAAGAAAGCTCTGTACCAGATGACTTCAGTGCAGAATTTCACCTGAAATTCAAGGAAGAGCTAATACCAATACTACACAAATTGTTCCACACAATAGAAACAGAAGTTTCATTACCAAACTCTTTTTATGAGGACACAATCACCTTGGTACCCAAGCCACACAAAAACACAATTAAGAAATAAAATTATCTTGTTTTCTTAAACAACTCAAGACTTCCTCTATACAAGGATGGGACTGCACACAGTAGGCTGGGCTGTCACATATCAATTATTAATCCAACAACAACAACAACAACAACAACAAAAAAAAAAAACTTCCTACAAAATTACCAATGGGAAATCTCATAGAAGCATGTTCTCTGTTGAACTCCCTCTTTCTAGATAATCCTACTCTGTATCATGTTGACATAAAAGTTTGCCATGCAGTTAATCTATAAACAGAGCATCTACTTCTGTAAATCTGCATATGACACACATGGACTTTGTCAATAGGTTGATCTCTCTGCTTAGCTCTTAAAAGTATCCTCTGTGTGATTGGAAAAAAGATTTCTTTAACTTCTATCTGAAAATAAAACAGGAAATGAAAGAAATTAACCATTTTGTTCATAGTAATTGTGAAATCAAGAGTACGTTACAAAATTTCAAAACTAAACATATGAATGTTTGTGTACTGAAAAAATAATTTGGTATTGACAACAAACACTTTTACTCCTACACATGAAAAGCAATGCGCTTAAGTGTCACTTTTTGCTCTTCTCTTAATTACAAATTGGTGAATATTAACTTTGGATGTTTAGAAAGCACAAAAGAGCAAAGGTTGGAGAAAGAGATCACACTCCATAATCTCATGTATAATATGCTAACATTATGTGTCCCCTTAATTTTGTGCATTTTGCATATTATCATCATATTCTAAATATTGTATTGCACTTACAAATTTTTAATTATGTTTTTTCTAATTTTATGTTATTAAAGGTAAAAGAATAATGCTTGTGCACCACTCGTTTAACATCAAGCCACACTGATATTGTGATATTTTGTATCAATACTGTGATACATGAAATATATTGTTAATTAAATCCTCAGTGTATGTCTCATATTTCAAGTAACACAGAGCATAAGAATATAAAATGTCTAGAATATGCATTGGTTACATGTTTTTACATAAAAGCATAGGTAGAAAACACATGCCATTCAAGAATTTCCAACAAAGAGGGTTTCTTTTTTCAATGCCTTTCAGTGGCACTCCATGAATTTGAAATGTTTAGAAGGTAGTAGATTAAATAATGTATTCTACTCTGATGAGTCCTCAGGAGAAAAGCTGAAAAGCCAATAACTCCCTCAAAAGTAATAGACCTATTTTGTTTGTGAAATGATGCTCATTTCAGAACAGTGTTTTAGGTGGCATATGTTTTATCAGAGCATGTCAAGCCTTCAGCAATCTTCATGGCCCTTTGTGGCTTATTTCTACACATAGAATGGCAAGGACCCATTATTTCTCAATTGTTTGCATTTAGTGCCAAGACTATTTGTCGGCTACAGCTTAACTTGAAGTTCTGTACTCTTTCAAAAATCGAACTATCCATATCACTTAGCTTTCTGTCTCTGTGAGAAATGTGCTTTCAATAAGAACTTAAGTGTAAGAATAGTTTCTTTTCATTAACTTCATTGTCCCTGGGTCCACTATGAACAAGAATGTGACAGTATGGACATATGGTGAAGGGGACTCACCACATAAGAAGCAGAAGCAGAGGTGAAGACATGGGTTTCTAGATAGATCCTTCAAATGCACACCCCCAAACCAACTTAAATCTAGATAGTGCCAACTTCCAATATCCCCATAAGCTCTAAAAGCAGTGGCAACATCTGAGAACTAAGCATTCAACATATTAGTTTATGGGAAATTTCATATGCAAACCATGCAAATAATGGCTTTTGTTCACCATTAAAATATCTGGAATTAGTGGAGGAAACATTGGAAATAAAAGAAACTAGAGAAAATCTGCTAGATTTCTCCTCCAAAAACTCTCACACCTGTTTTTCCATGGCTTGTACATTTGTTGCAAAGAAGAAAGTATGCTCTTTATCTGTTTTGTGAGGCATTGCAAAGGCTATTATTGTTTGAAGGTGACGATATGCAATATTAATAACCCAATTCAAATGAAATCAAATAAGATAAAACTGTAGGTCTGAGGGACAGAGATTGGAGTGTACATGAGAAGCATTTAGGATGGTGCTAGAAGGCAAATGGCAAAGGGGCACAAGTTTTTTATGGCAGGTTTGTTACCATTCTGTAGACTGATGTTGTCTAATGGTGTACTTTATTTCTCAGTTTCACACTGTCCTCAATTGTTGTGCTGTGCTATCAGTGTCTTACTCAGGAAGTCTTTTTCTGTATTAATGAGTTCAAGATTATTTTCTACTTTTCCTTGTATCAGATTCAGTGTATGTTACCCTACTTTGAGTTACTTGAACCATTTGGTGTTGAGTTTTGTGCAGGGTGATACTTGTAGGTCAATTTTCATTCTTCCTTTTTTTTTAAAATTTGTAAACTAAATGTGTTTCTCTAATATGTTTTTATTTAAATTTGAAATAAGCTTGTTTTACATATCAATCCCAGTTCACACACCCTCCGGTCCTCTCCTGATTCCCTGGCCAACACTTTTCTGCTCCCCAGAGAGGGTGAAGCCTTCCATGGGGAGTCTTCCAAGTCATATCATTTGGAACAGGGCCCAGGCTCTCCCCTACTTTTCTAGGCTGAGGGAATATGCCTGTCTCTGGAATGGTCTCCCAAGACCATTCTTATAGCATGGATAAATACTGATCCACTACCAGTGGCACCATAGCCTCCCCAGTTCTCCCAGCTAACACCACATTCAGGGAATCCAGGTCCTATGCTGGTTTCCCAGGTATCAGACTGGAGTCCATGAGCTCCATCTTGTTCAGGTCAGCAGCTTCTATAAGTTTCTCCAACCTAGTCTTGACATGTTTGTTCATCACTCTGCTCTCTCTGTAACTGGATTCCAAAAGTTTGGCTCAGTGTTTAGCTGTGGGTGTTTGCTTCTGCTTCCATCAGCTACTAGATGAAGATGCTTGGATGGCATATAAGGTAGGCATCAATCTCATTATCAGGGGGGCTTTTTAAGATAGTCTCTCCACAATTGCTTAGAATGTTAGTAGGGGTCAGCCTTGTAGATCTCTGGACATTTCCCTAGTGCCAGATTTCTTTTCAAACCTTTAATGTCTCCCTCTATTATGGAATCTCTTTCCTTGCTCTCTTCTATTCTTTCCCTGACCTGTTATGCCAACCTCTCCCCTCCTCTCCCCCCCCAATTCTTTCTCCCCTTTCCCCATGCTTCCGATTTGCTTGGGAAATCTTGTCCCATTCCACCTCTACAGGGGAACATGTATGTCTCTCTTTGGGTCCTCTTTGTTTCCTAGATTTACTGGCAGTATGGGTTGTAACCTGGTAATCCTTTGCTCTATTTCTAAAAACCATATATAAGTTTGTTATATATCTCTGTTTGTTTTTGTGACTGAATTACCTCTAGTTCCATTTGATTCAAGATTCCATTCCCCCACCCACTGAGTAGTACTACATTGTGTAAATGTACCATATTTTCTCCATCCATTCCATTGAGGGTCTTTGGGTTGCTTCCAGGTTCTGGCTATTAAAATAATGCTGCCATGAACATAGTTGAGCAGATGTCCTTGTTGTATGAATGTGTATCTTTTGGGTATATGCTTAAGAATTGAATTCTGGATCTTGAGGTAGACTAATTCCCATTTTCCTAAATGTAGCCATACATTTTCCTAAATGTAGCACCATTTGTTGAAGATGCTGTCTTTTTCTCTCAACTATTATTTCTGGCTTCTTTATCAAAACTCAGGTGTCTGTAGGCATGTTCACTTATTTTTAGGACTTTAATTTTACCACACTGAACAATATGTCTGCTTTTGTTCTTATACCATGGTGTTTTTATTATTATAGTTTAGTAGCACAGAGATATGAGGTAGTTGTTCTTTCATCATTCAGGATTGTTTTGGCTATCTTGGAATTTTGGTGTTTCCAAAGGAAATTAAAAACTGTTCTTTTGAGGTCTGAGAAGAGTTTTGTTGGCTATTCCATTGAATTGGTACATTGGCCATTTTTACTATATTATTCTACTTATCCATGAGCATATGTGATTCTGATTTTTTTCAATCAATTTATTTTACTTGTTTATTATTCCTTAGATACCTGTTTGTTTTTGAACAAGAAGGTGTTGATCTGGATTGGAGAGGAGACAAAGAGGAACTAGGAAGAGTAGGGGGATTGGAACTGTAATCAAATTATATTGTATAAAAAAAAATCTATTTCCAGTAAAAGAAAAATGACTTGTTAGTTTGTCAGAGAATCATTCAGTTACACATTAATTAATCTTAAGTGACTGCACTTATATGTTATGGTCTGCACTTTGGCTTCTTCTGTTCTGAATGTTGTCAGTCAAAATTTTATATTATGAATGCCATTGTTAAGGATTTTAGTGAGATACTTTAATGATAAATAATTTTCAAAGCTCTTGAAAAATGGTAGCTAAAAAATAGCCCATGGAGAAGGCCACTCTGTGGAGGACAACCTGGTGAACAAAATATGTGAACATTGTGTTGCAAACATGTAAGCTATTCTGCAAAAGCAGGTTCTTCAGGATGTTGACTCACCCAGGTAAATGCAACCCATACAGCTTTCACATCTAAGCCTGGTCTTGTTTTACAGTCTGAGAATTCTGACATTTAAAGATATAGTAGACATTTATCACAATTGTCACTTGCCATTAATTTAGTCTCCCTGTGTGCATCTGTTCAAAAATAATTACAATTTTATGCTGCAGTAAATATGCTTGTTCATCCATTAGTGCAAAGCAAAAGATTAATTGCATTACAATGGGAATCAGGACTACAACACTTCAAGCCACAACGATAACAGTGACAGCTGGGCTGCCCACAGTACTTTGTTCTGATAAGCTTCAAAAACAAGCAAAGATGGGAAAATAATTAAGCCTCTGACAAGCCAGAACTAACCTTATTTCTCCTCTGCTTACATTCAATGTAAATTCAACAAAGGAAGATTTTCACTGCAAATTAGAAGGGTTTCTCCCATGTCTTACAATGCCCTTGCTTAACATTAATAATGAATTAGTTTGTGACAGATCTCACTTTTACTTAACTCGTGCCAGTTATCACAACAAACGAACAGATTGTGTAGAGTGACCTGATCAGATCTCTTTAACTAGTATCTATGGAGAATGCAAGAGGTTAGGCTTAGCCTGCAATTTTGTGAATAGTGGAGTAGTTCAGGTCTTGGTGTTAATTTAATGTTCTACTGTACCATCCTGAAATTACATTTTTTTAAACTAATAGGAACCCACATTTTGATTTTTCCCTGGGACTTCAACTCCTTAGTCCTTCTGTAACTGTGATAGTAGTCATGTCTTATCTTTTTAATCTATTTCTCTCTTGACCACCATGCATGTATATATGTATATTTACTCACAGAAATATTTTATAGATCACTACACATCAATCAAGTACACAGTATTTTGCTTCAATGATTATTAACAGTGTTTTAAAGCTCAGACAAAAGTTTGAATCACATAAAATTAGGGCAATAATTTGCTCAGTTGGCTGGCCTGCAGGTACAACTACCACTCCCATCAATAGCGAGGAAGCAAGTATGAGTATAGAATCACTCAACTAAAACCTTCATCCTTGTTGCTTAAGCAAAAGAGCACTGTTGGCAGATGAGTTCACTAGAACCAAGATAAATGAAAAATGAGTGTTTTCATTGGGGAACAACTGACACAGCTAATAGTAAATAAGCACCAAAGCATTCCTGCTCCAGATGATGTAGTCTCTAAGATGCAGCCTCTGCCCTTGCCATGCAATCCACCACCCAAGAGAGAGAGAGCCTGACCTGAGCTTCTCTACCTTCTAGTCATGTCCACACCTGAAGCCATGCCCAAAGGGGTGTGAAAACTAACACAAATTCATTGTCAAGGTGAGAGGTACTACAGAGCATTCCTCCAAATGCTTAACATTAGTACTACTCTGACTTAGCTGCTAATGATGTCCATGACTGTAACCTAAGTGTATTAGTAAATAATCATCTTGATGAATCATTTCAGATTTTTTTATTTCTTACCAATATATGTGTATAGGGTAGCAGAGTGTAACAAAGCATGCATGTGAAAGTCAGAAAGCAACTGTGTGATATCAGTTCTTTCCTTCCACCTTTACATAGGTTTCAGAAATTAAACTCAGATCTATTGGCAGCAAGATCTTTCATCTACTGAGCAATCTCTTTGGTTCTCAAGAGTCATTGGATCTGGATTGCTTCCTTTATAGTATACTGACTTCTCTTGAGCTTCTAAACACCCAACCCATTAAGAAACTGGCTTATCCAATAATGCTGGTGAGTCAATTCTCAGCTAGAACATGACTATAACTTTTCCTTCTACCTGATTTCTTAACATTAATTTTTAAAGGTTTCTTGATTTCAAGTTAAATAACATTGATAAAACTTTTCAAAAATTTGCAATTTCAAAATTTGCCTCAAAAATTATGTACTCCATCCAACCAGACCATATGCATATGGTAACACCTTACTCTTTGCATTTATCTCTCTCTCTCAAACACACATACACAAACACACACACAAACACACACACACACACACACACACACACACACACACACATTAATTTTTAAATTTACTCTTTGATTATATATTACATCCCACAGTTTGCCCTCCATCCTTCCCATCCACTCCTACTCCATTTCTTTTCTGAAAAGGGCAGGCCTCCCAGGTATATTAACTAAACATGGTATATCAATTTGTAATACGACTAGGCAAATCCCTCAAAATGAAGCTGGACAAGGCAGCCAAATAGGAGCAAAAGATCCAAAAAACTGACAAAAAAAGCCAGACCTAACACCACTTCACTGTTAGGAATCTCAAAAAAAGACCAAGCTATAAAACTATAATATATATGCAGTGGGCCTAGGTCAGCCCCATGAAGACTCACCAATTTTCCAATCACTGTCAGCTTATATGAGCCCAGGTAAGTTGAATCTGTGGGTTTTCTTGTGATGGCCTTAACCCCTCTTTCTCTTACAATCTTTTATCCACCTCTTCCACAGGATGTCCAGAACGCCATCTAATATTTGGCTGTGGGTCTGAATCTGTTTCCATCAGTTGCTGGATGAACCTCTCTGATGATAACTATGCCAGGATCCTGTCTGTGAAGGAACCATTTATTGATTTCCTTTTGGAGGGAGGTTATGGTGGTCATGTTTGATTCTGTCCCAGGTTTCTGGGCTACCTAGCCTTTCAGTCCCAGACCTCCAGGCAGTGTCAGGCATGAGCACCCTCTTGTGGCAAAGGTTTCAAACTAGAGTAGTCATTGGTTGGCCACTCACACAATTTCTTCATCTCCTATATTACAGTACATCTTCTAGTCAGGATAAGTCAATTGTAAGCTGAAAATTTTGTGGCTAGGTTGGTGTACCAATCCCTCCACTGGAAGTCTTGCCTGGCTTTAGGAAATAACCTGTTTGTACTTTAGAAATTTTACTATAAATCTTAGCTAAAGTGGCTCCTACAGATTCTTGGGAGTTTTGATTGGGCTATGTTTGGAGTTTGTCCTAGATATCCCCATCACCACAAATTCTAGTACTCTCTCCTATTTCTCCCAAAGCCTGCGTGCTCCTTCTTTTTCCCATTTCCACATGACCCCAGTATACCCATAAAACTTATTTCTGCTTCCCAGAGAGATCCATGTATTTCCTGCCCCCACCCCGAGGCCTCCTTGTTAACATGTCTGGGTCTGTGGAATTGTAGTGTTGTTATCCTATACAACTAATAACTAATATCCACTTAGAAGTGATATTAGTTTTTCTCAGTGTGAGTTACCTCACTTAGGATGATTTTTTTCTGGTGACATCTATTTGGCTGCAAATTTCACAATTTAAAAAAAAAAACACACAGCTGAATAATAATTGATTGTGTAAATGTACCACATTTTCTTTATCCATTTTTCAATTGAGATACATCTAGATTGTTTTCAGATTTTGTCTCTTATGAATAAAGCTGCCATGAACACAATTAGACAAGTGTCTATGTGGTTTGATGGGGTGTCCTTTGGTTATATATCTGGGTCTTGAGGTAGATAGATTCCCAATTTTCTGAGAAACCTATTGATTTCTAAAGTAAAAGATTGCACTCCACCAGCAATGGAGTGCTCTTCAGCATGAGCTGTCACATGTGTTTTTGATCTTAGGCATTTTGAGAATTATAAGATGTAATCTCCAAGTCTTTTTGAAAGCATTTCCCTGGTAGGTAAGGACCTTGATCATTTCTTTTAGTGCTTCTTGGTCAATTAAGATTTATTTGCTGAGGATGCTCTGTTAGTTCTGTACTATTTTAAATTAAAATACTTGCTTTTTGATGTCTAGTTTCTTGAATTTTATACACACACACACACACACACACACACACACACACACACACACATATATATATATATATATACATATATATATATATATATATATATATATATATATATATATATATTGGATATTAGCCCTTGGTTAAATGTGAAATTAGTAAAAATATTTTCCATTCTGTGGGCTGCATTTTGTCCTATCAACAGTACTTTGCCTTGTCTCTTTTTAGTTTCATGAGGTCCTCATGGGAGATGTTATTCTGTAAATATGTTTCTCATACTGGTTAATTAATAAAGCCCTGTTGGCCAATAGAAAACTAGATAGGCGGGGCTTGGAGACTAGGAGGAGGAAAGAGGAAGTAGTTAGGAGAAGTCAAGATGTATTCTGGGGAGGAAGGAAGATGCCGGCCGCTGCTCCCCATAAGATGAGCCACGTGGAAATACTTAGATAAGTAGAAATGGGTTAATAAGACAGAGCAAGCCCATAAACAATAATGATAACTGGCCAACAGGATTGTATCAAATACAGAGTCTCTGAATGTTATTTGGGGCTCATGTGGCGGCGGGACCATGGCGGCAGAACCGGCGGCAGCTGGCGGGAAAAACCTGCCTTAACAAGGTGCCATTTTGTTATCAATCTATTTTTATTCTTCTATATGTCCAATCCAGATATATCAGCACTATTTCTTGAAGATACTTTTTTCATTGTATATTTCTGACATTTTCATCAAAATGCATGTGCCTGTAGGTGAGTGGATTCATGTTCAGGTCTTCTATTCCATTCCATTGAGGAACCTGACTGTTTTTATGCCAGTGACATGCTTGAAATCAGAGCTGGTGATACCTCTGGGAGATCTTTTATTGTACAGGCTTATATTAGCTATCTTGAGTTTTTATTTTTGTATAAAAGGTTAAATATTTTTCTTTCAAATTCCATAAAGAGATATCTTGGAATTTTGATGGGGATTGAATTGAATCTGTAGATTGCTTTTGGTAAGTTGGTTATTTTTTTACTGTGTTAAACCTATCTTTCCTTAAGCATGGGAGAGATCTTCCCATCTTTTGATATCTTCTCCAACTTCTTTCTTCAAAGACAAACTTTTTGTCATTCAGGTATTTTACTTGCTTGGTTAGAGTTACAACAAAATATTTTTTTTATAATTTGTGACTATGGTGAAGGACATTGTTTTAATGATTTCTTTCTCAACCCCAAAACTATTTGTATATAGGAGTGCTATTGCTTTCTTTTAGTTAATCTTTTATTCAGCTACTGTGATAAATGGGTTTATCAGCTGTAAGAGTATCCTGGTAGAATTTTTGGTATTGTTTATGTATTGAATCATATCATGTGCAAATAGCAATACTTTGACTTTTTCCTTTCCTATTTGTATTTCCTTGATCTCCTTTACTTCTCTTATTGTTCATCCTACAATCTCAAGTATTATTTTGAATAGAGAAAGCCTTGTACAGCCTTGTCTAGTTCTGAAATTTAGTGGAATTGTTTTGAGTTTCTCCCCATTTTATTTGATGCTGTCTATAAAATTGCTGTAAATTGTCTTTATTATGTTTAGGCGTATTCCTTATGTCCCTGATCTCACTTGAGTCAGAGGAGGAATAGAAGACAGAAGAGAGAGGGAGAGAGAGACAGAGGCAGAGACAGAGACAGAGGGAGAGAGAACATAAAAGAGGGAGCCATTATAGGATTGAACAGAAAACTGAACCTAAAGAAATGTCCAGATACCTACAAGACTGACTCCAACTAACAACTTGAGCAATAGTTGAAAGGCTACCATAAATGTCCTTCCTCGATAGTGAGATCAACAACTAACTTATCCACCATCATGGAGCCCTCATCTAGTAACTGTTGGAAACAGACACAAACACCCATAACTAAACACTGAGCAGAACTAGAATCCAGATGCAGAGAGGGAGGACAAGACCATGCTACCAAAACACATAGAGACAGCGGATATGAACAAGGAGGAACTAACGGACCCCTAGACTGATAGCTGGGAGTTCAGCATGGGACTGACTCAGACTCCCTGAACATGGTCTCAGCTACAAGGCCTGAGCAGTCTAAGGGACCTCAGACAGTGGAACCAGGATGTATTCCTGGTGCACAAAACGACCTTGCTGGCAGATCCCCCATGGAGGGATACTCCCTTAATATAGTAACAGGAAAGAAGTCCTAGCCCTACTTTAAATGACTGGACAGATTTAGATGACCCCTCCTGGAGGGCATCACCCTACATGTTGAGTGAGGAGGGGATGAGAGGGGAGGGTGGTCGGGGTGCATGTGACTGGGGTGCAGAGGGAAAAGGGGGGAAGGAAGGGAGGAAGGGATGGAAGAAGAGGGAGGGTGAGGGAACTGGGATCGAAAGGAAAAAAATAAGAATAAAGTTGAAAATAAGGAATTTTATTGTGCAGAAATGTTGGATTTTATGAAAGGCTTTCTCAGCATCTAGTGAGATGATCATGTGTTTTTATTTTCTTTCAGTTTTTTTATATGGCACAGTTTCCTGAAAGATTTTCATTTATTTAACCATCTCTGTATCTCTTGAATAAAGCCTACTTGATCATAGTGGATGATTTTTTGATGTGTTCTTGGATTTGGCTTTTGAGTACTGCATTGAATAGTTTTATATCATTGCTCTAGGAGTATATGGCTGTGTAATTCTCTTTCTTTGTTGAGTGTTTGTTTGATTTGGGCATGTGGGTTCATAAAATGAATTTGGCAATGTTTGTTCTCTTTCTATCTTGTGAAATAATTTGAAGAGTATTGTTATTTGCTCTTTTTGGAAGCCTGTTAGAATTCAGTGCTACAACCAACTGTCCCTGTTCCTTTGAGAGGGGGTTTAATGACTGCTTCTATTTCTTTGGGGATTTATAGCTGTATATAAATTGTTCATCTGATTTTGATACAACTTTGGTAATTGATATTCACCAATTTTTTTCCATTTCTTTCAAGTTTATTAATTTTGTGTAATACAAATTCTTAAAGTATGAACAACCTATTCTTTCAGTTTTTCTCAGTGTCTTTTGATGTCTGTCCTTTTTAATTACTGTTTTGTTAATTTGAACATTCTCTCTGGCTTTTATTAGGTTTGGATAAGGGTATGCTTATCTTGATTTTCTCAAACATTCTTGCTACATTGATTCTTTGAATATTTTTGTTTCTATTTTATTGATTTCATCCCTCAGTTTTATTAATCCCTGAATGTTTTTTTTAGATTTAAATGTTTTTAAAATATTTTAGATTTATACTTGTTTGACATATGTACAATTTTTACTTATTTCATTATCTATGTCTCAGATTTTCTCTTCCATCTCTTATAATGTGTTGGTAATACTTGCACCTGTAGTTACTATTCACTTAGCTTGTTTTCCATCTTCATTACTCTCTCAGTTTGTATTTTCTTTATTGCTTCTATGCCCATTTTCAGGTCCAGAACAATTTTATTCATTACTTTCACCTGCATGTCTGGTTTTACTATATATGATTTATTAATTTCTTCCTTAAGGAACTATATCACCTTAATCACATTGGCTTTAAGGTCATTTTCATATATATATATGAAATTTTATATATAATTTATATATATATATATAATTTTATTTTTTTACATATTGATCTCAGTTCCCTATACCTCCCTCCCTCCCTATACCTACCTCCCATGCTCCTGACCCACATCTCATCCCACCTCACCACCATTTCACAGAAAGGGTGATGCTTCCCAGGAGAGATCACCAAAATCTGTCAAGTCATTTGGAGTAGGGACTAGGCCTCCTTCCTGCCTCTAGGCTAAGGGAGAACCCTCCATGGGGAGTGTGCTTTAAAAATCCTTTCATTTACCAGGGATACATCCTGATGTCACTCTCAGAGGACCCATAGACTTCCCAGACCTTCTAACTGAGACCCACATTCAGGGGATCTGAGAAAGTCCAATGCTGGTTTCCCACCTGTCAGTCTGAGGGTCCATTGGCCACCCCTTGTTCATGTCAGCTGTCTCTGTGGGATTTTGTAGCCTGGTCTTGACCTATTTTCTTATCACTCCTCCCTCTCTGCACTGTATTCCAGGTGTTCATCTCAGTGTTTAGCTGTGGGCATCTGGTTCTGTTTCCAATAGCTACTAGAGGAGAGCTCTATGATAGCATATAAGTTAGCTATCAATCTCATTATCAGGGAAAGGCATTTAAGGTAGCCTTTCCACTATTGCTCAGTTTTTAGTTAGGATCATCCTTATATGTCTCTAAACATTTTTCTAGAGTCACTTTTCTCTTCAAAACTATGATGGCTCTCTCTATTATGATATCTCCTTTTGTTTTTGAGATTTTTTTTCTTTTGCTCTTGTCTATTTGTCCTAGCTCCACATCTTCTCTCCTCTCCTCCTCTTTTATTTCTCCTGACACCAGATATTGTGGTTTAATAAGGGTCAGGATAAAAAAAAATAGGCCAAATAGATGTTTATTCAGGGAGAAATATCTCAAAAATTGGACAGATGAACACCAGCAGTTTGCACCGGATGCTCTCCTCTCCGCGTCCCACCATTAAGAGAGCTCTCTGAGCCCCCTTCTCAGCCGTTTCCCCCAGGTCATGTCTGGCCCCGTCTCCACCCCCAAATGGGCGTGGTCTAAGACACAGGTGCAGACAAGAAAATATCTCACTACATAACTCAGTCTCCACTAATTGACCCCCACCTACTCCCATCAAATCAAAAATACTGATATTAACCCACACATCACAAACACCTGATTTTTGACAAAATATCTAAAAGTATATAATGGAAGGAGGAAAGCATCTTCAACAAATGGAGCTGGCACAACTGGATGATGGTGTGTAGAAGACTGCAGATAGATCCATTTCTATTGCCATGCACAAAATTCAATTTCAAATGGATCAAAGACCTCAACATAAATCCAGCCACACTGAACCCCTTAGAAGGGAAAGTGGGAGGTACCCTTGAACAAATTGGTACAGGAGGCTGCTTCCTAAACATAACTGCAGTAGCATAGACACTGAGATTGACAATTAGTAAATGGGACCTCCTCAAACTGAGAAGTTTCTGTAAAGGAAAGGATACAGTCAGTCCACAAGACCAAATGGCAGCCCACAGTCTAGGAAAAGATCTATACCAACCCAACATGTGACAGAGCACTGATATCCAAAAATATAAAGAACTCATGCAACTAGTCAACAAAACACAGTGGGATACAGAACTAAAGAAAGAATTCTCAATAGAGGAATTCAAAATGGCTAAAAGACACTTAAAAAAGTGCTCAACATCCTTAACTATCAGGGAAATGAAAATCAAAACAACTTTAAGATACCATCTTATTCCTGTCAGAATGGCTAAAATTAGAAACACCAATGACAGATTATGCTGGAGAGGATGTGGAGAAAGGGGCACACTTCTCTGCTGATGGGAATGCATACTTGTACAGTCGTTTTTGAGATCAGTATGGCGGTTACTCAGGAAAACTGGAATCAGTCTACCACAGGACCCAGCAATCCCCCTCCTAGGTATATACCCAAATGATCCACATCCATGCAACAAAGACATCTGTTCAACTATGTTCATAGCAGCATTAGTTGTAATAGAAAGAATCTGGAAGCAACCTAGATGCCCCTCAACTGAAGAATGGATTAAGAAAATGTGTCACATTTACAAAATGGAATACCACTTGGGGAAAAAAACAAGGGAATGTTGAAATTCACAGGCAAATAGATGGAACTTGAAGACACCATCCTGAGTGAGGTAACTCAGTCACAAAAAGAGGAACATGGTACATACTCACTCATATATGGATTCTAGACATAGAGCAATGGATCACCAGCCTATACTTCACACCACCAGAGAAACTAGGCTACAAGGTCATTTTTTATACTGCTACTACATTGGAATATGCAGGCTCTGGTGGTGATATATTGCCCCAGCAGTTGTTTATTGTATCCATATGCTAGTCTCTAGGGTTTAGTGTATTTTTAGGTTTAGGTACTGATATCTAAGTTTATTTTTCTTGGATGGATGTTTTTACCCTTGGTTTCTGTTTTATTGCTGATATTCTAGCCTGAGTAGCCTGAGGTCCTGGTAACCAGTGAGTCTCCAGAATTAATAGTATCTCCACTGGTGTTTTGGGTGCTGGTATTGTCATCTGGGAGCTGCTGTAGCCTTATTAGAGGAGGCAGTTTCTGAGGTCCTGGGTACCAATGTGGCCTGTGGTATTCTTGATACTACTTTGGCTTCTGGTGTTCCCTTTACAGGCATAGCCTCTGGTAGATCATGGGCTATGTAGAAGTTGTGAGCCTGGATATGGAGATATGGGCAAAGGATACTGCTGGAAAGTTGTACAGGACCTAAGGAGTTTTGGTGAATTGTGGGCAGGGTTTTACCTGAAATTCTGGTTACAAGTTAAACAATGGGCTTTTGATGGAATTGTGGCCAGGATATTGAGACTCTTTACATATTTTTGTATACCCATGTACATACATAAAATACATTCATTAATTTCTATCTAAATAGCGACTTAGAAAAGTATCAGGTGTATGTCAGCCAATACATCCATAAGCACACATGAATTTGTAATCATATTTTCTAAAACTATTTGATACTTAATTATGTTCAAGGCTTCTCTGGATTTTGGGATGCAAGGATTTCTTCATACATAGAGTTACCAGTCAGTGTAGAAGAATTTACCACTTTAAAAAATTGATAAAAGGAAGGAAGGGAAGGAGGTAGAGGAGAGGAGAGAGAGGAGAGGAGAAGCGAAAGAGAAGAGATGAAGAAGGAGGAGGAGGAGAAAAAGAAGAAGAAGAAGAAGAAGAAGAAGAAGAAGAAGAAGAAGAAGAAGAAGAGATGTCTTTTTTTAAGTTCGAAATGCTTCCTTTATCGACTAGAGGTTGATATGCAAAAATAGGTCAGGTAACACAGCAGAAATGCAGCTTGCTTAAGGGGAAAGGAAATGCAAATTAACTGTTGGAGACTTGGGTATGTTTTCGCTCTGGAAGCACCTGCTGAATAATTAGGGCCCAAAGGCCTTCATAAAGGTTGTAAGTCTTGTTACTGCAGCTAACCAAATCTGCTTGAGTAATTTCCCTCTTGCTATTGCAATTATGGGGTTTTAACTCACTAGGTAGCTGATTTTGTGGCATGTATATATTTGGTATATTGGGCAGAATGAGCTTCTAGGCCTCCTGTTTGGATTGCTTTAGCGCAATGATCATAAATCCACACTAGAAAATCAGGTTCTTAAGGGCACCACTTCTGGGGTTGTGAGTGACAGGAGAAGTGAGAGGAAGTAGGCATAGATGAATAAGCAATGTTTCCAAAAAATGCATTATGACATTGAAGTTTTGTATTTCTGTAGAATCTGATATGATAAAATATAATAGAACTGGGCATATATTTTATATGAATTATTATTACAGCTTAACATATTCCTAGAATTTACTAATTTATGTTACAGTCCTCATGCATTTCTCCATTAATTACCCTTTATTTTACAAGTGACATGGAATACAATTTTTACTGAAAATGATTTTTCATATGGGATATTCTAAACAATTTCAACTCCCTCACCAATGCCCAGATCATCTCCATCACTCCACACATCCAACTCCACCTCTTCTTTCACTTTATAAATCAAATAACCAATAAAAATATGAACCTACAGGAAAAAAAACAAAGCAAACAGAGAAAGAAAGAGAAACAGAGAACCATATACACCTGTGCAGACACATACATGCACACACACAAAACGTATAAAAATATAACATTGGAAACCATAATAGATAACCAAAAAATTAGTAAGGTAAATTATAACCAAACAGAGCATTATAAGACAAAACACCTCAAAAAGGGAGTTTTTAATGTTTTATTTTTTTAAAGTTTTTTAAATAGTTGTCTGATTTTTGAAAGGCTTTCATTCTATAGCCCAAGATACAGTTAAATTGACAGTCCCCATGTCTCAGACTCCCAATTGGTGAAATTGTGAGCTGTGACAACAGCTAAAATTCCTTTACATTTTCTTACCCAACTCTTTACAGTATCTCTTTCTATTGTTTGTCTGCTCTTTGACACAACCTTCAGTATTAGTGCAAAATAGAGGAAGAAAAACATTCAAGAAGTATGGTGACTTATGATGTAATATCTTACTTTTATGATAGGATGGGTTGTATTTAAACTGTGTCATAGTTACTTTTGAAATAGGAAGTCATATCCATTCCCTACACATATTTTGTAAGAAATGGGGTCAATTCACTGCCCTGCTACTTCCCATATGCTGTGGGAGACTTATCCCTTTCCCCTTTTGTGAGGGACCATATATGAATCTCTGAGAATACACCTTGTATGCTAGTTCCTCTGAATGTGTGAATTATAGGCTGGGTGATCCTTTGTTCTAGGTCTAAAACCCATATATGAGTGAGTACATACCATGTTTGTCTTTTTGTGACTGGGTTACCTCATTCAGGATGGTTTCTTCAAGTTCCATTCACTTGCCTGTGAATTTCAAGATTCCATTATTTTTTTCTGCAGAGTAATATTCCATTGTGTAAATGTGCCACAACTTCTTTATACATTCTTCAGTTGAGGGGCATCTTGGTTGCTTCCAGGTTCTTGCTATTACAAATAATGCTGCTATGAACATAGTTGAGTACATGTCTTTGTTGCATGGATGTGGGTCATTTGGGTATATACCTAAGAGGAGAATTGCTGGGTCCTGTGGTAAATAATTCACATTTTCCTGAGGAACCACCATACTGGTCAACTAACTTATCCACCATCATAGAGCCCTCATCTAGTACCTATTGCAAACAGAAGCAAACACCCATAACTAAACACTGAATAGAACTAGAATCCAGATGCAGAGAGAGAAGACAAGATGTGGTTGCAGAAACACACAAAGACTGCTGACCAGAACAAGGAGGGGTTAATTAGCCCCCCAGACCAATAGCTGGGAATCCAGCATGGGACCTACTCAGACCCCTGAATATGGGTCTCAGCTAGAAGGACGAGCAATCTGAGGGACCTCAGACAGTTGGACTAGGATGTGTTCCTGGTGCACGAAAGGACCTTGGGGACACATCCCCCATGGACACATCCCCCATGGAGGGATACCCTCTTAACCTAGAGACAAGAGAGAAGTCCTAGTCCATACTTCAAATGACTTGACAGATTTACATGACCCAATGTGGATGGTGTTTCCCTACAAGTGGAATGTGGGTGGTGGGGTGGGAGTAGAGGGTGGCCAGGATGCATGTCACAGGGGAAAGAGGATAAGGAAGGAGGGAGAGAGGGAGTGGAAACTGGGATCGACATGTAAAATTTTTAAATTGTATTATTATTGAAAAAAAAAAAGAAACTGGGTCAAAGTCAGGCTACAGAAATCCACAGAGACAGCTGACATGAACAAGGTGGGGGCTCATGGAACCCAAGACTGATAGCTGGGAAACCAGCATTGTACTGACTCAGACCCCCTTAATATGGGTCTCAGAATGCCTGGGAAGTCTAATAGACCTCTGACAGTGGAACAAAGATGTATCCTTGGTGCACAAAAGGACTTGGAATCACATTCCCCATGGAGGGATACTCCCTTAGCCTAGAGGTAGGAGTAATGGCCTAGACCAGACTCCAAATGACTTGAAAGATTTTGGTGATCCCTCCTAGCAGGCATCACCCTTCCTGTGGAGTGAGAGGGTAGGGGGTGGAAGGAGGATCATGAGGAAAGGAAGGAGGCAGAAGAATCAGGATAAACAATTAGGCCGAACAGAAGTTTATTAAGGGAGAAATAACTCACAACATAGGCAGATGCACGCGGCGGGTTCCAGCAGATCCTGAGCCTTCCAGAGTCCACCACCCAAAAGAGGGCGGCCCGACCCTCTCCCAACCTTTTCTCTCCACTCCCATCCGGCCCTGTCTCCGCCCCAATGGGCATGGCCTAAGCCACAGGTGCAGACAAGGTGAATATCTCGCTACAATTCCCCTTTTAGTCTAAAGAAAAGATTTGGGTTTGATACAAAACTGTATACAAAACAGTGAATAACAAGTGTGCTCTAAGAAAAGGAAAATTGAGAACAAAACGACCTACATATCTAGTCCTAGGATGAAGACATAATGCAGTTTACAATAGAGTTATCCTAAGCTAGAAAGCTTAAGCCTAGTACCTAATCTATCTAACTAGGAAGAGAGAATAATAGTTGTGATGGTTTAATCTACAACCTCATCAAGACCTGAGAAGGAAAATAGCAATACTAGGATAGACAGGAAGTGCGGATGAGCAACTTCCAAAAGATGCCTCGAAGACAGAAACAGCAAGCTACCTGGACAGTCACCCAAGGTCTCAGAGCAATGTTGGTACAGCCAGTTTTGGCTAAGGCCAAGAGTACCTGACAGATCACAACAAAAGCAGGGAGGAAGAAAGGCTGTCTTACCCTGACTTGGCAAGGTTCAGCAGTCTTCTGTTTGTCTCCTGCAAGCACATAGGACCGCATGTCCAGATCAGTTGTCAAGGTAGGGGCAGTTCCTTGCCCAAGAGGCCATGGCCGAAGTGAGGGTGAACTCCAGAAGGAGCAACGGCAGTGTCCAACATACTTTCGGGAAAGTGCATGGTGCTGTCAGGAGCAACAGTGTCTCATGTCAACGGAGTACTAATATTAAAACATTTAAATGCCGTGTTCTGCAGGTCTATGAAGTGATTGGAGATTAAGCATCTATTGCTGACTAATCTCATAGGCAAAGGAAACACGGGTAAGGATGATCTATAATACTCAGGAACTTAGCTAAAAACCTGATTAAAACTTCCTTGAGTAAAGCAAGGATACACACCTAAACAATATAATTATGCACATGTAAATTCCTAAAGTAGAGGTAGAGTAGAAATGTCTAGACAAGAGGGCAGCAAGATAAATATCCTAAACTGTATCAATATACAAAATGTCTTGAACTCAAACAAAGTATACATACATAGAATATAGCGAGAATAATGTGCATGAAACATAAATGGAAAGATTTCACACAATATGACAAAATATAATATACAATTCTTCCAGTACATAGATTACCACAGATAAGAATATATAACAGTGTAAGCTGAAATACTAATATCTCACTCTTACTAAACAATTCACAAGAAGGTAGGCCAATCTACCTATATCATTCTGAACCATACCTTTCCCAACCATACCCTATTCCTGTCTAAAAGAGATAACCGAGTCTAAATATCACTTTCCATACCCAACCCCAAGTAACTAAAACCAACCCTATGAAGATGAGTATTATCCCTAAATTCCAAGAGTGGGGAGAGGGGCGTCGTTATCTTAAGATTACTTCCTGCTGAAATGGGACGATGATTGCTCCATGGGATCCTGTAGGGAGAAAATGTTTAGCAACCAAATCTTTCAACAGAATTGGCTGTGACATATGTAGGTATTCATAGTGTGGCAGAAAATGCTTGACTGAAGTTCTTTTTGGAACTCTGGCCAGGTTGTTATAAGAAGGTGCACCATTACAGCTAGCTAGTCAGGAGTTGTCTTGAGCAAAGCAGTCCCAAACCGGTTAAAGGGTGAAGTTTGTAGTTCAGATACATCAGGGTGAGTAGAATGGAAATTTCCATTTGGGGCCCCATCTTCCTTCAGGAGTGTTCAAGGATTGCTGTTGGGGACTGTTATTATTCCTTGTGGAAAACTGAAATATCAATATCAAAGTAAAATTTTCAAGTTTTACGGTATGCATTAGGGGAAAGGCAACAATAAGCATTAACATGTATAAGAGAAAATGAGGATTTCAGAGAGAAAAAGTGCATATAAACATATGAGTCCTTAGATTTTGTTTTCTTCTGCCTTACATCAATTGGCTTCTTGATATAAAGCAGAAACTGTGAATTCAATCTTAACAACATGCTTGAATTTAGAGAAGGAAAGCCAAATCCAACTCCAAAGCCAGCATTGATTTATATGAATCGGGACTACAGGAAAACCAAATAGTGAAGAGAAATAGATTTCCATATAGAAACAGTTTATTAGACTTAAATATTTTTACCATAAATCAGATTACTCTTCATTAAATGATTCTTTCTGGAGAGCTGTCTTCTGTAGGTACCTACATGTTCCTTGTCTCTTGGTTGTTTGAAGATAGGTGTTCTCTGTTTTACTGTAAAGACAAGAAAAGAACACTTCCCCTACCTTTGAGAGGTCTCCACACATTTTGTGGGACCCAATTTGTTGAATGACTTGTCATTCCTCTTCAGTAAGATGTTTCTCTTGTTCAACTTGGATCTTGATCAACTTAGATGGTATCCATAGCTTTTCTTCTCTTGTAGATACAAATGCAAAACCCCTACCCCAACGTAACACATATCCTGGTTTCCATACTGAGGTCAATATATCCTTGAAGTACACCAGCTGATTTAGTTCAGAAGTTTTTTCTATTGTCCAGTGCCTTTCAGCAGCTGTTTGTCCTTTTCCATTAGCATTAAGAAAGTTTAATGTTAATAAAGCATTATGTAATCTGTGTTTGGGTGTCTTGGTTACTCCTGCCTGTCTATGGAGCATTTCCTTTAAGGTATGATTGGATCTCTCAATTACTGCTTGTCCTGTAGGATTGTGTGGTATACCAGTTATGTGCTTTATGTTATAATATTCAAAAAACTGTTTCAATTTGTTGGAAACATATGCCGGAGCATTGTCAGTTTTTATTTGTGCAGGTATGCCCATAATGGCCATTACCTCTAATAGGTATGTAATAACAGACTCAGCCTTTTCAGAGCTCAGAGCAGTAGCCCATTGAAACCCTGAAAATGTATCTATAGTATGGTGCACATATTTTAATTTTCCAAATTCTACAAAGTGAAACACATCCATTTGCCATATTTCATTTCTTTTTATACCTTTAGGGTTACTGCCTGGTGGTAAAGGAGTTTGGTTATAGAATGAGCAGGTAGGACATTTCCTTATTATTTCCTTGGCTTGTTGCCAAGTGATAGAAAAGTCCTTTTTCAAACCTTTGCTGTTCACATGGTGTTTCTTATGAAACTCTGATGCTTCTAGCACACTTCCTATCAATAACCGATCAATTTCATCATTGCCTTGTGCTAGAGGACCTGGCAGACCTGTATGGGATCTAATATGTGTTATATACATAGGATGAATCCTCTTTCGGATAGTATCTTGTAACTGTATAAACAATGAAGTTATGTCTGTACCATCAGGAATAAATTCTGCAGTCTCAATGTGTAAGACGACTCTTTCTGCATATTGAGAGTCAGTAACTATATTGAGAGGTTCTGTAAAATCCATAAGTACCATGAGAATGGCATATAATTCTGCCTTTTGTACAGAATTGTAAGGGCTTTGAACCACTTTACTTATTTTACCTGATTTATATCCTGCCTTACCTGATTTGTTTGCATCACTGTAGTATGTATGAACTCCAGAGATAGGTGTTTTTCTTACAATGCGTGGAAGGATCCAAATCGTTTTCTTTATGAATTTTATCCTTTCACTTTTGGGATAATTGTTGCTAATCATTCCCAAAAAGTTACTGCATGCTCTCTGCCAATATTCATTATCTTTCCATAAGGAGGAAATTTCCTCATTAGTCAAAGGTACTATGATTTCTGCTGGGTCCCTTCCTGTCAGTTGACGAAATCTTAATTTACCTTTTATAATCAGGTCAGAGATCTTTTCTATATATGTTTTTAGTTTTTTATTCTGTTTATGTGGTAGAAATATCCATTCTAATATGATATCTTCCCTCTGCATCAAAATCCCTGAAGAATATTCTCTAGATAGTAATATAACCAGAATACAGTCTAATTTTGGATCCACACGGTCCACATGTGCTTCTAATATCCTCTTTTCTACCCATTCTAATTCCTTTTCAGCCTCAGCTGATAGTATTCGTGGACTATTCAAGTCTTTGTCCCCTTTTAGGGCCATTTTCAAGTTTTTCAAATCATGCCCTTCTACTCCAATAATAGTTTGTAGTTGAGAGATCTCTCCTAGTAATTTTTGAAGATCATTAAGAGTCTGGTAACGATCTCTCCTAATCTGTACTTTTTGTGGTCTAATTTTCTGTAGACCTATTTTGTATCCTAAGTAGTTGATAGAATCTCCTTTTTGTTTTTTTCAGGAGCAATTTGTAATCCCCAACGAGGTAAAACTTCCTTTACTTTCTCAAACATTTTTTCTAATGTTTCTATTTTAGAATCAGCTAACAATATATCATCCATGTAATGATAAATTATGGATTGTGGAAACTGTTCACGAATTATTTCCAGTGGTTTTTGTACAAAATATTGGCATAGAGTGGGGCTATTTAGCATTCCCTGTGGCAAAACCTTCCATTGATATCTCTTCATCGGTTGAGAATTATTATAATTAGGTACGGTGAAGGCAAATTTCTCTTTATCTTGTTCCTGTAAAGGTATAGTGAAGAAGCAATCCTTTAAGTCAATAACTATAATAGGCCATTCCTTAGGTATCAAAGAAGGCAAGGGCATTCCAGGCTGTAGAGAACCCATTGGCTGAATAACTTTATTGATGGCTCTCAGGTCTGTAAGCATTCTCCATTTAACAGATTTCTTTTTGATAACAAATACAGGAGAATTCCTAGGGCTGGTTGATTCCTCGATATGTCCAGCATTTAGCTGTTCCTGTACCAGGTTTTCTAAAGCTTCTAACTTCTCATAGGTCATAGGCCATTGCCCTACCCAGACAGGTTCCTCTGTTAACCATTTTAAGGGTAGGGCTTTTGGTTCCTCTGTTTGTTTAGCGCTTGCATTCTGTTTTTGTACAGCCTGGATATTTGGTGTCTGTCTTGAATAGTACTTTATAACACCCTTTCCACAATCATGAGGTCGTTTATGGTTCCTATCCATTATTGGAGGAATGTTAATCTGTGTATTCCATTGCTGTAATAGATCACGACCCCATAAATTTATTGCTATATCGGCCACATATGGTCTCAACCTTCCTCTCTGTCCTTCTGGTCCTACACATTCAATCCATCTCGTGCTCTGTTTTACCTGAGACAGGGTTCCAATCCCTAAGAATTGAACATTTACCTCTTGCAGGGGCCATCTAGGAGGGCAGGATTTATCAGTTATGATAGTTACATCAGCTCCCGTGTCCAGTAAACCTTCAAACAGTCTGTTATTTATTTTAACTATCAATTTAGGCCTATGACTATTTATAGAGGTTTGCCAAAATATACGCTTTTTGTTTCCTTTACTCAAGTTTGATTCAAATTCCATCTTTAGTATGTCATCCAGAGCAGTATGAGTTTTTACAGTAGGCACTGGATTTTCTAATCGTCCTGTGGGAGATTGTCCTCCATTGTGACTGGGAATGTCCGTACCACCTTTGGCTTAGGGGCCTTCGAGATGCCCCCCAAGGAGTTTCCCGATGGTATAGGGTTTCCTTGCTTGTCTCTGGTTGATCTACATTCATTGGTCCAGTGTCGGCCTTTGCCACACCTTCTACATAACCCAGAAGGCTGAGGCCTTCTGTTAGATTCATTCCTGGGAGTGTTATTTCTAGAAATAATTTGCCTACAATTTCTTTTTAGATGTCCTTTCCTACCACAGTTAAAACATCTGACATTGTGATATCTTTTCAGCCCTTTGGAGATGGCTTCTCCTAGCCAAGCTGCTATGTCCTCATAGTTAGGATCTCTGTTATCCTGATGTCTTCTTGGATTTTTAGATGTGCCCTCTCCTACCCAAGCATCAGTGTCAACATAGTTAAAACCTCTGTTATCTTGATGTCTTCTCATACCATTAGATATGGCCTCTCCTACCCAAGTTTCAGTGCTATTATCATTATATTCCATGTTGGCTGTATATAGAACCCAGTCATCTAAAGGTGCTGATCGAGTTTTTAAAGGCCAAAGCACTTGTTTGCATCGAGGGTTCACATTCTCATAAGCTAATGTTTTTATAAGTACTTCCCTAGTTTCTATGTCTGCTACCTCTAATTGCACTGCTCTAGACAATCTTTCTAGAAATGAAGTAAATTTTTCTCTTGGTCCTTGCCTTATCTTGACATAGGATTCTATCTTTTCCCCTACTTCATGAACCTTATCCCAAGCATTCAGAGCTGCTGTACTGCATAGAGACAAGATATGTTCATCATAGGCAGCTTGGGTTTCTGGGTCAGCATAAATACCCTCACCAAGGATTTTATCTTGGGAAGCTTTATAACCTTTCTTCAAGCCCTGAAGTTCAAGAGCTTTTGCTTCCTCTCTCCATAAAGCCCTCCATTCTAATTGAGAGGAGTTTTCAAGGACAGCGGATATTAATTGATCCCAATCCTTAGGGGTTACCTTGTTATTCCTTTCCCATGATTCTATTAACTGCTTCACATATGGTGAGTGCATACCATAAGAGACTACTGCTTCCTTTATACCTTTTAAATCTTTCATACTTATTGGTTCCCACTGATAGGCAACACCACCTTTTGGGTGTTTTTTCGTTTCTGGTTTTTCATTAACAGATACAGGGAAAACTCCCCTGACCCTAAATGGTGTAGAAAATTTTAACACTCTTTGATGCCCTGTTCCTTGTAGTTCTCCTTCTGATATGTCAGATCGATGATCTTCTAAGGCCTGAAATCTATTCACCATTGTTTCTTTGAGTGTCTGAACTTCTTGAACCATATAAGTTTCTAGAGACTTCATTGCATCAGTCAGTTTATTACTTTCTCTAACTACAAATGATTCCATGTTTTTAATATTCTCATCCTTAGATATAATCTGAATGGCATGTAAACTGCCTTCCAGAAACAACGTTCTATCTGCCAGCTTGTCATTATCCTCAGACATGGAACAGATTCTATCTGCTAATCTTTCCATCTGATGTTCCAGTTTTTTAACCTTATTAGTAGATTCGTCCAACCAGGAACGAGCCGTTTCTGCTAGCATGGTAATGCATTGCATTATTTCTGTTTTGGTTGTTGAGTTATCAGCTATGAAACAAATTCTGTTTTCTAGTTGGTCATTTTTATGTTCCATGTTTTGCATTCTATCTGTCAGCTCTCTATTGACATCTTCAATGTTCTGAACCTTTTTCTCTAAACATTTTACATTTTGTATTCTAATTTTAAGCTCTCCATTATCATTTTCAATATTCTGAACTTTTTTTTCTAAGGATTCTATGTTTTGCGTTCTAATTTTCAGCTCTCCATTATCATTTTCAATATTCTGAACCTTTTTTTCTAAGGATTCTATGATTTGTGTTCTAATTTTAAGCTCTCCATTATCATTTTCAATATTCTGTGTTCTGTTTCTCAGCTCTCTATTGCCATCTTCAATATTCTGAATCTTTTCTTCTAAACATTGTATGTTTTGCATTCCAATTTTAAGCTCTACGTTGTCATTTTCAATATTCTGCGTTCTGTTTTTTAGCTCTCTGTTGTCATTTTCTACAATTTGAATCCTTGTTACTAACTCTCTTATGGTTTTTACAAGTTCCTTATTATTTGCCCTAGTCTCAAACCATTTCTTTAAAAATATCATAATAATGATGAAACCCATTGCTATTACAAGAAAAATGTATATATTGGTTAAGTCATGATTTTCTTCTGTTAAAATTCCTTCTATACAAGAAGTAAAGGAATTTCTAAAGTCCTGCATTGTAAGATTATCCGCCATAGCTATGGGACAATTGATCTCAGATATTATATCAACTTAAATTGCAAAGAATGTTGTAATTACCTTAGGTGTAATTCTGCTCTCCTGGAACTTTGGTTCTTTTATTTGCAGATCTCAACACCTCCAGCCGTAACCGCCAAATAGCGTTTGCCAGCAGATGATTCTTCTGATTCAGTCCCTGCAGAATAGCTCTTAACAAACTATAGCAAGCAAGAATTTGTTAAACAAATAAGTAAAAGGACCCTGTGTAATTGCTGGGACCACGGGGCTATGGCCGCAGGAAACACACAAGCAAGGCGGGCTCCAGGGCAGGCGCCAGGTGGCGGCGCAAATGCAAAGTGGGGAAATGGGCAAAATATGAGAAGCAGGGAGTGCCTTCTCAGGGCCGCTGTGGAGGTAAAGGGGTTGGATGGCAGAGGTAACTGTCCCACAACTTGTGGTGAGTCCACCTAGTTAGGCAAGGAACCCTGCCCATTCAGGGATAGTGGGGGAAGGGAGCAGCTTGGCTTCCGCCGCCTCTCCCACCTCTATCACCGGGGCGAAAGCCAGGTCCGGTGAAAATCCAAATCCCGCTTCTAACACCAGATATTGCGATTTAATAAGAATCAGGATAAACAATTAGGCCGAACAGAAGTTTATTAAGGGAGAAATAACTCACAACATAGGCAGATGCACGGGCGGGTTCCAGCAGATCCTGAGCCTTCCAGAGTCCACCACCCAAAAGAGGGCGGCCCGACCCTCTCCCAACCTTTTCTCTCTGCTCCCATCCAGCCCTGTCTCCGCCCCAATGGGCATGGCCTAAGCCACAGGTGCAGACAAGGTGAATATCTTGCTACAGAAGGAACTGGGATCAATATGTAAAATTAAAAAAAATATGATAAACAATATTTTTAAAAAAGAATGGAAAAAATGAAGTCATATATATTCCCTACACATATTTTGTCAACAAACATTAAAAGAATTTACAATATCAATCTTAAATATAAATGCCTATCATTTATTTTTTTATTCCTTTATATATTTAGCTACCTATTATCTACCTACATACACATTCACTTTACTATAGTGTGTAAGAGAAGTCAGAAGCAAAGGTAAAACTCAAATGTTTTAGTTCATATCTTCATACTGGTTCTAAAGTGTTTTTAAGTAATATATATTTGGTATGAAATATAATTTCCATATTATTTGTTTGCAAATGATTACATGTAACATGGTTTTAATGTGGCCAAAAATCGTTTTAACTTCTGCTGTCTGGGATCAGCCATCAAGTTCTTGAAGGACTTACAAAGTTTGCTAGAAGGACAGGAAGAGAGGATAGGATTTCTGAGGCTGGTGGATTAGGAAAAATATAGATCTAGCATCAGCCAGTTGACTCTCCACTTTCATTGGGTTTATCAGATATGTGTGTGAATTCCTGACTCCATAGTTTTTATTATAGTGGAACAATTTACAGAATCATTTCAAGAGACTGTGCAATATAGTCTGCTAGTTTCTAGATGACCTAGACATAAACTCAATTTTCCTAGTGATTTTATAAAGAAACTCACTCTCATCAGTATATTCTTAAAAATAGACCATCCACAACAACCAGGAGAAATGCTAACATATAATGTAGTATTAATGTACCTTAGGCAAAATCTCACTGTGTCTTCATTGTCATTATCTTCTAAAGCATCTATGGGTAGTGAGATACTTCAGTCATGTCATATTTTAGCTTTTTTTCTCCAGTCTCATCAAATTGTCACACTATGACTTGACTTTTCTTGTCCAGAACTTTAGTGAAGCATGAATACCTTCACCAAAATAAATTGAATACTAGTCACAAATAATCCACAAACATATGTAGATAAGTTTCCTTTGCTAGTAACAACTGCACATGTGCTATGCTGTTCTTTAGTAAGATATATGACTATGAAGTAAATAGCATGACCATTTATTTCATCACCTATTAGGACTGGGGCAGAATTTATGCCTCCCTTCATACTGTAGTAGATCAAGATCAAAGTAGGAAATAATTACATAACTGTCATTTAAAGATAAAATTTGTTGTTATTAAGGTACTTTGGCTTTAACTGTCAAGTTCAGGTATGTCTTCTAAATTCACTGATTAAATACAGAATTAGGTTATTAACTGCATTCTTGTGGCAGTCTAAAAGATCTAAAAGCCAATGAAGAATATTAAAGAAGTCTTTGAGCATTAATAGTACACAAATGTGATTTTACCTTTCCATTAGTTAACTTCAGAAAGTTATATTTTTTCTTTGAAAAGCAGATAACATCTACTATATAATGTAGAAAACAATAGTACTTATGAGTGTGTAAAATGTTCACACATAAACGGTTCCAAGAGTGGAACTTTGTTACAACATTAAACAGCTGGGATGAGAAATATGCTTGACTAAATGCATAATAGATAGTACAATATAACATTGCTAATATTACTACTTTACACATGAAATGTTAAATACAATATAAAACTATACAATGTGAGAACTTGAAATTTTGGAATATTTCAAAGATAATAATTAAGTCTTACATAAATATCTTTATCTGAAGTATGGAAGACTAAAAATAGGGTTAGTTGATCCAGAAGTGCTGCACCCTGCACCCTTGACTGCAGTCTGTCCCCAGGACCCTTCCCCATGCCCAATGCAATGTAAATTATCTTAACTAGTAGTTTTTTTAAACAGCTTTAATGATCTATCTTTTTATATCACCATATCTATACTTTTTAGAAGTATATTCAATAATCTACATTTTTATCTTATTTATAGCCTCTCTTTTTTATTTTCAAGAGCAGATTCAATAATCTACCCTTTTATCCTACTATAACTGTAATCTTTTTTATTACAAAACAAAACCCTTGAATCTAATTCCATATGTTCAATTTTATTCCTGACCATAACCAACACAATTATGTAACTGATCTCTTTAACCTTAACATATACTCATAACTCATTTGGTGACAAAAATCAACCATCCCAGCTCTTGGGAATGTGTTTTTATAGTTACCTCCTGCTGTCTGGGGTTATAACATCCTTAAGAGATCCTGAAAAAAAAAATTTGGGTTATCTGTCAATCTGTATCACTTTTGTTGTCTAGTCTCTGCATAATGCGAAAGTATAGGTCTTGCCTCAAGTACTGGGTAGAGAAGTCTGTGAGGCTGGATCATCTCTGCTGGCCTCCTCAAAATCGTTATGATAACTTTTTAATCCAAAAAGATCTTTAGTTGTTATTACTCAGTGTAATGGTGCCATCATAGTCCTGGTGAAATTGTTGTGGGGTTCCATCTTTTTTCGTTTGTTTTGTTTTTCGATAGAGTTTCTCTGTGATAACAGTCCTTACTGTCTTAAAACTCACTTTGTAGATCATGCTGTCTGAAATCAATGAGATCATCCAGAGTCTGCGTCCAAAAGGGTGGTATTAAAGGTGTGTGTGACCTCCAACCAACTTGCGTTCATTCTTCTTTTTGCAGACTTCAGATTGCAGCAGGTCAAATTATTTCTTATCTTGGTAGTTGTTTTTCCAGACACCAAGGAAATTCAAAGAACAATTACAACACAGTTCTAAAACCTGTCATCCACAAAATTGGAAAATATAAAAGAAAAGAAAATTATTCTTTATAGAAATCACTTGTCAAAGTTAAATCAAGATCAGATATCAGATAAGATAAGCAATTTAAATAGATCTGTCACCCCAAGGATACCCAAGGGCATAGAATCAGAAAAAAAAAAAAAAGAAAGAAAAAAGAAAAAGAAAAAGAAAAAGTCTAGGGCCTAGTTTTAGAACAGATTCCACAGACTTTCAAAGAAGAACAAATACCAATACTGTTGTGGGATATATGTAAACTGTGAGAAGATATATTGCTTTGATTTGTTTAATAAACATATGAAGATCTGATTATCTGAATGGCCAATAGCTAGAGATGCAGTATAAGTAGGACTTTCAGGAACAGAGAGGATTCCAGGAAGAAGGGTACATTCAGCATCCAGACAGAGAGGAAACAGGGGGGTGAAAGATGCAAGGGAGGAAATGTCACATGGTAGAATTTATATTAATAAAATTATGGGTTACTTTTAGTTATAGCAGTTAGTGAGATAAGCATAATCTAAGGACTAACTTTGATAATTAATAAGTCTCCATTTCATTATTTGTAAACTGGCAGCCCAAAGGAAAGTTCAAATATATAATACTCCTTCAATAATTCCAATTACACAATGTTCCTTAAATTATTCCACAAAATAGAAACAGAAGGATCATTGCTAAACACATGCTATGAAGGCATGATCACCCTGACAACTAAACACACTAAAATTCAGCAAAGAGAATGACATATTAATTTCTCTCATGGCAACTGATGCAGAAATACTCAACCCAATACTCTGAAGCCAAATCAAGAACACATCAAAAAGACTTTCCAATACGATCAAGTAGGTTTCATCTAAGAGATGCATAACTGGTTCAAAATATGAAAATCTGTAAATGTAATCCACCATATAAAGAAACTGAGCTACAATTCTGAAACAGCCTGGTATTGGCACAAAAATATACAAGTAGACCAATGGAATCAAATCAAAAATCCTGATATTAACCAACATACCTATGAACACCTGATTTTCAACAAAACAGCTAAAAATATACAATGGGGGGAAGAAAGCATTATCATCCAATGGTGCTGGCACAATTGGATAATGGTGTGGGGAAGACATCAGATAGACCCATGTCTATCACCATGCATAAATCTCAAGTCCAAATGGATCAAAGACCTCAACATAAATCCAGCCACACTGATCATCTTAAAAGAGAAAGTAGGAGATACCCTTGAACAAATTCTTATAGGAGACCACTTCCTGAGCATAACTCCAGTAGCACAAACACTGAGATCAACAATTAATAAATGGAACCTCTTCAAACTTAGAAGCTTCTGTAAGGCAAAGGACACAGTAGACAAGACCAAATGGCAACCCACAGACTGAGAAAAGATTTTCACCAATCCTATGTCTGACAGAGGGCAGATCTCCAAAACATACAAAGAACTTAAGAAACTAGTCTACAAAACACCAAATAACTCTATTTAAAAAATGGAGTACAGAACTGAAGAAAGAATTCTCAATAGAGGAAATCAAAAAGGCTGAAAGATACTTAAGAAAGAGCTCAACATCCTTAGCTATCAGGGAAATGCAAATCAAAACACCTTTGAGATACCATCTTACTCCTGCCAGATTGGCTTAAATTAGAAACATTATTGACAACTTATGCTGGAGAGGATGTTGAGAAAGGTATCACTCCTCCACTGCTGTTGTGAATGCGAACTCATACAGCCATTTTGGAGATAAATATGGTGGTTCCTCAGGAAAATGGGAATTAGTTTACCACAAGACCCAGCAATTCCCCTCTTAGGCATATACCCAAATGTTCCCCATCCGTGCAACCAAGACATGTGCTCAACTATGTTCATAGAAGCATTATTTGTAATTGCAAAAACCTGAAAGCAACCTAGATGCCCCTCAACTGAAGAATGTATAAAGAAGTTGTGGCACATTTACACAATGGAATATTACTCTGCAGAAAAAAAATGAAATCTTGAAATTCACAGGCAAGTGGATGGAACTTGAAGAAACCATCCTGAATGAGGTAACCCAATCACAAAGAGAGGAACTTTTTTTTTAGTATGTACTCACTCATATATGGGTTTTAGACCTAGAACAAAGGATCACCAGCCTATAATTCACACATTCAAAGAACTAGGATGCAAGGTGCATTCTAAGAGATTCATATAAGGTCCTACACAGAAGGGGGAAGGGACAAGTCCTCCAGAGCACATGAGAAGTTGGGGACAGTGAATGGAGAGAGAACTAGGAGAAAGATAAGGGGAAGAGAGGAAAGCATCTGCAACTAGAAAGATTGAGTCAGGATAGAAATAAAAGACAAGAGAGAGAGAGAGAGAGAGAGAGAGAGAGAGAGAGAGAGAGAGAGAGAGAGAGAACATGAAAGAGGGAGACATTATTGGTTTGAAGAGAAAACTGAACCTAAAGAAATGTCTAGAGACCTACAAGACTAACTCCAACTAACAATGTGAGCAACCATGGAAAGGCTACCATAAATGCCCTTCCCTGATAATGAGATCAAAAACTAACTTATCCATCATCATGGAGTCCTCATCTAGTACCTGTTGGAAACAGAAGCATACACCCATAACTAAACACTGAGTCTAACTAAATCTATATGCAGAGGGAGAGGACAAGACCAGGTTGCAGAAACACATAGAGTCAGCTGACATGAACAAGAAGGAGCTAATGCTCCCTCTCCCAGATTGATAGCTGAGAATTCAGCATGGGACTGACTCAGACCCCCTAAATATAGTGTCCTTCTCAGCTAGAAGCAGTCTAAGGGACCTCAGACAGTGGAACCAGGCTCTATTCCTGGTGCACAAAGAGTCTTGCGGGCACATCCCCCATTGAGGGATACACCCTTAACCTAGAGACAGGAGAGAAGTCCTAGTCCATACTTCAAATGACTTGACAGATTTAGATTACCCCACCTGGATGGCATTTCCATCCAGGAATTATCATGTGAAGGATGAGAGCGGAGCATGGTCAACATGCCTGGGAGGGGGGAGAGAGGGCAAGATGGAGAGAGGGAGTGTGGGAGGGAGAGGGAACTTGAATCAACATGTAAAATAAAAATGATATTAGTAAAAAAATAATAATAAAAAATTAAAAAAAGAAACTGAAAGAAAAATCACACTGTCATCTATTAAATTATGAAAAAGACTTTGATAAAATTCAACACTCTTTCATGATAAATCTCTTAGTAAGATCATGGCTTCATAGGACTTGCCTAAACATAATGAAGTCATTTGGCAACAAGTATATAGCCAACATCAAATTAAATAAAAAGATATCAAAGGAATTCCACTAAAATCCAGAATTATGCAAGGCTGTCCACTCTCATATGATAACATATATATGCAACCCTAAAAATTCTATCTGGGAACTCCTACAGTAGATAAACACCTACCAGATACAATATTAATGCAAAAAAGAAAAAAATAAATCAATTGCCCTTTTTTTATTCAAAGAATAAAGAGACTGGGGAAAAAAAAAAACAGGTAAACAACACCCTTCGAAATAGCCAAACATAATGTAAAATATCCTGGGTAACATTAACCAGTCAGGTGAAAGATCTGTATGACAAGAACTTCAAGTCTCTGAAGAAAGAAATGGAGAAATTATCAAAAGATTAAAAGATCTTCTATATCATGTATTATCATAGTAACAATGGCCATCTTATCTAAAGCAATCCATAGCTTCAACATAATCCCCATCAAAGTTACATCACTAATGTTTACAGACCTTGAAACAACAATACTCAGTGTCATATGGAAAAAGAAAATAGTCATGATAGCTAACAATCTTGTATGATAAAAGAATTTCTTGATATACCACATTCCAATAATTTCAATCTACTGCAGAGCAATAGTAATGAATAAAATGCAGCCTAGTGTTGGTGGCACACACCTTTAATCCCAGCACTGGGAAGGCAGAGTCAGGTGGATATCTGTGATTTCGAGGCCAACCTGGTTTACAGAGCTAGTTCCAGGACAGGTTTCAAAGCAATACAGAAAAACCCTGTCTTGAAATACAAGAAAAAAAAAAAATGTTGGCATGAAAGTAAACAAGTTGCTCAGTGGACTCGAACTGAAGAACTGAACTGAAACCCCAAAAGTAAGCCCTTACGACTACAGTCACTTGATTTTGACGAAGAAGCCGAAATTACGTAAAGCAAATAGAAAAGCATCTTTAATAAATTGTACTGGTCTAATTTGATGTGGGCCTACAGATGAATGTAACTAGATCCATATCTATCACTCTCCACAAAACTTAAGTCCAAGTGAATAAAAGATCTTAAAATAAGATCAGATATACTGAGCCTGATAAAAGAGAAAGTGGTAAATGGGCTTGAATGCATTGACAGGGGACAAAACTTCCTAAATAGATGTCAATCATGCAGGTACTAAGATTGACAATTAATGGATAGAGCCTCTTGAAAATGAAAATCTTCTGACAAAGGACATCATCAATAGGACAAAAAGTCAGCCCAAAGATTTCAAAAAAATCTTACCAACTTCACATATGACAGTGGGCTAATATACACAATATAGAAAGAAATCAATAAATTAAACATGAAAAAAACTAAATAACCCAATTAAAAATGGTATACAGATACAGATCATGTTCTCAACAGAGAAATCCCAAATGACAAAGAACCACTTAGAGAAATGTTCTACATTCTTACCCATCAAGGGAATGCAAAGCCAAATGAAACTGAGATTCTATCTTATACCTGTCACAATGACAATGATCAAAAACATATATGACAGCTTTTATAGAGAGGATGTGGAGCAAGGAGAACAATATAACACTCCCAGTGGGAGTGTAAACTTGTCCAACCACTTTGGAAATCACCATAGTGGTTCCTCAGAAAACTGGGAATCTATCTGTATCAACACCTAGCAATACACTTGGTATACACACTCAACAAGGAAACTTATGCAGCTATGTTCATAGCAGCTTTACTCATAATAGCCAGAAACTGGAAACAATCTAGAGGTTCCTACATAGAAGAATGGATTTAAAAAAATGTGGTAAATTTACACATTAGAGTGTTATTATTACTTAGCTGTTAAAAAACAAACACATCAGGAAATATGCTACGTGGAATTAGAAAAGATCATCATGAGGTAACTAAGACTCAGAAAGACAAACATCCTATGTACTCACTCATAAGTGAATATTAGCTGTACAGTAAAGCAAAACTATGATAGATCCCACAGACCCAGAGAAGCTAAGTAACAGGAGGGCTCAAGTTATTGGTGGGTGTATGAATCTCACCTTGAAGGGGAAATAACGTGGACATTGCCAGTGGATGGTGAAAGGATCCTGAAACAGATGCAGATAGTAACAGGAGGGATCAGGTTGGGGTAGGGTGATTGGAGTACTGGGATATACAGGTAGATTCTGGAGGGCATCTCTTCGATGAGCTAGAAAACTATACTAATGACAAGTCCCAGAAATTTATGAGGATGACTCTTACTACAACTGCTAGCAAAAAAGGATAAAGAGCTTGAATTGACCTTCACCTATAATTAGGCAAGATTTCCAGTGGTAAGGACTTGGACATTAACTTAGCTGCAAAGCCCTTGACCTAAAATTTGTTCCTCCTACCAGAGGTCCTTGGGTAAAGATTGTACAGAAAGTGTGGAAGTCACCAACCAATGACTGCACAGCTGGGGATCCATATCCTGAGAGGTATCTTCCCCATGAGGGTCAGGAAGTAGGATAGATCCAAACACAATAGAAAAAAAAATAAAGGGCAATGAAATGATTCCTAGTAACACTCTGTTATACTTACATAATTGGTGCCTAGCCCAACTGTCACCAAAGAGGCTTCACCCAGAAACAGATCCAGAGACCAACAGGCAAACATTAGGATAAGAAGCTCAGAGAATTCTGCAGAAGAGGAAGAAGGATTATAAGAAACAGTGAGGTCAAGTGTAACACAAGTAAACCCACAGAACCAAATAATCTGAGCTCATAGGGGCTCACAGAGACTAAACCACCAACAAGGTTGGCTACATGGTACTAACCTAGGCACTCTTGTATATATGTTTCATTTGTGTAACTTGATATTCATGTGGGACTGGGACTACTAACAGTGAGATCAGGGAATGACTCTTGCTCTGTTCTCAGCTTTTGATACCCATTCCTGCTACCAGACTGACTTATGCAGCCTTAATAGAAGAGGGGGTGCCTCTTCTAGTTGACATACCATGACTGGTTGATATTCACGGAATGCCCTCATATATCTGAAGAGAAACTGTGGAGGAGGAGTAGATGGAATGGGAAGAGGAGAGGAGGGGAGAGGGTGGAACTGGGAAGAGGGGAGGGAAGTGAAACTAGTAGTGGTGTAAAAACAAAATAAAAATATGATCCTTTAGGCATCTATTTTTCATTTTTAAAGCTAAAACATAAAACACATAGATTTTTATCAAGATGAAATATCCTCCAGGTTTTTAAAAACCTTTCTTGGCAACTATTTTCAACACTGATTTCTCACTTTGTTGACTGCCTGTGGTGCTAATTGTACAGAATATGATAGCACAATAAATTTATCTCTTCATCTTTTTTTCCCTGGTCTCATGGGCATGCTGCCTTATTAGCACATCTGTTAAATCCCTTATAGTAAGGGATTATGCCTTCCAGTTTCCTCCAGATCACCCATAACACATAGCTAGCATATTTTAGAAGCATTCTATTACATTAAGCCTTAATTCCTTTGCATGTCACATATGCTTCATATAACTAGCAAAATCTCAGTTGAATTATAATTATGTCTTTAATAATATGATTTCTAGAATAGTAACAATACTTTAGCAACAACCTGATTCTTCAGCATAATTATTATTTTGTGTTTGCCTCAAAATTCTAGTTAACAGTGCTTTTCCTTAAAAATATTTTTTAAATGTCATTAACTTCTCCCTACCTGGTAATTATTAAGTTTATGGTCAATTTGGTGATCTGGATTTTTGTTTACAACATAGAAATTTTATAAGATTACTATGGCATTTTTGAAATATTAGACTAACATTTTAAATTAAGACAAAGAGGACTTTACTAGCTAGGATTCCAGTCAGTAATAATGAGTATAGTACAAAATAGTTCAAGTATGCATGTTCTATCTGAGACAAAGGCATCTACTTGATGTTTTTATTATGGTTTGTTTTTAATCATGGAATCCTTGAAGACAAATGACTTGGCCAGCTGAATGGGCTTTCACTTCATCACATGTAATTCCAGTAAATTTGTGATGTGCTTTCTATTTTGAGAAAGAGTATTTACTCAGGACAATGTCAGACTTACCACTCTGACACAAAATAACTTTAAGAATTCTCTGCACTAATTTTAAATTTTGAAGAAACCAAAATTTCTAACAAGAAAATTCTTGATATCACATCATTGATTAACTTTAACTCTAAAAATTCTTTTTATCCTAGAGTAAGGAGGACTATAGGAAGAGAAGCAAGGTTTTCTCCAAGGTCTACCATACAAAATGATGACCAGTTTTATCAGGACTGACAAGAAGGATCCCATGCCCTGGAAGACACAGTGCAGCTGGTCCTCTTTCCCAGGCCAAAGTGGCCATGTCTTTCTAGAGCCCCAGTCTCTTCTTACTGAACATGGATAAAATCGTTGGTGTCCATAAGTTGTCTGTCAAAATACCCCTACAGCTACTTTGAGTTTCTTCAGGAAACTTTTCAAAGAATTCAAATGGTCAAGGACAGAATACATCACAAGTATATAAAACGATAAGCTCAATAAACAGTCAAGAAATGACTATATTTCTGGAGTTTGAACTTATACATATGCTAGTACATATGAACGTAAAGTACCTGAGGTATAGGATGCATAGGGGAGTAGAAAGTTAAAGGGACTCTTTTTAGTACCACAGAGGATGAAGGGCTCCATATGTTGATCCTATATTCATACCAGTTTCTTAAGTCACTTTCAGTGGCACAGTTTTCTAGGTAAATCAATGGACTTTCCTTTTTGTTTCTTCTCAGTTTTATTAATTCTCTCTGGATTTCACATCATGCATCCTGATCCCACTTACCTCACTGTCCATTTGCTTTTGCCCTTTGCCCATGTAACCTCTCCCCCCAAACAAAATAAAAGAATATAAAACAAAAACAAACCCCCCCAAAAGAAGAAAAAACTTGTCAAGGAAGCTGTTTCATGGCCCCAATGAATCACATGTTTATCCTTTATCCCATTAATCTTTACATGTAAATGTCTATTGCTATGAGTCACTCATATGGTTTGAGGCCTCCAACTTCTGCTACACTATCAATAATAGGCTGTCTCTGGTGTTCCTCTTAGATATCCTGTTGTCTTTTGTTGTGTAGATCCTGTTGTTTTGGATCTGTAGGTTCATTCCCTTACATGCTCCAGCAGTTTATAGATGTACTGGATAATGAAGTGGGCTAACTCATAGCCCTGGTTCTAGTAGTTAGCTTGGTAATCCCAACAACTTCCTCTCATCACTACCCAGGTGAGCTCTCTAACACTACCTCAGCTAGCTTGTCTGCTGCAGCCTGTAGCAAGGGGGTGAAGCCAGTTATCTTGTTCTCAGGTTCTTAGATTCAGCCTATTGACACTCATAATTCCAGGGCCAGTTCTACTGTTTTGCCCAGGTGAGGTGCAGGGCCTTCTCTTCTGACTGCTGCAGACATTACAATAATTGAGGGTGGGGTCTCCTTTGTGATGCAGATGATGAGGGGTAAGGCTAGTTCTCCCACTTTCATGACCCTGAGGTCAGCTCTCTTTATTGTCCCAGGTGGCAGTGGGTGAGCAGGGAATGGCATCTTTCTATTATCCATTTCACCACATGGCAGATGAGGTTCACAGATTAGCTCTATTTCCCTCATGTCCTCAGAGGTGGCTCATCTGCACCCCAACAACAGGTTCAGCTCTAGTGTGATGCCCTAGTGGGTTGCATGCCCATGGTGAGTTATGGGACCATCTTTCCCTAGTGAGAAGAGCAGCTTTTCCTGAGAGTTGAGGCTAGCTCTGCTGCCACAGTACCCACCTAGTTGCAGGGGCATTATTCCTAGGGCAAGCAAAGTGTGGGGCTGGCTTAGCACTGCCCTAAGATTTCCACACATGTGGTTCCTAAGGCATCCCTTGCTAACACTGGCCATGAACATCATTGCAGACTTTAGTTGCAACAGGACCACAGACCCAGATATGGCCCTCAGCAGCAGCATGGGTCTGAATGTCACTAAGGTGCAGTGTGGCAAAAAAGGCCATCCAGATCAGTATGGTTCTGGTGGAAGCTTAGTCCTCTGACACCAACATGGTCCCAGGCAATTGACTAGACCATGGACATCTGGATAGCCCTTGGTGGTAATAAGAGCCATGAATATCACCCCACACCCTAGCCATTGCAGGTCCATGGGCCCAGATATGGTCCTGGTTAGCAGCCTGGATCCAGGATGTCTAAATGACCTGAGGTGGTAGCACAGGCTATCAAAATCAGTATGGCCTCTGCAGCATTATGACCCTCAGACACTGAAGTAGCCTCAGGCCACTTTCATGACTCTCAGTAGTAACAAAAGCCTGGTTGCCATAGGGCCACAGACACAGACATGGCCCTCAATATCAGGCCTGGCCTGAATGAAAATGTGGCAAGGTGACAGTTCTCAAATTGGCATGGCCTCAGTGGTAGCACAGCCTCCAAACACCAACATGGTCATAGTCTGTGGCTTAGACTCTTGACATTTGTGTTGTCTTTGGTGGCAAAAAGAGCCATTGGACATAAACACAGACCTCAGGTAATCCAATACCACAGACATGAAAGTGTTGCCTTTCTTCTCTCCCATTCTCTGTGCTTAGAAACCACAGGCTTAGTATGATGGTCAATGACTATCTGGTTACTTTGTGATGAGCAGGTCCTGGATAGTATGTGGGTGTGAGCCGTGTGTGTCTTATACCACTAAGCTCTGGAAAGTGTGGAGTGGTCCTGTATACTTGTGGCTCTACAGACCAAAATGTATTTAGGGGAGGCATCTGTGTCTTCTGTCGCCCATGCCTTGAAAGTTCCTAGCAGGTGTTGGATCCACACTTTTCTTTAAAAGGTTTCGTGGGAAGATTCAATTCTATAAAATATTTAGACATTTGATATGAACATCTCTGCTTTCTTACCACTCATGTATTAAGAAAAGTCTGTAGAAATTACACACAGAAGGGAGGAGTGAAGAGTTTGACACATAACAGTTTGTTTGTGCTTCCATCAGCTGCTAGATGAAGACTCTAGGATGGCATATAAGGTAGTCATCAATTTAATTATTGAGGCAGGGCATTTAAGGTAGCATCTCCACTACTGCTTAGATTGTTAGTTGGAGTCATCTTGTAGATCTCTGGATATTTCCCTAGTGCCAGATTTCTTTTCAAAACTTTAATGGCCCCCTCTATTATGGTTAGCCATCCTCACAATCTCTGTGCTATCCACATTGCTTGCCTTTGATGACTTGCATGGCCTCTGTTCCAGCAGGGTGTTGCTTTCCAATGTTTGGGCTGAATTTTTGCCTATATGTGTACATGCCTTTTGATATGGCTGGGATTCTTCTGGGGTTCAGATGCTGGTCTGGCTTTTGGTGGGTTAATAAACTTCTGCCTGGCTTTCACAGAGTGGGCCTAGTCTCTGGAATTCAAAATATTGCTCTGACCTTTGGGGGTCAGGATTTTCTCCTGGATCCTGTTGGTGTAGACAGCTTCCATCAGAAGTGTGTCCTGTAATATGGTGATGACAAGACGGGGCAGTTGTACTTAACTGGACAAGCACAGGCAGAGTGTTTGAGGGCAGTGTTACTAGGGTTCAGGATGCTGTACTGGCCTTTGGTGTAGTAGGAAACATCTACTCAGAGGTGTGGGCCTAGATAAGGTGACAAGGAGAGAGGGACCCTTGGGATTAAGCTGGACTGGAATAGGCAGGAGAAGAGAATATGGGTGGTATTTTATCTGTTTTGTAGGGAGCTGGTATGGTCTCTGATGAGGTAGAAATTTTCTGCCTAAGATATGAATTGCTCTATGGTGATGAAGAGAGGAGGGGCAATTTGTATTATGCTGGGAGAGCATGGGTGGGGTTGGAGAGCAGTATTACCTGGGTTCAGGATACTGACCTGGCCTCTGGTGGAGTAGGAGGCTTCCCCCAGAGGTATGGGTCAGGATGTATCTGTACTTCTTATCATAGCATAGGAGAGAGTGTGTTTTGGAATAAAGTGCTTGGAAAACAAGTGAATAATGCAAGACTTTAATCATTTGTTCATTCATTCACATATTTCTCAGCCTTCTGTGTACAAAACTAGGAACACTGAGTCATCTTTCATCACTGGTGAAAAGTACTTGGCATGGTCATAAAGAGAAAGGGATATTGTTGCAGGAGTATTGCCAATTTCAGTGAAGGATCTTGTGACTTGATTTTTTTGAACTGTGCTAAAGTAAAGAGACTGGGAAGGGAGCACATGACACTCACTTCACAGTTGAAAAGTAAACAATGAATAGTTCAGCAACTTACATTCTTCTCTGTGAACTCTTGGACTATAAACCTTAATGTCACCTCTTACAGGTTTTTCTAGTTACCTCCAATACTGCTGCACTCATTGGAACAAGCCTTCAGTGCTTCTGAAAACACAGCCAAACCATGCTGGATATTAACATCTCAGAATTTATAACCACATCAAAAAATCTATATTAGACTAAGTTTTTTAAATATCATAATAATATTCTAAAATTTGGCTCCATTTTAAATTATATTATTTATAAAGTATTGAACAATTTTTTTGAAAATGACTTGTCAGAAATTTGATGTTACTTAGCAAATACACAATAATACCCAATATTTCAGTTATTACATAAAATAACCTTAGAAATATAAATAACAAGTATCTTGAAATCTTCCATGAAATGATTGTTTCTTTTCACTGATACTTTTGCACAATCAAACACACTACCACAAGTAGAAATGTATTAAAATTGACCCTTGGCAGCTATGAAAATTTAGCAATAATTTTATAATAGACTGTTGAAAAGAACATTATAGATTTACTCTTAGTTGTATTGTGATAAATAATTAGAAAGAGCATAGATGGAATTCACATTTGGAAGTTCAACACAGTATCTGATTAAAGAGATGAAGATTCATGCAAATAAAACAGGAACATGATTGTCAACACAGATAAAATTATTTATTTTGGTTTTAAAATTTTGCTATATTTTTTGAAGGGGCCATTCATGTGTAGTCACAGGACAGTTTGTGGGAGTTGTTTTTCACATTCTACCATGACTTCAGTCCTTAGCATTTCCTATAAGAACTTTTACCTATTAAACCACACTACTAGACTCCTGAGAACCTATTCTCTTTAAAGACAAATCTCACTATGTATCAATTTCTAGCCTAGAACTTGCTATTTAGATGAGGCTGACAATCTTATCTGTTCTCTTCATAGATGATGTGGCATTGATTGTTCCATTTTTTCTTTTAAAGTATAATAGCAGCTGTCTTATATAAAATAATGAATGTTTTTCAAACACACAAAGCAAAACTCTAGAGGCATGACATGGTGTGTTCTTCCTAATCAAATATATATCCCTTAAGCAAAATTCCTCTCTGACAATTACTGCCTTCCAATTCTCTTCCCCTAAGGGGAAGTATACTCAGTACATCAAAATATGTCAGTAGCAAAAGGTTAATGATTCCATCCTCTAAATGAGTAGACAAAACAACTCAGAAATCCAAAAAGTAATGTACTTTTAATTTTTAAGAAAATGATCATCTAAAATAAAGTGATAAGAGAAAATTGAAAAGAATAATTTCCACCTCAGAAAATACATAGTATAAAATCAATACTGTGTTGAAGCACATTTATGCAAGTATCATAGAACAATAAACCAGTTAAAGGATAAGTGTAAGTCGTGGCTCTGCTTTCCTTTCTTTATCTACAGTGGATTAACTTTTAAGTACAGAATTGTATTTATAAACTGTCCCAGGCAATGAGAAACATGAGCAGGAAAAGAGAAATGCTTCAAGCTAGAAAATAAGGGAAGAAAGAGCAAGGATTGTGAAATTTATCAGGAATGTTTTATGAAGTCAAATATTATGAAAATATGTCATTAGCACTGTCACATTTTGGAGCTAATTACCACAAATGAAAATTTATGAGAAGGCTATAACCATGCTTACTTAACAAATGCTCCACTCTTCCTAGGCCCATGCAGCAGTGAAGGCAACACAATGTTACAGACTTCTTCTATGTACCACAACTGATGGGAGATGTCATCCTGTATATAGGTTTCTCATATTGGTTAATGAATAAAGCACATTTGCCCAATAGGAAAGCAAGATAGGTGGGACTAGAAGACTTGGAGAAGAGAGGAAGAAGGAGAAAGGAGTTTTCAAGCTGTAGGACCAACAGGGTAGAACTCTGGGCCCTTTCTCTGGTAAGATAAGACCACATGGAAATACTTAGATTAATGGAAATGGGTTGATATTTAAGAAAGAGCTAGCCAATAAGAAATGCTAGTAACAGGCTAACAGCATTAGATCTAATACAGCATCTCTGTGTGTTATTTAGGGCTGGCATGGCTCTGGGACCAGGCCTGCTGGAAAATATGCTTGTCACTGACAACTGTAGTTATTTATTTCCTTTTTAAAATTTAAATTTGAAAGAAGCTTGTTTTGCATGTCAATCCCAGTTTTCTCTCCCTCCCCTCCTAACCTGTTCCTCACCTCCCACCCAATTCCATATCTGCTCTCCAGAGTGAGGCTTTCCATGGGGAAATCTTCAAAGTTTTTCATATTATTTGGAGTAGGGCCTATGCCCTCCCACATGTGTCTAGGCTGAGAGAATATCCCTCTGTGTGAAATGGCCTCCCAAATTCCATTCATATACTAGGGATAAATACTGATCCTCTGTCAGAGGCCCCATGGACATCCCGGTCCTCCTAACTAATGCCCATGATAAGGAGTCTGGGTCAGTCCTATGCTGGTTTCCAAGCTGCCAGACTGGGGATCATTAGCTCACCCTTCTTTGTGTCAGCTGTTCCTGTGGGTTTCTTCAGCCTGACCTTGACCCCTTTGCACATCACTCTTCCATGTCTGCAACTGGATTCCAGGAGTTCAACTCTGTTTATCTGTGGGTGTCTGCTTCTGCTTCCATCACCTACTGGATGAAGGCTCTAGAATGATATATAAGGTCGTCATCAATCTCATTATTGGGGAGGGGCATTTAAGGTAGCCTCTCCACTATTGCTTAGATTGTTAGTTGTGGTCATCCATGCAGATCTCTGGACATTTTCCTAGTGCCGGAATTCTCTTTAAACCTAAAATAGCCCATTCTATTATGGTGTCTCTTTTCTTTCCCCTACTCAATCTTCTTACTCCTTCATGTCCTCCTCTCCCATCCTTCTCTCCCCTCCTCTTCTCCACTTCTCTTTCTCCTACTCTTTCTCCCCCCTATGCTCCAAATTTGCTCAGGAGATCTACAACAATCTAACAAGTGTTTGTCATAGAAAAGCACAAAGGTGGGACAAATAGAATAGATAAGGAGGCCAGTAAGCTACTATTCCTCCTAGACATTGCATATTTTTTTAAATCTCTGGAAACCCCTGAGAAAATACTACCATATAATTATTATCCAGTCTTTTCTGTTTGTTTTTGTTTGTTAGGGAAAGAGATGGACCCTATGACTGGTCCTGAATCCCCCATCCCCTTTGTGTGTGTTGGGATAACTGGCATGCCCCACTATGTTCTGCTAATCCCTGCTTTTAAATCAAGAAACATTATGGTGTTATTTACCACTTTGCCTCCTATAATACTTCCTTTACCTCTTCTGCAGAGTTCCCTGGGCTTTACCTAGTGCATAACTCTAGGTCTCTGCATCTGCCCCCATCAGTTTCTGCATGATGCCTCTTTGAGTATAATTGGGCTAGACACTAATCATATTTGACTTTGTAGGTTGGGGTTATCTAAGGATGATATACAACATTTTTAAATTGTATTGTTTAGTTTGTTGTTGTCAAGTTATTTCAGGAATCATAGGGGCTCATAGAGACTAAACTGACAAATATGGACCATGTATGGGTTCTCTTCAAATACCTTGAAATTGTGTAACTCTGTGTTTTTTGTAGGAATCCCAGCAATGGGAGTGTGTGGGGGGAGGTATCTGACTCTCTTGTCTGTGCTTAGAACCTTTTATTGCTACTGATTCCTCTAATACAGCCTTGATTTGAGGGTTTGTACACCTAGGTTACTGTATCTTGTTAGGTCATGTTCAGTGGATATCTCTGAGAGGCCTGCATTTTGCATATATTTTGGAGGGGATGAATGGTTTGTTCTAGATGAAAGAAGTGGTAGGAAGAGGGACTTGGAGGAGTGGAAGGAGAGGAAACTGTGGTTGAAATGTAATGTATGAAAGAAAAATAAAAGTAAAAAAATAAAGTAGGAGATTTCACTAGGGAAAGATAGTGCATTGTTCATAGGAAATGCATTTATCAAATGTAAAAATGATGACTGAATAAAAGATTTTTAGTCTTTATGATCAAGCATTTTCATCTTGCAACAGCAATGAACCATTTTTCTTGAGACATTGGAAACTATTTAAAACCTTAGGGCTGGAAAGATAGCCCAAACTTTAGATCTATTGCTTTTTGCAGAGAATGTGAGCTAGGTTCCTAGAATTCATGTTAGGTGGATCATAACTGCCTATAACTCTAGCTCATAGAGACTCAATGCCCTCTTCTCTCACATAACACACAACTAATAAATCATAAAGAATCCCAAACATTTTGTGCAGTGTTGGGGTTCAAAATCAGTGACTTATGAATGTTAGGTAAATGCTTGACCAAAGTAACTCATGATGAATCAACTTGTTAGAGATAAATAATAACTATTTTGTAAGTCTGTTTTTCATATACCTAATCAGTAATAAACATTTTCAGGTTTCTCATGTCCCCACTGAGATGCCCATGGCATCAATATCCAAGTCTTCTGATCACAAATAAGAACATCATGAAGGCCTAGAAGGCAGACAGGGAATGTTCTCATTTCATTGGTCTTCTAAAGAAATGTTTCTTCACTGAAAACACTTTAAACCAGTACAATTTTCAGTGCATGTCTTAGGGATTTGGATTTTGACTGGACATAAAGTTATGACTTCCATAAAGTTATGGAAGTATAATCTTTCCTTCTCAGGAAGCTTGCTGATATAATTTAAGGTATGTATAGATAAATCACCATACCTCAAGCCCTCCATCTCTACATGTACCATCCAAATGTTCTCCTCATTCTTCATCCCTACTGCTATAATGAATGATTCTATTTAGTCTGTTTTTCTAATATTCCAGATTTCTTTAGGAACCTCTAAATCTGGAATAATAACCCCTATTTCATTTGACTATTCATGAGATGCCACTATATTAACAGTGAAGTTCATCAGAAAGATCTAGATCTAGTTTTGTAAGTCATGTCCAAGTTAAAGAAACAGGAAATTCTGTGTTCTAAGTATTAAGAGAATGATCTAGAAAAGAAAATGTGCTAAAGGCAGATATATTTTTGGGGTTTCAGACAGCTTTAATGGGATCAGGTAGGAAAGTTCAAAATGTGAGATTTGAGACCTGAGCCAGTCTTACTCAGGACAAGCAGAAGTACTGACCCCCTTACATTCACGTTCCAAGCAATCAAACAATACTTTAGCTAGTTATGGCATTTAAATAATGTTTAGAGCCTTGTAGAAAAGGGTGTAAAAACCTCAATAAAGAAATGTTTAAAGGGCCTTTCAAGAAAAGTCTCCAGACATTATTTGAAAAGAGTATTTCAAGAATGTTCATGTGGAGGAGAAAATAATTTTTCAGTCAATCACCAACTAATATGATAAGCTCAAATTATCTTGTTAAAAAAAAAGAAAAAGAAAAAAGAGGACAAATGGGAGAAAGAGGGGGGTTTACCTCTGGAAAGATACACAAACATTTTTAAATTTTAAAATGAATTTTCATATAATACATTTTGGTCATATTATTTCTCCATAAATTTCTCAACTTCTTCCACATCTTTTATAACCCCTAGCTTGTTAAGATCATTCTGTTCCTCTCAATCAATCAATCAATCAATCAATCAATATAAACAAACTTAACTCCCAACAACACAAAAATACACACACACACACACACACACACCATATGCACAAATGGACAAGCATGTATATGACTAATATGGGGTCCATTTTATGCTAGCCAACTACATCTAGGCATGTGGGATACACTGAAGTATGACATTAAAAAATAGTTTCCTTCACAAGCAGTCATTAATTACAAATAACTATTTGGTTAAGGTGTGTATCTACTTCCTATTTCTAATGCTAAGATTTTATTTAGTTTGAAAATATACATTTTATACATGCTGCAAAATTTTCTGTGAATTATTATGTCTAGCATTTCTGGTAGTTCTGAAAGATGATGTTTCCTTGGAGTCAATCCCTACCTCTGGCTCAAACAATGTTTTCATTTCCTCTTCTTCATAGTTCCCTAAGCCTTGAGAGAATGGATTTTGATAACACCATCTTATTTAGGGCTGAGTGATCCAAAGTCTCATTCTTTGTACATTGCTGAGCTAATTATCATCTACTGCAAGAAAAGACTTTTCTGATGAAAGTTCAGTGATGCACTGAACTATGGTATAGCAGAATGTCACTAGGAGCCATTTTATTGCTATGTTCATTTAGCATAATAATATTAGGTGTTCCTCTAGTCCTTGATTTATCTTTTCCTTGACAACTTTAGCAGTATCAGCTATAGATATTAATGGAGTGGGCCTTAAATCCAATCAAACTGTGTTTGGTTACTCTTGGGATATTTGTGTTACTATTGTAAAAGTATATCAGAGAAATGCACATTCAAACTACTTTGGGATTCTATCTTACCCAAGTCAGAATAGCCAAAGTCAATAAAAAGTTTTACATGCTTGTGAGGCTCCGAGGAAAGTGGACCATGTTGTCAGAGTGTAAACTGATGTAGACACTATGGGTATCAGCATGGAGGATTCTCAAAACGCTGAAAATTAACCCACCAACAAGATCTAAGTATACATTTTTAATATATGCCCAAAAGACTCTATATTTTATTACAGAGTTACTTTCTTATCCATGTTCATTGTTGCTGTATTCTTACCAACCAGAAATTTGAAGTATCTTAGATGTCCATAACGATGAAATGATAATGAAATGTGGTACCTTTATACAATGGACCACTATTCATCTGTTAAGAAAAAATGAAATCATTTAAAGTAAAATGTCTAGATCTAGAAACAATTATTGTTCATGAGGAAAATGTCATTAAAAATGACAAATATTGTACATTTTTAGTTATATGTAGATTTTAGCTTTTAAGCTATTGCTATACATATTTCAATCTAAATAATCTCAAGGTTAGGTAATCTCAGAGGTTATGTAATCTTCCAAGGATCTGAAAATAGTATAGAGTGTTATCAAAAGATAAAATGGAAACTCAAATAGGAAGATAAAATGGTAAAGAGGTTAGAGGGGCAACACAAAGGAAATAAGAAAAGACAACTAACACATAAGCCTATTAAATGCTATTTGGAAACTTTCTACTCTAAGGAAATTAAATGGTCTAACTATGTAACTATGAAAACAGTGTAGCTTAAGCTACACAATGACAAGGCATCTTGGTCAAATATTCTTATGAGAAATAACTGTAAAATTTCACTTTCACTGTCCAATCCCATTCCTTGAAAACTCCCCAATGCAGACTGGAAAAGCAGATCTGACTTTACAATCACCTGTCCTTGGTGAATCTTTATTTGAGTAGCTGGTGCTATTGTATTAATTATTTTGCATGTTAGGTTGAGTTTGCTAGTTGAAAAGTGTGATCCTATATCTAACTTCATCTTCCAAGAATAGTGAAATTCTACAGTAAGTGACAAAACATCAATTACTGGTTTCTTATGGTTAATCTTAATTGTCAACTTGATAAGATTTAGAAACACCCTAACAACAGATTCCTGTCCCTCTGTATAATGAGTTGTCTGCATTAGGTAAGTGAGTGTGTGTTATTCTTTGAATTAGGGTCTCAGACTTAGTAGGAAAAAGATAAATGAGCACTGATATTCATTACCATCTGCTTCCTGACTATGAGTACAATAAGATTTACCAGTTTATTTTTCTATGCCATGATTTACTGTGTCCCTTCTAACCATAAGCAAAAATGAAAACTATCTTCCCTAAATTGACATTTTAAAGATATTTTCTTTTAATTAAGAAGTTAATTTATGTGCATGGGTGTTTTCCCTGTTTGTACCACATGTATTCTTGGCACCTTCAGAGACCAGAAAAAGGTATCAGATCTTCTGTAACTGGAGTTGCTGAGAGTTATAATTTGCCATGTGGGTGATGGGAATCAAACTCAAGGTCTTCTGGAAAAGAAAGCATGGTCTCAGCCACTAAGCCCTCTCTTCACATTTGTTTCTTAGGTGTTGTGTCACAGAAATAAGGCTAGTAATTAATACAATGCCCTGTTATAAATGTTGGATAAACAGATTTCAGATGTTACAAGATATGCAATGAACCTTTTCAGTCAGAACAGGCCAGTGTGATTCTCAACCTTCCTAATGTTGCAACTCCTTAATATAATTCCTCATGTTGTGGTGACCCCAAAACATTATTTCTTAATTGCTACTTTATAACTATAATTTTGCTACTGGTATGGATTGGGGTACAAATTCTGTGATTTTGGATGATCATAGATGACCCCACTGAAATGGTCATTTAACCCCCAAAGTAATCACAACTTATAGGTAAGAACTACTGGGATAGACAGAAATAAAGACAGGAAATTCCAATCAAATTTAATACATTCATCAAAGACATAAACTAATGAATACAGGAGAGCAGCTCACTGCATTATCATATTTACACACAAAGAAGGATATTCCTCAAATATGGTATATGAGTTGTGCTAAGCTATTTATTGTAAGCTACAGAAAGGTTTCATCTGAAATTCCTTTGGTTTTCACCAAAAATAAACAACAAAGCAGAACTTACTGCTTTCTATCTTGACCCTGAAATCTGTTATCTACCTCAAAAGAAAGCAATGCCTAGGTAGTCTGTCATAGGATTAGTGTTACAAGATTCCATCATTTTCCACAATAATCATTTAGAAGTTCTCCAAATTGCCCATGCTCTCCATTCTAAACTTCCTCTATAAAAAATAGAAAAATGGGGCTTATCATCTTCAAAATTATATTAAACATGCTGGCAGTCACACTCTTATAATTTCCCCTTTTGCCATATACATATATATATATATGTATATATATATATGTATGCATATATATATGTATGTATATATTTCATAACTGGCAAAAGGGGAATATATATATATGTATATATACATATATATATATATATATGTATATTCTTCTATTTAGTCTTCACCAATTTATTCCAGATTATCTTAAGAGAGCCTGTAAATAGCACAATAAGATAAAGAGATAGACATTGGCTCACAGAAGACATGTAACTAATCCAAAGTCTCACTGTTAGTAATAGAAGAAATCCAATACTATACCTATCTCTCCCTTCTAATTCTGATTTTTTTCTACTCCCTGGAAAGAATCTTAAATGTATTAAGCTTCTATCGCAAACATTTATCTGTATACTGGTTTCACTTTATTTTCCTGTGAATTATTATTCCTGTGAATATACATTCTAGAATTATTATTTAGTATACTTTTGTTCATTAGTAGCCCCCTCTCTTAATCATTATGTCTTTTTAATATTACTTTCTTTCAAGATCACTATAACTTGTTTTTATTTTTTTTTGTTTGTCCTTTGTTCCAATCTGTTGACCTATGTCACCTCTGAAGCCACTGTTTTTACTAACTAACATATTTTCAAAGCTCTGATCTATCTATGTAACTCAGCAGGAAATACTGCTTATCTGTGCATTTAATAAGAAAGTAGAAACTTGCACTTGAATACCCAAATCTACCCCTCTGCACGCCTCATTTGGCTAATTACCCCCCCTTTTTTTTTAAATGTTCTTTCTTGCAAGTTTCCCACTAGGTGATTATGAAAAGAATAAGTGATGTGGATTTCTTAATCAATTTCATGCTGAGAGGATCAGCAAGTTATAACTGAAAGAGAGTTTTAAGGAAATTAATACCCCATCTACTTTGAACCTTTGTCTGTATCCACCAGGCAGGCCTGCATTCTCAGTAATTATGGCAAACAAAACAACGATGCAACACAACAAAATAAGCTAAAACATCAATAAATTAATGGAGAAGTAAAAACATTAGTCCTTAACAGTAAGACACCTTCTCCAGATTCTAGTTATCATTGCCTGTGTGGGAAATGGCAAAAAATACCTCCAAACACCCTGAAACCTTGTAGCTTCATGTAGATAATATAAACATCAATTTGTTATGTCTTACAATATGTTCATGAAGATAATGTCAGCATCACATCAGTACATAGCATCCTACTCTGTGTCAAATGCTTGCTATGTACAAATTCTCATTTCTGTATTTCTCTGTGTATTATTTTGTTCCTCCAGTGAAAAATGAAGATTGAAATAAATATGAAGTGAAGAAAAGCCACACCTGAGGTCAAGAGGATTAGCTGATGACTGCTAAAACTGAGGATTGAAAATACCTGTATATGAATTTTGCTTGCTGGAGAGCCATTCTTTTCCTCCAAGGTGACTCAAAGACTAGATTGATGAGACATCTAGTGGTAAAGGCTCTTCTTAAAGTTTAGAGAGTGCATTTTTTTCACTACTCATATAGTCCCAGCTCATACCTTGTCTATGAAACAGACACTTAAGAACTTCCTGGAGTAATAGCAGAACATTCTGGGAAGGGTAGGATTCAGAAGATGATGTAGACCTTTCAAAGTTCACTTTTCTTCTTACTGACCACTAAGACTTTATACAGGTCCCATTACTGAATCTCACCTTACTCATCAGTGAAATATGTATTACAGATAGGATATGTAAGAAAGAAAATTAATTTTTACTTTCTCCTACCTGGTTAACAGTCTATCTTTAACTTTTTTCTGCAAAAATATTATTCTTTATCATTCTTCAACTCTTCATTATGAATTAGTGAAGTCTTGAAATGAACAATCTCCCAAACATTCCACATCTAGAGCTGTGCAATTTAAGTCTAAATGTCCAAAATCCCATTTGCATTGTCTATAAACTTGAGTTTCCACAAGTTATCATACAGCACTTTATGATTCTAATGACCCTTTAAAGAGTATTAATGCCCTATGATGGGCATGGAACTCTTGCTCAAATGCATGCTAGAGCAAGATGCCATTCTTGAAATTATGATGCCATTTTTACTGTAGAGCCCTGTGGTTGTACCTTGTTTGTACTCTGACAAATAAATCTTGTCTAAAGTTCAGAGGGTAGAGATAGCCACTAGTTAACTATAGAGGACTGGAAGGCTGTAAAGACAGATGGGAAGTGAGATGGCTGGGCAGACAGAGGAATATAGGCAAAAGGAGACTGGACCTCAGTCTCTTTTCAGTCTGAAGATTTTGTAGAGGTAAGAGTTCTAGTGACTAGCTTCTCTGTTTCTCTGACCTTTCAGCTTTCACCCCAAAATATCTGACTCTGGACTTTTATTATTAATACCTATTAGAACTCATGCTACAGAGCTCTTGCCATTTCTTCTGTAGGGTTTTACCATATATTTAGTTATTAAAAGACAAAAGACTAGAAATGGGCAAGCCTACTTTATATCTGTGTCTAGAGAACATATTCTCAAATATGCTGTTCTTCTATATATGATATTTTCTAGTAATTGTAACATGGTACAAGTAATTAGGAAGATTGGACAGTAAACACTGCTTTTCATTAAAGTTTGTATATGTAATCATGCCAGTAAATAAATATAAGTAGAAATTATTATGCAAAAACAATAAACTATGAAATTTGTACTTTCATTTTATTAATATATCTAAGGGGGAATTTTAGCAAAATAGAACTTCTGATTGAAGTACTATATTTAAATTTGTATTAGGCATAATAAAATACTGTTAGATATTAAAAATATTACATACATACTATAAATATTCCAAGTTATAAATAAAAAATATTTCTACCATATAAAATGCTAACATAACAGTTTACATGTTACATATTGCTCTTTAAAATCTTAAGTTATTATAAAAGTTTTTACCCATTTTCTCTGAAGTAAAATAATATTTCAGTTTTCATGTTTTTATAATAACTGTTCTGTCACTGTTTTTATTTTCATCATTAAGTGCATCATGTGACATCAACAACAGATGATGAGGAGAACTGGTAGAAGCCTGATGCGCCACAGGTTAGAAACCAATATGCCCATAGTTGAATATATGAACCTGCTTAGTATTAGTTCTGAGAAGTGCTGTGTTAAACTAACTTGTGTTTCAAAAAACAGAATTGCATTTTCTCATGGTTCTGAAGATCACACACCCCAAATCAGTGTATTTCCATTGCCCAATTCCCACTACACTCTCTAGAGGAGACTTTGCCTCCCCTGCCTTAGTCTTACAGATGTAACATGGCACGTTTTACCCTTGTCTTTAAATTACCTTCACTTCTTTTTGTGCCACTCTCCGGTGTGTCTCTTACAAGGATAATTATCATTGTCTTTTATGGTTTTCTCTTTCAGTAATGTAGAATTGTGTCAATTCAAATCCATTACTCCATCTGTAGAGACATTCTTTTCCTTTGAAAAAAGAGTCAATTTTCATAGGCAAGAATTAGAATATGGACATACCTGATAGAGAGCTATCATTCAACTCTGTTAACAGGTGATGGAATTAGTGGAAGCTTATTGAAATGTTTCTATGCAGAACACAATTTTTATTAAAAGGTAAGCTTGAATAACTATCAGCATGATAGAAATTTACGTTATTAAAACTCAGTATTAACTGCAGCAATTACTACAGAATTTATGCTACGATTGTTTTCTTTGAGAGACCCGTTTTATATTGGGTTGACATTGCTTAAACTAATGTGCGCATGGTGGTAACAAAAACTGTTTCCTTGCTGGTTAGATTGTTGTTACACCATGTGTTTCCTTACTGTCAGCACCTAAAGTAAACCAGCCCCCTCACCTCCAGTCCCCTGCTACCCATGAAATGCCACAACAGTCTTGTTTCCATGGCCCAGGCAATGAGTACAAGGCTATTTCCTCAGATTTATATGCATCACTATTCTTGTATTTGTTCTTGGATTTTATTTCTCGCCATGATCCTTGGTAATTCATTCTAGAATTCAGAAAACAAGTAACACATGCATCTTGACGCTGTTTTCTACTGAAATTTTCCTATATGCCAACTTCAGCATTCCTTAAGAACCATTGTGTTTCTGACCATCTGGTCCAGAAAGATGTCTTGCTGTTTTATGGCCCACATCCCTTCCCAGAGGCACACAGTACTTTGGGAGTGCTGATGCAGAAAATGAAGATTTTTGTCTACAGCTTTTTTGTTTTGTTTTGTTTTAGTTATAATATTTTCCCATTAAAGGAAACAGGGGTATTCTCTTAAGGCTCATTTATTTCCCAAGTGCCTCACTGGACCAAAATTTAAGACAGTTTTTTCTTATGCCGTAAGATTCAGAATCTAGGCTCAGAGCCAATGATTAAATTCATAGCAACCCTAGGAAAGAGGACAGGAGGTTATGATATATAGGTTCTCAGTGCTGAGTCCTACTCCTGAAGCCAAATAACACCAATTTTCATTATATCTCCTCAAAACAAGCCTATCAAACATATCTGGGCTGCCTTTTCTCAGCCTACCCACTACACCACTGTGATGTGTGACTTTTTCTACTCAAAATTAACAGTTCAAGGAGATCTCTGTAAGCAGGGAAGCTTTTTCCTGTCTAAATCTTACTGTGCTATTTTTATTTTAAATAAACATATGTATTTTATGTATGTGAGTTTTTAAAGTTCCTCATTTGCTTATGTTTAATTATTCATGCACCTTAAAAAGACGGGGCAAAGTCTAAATGAGGATTGTGTTTTTGCTGTTAATTTTCAATCCATCTTTCACAACTCAAGTCTTAAATCCACCCCATTTTGCAGCTTGTCATAAAGTTCCTCTACTGCCTCTGACGTCGTGTTTCATAACCTTATTTATGACAACTTGCATTCTAGATTTTTTTTATCTGATCTATGACAAGTTTAAAATTCTGTTCATTGGAGGATGAAAATTTAATTTATTAAGTTATCACGATTTATAATAAAATTTTCAAAGCACAGCTTTATGGACAGAGTAAGAAACATGCATTGATGTACTCACTGTGTATACTAACTTGAATGTAGGTAGAGATCAGAGATGGTGAACAGCATTCCATCCTAATACATCACTCATAATTCTTCAGAAACATGCAATAAACAGGAAAATTGATCTGAAAATTAGTGTATGCTATTTAGTTGCATTTTTAGAATAATTACAACAAAAGGAAACAATATAAGCATCTGTGAAGTCTACTTTCATGCACAGTACATTAATTCTTTGATTGCCAAGCAATCCAAGGATTTATGTATTGCTCACCTCTTCCAGATGAGAGTCCTATGAGGTCAATGCCTATAACATGCTGTAGTGGGTGATGCTTATCACTGTTTACTTAGTGATGTAATTATCTCATCTCCTCTGTAAGCCTGTAAGCTTTGTAAGAGTATGGGAGGTGTCTCTTGCACACTTATGTTAGTTTACCAGCATATTAGCAATGCTTTGTTCAGAAGCTCAGATACAAGATAGGTCCTTAGTAACTTAAATACATGAACTTATTAATATATTTGGCAATAATTAATGACAACCTGAAACCTAAGTATCTATCTTGGATGGGGAACATCAGCATAATTATTCCATGTTTTCTTATTCATCTCCTTCCAACAAATGGCTTTATTCCTACAAGGTGGGTCTCTAGGTGGTGTTGTTGTAAGCCAGAAAATGTAAAATTTCTGCACCATTTGACATTCCCTTAATGATTACAGTTTTTCAGCAATTGCAAAATAACATGCTATTAATCATTCAGCATGCCCCATTGCTCATCTGCTGTAATCTATAGTTTGTCATTACTAGTTTATTTGCCTGACTTTGGTCATACTATTAAAACCCTGGGAACCTTAAAAGACAGGTGATTTGCAATGATATATATATATAGAGAGAGAGACAGGTGATGACTTCCCTGTCACCTGCAAATGGAATAACTCTGCAAATAGATTCCTTCTTAATATGACAAAATAAAACACATATGATTATTTACATGTTCCATCAGATGCCCACAGTGGTTAATAAGGCACTCACATTATCTGATTAGATTAAATACCCTTGCATACAAGTACATCTCGGCTTACATGTTCACACAATGTGATGAGGGTCTTTTTAATGTCTCTGTCTTTTGGGACTGTGTGGTTCATACAGTTGGTAGTTCTGTCTTTTTAACCTCTAGCTCTATTCCAATAGTTACTGTGTTTCCATTTTGAAGTCTCTGTCATAGGTTTTACTACACATTTGTGTCTCATCACTTAGGATCCACCCCCTTTTTGACACCTTGGTGGAAATCTCCATAACTCTGTAAATCTTATAGTTAATGTGTCTGAAAATAGGTATAATGAGGATATTTCCAAAGCTGACTACACAGTGTAGGTGTTGCCTAGACTCAGGTCTGAAGCTGCAAACACTAACTACACCATAAAAAGAGTAGAATATGGAAGCAGCTTTGAGAATTGAACTATGAGACTGCAATAATTTTGCCCTGAATGTTTTCAGGACCTGTGGTGAAGATGTCTGAGTTGCTCTGTTCTAACAATGTACATATAATCTATTCAAAATGGTAATGTTGCAAGTGTGATCTGTACCTTGTATCAATTTCTGTTTTTTTCACAGACACTCAGTCTTCTCCTTATCATTATATTCTATCATGATAGATCTACCAATGTCCTGTCTGGAAATCAAATCCTGCTCATAAGAAAAACCAAGAAATATCCAGAAGGTCTTTACACAAACTATATTATCCCTTTGTTACAAATTCACTAAGGTTTTTACTTGGAGTATTTGCACAAGGACATTAAAGAAAAATAGTCCTACCCATTATTTACAAATTGATAGAATAGTAGTGGCTAACAAGAGCCACTAATATTCACCATATCATACAATATTTTATAGTTCTAAAAATAAAGTAAAAAACATCAAAAAAGTTCAAAAAGGTATCCTTGAGTAAGGATTAGCAGGACAGAGCTTGCATCAACATCTAACATTTTAGTCACATTGTTGGGTTTTCATTACTAAAACTCCTCTTGTTTTTTATGTTTTCTTTTTCTTTTCCAATGAGCCAAAGAACTGATGATGATCTATTATATGATATTTATCTGGTACTCTAGACTTGTCTGAGACAAGATATAGGTAACATCTTTTTTTGTCATTGTCACAGAAAATGTATAATGAAATGCAAGTTTTATCTAATCTCATTTGTTCAGATGCTTCAATTCATAGTACTTGACTTGTTTCACATTAGTATGTGGTGATATCAAGCATGATGATAACAGAAGCATGCAGTAGAGGAAGCAGAGAGGAAGGAATGTGAGGCCTACTTCCTAGGCACATCCTCAAAGAATATCTTCCTTCAAGTAGTCCCACCTCCTGACATTTATCCACTTTTAAAACACTCCACCACCTGGGCCCTTACCTTTAGCACATGAGCCTTTGTGGGACATAGCATATTCAAAATATAATAGTTTGGCTCTTTTGGTATTTGTTCCCACTGTTGGCTGTATAGATTATAAAAATTGCTCTATTATTAAAAAACAAAACAAAAATACAATGGATTGCAGAGATACATTTATGTCAGAGAAAAATATGTCATTCCCCAAATTCTAAAGGATCTTGTTTAAAATAGCACAATAGCCATTTGACCATTTTATATTAAATTTCCTTATGATTGCTAGGTGTCCAGTTGATAAACTCCAATGAAAATGAAGAGGCAAATTTATCCATCTATTTAGATTTCAAGAAACTTTAGAGGACACAAATTTGCTATAAGAGATAGAATCCAGCAATATAAATGAAAAATGTATGCCTGTAAACTGAATTGGGCTTAGAAATCAGACCAGTACAAAGGAAGGGATGACAGGACTAAGATTCAATGTTTTCAGCCTTGGAAGGGCTCTTGAAATCTCCTTCATTGCCTGCTCTGAGTAATTACTAATGCATAGGGACACTAAGCAAATGTCTCTCCTCTCACCTTTCCTCTCAAATTTATACAACAAAGGTACTGAGTATAAATGACGTAGTCCTGCAATAGTAAATCTAGGATTGGCAGAGCCTTTGAATTGTCTACATTGCAAATGCAAAACTAAACTAATTTATGCATACTATCTCTATATCATGGTATCTGAGGCCTCCCTTATACATTTGGCACATGGAACTGACAGTACTTTGACTGCAACACTGGCCATTACTGTAAATAAGGGAACAACAAAAGTACAATAGTCTATCATTCTGGAGGGTGTTTCACATATGAATGGATAAATCACTTCCATATGGAACAGGGAAGCAGTGCAGAGGTATTCTCATTTGAACTGTTACCATTACCAAAAGGGCAATATTTTGAGTTGCTTCACTTGAAAATATGGTCAGAAAGGTCTTGCTCAAAGTTTTATTCATAGAGTAAGCACAGCCGAACTTGGCAGACACATTAATCCACCTCCAGCTCTTTGCTTAGAATGCAAATATAGGAGGTCCTTGCCTCCAACTCAAAAATAAAAGTGCTTTCCTTAGAGAAATACACTTTGGTTCTTATTCATTTTCTATGTTCTCTGCATTCCATTAAGAAGTTTTCTTGATGAAAATATACAGTAATTAAGTTTTATGAATAGGGTTGTGGGTTGACTCATATTCTCCTATATGATATAAGGGAGTGCGAATATAACATGACTTGTAAATGCATTTTTTGTATTATCTGGGTAAGATGGAGTCAAATTTATTAGGGTAAATATTAATATAAAATAACTAGTTTTTGTTTAAAATTAGACAAGTGGGAAATAGAAAATGTAATGAAGATGCAGAGAGATGTAGTTACAGGGCAGATAGTCCTGGAGATAGGGAGGCTGACGCTCTGGGATATTTGTGCACTCTGTGAAAATAATTTCCTGTGATTGGTATAATAATAAGGTGAATATCCAGTAGCCAGGCAGGAGGTATAGATGAGCATTCTGGGGAGAGAAATGAATAGGAGGCAGTATCTAGGCATCAGCAAAATGCCAAGGAGACACAGAGAGGAAACAGTTGGTGCAAGATGGAAGAGAGGAAATGCCATGTGATACATAATTTGTGATAAGAGCCATTTGGGAACAAGCCTAAGCTATAGGCCAAACTTTTATAATTAATAAGAAATTTGGGAGCTGGTTTGTAGGGCAGAGAATGACCTGTTCAAGGATGACATTGGATTTCTGCTCCAAAAGTTTATGAATCTTGGAGACTTTCAAAAGGAGTCCTTCTCTTTGGCTAGAGAGAGGGCATTGAAGGCACATTAGTCTGTGGCATGTTCACAAATGATTAGTTGCTGCTGTTAACTGCCATCCCCAGGATGATGCTACACCTAACTGGTTGAAACTTTGGTGATTGTACTGGTTGGAATGCAGCAGGTCCAGAGCCAAATTATCTTTGGCTGTCTCAGACTCTGAATAACCATGAATTGCCCACTTGTATGTGATATAATAACTTGTGATTATTGAATAAATCCTTCTTGGATTTAGAAACAACTGCCTCCATTACAGCAATACAAAAGCTAAGATATCATCATATAGCATCTGAGCCGTTAATGGAAGGTTTCTCTGCATGCTTCAAACCCCTGTGGTACAGAGATACCAGTGTTTTTAAAGTTTCTTGATTTTTTACTTTCTGGCTTCTGTTATTATAAAAAGCTTCATGTAACAGTTAGCATATTGGAACATGGAATGTGGAAAGCAAATCTGTGTTCCTGTGTCATGGTCACTCATATTTGGCTCCAGAATAAACTATCTCTAGTTCCCTTTGGTCTGAGAGTTGCATTTTTTTTTTCACATTGACACTTGAAATAAAGAAGCTTGGAAATGCTACAGTATTTCTGGCACTGAATATAAATCACTATCTTTTAGGACCTGAAATTTCTTCCTGGCTTCTGGAAGTGGGCACTGCTTTTTGAAAAACAAAATGGACTTGGCAAATCATGGTTCAAAGTCCATTGCAATTATTTTTACTGGCTGAACTATCTCAGGCAAGTGATGTCACTGGAAAGCATTTGCTTTCTCTTTGGAAAAAAAAAGAAAAGATATTAACTACAAGCACAAGGTGGTTTGTTTTAGTGTTGTTGTTTTTGTTATTGTTTTAAGAGTAAAGGCAATAGCATACACAAAACCCTTGATATTTGAAAATACCAATGGATGTAAGGCACTGCCCTTCTTTTCTTTTTTTCTTACTATAGAGAGCTGCATAGTGCCGCACCTTAAAGATGGCGCTGGCTCCCACCTTCCACCTTCCTGATGGTGAGCACTCTCTGGCATAAACAAGTCCTATTTGGTTAAGCCTGTTCAGCCTGTTTGCTTCTGCATTAGAGTAACCTATCTGCAGGGTCCATGTAGCTCACTGGGGTTGGTCAGCACAAGGGGATTTAAGGCTGTGAGGGAGTCTCCCCGGGGGCAGAAGAAGCTTGTTCAAGGATCCTGAATAAACTGCATGAAGAAGATCTTCCTGAAGTTGCATCTTCCTTACTGGTCAAGGTTGGTCGTGACAACTGGTGGCCCATACAGGGACACATTTCCTCTTCAGATCAGAACTTCTTGCAGTCAGGGCAGTGCTGGTAAGTTCCCAAGGTAAGTTGCAACCAAGTTAAGGCCCTTGGTAAAGAGGCAATAAGGTCTCCGGTAAGGAGCAATAAAGTTCCATGTTCAGACAAGGCAGTCGATTGGTAAGTTCCAGGAAAGTTGGGACCAAGTTAAAGACCACGGAAATAAGTGGCAATAAAGTCTCAGGCATTGAGCGAGAGGTTGTAACAAACCGAAAGAAAAATTTTCTAAAATGGGGACTTCTCAGTCTCATCCAATTTTTCTGACTCTTCAGGAGCTATTTTTGTCAATAATATATAAAATAAAGAAAAGCACACTAGAAAGATTCCTGAGCGAGTGCAATACCATTGCACCTTGGTTTGCAGTTTCAGGAGACCTCAGGGTAGCATGCTGGGACAAGTTAGGCAGGGACCTTGACTTTGCTTGGGAACAAGGGACACTATAGTCCGGAGTCTGACCTGTTTGTAGTTAGTGCATAGCTGTATTGAAGACCAGAGGTACTGTAAAGAGGCGATGTAAAAAGGGAAAGCTGCGCTAGAAATGCTACAAGAAAAAAGATAAGAAGAGGTTAAGAGCACAGGAGAGTCAGGTACAGACGAAAAAGATTCTAAGGAAGAATTACAGGCCCTAATAGAAAAGGTTCAGAAACAGTTGCTTAAAGAACAGAGAGGGGAAGGAAAGGAGAAATGGCGATGTAAGGAGGAGGAGGACCCTCCCAGGACAATGTTTTACATTCTATATATCTCAGAGATAGATGTAATTTAACAGACAATCCTTAAAGTCATAAAAGCCCATGAGGTTAAAGCAATGAATTCTTATAGAAACATCATGCTTTGCGATAGGTGGCAGAATTCATTGAGATGAAGAACATTGCATCAGGCATTGGGATTAACCTAGAAGGCCCATGGCCTTTACTCATGTGGTCATTACTGCTTGGTAAAAATTCCTGTTTAGTTAAACTTACTGATTTTTGTTTCTTCTCTGTTGCTTCATTTCACACATTAGCAAAATATTCCATAACAATATACTCATGCTTTCAGTCAATAAAACCCTAAATTTATATTCCACATGACATATGAGAAATTATAGAGAACAATCAACTGGCAGTATTTCTGTTTCCTGTTGAAGGAGACACATTGGTACAAAACAGAAGATATTTACAGGTACATATTATTATTATTATTATTATTATTATTATTATTATTATTATTATTATTTAAAACTTCTTGAAACATAGTAGAGAAACTTTTGTTCATATATATTTATAAAATTTGAAAGTTTTGTCTTAAATTGGTAACTTAATCTCATCACTATCTGTACTTCTTTGTTTCTTTCTGTTATTTATTTTCTAATTCTTGTAATACTTTTCTTTGAATAGTCTTTTCTTTTCCTTTTTACATGTTCATAAAAGTAATGGGGAATATTCCAAAAATGCAGGTATGCATAAACATGTACATGTGTATATATCTTTGCTAATTTATCATCAGACTGACTTCTCCATTCAACCCAAAATATCTATACTATTTGTATACCTCCATCTAAATACAGAAAACCCAGTCTTACTATTCTGCCTGTTAGTACATGTATATGTGTCCCTTCCATATTTACTCAGTATTTCTTGTTTGTTGATTATGACATGAAAATATATTGATTTCATTACTTTCCTATTGCTATGAAGACACATTTTGACTAAGAAAATGTATAGAAGAAAGATTTTATTGAAGTTTATAGTTTCAGAGACTGAATCAATTACCATTATTGTGGGAGCTTGGTAACAGTGACCAGTGGCTATAAAACAGTAACTGAGAATTTCTTTTATGGTGAAGAGACAGGAAGCAGAGAAAGTAAGTGGTAACTGGGAATAGTGTGGTCTTCTGAAGCTTCAAAGCCTACTTCAAGGGACACATCTCCTCTACCAGGGTCCTACATTTTATTCTTTCCCAAGTAATTGTATCAACTGGAAACACATATTCAAACATATAGAGGTCTACAAAGCCAGTCTCATTTAAATCACCAACTTCCACTCCCTGTCCCCAGTAGACTTGTATCCATATTAAAATGAGAAATGCATTAAGCCTAATATCAGACCTGAAGAAGTCTTGTCAATTCCTCTATACTGACTAGGAAAGAATTTGCCAGTTCCCATGGGTCCCATGGGTCTGAGGCATTTCTCATTGTCAAAGTACACATTTACTCAGGATTTCATCCAATCCTTATACATTAGCTCATTAGCTCAAGGTTTCCAAAATTTTAGTACCAGGAATAAACATGTCTCCCACAGAGAGCATATTAAATTCAATCTGTTATTGGATGGGTTCTGCTAGCTTTGATGGTAGGCATCAACTACAGCAATAGTCTATTTCTTATGTACAGCATGAGAATGAAGGGAGATTTACTTTCTGTAGAAGATTTTGTGTAGGTCTGTTCAAATAAACATAGTTTGTGTGAGCTCATGACTACAACAGATATGACATGTTCAGAGATACCAGTTCTCATCACTTTTGTACAGTCTTTGGCCTTTCAATTCTTTCTGCTTTATTTCTCACAGTGTTGTTCAAACATTGGTTAAGTTACGGTTGAGATAAATTTCTCCTTAAAGATTGAGCACTCAGTGTCTTAAATTGCATACTCCATCACTCTGATAATTGTTCAGTCCAAGAAAAAATAATTTAAAAATATAGAAAAATGTTTCTCTGAAGAAGACTAAGACAGTCTTTGGACTATGGTATAAACACAAATATTTAATGGAAATCTGACAGCATGACTGTGATGCAAAATAGCAATAGTAGGTTAGTCATAGGATTTATTATATCCCCATACATAGGTTTTTGACAAGGATTTTCATACCAGACACAATATGAAATAGGCCTCTCATGAAATAGGCCTCAAGTCCAGTCAGAAAGAGGTTAGCTAACACATAACAGTTGTTCTAGTAGAAACATATTGCATGGTAACACTTAAGAAGCTTCTATCTAACCACAAATATACAGGTATGTAAATTTGATATATAAGTCAAGCATTTATTGCTAATAAAATTATTAGACAAGTTGATTTAAAAATAACACCTTATTATACATACAATTTATCCTTTCCTAAGAATGATGGTAAATATGTATACTAATATGATTATTTCCATATTTTTATGTGAAGAATTAAATACCAACTGAATATTTGATCCTACAGGATAAAAAACATTTTCAATATAATATTTTGATGTTATAATTTTCAGTGCTGAAACTATTGCTCCATGAATTTATGCAATGCTGTAAAACAATGAGAAATGTGTTGTAGGGCCATTTACAAATTTTTGAAAATTCTGTCCTAATCCCAATTCAAAATTTGAAATTCAGTTTAAAATGAAACTCAAGTTGCCAACCAAAACAATAATTCTTCAAATAAATATGAATTTTAGGATATACTGATTTAATACATGTTAGGTAGTAGTGGTAGGAGAATATTAAAATCCTTTGGTTAAATAAATAAATAGCTATATTTCAGAAGGTCCATTTTTTGTATATAGAACAAAGATCTTTCTGATGTTTAAGGACACTTTTCTTAGAGTTGTAAAGAAAAACTATAAGTCTGATAAGATTCAAATTTCAATGGCTGCCTAGAGGATGGTAATGGGGAAAAAGGAGTGCATGAAAGGCCTGGGAGAGGGCCAAATGATGTGTCAGATTTTTATCATGACCGATGGGGAGGCCTCACCCTCTCTCAGAAGTCTATGGGGGCTGGAATAGGGAGATGGTGGGGTGAGTGAGAGAATGGGAGAGGGTACTGAGTTAGGTATGTAAATAAGATTGTTTTCAAAATTAAAAAAAGAAAATGAATGTATGGGTATAATGATTTCACTAGACCCACTATAAATGATAAAGGAGTGTTTATTGGGGAACATTTACACAAAAAAATATAATGAACCACAGGAGCTCTTCTCTGCCCTTCCTATCAGATTGGCTGACCCAAGAGACAGACCAAGCAAAAGAAGCCACACCTCAAGCTTCCCTCTTTCTGCTTCAATCGGCCTGAAGTCATATCCACAGGGGTGTGGCCACCATTACAAGTTCACAGGCAAGCCATCAGTACAAGAAAAAAAAATAATTTAATGACATAAAAAAGTGTGTTTTTAAAGCTGGCATGGAATCAGCCCCACAGTGCAGAGGGAAACTTTAGAGAAAGAATAAGGAAGCTGAAGTTTCAGGGAAAAATATTCTTAGGTTCGGTACAGCATCTGAGAAGAAGAAGAATAGGAAGAAGAAGAAGACAAAGAAGAAGAAGAAGAAGAAGAAGAAGAAGAAGAAGAAGAAGAAGAAGAAGAAGAAGAAGAAGAAGAGAGAGAGAGAGAGAGAGAGAGAGAACTAAGCAGACCAATAGAACTTGTTGACTTGTTGACAGCTTGAAGGGATGGTGTTATGGGTTGGAAATTGTAGGGGCTAAAAGTACATTATCTCATTAAAGGGATAATTACTTCTCCTATCAATTTTGCTAATATAGTATGGAATGCAATCTGGCATGACTATACTCACACACAGTGCAAAGAGCACTTGCTATGTTTTTAGAACCAAAGATGCCACAAAGGTGTGTGATACAACACAGGCAAATGCTGACAGAGAAATCTTCCTAATTATATATTCAATTTGGAATTAATATTTAGTTATTATTCATTGAGAAATCTTTACTGCTAACCCCCCACCTTCAGTTACATTAACAACCAAGGGGTTGTGAGTCACACTCAAAGAAGGTAAGATCAAAATTAAAGCAAACAGATAGTCCACATGCATGGCTTTTGCAGGACATTTAGTAGTTGTCTTTATTTGAGTTTGATAGGAACGTGTTTGATATTCAAGCTAAGGGACCTTTATGTGAAACTATAGCAATGGAGGATCCAATAATGATGAAAGCTGGATTTGTGAGGGGACATATCTATACAATTTCAGTGGCATTGATTTTCATTTACAGAATATCACTTTGAAATCTTTGAAACATCATTGGCAATGGAAACATCCATACTTAAATTGATTCAAATTTCTGAAGAGATCTATGGGAGTTTCAATTTTTTTGAAAGAAGATGTAGCTTCTCCATAGACTGTCACACTGCTCAAGGCTTTAAAAACCAAGAACTCCGTTGTTCATTCATTCCATGTTTCTGATGCCTGAAGTTGAGACAATGCTATGTCCAATGTCAAAAGGAAGTGAAGTATGTAGGAAAGGCCTATGATAAATATGAAAGCATCTTGATATGACAGAAATAAAGAACTCAATGATGATAAAAGCTACTGAGTTTATCATGTCATTGTCCCAACCCAATTATGCTAGTATTTCATATCTCATACAGGAAATTTCAGATGGAAGTTTGAAGAGACCTTGAATGTTAAGTAGTCCAACAATTTGTTAATGAAGGAATAAGGACTCCTTCCAATCAATAGAAACATTTCAGGAATATGAAAATCTACATTACAGTGTATCATCAGTGAATAGTAATTAGGTTATCTAGCTTTAATGATAGAAAAGTCACTTTGCTCCATGTATAACCAAACTCACCATTATCTTGACTTAGTCACAGGTGAGTCATGTACAATTAAATATTAATTGGTGCATTTTCCATCCAGTTTATTCATATAAAAGTTTTATGTATTCATGATATTGTGCTTGGTTGTTGGAAGGTAACATACCCCTGGCAATAAATAGAGTGACTGTCTAAGATTATAGTTGTTATATAATTTGCAATGAGAATGTTGCAGATACTTAGGTCAGGACAAAAATGACACATAAAACAGTGGGATCAAATGTAATGGGCTGCTGGGCCAACTGTGTCTGTATTGATTTTTTAAATATATTTAAATTTAAATTTGAAACAAGCTTGTTTTACATGTCAACCCCAGTTCCCACACCCTCCCATCCTCCCCAGTTACCCCAACCAACCCCCATCTCATTTCCTTTCTGCTTTCCAGGGATGGTGAGGCCTTCCATGGAGCATCTTCAAAGTTTGTCATATCATTTGTAGCAAGGTCTAGAGCCTCTCCCATGTGTCTAGACTAAGGAGGTATCCCTCTATGTGGATGTCCCAAAGTCCATTAGTATACTAGGGATAAATACTGATTAATTTGAATAGTGATAGCTTATAAATTCTTAGGAGCTGTCCTCGACCTGGTAAATCAGCAACTCTCAGGCAGAGCTGAGATGTCTGTTTTATCAAACTGTGTGGTTTTGGTATATGCTTAATATAACAACTAAGCAACAATCAACCTAGCAGCTAGAAAGACAGACTTTCTCAATTCAAATTTTAATAATACTATTAATAACTGATAGATAGTAGATAAAATAATCTAATATTACATTGTTCTAATAAATAAAGTGAGGATAACATTAATATTTACTTTAGTAACTTAATGTGAAATCAATCAACATGGTCATCTCTTGGTCCTACTAAGTATCATACCCACCCCTTTCTTGCCTCAGCAAGACCCTCAGCTTTGCTATGCCTCTTTTAGAGCTACCATAATTACTGGTATTAGACCTGTGTACTGGTTAATGTTAACTGTCAAACAGATACGATTAATAATCTTCATGGAAACACATGTTTATTTGTGCCTATAAAGATATTCCTAGAAAAATATAACTAATAAAGGATATCCCACTCTCAAGGTGTGTAGCACCTATCCTTGGCCTGGGGGTCAATGAATACATTGAAGACAATCTGGATACCAGCAACATGTTTCTTTCTGCTTACAAAGTATAAAAGTAAGAGAAGGCAATGTGTTGGTAGCCTGCATTACATTCCTATTTCCCTGGCTTCCTCTCCATGATCACCTGCATACCTTCTTAAACTGTGAGCTGAAATAAACCCTTTCTTTCTTAAGTTGTTTTTGTCAGAGCAATGAGATGATGAACGAATATAGACTTGTTGGCTTCTTTTACCTATAAACCTAGAAAAGCAAATGACCATTAATTTCCTTATAATCTGAAGCAAATGATAAATAAATAGCTGCATTTCTTTCCTTGATTTAGATGAAAATATCTATATGGTGCTGAAAGTACCCATTGTACCAGATCTGCTCTTACCACAAGCCTCAAGAGATCTGTTTTCAGAGTGAATTACAAGTGTCACAGGAAGCAACTATTACTTTTTAAGCAGTGGGATAATCAATCACCCTGCTTTTACATATTGCCTGCAATTCACCTGTATGTGTAAATACTTCTTTCAAATGCTTACCAAAATTTTAAGAATTCAGTCCGCAGGCAAAAACACTTACCTTCCTTCTGTTTAATATTTTAAAGACTCTGAATCTTTGACAATGATTGGCTATCAAAGTGGGCAACCAAAACATTTAATCAATAGCAGTCACTCATTTGGCAAAGTGCTGTCCTTTCACGATAGGTGGCAAGCTCTCTTGACCTACTCTTTTAATTAATTCAAGCCTTTATTAATAAGCCTCTCACAAGCTTCCAACACTCTGAAAAATTGCATCTCTGCAGGAGGAATTTTACCCTCTGACTTTGCAGAAATCAATCAAAATGAAACCAAAGCCATGGAAATCACAGCTGGAATGGAAATACAGAATTTAGGGGGCTCCCTTGAATTTCTCTGACAGCTGATGGGTACATAGACAGATATAAGTAAAACTCTCTGCTCAAAATACTTGCTCCCATGCTACCTCGCTTAGACTAGAATACTGGAACAGCTAATTGGTATTGCTTCTGACTTCATTGCTTTTACCCAGAAGCAAAAGTTATTGGAACAAGAAAAAAAAAATAATTTGGGTTCCCAGAAGGAGCACCTGCAATTCTATGTGCTCTATGCAACTAGGAGTCTAGGGAAGTAACTGTCAGTAATCAGAATGTTTGCCAAATAGCTTCCTCTACATGGACCTCAGCTTCTTCATTGCTTAGTTTCTTGATTACCTATGACAGGATCCATGGGCATTGTCTCATGGGGTCTCCTCTTCCTCTGCTTTTCCATAATTACTTCACTTTAGGAGCCTCTTCTCTCAGTGCAGATGTAATTAATAGGGTGAGATTTGTACAGGAGGCCTCTGGGTAAAACCTACTGTGTTCTTTTATGAATTGCACTCAGCTGATCATATTTGCCTACTGTAGTGAAGATAATATATTCAGATATTAAAGGCTAAAAAATTCATCAATATATATTATAGCTCTTTCATTTAGGGTACTGTGCACTTTGTGGGACAGATTCTCTAAAGGGTTAGCCTTCATTCATGGCACTTTTTAAACATATTTAAAGGAAAGCAAAAAGGTGGACTGGTGTACATGAAAAAACTTAAGAAAGCTAGGTGAGAGGAAATGAAATGGGGGAATAGTGCAATGATGACATAACATAAAAAACTTGAAAAGTAAATTAGCTTTTTATATTTAAAACTGCAATATTTATTATTATGATCTACTTAAAACTATTTCAGATAGAAGATTAATCTATGGGATGATCGACAACAATGACTAGACAGAGAATTCTAACTAATAGATCACAAGAGATAGTAACACAAAGACTAACATATGTATGCCTATTCATTTATGGTATCATGTATTGTTTCAACTGAATATACAATCAATTATTGTATGCATTGTCAAATAATTTCCTTCTCTGAGTACATTTTTTTGTGACTGCCCGTGCTACGAAGAACTCATTAGTTTCTTTTCATCTGTGTCAAATATTGAACTATATAAATTGATCAAATTTCACATTTCCATCCTTAAAGCAGCTGGCATTATATTGTTTTTAGTACTTTGTCACTATTAGCAAAGTTATGACTAATATAAACATATGATGGGATAGCTATTTGATATATAAGTTGATAAGTAACCATGACTTACACTTAACAGGTAGGTGTACAATAGTGTTGTGTGTTTTCTAATTATGTATGCTCCTTGTTCTCAGATCCTAAACAAAGATAGACAACATTTTGAATGTTTAATGATGAGAGGATAATTTGAAGCCTATGTCTCTACAAAACTTATATCTGAATTTAACTTTTAATGTAGTAACTAGTGCGCTAGGCCTTTGGGCACAGATTATAGAATACTGCCCTAATTACAGGGCTGAGAAAAAAAAAACTAGATCTTCAGGCATTTGCCAGCCATCTTATAATTGGTGTGCACAATATCCATCTTTTCTGCTAAATGTAATATCCACAGAAAATTGCTACTATGAGAAACTACATCTGCTGTCACTATACCATTGGCCTTACTAAGAATGGCCTACTCACAATTATTGGATTTTTTTTATATAATAACGTTTTTTAATTTAAATTTAAAACAAGCTTGTTTTATATGTCAATCCAAGTTTCCTCACACTCCCCTCCTCCCTTGCCCCCCTCCCAACCTCCATTCCTTCCCTTTCTGCTCCCCAGGGAGGGTGAGGCCTTCCATGGGGGATCTTTAAAGTCTGTCATATCATTTGGAGCAGGACCCAGGCCCTACTCAATGTGTCTAGCCTGAGGGAGTATCCCTCTATGTTGAATGGGCTCCCTAAGTCCATTCATATACTAGGGATAACTACTGATCCACTACCAGAGGCCCCATAGACTTCCCAGTCCTCCTAACTGACACCCATGTTCAGGAGGTCTGGTAAGTCTTATGCTGATTTCCCATCTATCAGACTGGGGTCCATGAACTCCATGTTATTCAGGTCAGCTGTTTCTGTGATTTGTCCAGCCTGGTCTTGACCCCTTTGCTCATCACTCACTCCTGCCTTTCTGCAACAGGATTCCAGGAGTTCAGTTGAATTTTTACTTGGTGTGGTTTTTTTGTATATAATAATATCGTGCACTATTTGTATATGTGGTTATATTTAAAATATGTATGACAAGGTCTTTAAATTCAACCAAATGAATACTTGTTGAATTAAATAAGAAAGAAAGTTTTTATTTCTTGATTATTTCAACTTTCCAAGCATCAGTTTTTATATTCAAACACACATTTGTTTGTTTATTTTACCTACAATAAAGTAATATCCTAAATCCTCATTCCAAAAACTGGAAAAACATAAATGTCCTTAATGTGGCCATCACTCAAATCAGAAATGCCAAAATTTGAAATGTGTGATTAGATATTGAAAGAGGCTATTTGTCCCCATTTTAAAAAAAATAACAAAGGAGAGGAAAAAATTTCACATTAATATTAAAAAAAATGAGCTTCCTTCAGTTTGCAGTTTGGAAGGGTTCTGAATATCATATGAACATGATGTTCTCATATGTAAAAGGGTGAAAGAGAATAGACAAACTTCTAGAGGCACTTTAATCATTGTGTTAATTACACTGATAAAAAAGAAATTAATTGTTTTAATCAGTCAAGACAATAATTTCCTAATAAGCTCCATGTATGAAAGCTATTGTCATGGGCTTTAAGGTTTACAATATGAATTTTAAATGAATACATTTATTCTATAGGAAGTGTATCTGAGGGTAGCCACATACTCTTACAGAATCTTTATAGTGTATGGGAAATGTAACCTTATCATAAATGGATGAATAGCTAACAACACATAAACACAACATGTCAAAACTCAGAGAATAAATGTCTTTGGAGTATCCAGCTACAAATGTGCACATATCATATGTCTTTCCACAAGGCTCAGGATTTATTGCAAAAAAGGGGAGGGGGAGAGTGGAAGAAAGTTTATAAGAACCAGAACCAGGAAATACTATAGTGAAACAATGTCACCTGGACATGATAGGACCACTGCATTTATAAACTAAAAAGAGCTGAGCCTGCCTATACATGATCAAGCCAGTCAATATTCTAGCATGGAAAGTGGTTCAGACTCATGAGCTCTACCCATAACGATGAACTATTGGTAACTGAAGGCTTCTAGGGAAAGGAGAATCATTTTTCTTTAAGAGTATTATCCTATGGTGCATTGACACATGCTCCAGTGGATAGTCCCATGTCCATGAGTATGTGGGCAACACAAAGTTGGAATCTTTGGGATACTAATGGACACACACACATGCAGACATGCCTCCTCCAGATACACAAATATGTACACACACACTTACTAAGTTGTGTGTGGGAGTGTAGAGTGGATTTTGGAAGAGTTAGAAGGAGATATAGATGTTGAATATGTTTAAAATGTGTGTATGTACGATTAATAAAAATATTACACTAGAAAAACAGACAGGAAGGAAAAGGGGCATACTGAGAGAGATGAGATACTAAATGACTATAGTATTAATATTGTCATATGAGTCCCTGTGGAATCCTCATATAAACCTTTTTTATATTTTTAAATTTTTCAAAACCACATATAATTACACAATCTCCCCCTTTTTCTACCCTCTAACCATGTTCAAAGAGGAGAGAAGATGGAACTGGGTATCCTAGGGCTGTAGTGATTGGTGTTTATGAGTTATACATCATGGGTCCTTGTAAAGAAACTCTGGCCCCATTGCAAGAGCAGTAATTTTCTTTAACTTCTAATCTATCTTTCTAGTCCCAAATTATTTTTTAATAAAATATAATCTGTGTGTTAAACTAAAAATTCTATAGCACACATAACAGCATTTAAATCCAATGTTTCTTCCAATTCTTTTCCTTTTTTTAAATTTAAATTTGAAAAAAGCTTGTTTTACATGTCAATCCAAGTTCCTTTTCCCTCCCGTCCTACCCTGACCATTTATCCTATCATCTTTCTACTTCCCAGAGAGGGTGAGGTCTTCCTTGGGGAGTCTTCAAAGTGTGAAATAATATTTGGAGCAGGACCTAGGACTTCCCCTCTGTGTCTAGGCTAAGAGAGCATTGCTCTATGTAAAAAGAGCTCCCAAAGGTAATTTGTATAATAGGGATAAACACTATTCTACTACCAGAGGCCCCATAGATTGCTCAGGACTCCTAACACCCACATTCAGATGGTCTGGGTAGGTCCTATGATGATTTTCCAGTTATTTGTCTCAGGTCCGTAACTCCACTTTGTTCAGGTCAGCTGTTTCTGTGGATTTCTCCAGCCTGCTCATCACTCCTCCCCCTTTCTGCAACTGGATTCCAGAATTTTGACTCAGTGGTTAGCTGTGGGTATCTGCTTCTGCTTCCATCAGCTAATAGGTGAAGGCTCTAGATTGTATATAAGGTAGTCATCAATCTCATTATCGGTGAAGAGCATTTAAGGTCACCTCTCCACTATTGTATAGATTGTTAGTTGGGGTTCTCCTTGTAGATATCTGCACATTTATTTCCCTAGTGCCAGATTTCTCTTAAAGCTTGTAATTGCTCCCTCTATTATGGTATCTCTTTTCTTGCTTTCCTGTTTTCTTCCCCTGACTCAATCTTCCTGTTTCCTTATGTCCTTGTCACCCCTCGTTTTCTTCCCTTCTCTTTCTCCTAGCTCCCTTTCTCCTCCCCTCATGTTTCCAATTTACTAGGGAGTTCTTGTCCTTTTTCCCCTTCTCTGGGGGACCATGGGTGTCACTCTTCAAATCCTCCTTTTTTCCTAGCTCCTCTGGCGGTGTGGATTGTAGCCTGGTGATCCTTAGCTCTGTGCCTAAAATCCATATACGAGTAAGTATATACCATGTTTGTAGTTTTGGTATGGGATAGCTCACACAGGATGGTTTCTTCTAATTCCATCCATTTGCCTGGGAATTTGAAGATTTCATTTTTGTTGTTGTTTGTTTGCTTTTTCCTGAGTAGTATTCCATTGTATAAATGTACTACATTTTCTTTATCCTTTCTTCTGGTGTGGGACATCTTGTTTGGTTCCAGGTTCTGGATATTACAAATAATGCTCCTATGACCATAGTTGAACAGATTTCCTTGTGGTGTGAATGTGCATCCTTAGGGTATATGCCTAAAAGTGGAATTACTCTATCATGAGGTAGAATGGTTCCCATTTCCCTGTGAAACTGCCATACTGATTTCCAAAGTAGCTGTATCAGTTTGTACTCCCACCAGCAGTGAAGGAGTGTTTCCCTTTCTTCATGTCCTCTGCGACATAAACTGTCCTTGGTCTTTTTAATTTTAGCCATTCTGACAGGAGTGTCAGTGTTGCTTTGATTTGCATTTCCCTGATGGATAAGGATGTTGAGCACTTTTATAAATGCCTTTCAGCCAGTTTAAATTCCTCTATTGAGATTTCTCTATTTAGGTCTGTACCCCCAATTTATTGGATTATTAGGTATTTTGATTTCTTTGTATAGTTTGGAGATCAGCATTCTTTCTGGTGTGAGGTTGGTAAATAAACTTTTCCCATTCTGTGGGCTGCTATTTTGTGTTCTTGACTGTGTCCTTTGCCTTACAGAAGCTTTTCTGTTATCTTCCATTTTTGCCAGCCTGGTCCCAGAGCTACATTAGTCCCAAAATAATAATACACAGAGACTCTATTAATTATTAAGCTGTTGGACAATGGTAGAGCTTCTTATTTAACTAGCTCTGTCTTAAATATCAACCCTTTTTTTTTCAATCTAAGTGTTTCCACAAGGTCTTATCTTACCGGAGAGAGGATCTGGACCTCTTATCTCACATCCTACATCTTGACTCCTCTCTACTACATCTCCCAGAATCCTCCTTGTCTCCTATCCCCACCTATCTTGCTTTCCTGTTGGCCAGGAGGGCTTTATTCATTAAACAATAAGATAACCATATATACAGAATGATATCTCCCATCACCTTCTCTTCTCTCTAAAATAAAAAGAAAGGTTTTAACTTTATATTTTTGGTTGTGATCCTAGCCTTTAATGGCTGATCCATCTCTCCAGCCTGTGTTTTAACTTTAACACAGTAAAATGTAGAACAGAATAGTTATCAAATAAAAACTATAGTAACAATATTTAGTTCAATAACATTAACAGGAATTAAAGAAAATATTCAATCATCTTTGTGAGTCTAAAGTCTTTTATGTAACTTATCTTTAATCCTAACAAGGGAAAACTATAACCATAACTGTCTTTAGCTCCAGAAAAGACCACAGAAGATTAACATGTAAACTCCAGAATTGACAGAGACATCTCCCTATTCAGCCACCAGAAGTTTTTTTGTAATGTTCCATCTTCAGCCTGTATGCCACAGTGTGTCTGGCAGACTCCACAGCAATGTTGGAAACTCTAACCTCTCCACCTGTATTGGCACCAAAAGACACATCTTACCATATTGGGGATAACTCCATAAAGAGTTTCTTTGATGTCCATTTTCCTTTGTGACATAGGTAGTATTGCCAGGAGAAGTTATGTCTCACTGTCAAGAAAATCCCTCAACCATTTTAAATGCCTATTCTGTAGGTCTTTGAAAGGTTTGAAAAATGCTTATCCATTTGAAATATATATATATATATATATATATATATATATGTGTGTGTGTGTGTGTGTGTGTGTGTGTGTGTGTGTGTGTGTATGCATATATATAACTATGTTTTGACTATTATAGGTAACTATTTATAATTTGTACTTAATTTTACATTACATTTTTAAGTGAGCTATATGAGCACAATACTTAAACAAGTGGAGAAATACACATATCACAAAATTGACCTTAAAATTGTATCAATAAATGAAATTCTATTCCAAAGCAAACAATTAATTTCTATACCATAATCCCTCTCTTACCTTTAAAAAAAAAAGATAGGTTGTGATCATTAATCACTATTTTGGCATTTTTTGAGATAAGGATTTTCTGTGAACTTTAGTCTGTCCTGAAATTCACTCCATACACCGGGTTCCCTTTGAAATCACAGAGATTTTCTTGACTCTGACTCCTCAGTTCTAGAATTAATGGCATGTGCCACCACACCCACCTACTCTCTCTCTATTTCTTTTTCTCTCCCAAGCCTATGTATATTTTAAAACACACTGTAAACCTTTAGAGGTTTTTCGTTACCTTAATCTTTACTGTAAATGTTTATCTTTTAGGCCATGAGTCTCTTATCTGCTAAACAACATTGCTTTCCAATATGGAAATATGAAGGAAGGAACTTCTGGCCTTCAGAGTTTCCATGGTTAAGTCAGATGTAATTTTGATAGGGTTACCTTTATATGTTACTTGGCCTTTTTCCTTTGCTGCTCTTAATATTCTTTCTTTATTCTGTATGTTTGGTTCTTTGATTATTATGAGGTGAGGGGACTTCTCTTTCTTCTTTCTTTTTTTCTTTCTTTCTTTTTTTTTGTGGTCCACTCAATTTGTTATTTTGTAAGCTTGTACATTCACTGGCTTGTCTTTCTTTTTGTTGGGAAAGTTTTCTTGTATGATTTTATTGAATATATTTTCTGCAACTTTTCTTCAGATTTTCTATACCTACTTTTCTTAGGTTTGGTCTTTTCACGGAGTTCTATTTTTCCTGTATATTTTATATTAAGGATTTGTGGACTTAAAATTTTCTTTGGTCGTCGAATCTATTTCTTCTAGTATATCTTCCACACCCATAGTTCCTAATCATTTTCCCAACTTTTCTATTTCCAGCATTCCCTCAGTTTGTGTTTTCTTTATTGTCTCTATTTCAGTTTTCAGGTCATGGACTCTTTGAATTGTTTTCTTCCTCTGTTTGATTGTTCTTTTCGTGGCTTTCCTTGCTTTCTTTAAGAGATTTGTTGATTTCTTCCATTTATTGGTCTGTTTTTTTCTTCCAAGCCTTGCACTCTTTGTTTCTTGCAATTTTTGGGTTGTCCTTTCCTCCACTTCTTAAATTTTTTGTATGTTCTTTCTTCCATTTCAAGAAGGGATTTTCTCTGTATCTCTTTGATGGTCTCTATCATCATCATAAATTTGGTTTCAGCATCCTTCTCTTCTGCTTCATCTGTGTTGGAATGTTCCGATCTTGCTTGTGTGGAATCCCTAGATACTGTTGGTGTGATATTGTTCTTCCTGTTGTTGACTTGTTCTTATACTGTTGTCTACCCATTCCTTCTTCCAGTGCATACTGATGTGGTCTCTCCCTCTCCTTGTGGGTTTGTGACCAATATTCTCTTCCTGTGATTGCAAGCAGGTCCAATACTATGATAGCTTTACTCTTCCAGTAGGTAGAGAAGGTACTAGGACTCTGGAAGACACTGGATGGGCTGGTCCACTGGGACAGATTCCCCTGTGCACAGTTCCCAGGCCTCAGGAGGTTATGGGCAGGACTATGGAAGGCCTGTATCTTCCAATTTTTAAGCCTACAGAATCACTAGTTGTACAATTATTCTTGCATGCTATGATTGTATGTTTTTAATGAATGAACACAATGTGAAATTCATATTTAGAGTCTGTATTAGCACAGACTTGTGTAGTTCACAAATTGGCAATAGTATATCTGCTAATATGCTAAATGTTAGTATTTATGGTAATTAAAACTTAATATATTAAAATCAATTAATTATAGTGAAGTCTGCAACATTCTTGCTTCTATGTAATTTCCTTTCATTTACTAATAAAATATGGTAATCATCCATGGATACATTCTTTTCCTATAGATGCTGTAACAAATTATCTTAAACATACTGGCTTATAACAATATATACTTATTGTATATTTCTGGAGGCAAAGCCTTGTTCTTTAAGTATGTCTCTTTGTACTTACATCATGGTATCAATGGCGAAGTATTCTTTCTTCAGACTCTACTGAAAAATATAATTTCCCCTCTTGCCCTGTTTTAGAAATCACTCATCTTTCTTTGCTTATTGCCTTTCTTTTCTTGTCATGTCAGCCAAAGACTGGTCAAGTATTACTATTATTTCAAAGGTCTGTCTATGTCTCAAATGCCTTTGGCCATTTTAAGGGCTGTTGTAATTTCATTAGTAGAGTATAAGTAAATATACTGCAAGAATATAGGCTATGTTTATGAAAAGCAATGTTTTAGATAATCTGTCTTGCCTACCTCTTTTTTTTATCTGTCATTCTAGAACTGTTTAGCAACAGACTATTATATGACAGGCTTTGGGTAGAAACTAAAAATAACAGTGGTGGAAAATCCCCTATGATTGAACAGTTCAATTTGAGATATTAAATACAAACTCAGACATATGAGAAAAAATGTATATCCACAACTATACTATAATGTGACAAATGGATTATCAGACATGTAAAATGTTTATCAAAATATATTATAGAAAATATTTGCTTCAGAAACTACTTATTACATAAAGAGTTCTACATCAATTACTTCGGGCAAAGTTCTGCTTAATATCTTTTTTTTATAACCTTTACCTTACTTCCTTATGTCCTACAATCAGACCAGAAGTTTTACAAGATGATTTAGTATGTTTAAGGTTCCAAGAATACATGCTATATCATATACTTATAACAACATATGCATTTAAAATTGTTTTATTTATTTTTGAGGTGTCTTGAATTTTTCCACCCACTCCAATCCCTCACATACCTTTAAGCACATTGTTCAACATTCTTCTAAAAGAACATTGGTATGAAATGACAAATTTTACATAGTATCATTAACATATTGAGAAAGTATAATTTAAAAACTTTATTTAAACTTGATTTATGCTACAGGAACTCCTTTATCCTTTCATTACCAGTATTTAACCATGTTAGTGCCCCACAGAAAGTTCTCTCACATGCTCTTCCTTTGTATGTAATGGCCACATAGTGTTCTTTAAGGGAAATGCATCAGAATTGATGTCTTTCAGGAACTTAAAAGAACACAATATGTATATCTCTCTTAGGGTCTTCCTTGTTCCCCAGCATTTCTGAAGTTGTGGATTGTAGGCTGGTTATCCTTTGCTTTATGTGTTATATCCACTTATGAGTGAGTACATACCATTTTTGTTTTTTTGTGTCTGGGTTACTTCACTCAGGATGTTTTCTTCTAGCTCCATCCATTTGCTTGGGAATTACATTGCCCCCCTTACCCCCATCACACACACACTGAGCAGTACTCCATTGTGTAAATGTACCACATTTTCTTTATCTATTCTTCCCTCTGGTGGTATCTGGTTTGGTTCCAGGTATGGGCTAATACAAATAATGCTACTATAAACATAATTGAATGGATGTCCTTGTGGTGTGAATGTCCATTCTTAGGGTATATGCCTAAGAGTGGAATTGCTGGACCTTGAGGTAGACAAATCCCAATTCCCATTTTCCTGAGACACTGTCATACTAATTTCCAAAATGGCTATGTGAGTTTGTACTCTGACCAGCTATGGGAGAGTGTTACCATTTCTCCACATCCTCTCCAGCATAAACAGTCCTTGGTGTTTTTGATTTTAGCCATTCTGACAGGTATAAGATGATATCTCAGAATTGTCTTGATTTGCATTTCCCTGATGGCTAAGGATGTTGAGAAATTTCTTAAGTGTCTTTCAGTCATTTCTCGATTGAGAATTCTCTATTTAGTTTTATACCCCATATTTTAATTGGATTAATTGGTTTTTGGTGAGTTGTTTCTTTACTTCTTTGTATATGTTGGAAATCAGCCCTCTGTCATTTGTGGGGTTGGTGAATATCTTTTCCCATTTTGTGTGCTGCTGTTTTGTCTTGTTGACTGTGTACTTTGCCTTACAGAAGCTTCTCAGTTTTAGGAGGTCCCATACATGGTCTCCTGGTCCCCTGAAGAAGAGGATAGGGATGACATCTCCTAAGTGAATTGGGGGTGGGTGGGAAGAGATGTAGAAGAAACAGGAGGGGAGAAGGGGGAGGACAACATTAGTGATCAGGAAAGTTGAGTCAAGGGAAGAATGGAGAAGGAGAACTATGAAAGAGATACCTTAATAGAGGGAGCCATTATAGGTTTAAAGAGAAATCTATCACTAGGAAAAAGTCCAGGGATCTACAAGGGTGATGGCAGCTAAGAAGCTAAGCAATTGTGGAGAGACTACCCTAAATGCCCTTCCTCTATAATGAGATGGATGACTTTTAAATGCCGTCCTAGAGCCTTCATCTTGTAGCTGATAGAAGGAGAAGCAGAGATCCACAGCTAAGCAGTAAGCTGAACTCCTATGTAGAGAGCCACAAAGTGCCTCACCTTAAAGTTGGTTCTGGCTTCTGCCTTCCACCTCCCCAAGGGTGAGCACTCTCTGGTGTAAACAAGCCCTTATTTGGTTAAGTCTGTTCAGCCTGTCTGCTTCGATGTTAGAGTAGCCTATCTGCAGGGTCCACGCTCACTGGGGTTGGTTAGCACAAGGGTATTTAAGACTCTGCAGGGGTCCCCCGGTCTCCCTCCGGTCAGAGGAAGCATGTTTCAAGTATCCTGATTCAAACTGCATGAAGAAGATCTTCCCGGAGTCATGTCTCGCTTGCTGGCAGGGGTAGGTGCATACACTCCTAGAATCCAGTTGTAGAGAAGGAGTGATGAGCAAAGATGGTCAAAACCATGGCTGACAAACCCACAGAAACAGCTGACCTGAGTAAGTGGGAGTTCATAGACCCTAGTCTTACATCAAAGGAACCAGCATAGAGCCAAACCAGTCCTCACTGAACCTGAAGCTGAATGTCATTTGGGAGGCCTGGACAGTCTATGGGGCCTCTGACAGTGGAACCAGTATTTATCTCTACTTCACAATGGGCGTTGGCAGCCCATTCCCTATTGAGAGATAATCTCTCAGCCTAGATCCATGGAGGGGGTAGGCCTAGATCCTGCTCCAAATGATGTGTCAGTCTTTTATGATCACTCATTGGATGCCTCACCCTCCCTGGAGAGTGAATGGGTGTTAGGATTGGAGGTTGGTGGGGGGCAAGGCCAGTAAAGAAGGAGAAGGAACTGAAGTTAATATGTAAAATTAGATTATTTTTAATTTAAATATTTTTTTATTTTTTTGATAATTTTATATTTAAATTTGAAACAAGCTTGTTTTACAAGCCAATCCCGGTTCCTATATCCTCTCATCCTCCCCTGTTCCCTCACCAACCCCCATTCAATCCCCTTTCTGCTCCCCAGGGAAGATGAAGCCTTCCATGGGGAGTCTTCAAAGTCTATCATATCACTGAACATAATATACAGATGATTATTTGGTATTGGAAGCATTTGTTGTGATCTTCCCTGGAATAGACCATTTCACAGTTCTCAGCATTTTTTAGTTTCTGGTGATCTTTGTGCCTCTGGGGATTTCCAGCATCCATGATAATATATTTATTGTTTTGTCTCTTTTCAGCTTGTGTTTATGTTGGCATGTGCAATACAGGCTCACAGCAAATTCTATTATTCTCTGGCTCTTATAACTTTTCCTCTTCTTCTTCCGCAATGGTCCTTGATGTAAAGGTTGTACTTTACATGTGTCAGTTGGGAATGGACTCCACTCTACATTTTAATTCGTTGTGGAATTCAGTGCCTGTCTAAGTCTTTTGCAAAAAGAAGTTTTGGCAGCCCTGAAAAATACTTACAGCTGACATTATATATACTTAGCAAGTTGTACTCATCTATATAAGAATATGTACCATGTATGTATGTAAATATATATGCAGGTATGGATATAACAAAAAATAATGAAAAATCAAATTATGAATTTGAAAAAGAGCAAGCAGGTTATATAGTGATGTTTACAGAGGGAGTTCGGAGGGGAGAAATGATGAATTTATATTGTAATCTCAAAAAGACATATATTTTAGAAAAGAAAATTTATCTGAGTCTTCTGTCCCTTGGTCTTAACTGCTATCCAACAAGAAGCAAGAGACAAATGAAGCATGATTGCCCTCATGAAGGACACTACTAAACATTCTGTTGACATTGAGGATCTATACCCTGAACAGTATAAGATATCCCAGGAAACATCATGCTAGTGTTCAGCTGGGTTGCACTGTCTGGTGGTAAATGCTCAAAAGAAACATTCTACTGATGCCACTCAAACTGTATATTCATCAGCAAATTAAAATAGGTCTCATGTAATTCATTAAACTTTAGAATGATTTTCTTCATATCAATAGAGTTGACAGTTGTACCTTAAAAGATGGATGAAAATTTAACTAATATTTTTATAAACATTCCCTTCAAAGGAAGACATACTTGAAAAAAAATCTGTGCTTTGATACAACTTAATAATTTATTTTATGAAGAGAAATTATGACCTCCAGGGCTTTAGAAATCAGTAGAAGTTAGTGGTAATAGTTTTAGACTTTAATAAAACCATCCTTGACCTATCCCCTTTCCTGTTACTTGATCTGCTTTGAGTCTTCCTTTATTTTGTGTGAGGGAGGGAACCCTCTATGCTTTTTTGGGGGGAAATAATTCTTGTCAGTTTTGAGGGTAGAATGCCAAAGAAATGTTTTTCATTGCTAAGATTTAACTTTTGTGTCAAAAAACCTTTTAGAATAGCTTTACACACACACACACACACACACACACACACACACACACACACACACACACAACACTATCTATCTATCATCTATCTATCTATCTATCTATCTATCTATCTAATGTAGATACTCTTTGTACTAGTAAGGCAATATACAGACAATTGTTTATTGTTTTATCCAACAAAAACAAAAGCAAAAATTAACATTAGCTTCTTAACTCAGACTTAAACAACAGATTTTTTCTAAATTCTTAATTTTAAAATTTTTATTTTCAGAAGATTTGTGCTATTTTCAGGGATGGGCTGACATGGAAAAGTGAAATTGGAATGAATTAGATTTAGTAACGGACCCTCTCCTGCACTGAGCTACACATCTGCAGCAATGGATACATTTTCTTTCTCTAGTAATTACCAGGTATTTAACAATCACAATCCCAGCCAGAATGGAAACTCTCTCAATTAATCAACAAAGTCTTGGAGGCCTAATTTGTTTGCATTCATAACCCATACACTAACAAATCAAGATAACCAGTGTGGTGATATCTCTTTTTTTACTCTAACAAATAAAGCTTGCCTGAAGATCAGAGTGTGCAGCTAGCAACTGGTAACCATAGATGACTGGAGGTGTGTAGAGAAAGTCAGGAAGTGATATGTCTGGGCCAAGAGAGGGATATGAGGCCTGAAGAGATAAGAATTTACTCTCTTTTCTGCCAGGAAGTTGTGAATGTAACATGTGGCTATTGTTCCTTTGTTTCTCTGATATTTCAGCATTTACTACTACATCTGTTTTTGTGTTTTTAATAGTAAGACTAATTAGAACTTGCCAAAAGACCAGTATGATTGAAACAAAATTATTGATGAGATAAAAGTAAAATTACTTGATAGAGCTAGAGCACAAGACTCAAAATGCTTATAACTTAGGCTTTACAGTGAAGTTCTTTCCCCAAAAAATATTAATTCACCTCACCTTTCATAGGATGATTCTAGTTGCTATGTTTTAAGTATAATAGAGAAAAGCAAAGAAATATAGACACTCAGTTAAAAAGTAACTATAATAAGTTAGACAAGAGAAGATAGTGGAGTTGTCCAAAGTGATAGTAGGATATAGACTAGCATTGGTCTTTTTATGGTTATTGTTTAAATATAGACACAAAAGAATTTCTAATTAATTGATCCTGCCCTCAGAGTGACTGTAGACTTCAGTGCATTGCACCAGACCTCAGACTGCCCTGAGTACAATGAGGTCCTGCCTTATATTCCTCTTTAGTGCTGGGATGAAAGGGGTGTCATCTATTTCTCTTTTAGACTGATTCACACTCATGCAGCACAGGGTGTCTTAGAACTTACAGAGATCTGTGTGCCTCTACATCCTGAGGGCTGTGATTAAAGGTATGACCACCAATGCATGTCCTCCATGGCTAACCATTGGCTTAGGTATGTGGTTAACTATCGTGTGTGTGTGTGTGTGTGTGTGTGTGTGTGTGTGTTTAACTAGTATCTAAGCTTTGCACTCTGATATTCAGGCAAGTTTTATTTGATTTGATGTAGTTCCACAGACAGATGTCAAAGGATGGATGAGGTTCTTTCTACGTAAACTGATTCGAGGAACAAGGGAAACAGCAAGGAGGAATCCCTTTTGGAGGTATCAGCCATGCTGTTTGTTCTTTTCAGAAAATTTTATCAGCAGAACCAAGACCACACTCTTCAGCATTGCTTGTCATGAGTCTTGTTTGGTTTCTAGAGGCAAGTAAGGATACTGAATCTTGCTAAAAGGGAACTTACTTTTGAAAGGTCCATCCTTTATCACTATTTAAAATAAACATAAGACACTTAGATCTCCAGTCATTAATCTTGCTTTTTCATAAATTCTGTAAGTTGTTGTGATGTCCTTGGGGGAATTAATAATCAGTCATCCATATTTTATTCTATTTATGAATGTACTATATCATAAAATACATTCCATAGGTAATTTTTATTAATAGTTCACATTTTATCCAATGAAAGCATATAAAAGATGGTGTGTGTGTGTGTGTGTGTGTGTGTGTGTGTGTGTGTGTGTTTGTAGAAAAACTTCCATGTCATTTCTCAGGTTCAGTCCATCTTTGTTCTTTTTTTCTTTGACTCAGGATAGGTCATTGGCCTGGAACTTACCAAGTATGCTCATTAGCACAGGGATTATAAATGTGTGACATTATTCACAGATGTTTTAGGTAGTTCTAGGATTTATATTTGGGTCTTGCCAGTCCCAAAGAGACAAATTTTATATGAATATATCAGTTATGATAGTTTTTTTTCTATTTTTCTTTTTTTCCTTCTTCTCTTCTAATCTACAATACGCACACACATTTAGAGAGGGAGAAATAGGAAATAAGTGATTCTACATACTGGTTGGAGATTTCCAATAAAGCATCAAAGGAAAAAAAATACTTGTAAGACCCATGTGTGGAGATTATCTCTAATGAGCTTCTCTGCTACATGGAATCTGTATTGCATAGCTGTAGTTGTTGGGCAGAATGTCTCCACAAGTAACTAAAATTTGCTTGGTCTGGGGATATGTATGCATGCTCAAATTGATGCACTCTCTTTCCATTTTGCTGTGCAGATGGTTTTGTCTTTTTGCTTCATTTTCAATCTACAAAGTATGTCTTTTCCCTAAATATCTTTCAATACCTGACTTTAGAACACAAAATACATAATTTGTATGGTTATCCATTTCATCATTTCATGATGCAATTTACCACATAGAAAAAAAATATGAATATTTTTACAACCGAAGGACAATTCCAGAGAATGCCACAACTTTCGTTATGCTTTTGTGACTCCCAGTTTTCTAATTGTTGACATCAAATGGTGTGTGTGGTTCTGAACTTATTAAGAAGACAACCAAAACTAGTCAAATGATATTTGTTAAAACATGACTGTGTAAAATATAATGGTAAGTTCTCATAAACTCAAGGTAGGTGATGTATTACTACCACAACTTCAAGGGTTCTCGCATAAAATGGTAAGACTTCATCTGTGCATAGTATACACAAGCATTTATGGAACACTAAAAGTACTGTGGAGGTTGGGAAGAAAACTAAATTGCTAAAGTGTTTATCAGACAAACATGAAGGCCTGACTTTTGATCTGCATCTTTAGTGTAAAAATATTGTTGGAGTAATGTGTGTCTATAATCATAGCACTAGAGAGTCAAAAACAGGTGATTCCTTAAAGCTCACTGGAAAGTCAATCCAGCACATCAGTTATATCATGGTTCAATGAGAGACCTTGTCTCAAAAAATAAAATAGGGAGATATTTGTAGAAAAAAAACAGACATTGAACTCTAGTATCAACATATATATAAAAACACATGCATGTGCACCAACAAATAGATGTATGATTACTCTACCCATATATCCATAAAAAATACATGGAAAACACTGTAAAAGAAAGAGAATTCTTATGAATGGAGGATTCCAAATAGTAAATATGTATTAGTATTTATAACAGAAATATAAGTAAGATGTCGTATCATAGGAGATAAAGTAAGGCCATTGAAGAAAAAAAATAACATAAAAAATTTACAAAACTTGAAGGAAAAACAAGATGTGGCTCAGAAATTAAAGAAAGGTTGAGTGAAACTTAAGCTACATAAGAAATGTAAACAATAAAACTGGAATGCTGATAACTAATTGAACAATGAAAGACTTAGGACAGCTTATGTGATTGAATATCAGCTTCCCCCAGACATTCAGGTGCCTCCATGAAACAGAATAAATACTTTATCTGACTTACTTTAAGACAAAAACTTATTTGAGATGACAGGCATGCACTTGAAGGGAGACATAATCCTAAGTGGAGGATGTCAAACTGAAAATCCCTGATCTATAAAACAAGTGACACCCAACTACTAGAGTCCCTTACTCTGTTCAATGATCCACATTTTGGATATCTAAATAAGTCCAGTCCCTTTAGTCTGCATTTCACAATCCCTGTCATCTGTGGTAATATATGACACTTACTAAATGCTTATAGCAAAAGCAAATTATTTCTTGGACTAACAAAATTTAGAGGACTGTTTGAACCAGGTTTAGTGCCCAGAATACTCATGGTAGTTCACAACTGTCTCTAACCACAATTTCACATGATCTAATGCCCTTATCTGGCTTCCACATGTGGTACATATAAAAATAAAAGTAGAAACATAGATAAATAAAGTGAAAAAATAAAAATTAAGAAGAAAAATATTTCCTCACAAACCTCAGAGTGTTGCCCATATACTTACCAGCAAGTTTTTTCTTACCTTCTGCATTTAAAACATTACCTTTTATTGGCCACCCACCATTACCATTCAACAGGAGGTCTTTGCATATCAGACCTACATGTCTACGATGTCTTTCTCTTCTTAAACCCCTTTTACTTTCCTAGCTTGTCTTCAAATTCTTCACTCAAAGAGGTGACTCCTGGTCTACCTCATACGTTTCCTTACCTACTTTATGAAAATCTCATCCTATCTGTGTTGTACATATAAGATCCCCCTTCTTATAATGTGATTCACAAATTATATTTAGCATTTAAATGGAAGATGATTTATTTGTCTTACAGTAGACAGCAAGCTCCAAGATGGCACAATCCTCATTTGTCTTTAATCGTTGTATAATCAACACCTAACAGAGTGCTTCCTGCATAGCAGATAAGAATAACTACTCCCAATGTTATACATGAATTCATTCTTTATAAATCAAGACTGCACACTTCACCTGCCTCTTTTTCCTGTAGAGAAACTTAGCTGTCAGGAAAGGCTTACATCTCTCTGAACCTATGAAATTAATGCTCTGTATGCTGCTAAATTTTAAACATGTGAAGATGAGTTTCTGTAAAAAATCATTTCTTGCAAATGAGTTAATTATTTTTGTTTAGATTGTGGTGATTCTGTAATTGTATATTAATTGGTTCCATCTGCTCTGTGATTTTCCAATTAACAGGTAATAGCTTTTGAAAGTTAATTTCTGACATGTGTAGAAATGTATTTAAGATGGTAATTCTCCTTTTTCTGTTACTTTTTATTTATTTCATTATTTTGTTTTCAATTCTAAGGCCAATGGTACTCTTTCACTATAGTTGAAATCCTTGCAGGACAAATCTTAACAGGGTCATAAACTTCTATCATTCTAATTGGTGTTTTAGATTCATTTACATTGACTGCTGCTTCCATCATTGATTAATGGCAGTAATTTTTAAGGCTAGAGGTGTTTTTTATGCTTTAATTTAAAATTGACTGACTGTCTAATGAAGTTTTCTCCAGCTGTGCTTTGATATTAATGAAGAATCCCAAGTGCAGATGCCCATCATAAATGAGTAGGGAGCACAGAAAGAAGAAGGGGGGCATTAAAAATTTTCTCAGCATAAAATTAGTCTATCATCTCCTCCTGGAAAACTGACCTTGACAGTTAAATTACTAAAACTGTACATTTTATAGAACATTTCAAGTTTTAGAATATCTTCCTTTCAAAAATGTTGTGACATACAGAAAATATAAGCACTAGTTTATTTTTTAAATGTTTGTCTTAGAGTAACAAGGATCTAAGTTTGATTCTCTTAAGCATGTAAAGAACCACCCAGATCTAGGAAGCATGTAGGGGAGCCAGCCTGGCTTAATCAGACACTCCTACACTAATGAATTTCTTTGTCTTACAAAACAAGGCATACTATGCCTGATAATCAACACCTAAGGTTTAACACTGACTTCTAGATGCTATCTTCAGAGAGCAGGGAGGAGGGGCTAACTTTTGAGCTGACTACCAATGGACAGCATTCTAATCTATCATGCTTATACAATAAAAAATGTCCACACAAAGACAGCAGAATGGTGTCTTTCCCAGCATGGTGAGAAACATGGAAACAGTTTACGCACATCACAGATAGTGAAACATCAAGTAAAGAGAAGGTTCTTGCAGTGTTCTGAAATGTTTAGTGTGATTACAGTGGAGAGAACAACTTTAAGTATGTCTGCTTGTAATTATAACACTATTATCTAAGTTCAAAAATTTTTAGAACTACTAATATATCATCCTGTATAACAGAAGAAATTAATAAACTAGCTGAAAACTCCTAATTAAAATAGTGTTTCCCTGAGAAATGAAAACAATGTACTATAAATACAAGAACTCTGATTATGAAATAATAATTATTCATAGATGCATTTATTAAAGTTCTTTAAAATTTTTATTAGTACTTTCAGAATATCACACATTCTGATCATATCAGTTTCCTTCTTTCAACTCTCCCAAATCTCCCCCTTTTTCTTCCCACTCAACTTGGTGTTTTTGTTTCCCATCTACTCCAATTTGTGCTGCCCAAATATTCTCTGTTATCTTTTCCTCCATTAGAATATGTCAGTTTATCTGTGCTACATACACTTTTAGAAAGATATGACATTTTCTCTCCTAGTATCTAAGAATGCCTAACTCCCCTCTCCATACTGGTATTTGGCCTGCCCTGAGCTTAAGTACATCGTGTGACCACTATCACAACAGCTGTGTTTGTAAGTATAGCTTCCTAGCTATATTCAGAAGACACTGTTTCCTAGCAGTCATTCACCACTTATGGCTCTGGTCCTCTTTCTAACTCCTCTGCCACAATGTTTTCCTCAGGCATTGGAGGAACAAGTGTTGAATATATATTCTAATTAAGTAAGGCTGAATGTGCTGTCTCTCTTATTCTCTGAACCTTGGTTAGTGTTTGTCTCTATGATAATCAATATGTAACACAGTAGGTACTTCTTTGATGAAGGCTGAAAAATAATGACACATCAATAGGAGTTGTTTTAATACTAGAACTATTTACCAGATAATAATAGTAGGTTTTCTCCTAGGTATATAATCCTTCTAGTAGCAGATTCTTGTCTCATTAATGGTGCTTTCTTCTTCTGGAACATGTTCATCTCCAATTAGAAAGTGTTTGATTATATCCTTGTATTCATGTCACTATTGAACATTGAGGAATGGCTTGTAGAGCTCATAGTGTTGACAGTTGGGTAAGATTGGTGATATTTTTTTCCTTCTCTGCTAGAATGCATAACATCTTCCAGCACTATGAAATCTAACCAGTATTAAGGGTAGCAATTTATAACATTATCTTATAACACTTAACAGTATTTTGAGAATATTAACCCTCCTTCTCCATCTTTTCTAAGAGGTATATCCTCTTTCATTTCCTCCAAACATTGTGTACTTTGTTCACACATCAAACCTGGAACTTGGTGCCAACCATATTACTGGCTATGTGGCCTTCCATTGGAACAGTGAGACATGCCTCCTAGAAAGCCATGCATGCATTATGTTTATTGTATTAGATTTATTAATGGACCATCTAAACACAAAATTTTCAGACAATAATAGGTGTATTGAGACACAACCTTCATATATTAAAGATCATTAGTATTGAAGGATCAATATTCCAACTTTGATATCAAATATTTAAGGACAAAGAAAAGTCATTAAGCAAAATATAAATGATTTAACAAAAATTATAAAAATGTAGAATTGTCAAATTGTGCATTTTAGTAAAAATAAATCCAAATAAGAAATATGTATGAATTTTTAAATTTATTTTTGCATATAATGACATATTTGTAAAGTCAAGAAGGGAAGCAGGCATCTCATAACATACATTCTGCAGTGGCATCTTGCCTATGAACCTGTAACAGTGGCCACAGCCATTTGGGCATGGCTTCAGGTGTGCATGGAAGTGGAGAGAAAAGAGCATAAGGCATGGTCACTCTCTTGTGTGCTTTCTCTCTCGCGCGCTCTCTCTCTCTCTCTCTGTCTCTCTCTCTGTGTGTCTCTCTCTCTCTGTCTCTCTCTCTCTCTCTGTCTCTCTCTCTCTTTCCTCTTGGGTCTTGGATCAGATCAGAAGAACAGAGGTGCAGTGGTTCTTTATTCTTCTGTGTAAGTTGTTCCCAATAAAATATGAATTTATCATTTATCTTGGATCTAGTGAAATCATTACACCGACACTTTCAACATTCCATTCCATAACAAAAGGATGTGGAGACACCTATGCTTTTAAAGACAAGTGAAATTATTAAAAATATGTACCTAATGTTAGAATGAGTAGATGAGTGATTTCCTTGGACAAAGGTGAGAAATGAAGAATATAAATGTGATGTTACAACAGGTTAGATGGAGATATGAGAAACCTATCATGGAGCATTTCATTTCACAGTATGGCATAGATGGCTGGATGACATTGGTTATAGAGGTCTTTGATACATTAAAATGTGTGATTAAATCTACCTTTATGAGAAACATAAAAGAAAGAGAAAGAGAAAATTTCAGTATTTCCTGAAAACCTGTTAAAATAACATGACTAATAAATTAGTCATATGCTAATATCAAAAAGATGCATATACTACCCCATTTACCAGGTTCAGGTGCGGAAAATTCACAGGCAGCATTCCTTCAGGACACAAAAGCTTGAATGACATTTCATAATCTCAGTTATCAACTCCATTCAGAGTGTAAACAATGGCCAAACAATCAACTCATTAAGATTCAGTGATTAAGACCATGTAGAACATCATACCTAAATAGATAACTTTAAAAGATAAGCATCATTAATTTGTGGATAAAGGACCCCAAATTGTCAAGTAACTCATCTGTAATTTCAGATAGTAGATGACAAAGGAGTTCACTGAGTTCATTAAGAGGTGTTCCACCAATTTGAAAGAACACTGAGAATTATCTATAACATACCATACTGCATTCAAAAGCAACATATTTTAAAATCCAATATTAAAATATGAGAAAAATAACATTTATTCACTTCTATGAAAAGTTAGTTAATATACATTCTGGCAAATTCTGGAAGAAATATCAAATATGTATACAGTAAAGTAAAACAAGTTGATGGATTACTAGCAACAAATGTGTGTTGAAACTCAAGAAAAGTCCTGCATGGAAAGTATTTCTCCAAAATATTATGAAGTTTATAATGAAGATGTTCCTAGGTACCTGAAATTATTATATGCTTGCTTCTGTGTAATTCAGTGTGCTCTTTGGTGTTTCTGAAATTGTGTATCAGATCACCATTCTCAAGCAACTTAAAGCATGTATTCTAAATAAAAAACTTAATAAATTAAGGGAGTTGATTTAATATAACTTTCCAAATGTTATAATATTTAGGATCTAACATTGCTGAGAAACATTGAAACCAGTGGCACAGGAGAGAAAAGTCAGGAATAATATGCACAAGTGAACATTTGAATACAGTCAAAGAAATGATGTCATCTCAATGAATGGTACATGACTATTGAAACTTCTCATGGGAAAAAAAAATAAAACTTGAATCTGCCCCCATCTATAACTTGAAATGTGAGCTGGTTGTGTTATTCATGAACACAAACATGAACACACACACACCTACTATACATATATGTAATATATGCATATACATATATATATATATATATATATATATATATATCACATATGCTGTCTAATAAAGAAGGACTGGACATTCAAATAAACTGGAAAAAATGATCTTTACCCATAAAAGAAATCAATTCATAAAAAGGAACATCAAAGATACAGAGATTATGCAATTCAGAGAATAATATTGATATTACAAATAGGTATCTGTGTTCAAAAGGGAGAGCAGAAGATAAAATGCAGACTAAAGAAAGACAAGATGTTAAAGGGGACTCATGTGAAATTAAAAAATAAGCCTGAGAGCGTATAATACACTGAAGATGTCCAGTGGGTACTTCTAAAGGAAAGAGAATATCTCAACCATGGCTACCGTTGCTGGGATGAAACACGTGACCAAAAGCAGGTTGGAAAGGAACAGATTTATGAGGCTTACATTTCCACATTGTAGTCCATCATTAAAAGGAATCAAGTAAAAAACACAACAGGGTAAAATCCTGGAGGTAGAAGCTAATACAGAGGCCATGGAAAGGTCCACTTTCATATAGAGCTCAGGACCAACAAACTAGGGTTGTCCTGACAGTGATGGCCTTGGCCTTTCTACATCAATTACTAAATAAGAAAATGTGCTACAGGTAGATCTTATGTAGGCATTTTCTCAATTGAGGCTCCCTCCCTTCAGATGATTTTAGTTTGTGTCAAGTTGACCTAAAACTATCCAATACAATGAAGACAGTATTTTGACCATTTTTTTGTTTTTGAGAGGGAAGTCAGTCTTTCTGAGTTTAAACATAAATGTTAAAAGTTGAAGTCACAGGAAATGTCTGGGGAAAACCAGGTGTGGCCAGAGAACATGATGTAGGTGGTTATGACACAATATAAAATAGCTGAGCCAGAACAACATTATCTTTTGCGAACAGATCTATGATAACACATATGTCACATAGCATTCCTTACATGACTTAATTATGCTTTCTAGTAGTGAATAACTGACAGAACTAGGCCTCAGACCTACTTCTTTCTAACTTCAAAGCCATCTTTTCTTCAAAGGAAAACATCTTATTCCTTTTGAAATTGTAAAACAGAAAAGACAGAGAAGTAATTAAATTTGACTTTCAGAGACTTAAAGTAGAAGTTACAGATTTGGATTCCAGAACTATTTCAGAATAGGGACTACGATGTTATTCACTTATTCTCCTAGGTTTCCAGGTATATGCAACTTGTGTTTGTGTGTATGTGTGTTTGTATGCATATAGAGGGCTGAAGACAATCTCTGTTGTCTTTCCTGAGATGATTATTATCTTTGGTTTCTCCCTCCCTCCCCCATTCTTCCCTTCCTCCTTTCTTTCCTTTCTTCCTTCTCCTTTTTCTTCTTTTTCTTCTTATTCTTTTGTGACAAACCCCCACCAAACTCCCCAAGCAGGTGAGGCTGACTAAGCAGTGAATCCCAGGAATCTGTCTCAAACTTCCTGCTTTGTGATTACAACTGTATACTACATCTTGGATTCTGGTGATGGAATTTGGGTCCTCATGATTGCAAGCTAATTATCTTAGCAACTTACCTATCTTCTCAGCCTGCGTCTTTGTAACACTATGTTACACTACAGCAATTTGTTACACATTATCACGAAGAAAAGTCATGCCTGAGAACATTTAGCAGAATTCCCAAATAAATTAATATTCACAAGAACTGTCATAATATTTTAAGTCAGTTTACCATTTGTTGTTGGACCTCATTCATAGTTATACTTGGCCTATGATCCACAGGCTGAGTCATACCTGCATGGTTATATGAATTCTTATATTATATATTTGGAAATACGGGTTTATTTCCAGCTGTATCATACAAAGTTATTCATTCAGTGGCTATAATTAACCTCTTCCAGGGACCTTGGCCAGTGACTATTGAAAATGAATAAAAGAACCTGACTTCATGGAAAAAGGGCAGAAAAGCCCAATGAGGATATGTATGTATGTATGTATGTATGTATGTATTTGTTCATTCTGGTTTTCCTCAGTTTTGTTTGTACACAACAGTTAACCAATTTTACAATAATAATATCCTTTAAATTTTAACTCAACATTATAACACTTTTTAGACTTTTTATTTTGAGATATTTTACCATGAATAAAATTTAAGAAACAATTTGGAAAATTATTTACTAGAATTTTTCCAAAGGTAAAAGTAGGTTTCCGCACTGACCCCCACCGCTGGTCCTCTGCTGGAGCTCCAGGCTCCTGCCAGAGATCTTCCTATCCTCAAGGGACCATCCTGAGTCCCTGCCTGCCAGATCTTTGATCCCCATCGCCTAGCCTCTGTTGGAGCTCCTGAACACTACAGACGACCTGACTATCCACATAGGACCACCCTGAGTCCCCACTTACCTGATCTTTGACCCCCATTGCCAGACCTATGCTAGAGCAAATGCCTCTGCCAAAGACCCCCCTTTTCACTCTGGACCATGCTTAGTCTTCATCTGACTGATCTCTAACACCCATTGCTTGGCCTCTGCCTGAGGGAACTTCCTAGATCTGCTGTCAGCACACTAGACCCATTTATCCACACGTAACCACCCTGATTCCCTGCCTGCCTGGTCTATGATCTGGTCGCTGGGCCCCTGCCCATGGAAAGACCTCCTAGAGAGCTTGGAAGACTCAGAGCTACAGACATCAAAATTCTGACCCAATTAAACACGCCAGGGGAGTGCTTAGAGAAAAAGAGATCACACATGATCCACTGAAAGAAGTGTTGGGAAGAGGACAAAACAAGAAATTACCTAACAATAGAAAGACAATCATGATACCACCAGAAACTAGGTATTCTACAGGAATAGACCTGCATACCCCAAAGAAGAAGAAGCAGAAGAGAACAACTTAAAAATATCTTCATAAATGATAGAGGACTTCAAATACTATATGAGAAAATCCCTTAAAGAAATTAAAGATAAAACAACCAAAATTTGGAATAGAGAAAAAGACCATGCAAAAAATGCAAGAAGTGAAAATTTCTCTTAAAGAAAGGGAAGCCAAAAGAAAAGAAAACAAAAAGCAAAGGAAAAAAAGCAAAAAACAAAAACAAAAACAAAAACAAAAAATAAAAACATCAAACAGGTGAAGAAAACAGTTCAAGACTTGAAAACTAATAGAGAACATAAAGAAAACACAAACTGAGGGAATGCTGAAAATAGAAAAACTGGGCAAATATCAGGAACTACAAATGCAAGTATAACCAACAGAATACAAGAGATCGGAGAAAGAATCTCAGGCACTGAAGAAAAAATAGACGAAATAGATGCATCGACCAAAGAAAATCTTAAGTCCAACAAATCCTTAACACAAAACATCCAGGAAATGTCGAACACTGTGAAAAAGCCAAACATAAGAATAATAGGCATAGAAAAAGTCAAGGAAGCACAGATCAAAGGTGCAGAAAACATATTTAAAAAAATCATTAAAAAAAAACATTCCCAATTTGAAGAAGGACATGCCCATGAAAGTACAAAAAGCATGCTGAACAACAAGTAGACAGGACCAAAGAAAAAAAGGTCCATAAACACATAATAATCAAAACACATGACATGCAATATAAAGAAATAATATTAAGAGCAGCTAAGGAAAAAGGCCAGGGAACATACAGGCAGACATATCAAAATTACACCTAACTCCTCCATGGAAACTCTCAAGGCCAGAAGTCCTGGATAGATATTCTACAAGTACTAAGAGTCCACGAATGCCAGCCAAGGCTACTAAATCTAGCACAATTCTCAGTCACTATAGATTTTCACAATACGTATCGACACCCAGACCTACAGAAAGTTCTGGAAGGAAAACTCCAAACCAAGGAAGTCAACTATGCTCACAAAGACATAGGCAATAGATAATCCCACTTCACCAGAAACTAAAGGTAAAGCAGAGCAAATATATTCACAATACCACTGCCAACAACAAATCTAAAACAAGTATTAACAATCAATGGTCCTTACTTTAACTAAACATTAATGGTCTTTTCTCACCTATAAATGGCACAGGCTAACAGAATGGATACAAAGACAGAATGCATTCTTCTGTTGCATACAAGAAACACATATAAGCTTCATTATAAAGACAGACATTACGTCAGGATAGAGGGTTGGGAAAAGATCTTCCAATGTAATGGACCCAAGAAGCAAGCAGGTATGGCTATTCTAATATTTAACAATTTAGACTTCAAACAAAAATCAGTCAAAAGAGATGAAGATGATAATTTCGTATTCATCACAGAAGAAATCCTTCAACACAAAGTCTCAGTTCCGAACACCTATGACCCAAATACAAAGGTGCCCACAATCACAAAAGAAACACTATTAAAACTCAAAGCTCACATAAAACCTTACACACATATCGTGGGAGACTTCAACACCCCACTCTCACCACTAACAGGACCAACAGTCAGAAACTTAACAAAGAAACAAAAGAACTAACAGAAGTTATGTCTCAATTGGGTTTAATATAGATGTCTGTCTACATAACATTCCATCCAAACACAAAAGAATATACCTCCTTCTCTCGTCCATATAGAACCTTCTCTAAAATCAACCACACACTAGGCAACAAAACAAATCACAAACACACAAATCACAGAAAACCTACAAACTCATGGAAGCTGAACAATGCACAATTGCACCATACCTGGATCAAAGAAGAAATAAAGGAAGAAATTAAGGACAACCTAGAATTCAACAAGAATGAGGACACAAAATACCCAAACTTATAGGACAACTTGAAAGCAATGCTACAAGGGAAGATCATTGCACTAAGTGCCCATATGAAGAAAACAGAGGATAGTCACATTAGAGAATTAACAACACAAATAAATGCCTTAGAACAAAAAGAAGATAATGTACCTAGGAGTAGTAGACACCAAGAAATAATCAATTTGAGGGCTGAAATCAATAAAGTAGAAATCAGGAAAACAATACAAAAAATCAATGCAACAAAGAGTTGTTTTTTGCAGAAAATCAAGAAGACAGACAAACCTTTATCTAAACTAACGAAAAAGCAGAGAGAGAACATGCAAATTAACACAATCAGAAATGAAAAGCATAACATAACAATGGACACTGAGGAAATCCAGAAAATTTTTAGGTCATACTTTAAAAACCTGTACTCCAACAAATTTGAAAATTCAAAGGAAATGGACAAATTTCTGGATAACTATTACTTACCTAAATTAAATCAAGAACAGACAAACAACTTAAATAGACCTATAACCCCAATGAAATAGAAGCAGTCATCAAAAGCCTCCCAACCCCCCCCAAAAAAAAAGTCCAGGACCAGATGGCTTCTGTGAAGAATATTACCAGAAATTCAAGGATGAGCTAATACCAATATTCCTCAAATTGTTCCACACAATAGAAACCAAAGGTTCATTACCAAAATCTTTTTACTAGGCCACAATTACTTTGGTACCCAAGCGACACAAAGACACACCTAACAAAGAATACTATAGACCAATATCCTTTATGAACATTGATGCTAAAATTCTGAGTGAAATACTGGCAAAACAAATCCAAAAACACATCAGAGAAATCATCCACCATGGCCAAATAGGCTTCATCCCTGGATTGCAGGCATGGTTTGAAATAAGAAAGTCTATCAATGTGATCCACCATAACAAACTGAAGAAGAAAAACCACATGATCATCTCACTAGATACTCAAAAAGATTTGACAAAATTCAACACCCTTTCATGATAAAGATCTTGGAGAGATCAGGAATAACAGGAACATAACTAAACATAGTAAAACAATACATAGTAAATCAACAGCCAACATCAAACTGAATGGAGAGAAGCTTGAGGTGATTCCTCTTAAATCAGGAACAAGACAAGGCTGTTCTCTCTCTCCATATCACTTCAATATTGTACTTGATATGATTGCTAAAGCAATAAAACAACAAAAGGAGATCAAGGGGATACAAATTGGAAAGGAAGAAGTCAAACTTTCACCATTTGCAGATGATATGATAGTTTACATAAGTGACCCCCAAAAAACTACTAGGGACCCCCAGCATCTGATAAATACCTTCATCAAGCTAGCAGGATACAAGATAAACTAAAAAAAAAATACAGTAGCTTTACTATATACAGACAACAAAAAGGCCAAGAAAGAAATCAGAGAAACATCACCCTTTACAAAAGCCACAAACAAGATAACATATCTTGGAGTAATGCTTACCAACAAGTAAAAGACCTATATAATATGAACTTTGTGTCTTTAAAGAAAGAAATTAAAGAAGATACCAGAAAATGGAAAGATCTCCCATGTTCTTGGATAGCTAGGATAAACATAGTAAAAATGGCAATCTTGCAAAAAGCAATCTACAGATTCAATGCAATCCCCATTGAAATCCCAGCACAATTCTACACTGAACTTGAAAGGATAATAACCAACTGTATAGGGAAAAACAAAAGACACAGGATAGCCAAAACATCCCTGTAAAATAAAGGAACTTCAGGAGGCATTACCATTCTGAACTTTAAGCATTACCACAGAGCTATAGTCCTGAAAACAGCCTGGTATTTGCACAGAAATAGATAGATAGACCAATCAAATTGAATCAAAATCCTGACATTCACCCACACAACTATGAACACCTTTTGTCCAAACAGCTTAAAGTATACAATGGGAGAAGGAAAGCATCCTCAACAAATGATGCTGGCACAACTGGATGATGGTGTGTGGAAGACTGCAGATAGACCCATTTCTATTGCCATGCACAAAACTCAAATCCAAATGGATCAAAGACCTCAGCATAAATCCTGTCACACTGAACTTCTTAGAAGAGAAAGTGGGAGGTACACTTAAACAAATTGGTACAGGATACAGCTTCATGAACATAACTCCAGTGCCATAGACTCTGATACTGACAATTAATAAATGGGCCCTCCTTAAACTTAGAAGCTTCTGTAAGGCAAAGGATATAGTTGACAAGACCAAACGGCAGCCCACAGACTGGGAAATGTTCTTCACCATTCCTCCCTGTGCTGATCTCCAAAATATAAAAAGAACTCAAGAAATTAATCAACAAGACACCAAACAACCCTACTAAAAATGGAGAACAGAACTGAGTAGAGAATTCTCAATAGAGGAAATCAAAAGGCTGCAAGACACTTAAGAAAGTGCTCAACATCCTTAGCTATCAAGGAAATGCAAATCAAAACAACTTCAAGGTACCATCTTACTCCTGCCAGAATGGCTAAAATTAGAAACACCAATGACGTCTTATGCTGGAGAGGATAAGGAGAAGGGTGAACTCTCCTAAATTCCTGGTGGGAGTGCAAACTTTTACAGAATTTTTGGAATCAGTATGGTAGTTCCTCAGGAAAATGGGTATTTGTCTACCCCAGGACCTGGCAATCCAACTCTTAGGCATATGCCGAAATAATTTATATCCATGCAACAAAGACATATTCAATGATGTTTATAGCAGCATTGTTTTAATAGCAAGAACCTGGAAGCAACCCAGATGTCCCTAAACTGAAGAATTGCACATTTACACAATGGAATACTACCCTGTGTGTGGGGAAACAAACAACAACAATAAAAAAACAATGGAATCTTGAAATGCGCAATCAAATGGATGGAACTTGAAGAAATCGTCTTGAATAAGGTAACTCAGTCACAAAAAGAGGAACATGGTATGTACTCGCTCATATATGGATTTTAGACATAGAACAAAAGGCCACCAGCATGTAATTCATATTGCCAAAGAAACTAGTATAGAAGGAGGAATCTAAGATATTCATATAAGGTCCCTCACAGAAGTGGAAAGGGACAAGATCTCCTTAGCATATTGTTGTGAGTGGAGATGAAGCTAGGAAAAAGTGAAGGGGAAAGAGCAAATCATGTGGGGCTCAGAATATTGAGTTAGGGGAGGAATAGATGAGACTAGAGAAAGAGAGTGGGTGGGGGGAAAGAGAGAGAGAGAGAGAGAGAGAGAGAGAGAGAGAGAGAGAGAGAGAGAGAGAGAGAAAGAATAAAAGATGGAGCCATTAGAGGTCTGAAGAGAAAACTGACTCTAGAGAAATGTCCAGAGAACTACAATACTGACTTCAACTAACAATTTAAGCAATAGTGAAAAGGCTACCATTAATGCTCTTTCCTGATAATGAGATTGATGACTAACTTATCCACCATCATAGACCCCTCATGTAGTAGCTGATGGAAACAGAAGCAAACACCCACATCTAAACACTGAACTGAAGTGGAATCCAGATGCAGAGAGGGAGGACAACACCAGGCTACAGAAACAAACAGAAACAGCTGACCTGAACAAGGAGCTAATGGGCCCCCAGACTGATAGCTGGGAATCCAGCATTGGACTGACTCAGACCCCCTGAACATGGGTCTCAGTTAGTAGGCCTGGGCATTCTAAGGGACCTCTGACAGTGGAACAAGGGTTTATTTCTTGTGCACAAAAGACCTTTGGGAGCATATTCTCCATGGAGGAATACTCCCTTAACCTAGAGGCAGGGGGGAAGTCCTTCTCCATACTCCAGATGACTTGACAGATTTAGATGGCGTTTCCTGGAAGGCATCACCCTACATGTGAATTGGGAGGGGGAATAGGAAGGGAGGGTTGTCGGTATGAAAGGGTGGGAGAGAGGGAAAGAGGGAGGGAGGCAGAAAGAGGAAACTAGGATCAATATGTAAAATAAAAATAAAAAATAATAAAACAGTATGGTTCTATCTAACAAGTAGGATGATATTAATACAATTTACTTATCTTATTCAACTTTACATGCTTGTTTGTTGTGTGTATTTATTTATTCACAAATTTCTTGTTTGCCTATCATCATGTATCCATCACCACAATTACTCACAAAAGGTTATATCACTGCAAACGTGTTTCATTTGAATGCTTGCTAATCCCGTCAGTGTCTGCCAAGCTTTCTTTCCCTGTGCCTAAACCCTTACAATCACTAATAGCTTTATCTTTATAGTTTCATTCCTCTGAGAAAAATATAGAAATGTGATCATCTAGCACATAATCACTGAGATTACCCTTTATCCCTCAGCACTGTTTCTTGGGATTTGTCCAACTGATTAAAGAAATCAATTTTTTGTTTCATTGTCAAGTGATATTTCATGACATGGGTTCACTAGTTTGTTTAGCTATTAGCCTACTGAACAGTACCTGACTTTTTTCCATTCTGAGGTTATTATGAATTCAATTCCTATGAACATTTATGTAAAGGTTTTAATGTGAACATGAATTTTTATTTTTCTGGGATAAATGCCCAAGTACATAATTACTATATAATATGGCAATTATATGTTTAATTTTTATGATAAATTAGTCAACTGTTTTCTAAAGATGTATATTTCTTCTACATAAATTGCAATAGTTTTTTTCTGCATTGCTTATGATTTAGTCTCTCCCCCCTGATTATTTCATACACACATTAACTTATATACTATTTTTATTGCCTACTATGTTCTTACCACTGATCAAGTACTGAGGTTGTACTGTTAAAGGAGACAATTGTTTTCTACCATCTTGTATAAAAGAAAAGTAAGAAAAGATAGCAGTAAATCCTTAAGTCAAAGCTTATCTTGATCAAATGTGGAAGTACAAATAGTAGGGTCAGTTTAACTCAGCTGATACTAGAAGGGTATGTTGACTAAGGTAGCTAAGGAAGACTTGCAAGCTGAGAATTGCCCGGTGAGACAATATTCCTTTCTGGGGAAAATTGTGTGCATGGTGAAAGAGTAGTTGGTGTCAAAGTTATGGGATATGGTTGTGTAGCAATTTCTTCAGACATAAAATGTTCCTTTTGTGAAGGGAGTATCCTTCCATGGAGAATGTGCTCCCAAAGCCTTTTCATGCACCAGGAATACCCTGGAATACATCCTGCTTCTACTGTTAGTGGTCCCTTATACTGCCCAGGCCTTCTAACTGAGACCCACGTTCAGTGGCTTGAGTCAGTACAATGCTGATTCCCCAGCTATCGAGTCTGGGGTTTCATGAGCTCCCCCTTTTTTCAGGTTAGCTGTGTCTGTGGGTTTCTGTAACCTGGTCTTGACCCCTTTTCTTATCACTCCTCCTCTCTGCAACTGTATTCCAGGAGTAGGGCCTAAAACCTACTCCTAATGACTTGACAGATTTTGTTGATCCCTCCTGGAAGGCATCACCCTCCCTGTGGAGGGATAGGATGGGAGGAAGGTCAGGGGGCATGGGAGGGAAGAGAAGGGAGAGGGAACTGTGAACAATATGTAAAATAAGAAGAAAATATATATATATATATATATATATATATATATATATATATATATATATATAATGCTCCATTTGGAGGAAAGCTCAAGACTTTGGATGTTCTAAAAGGAAGCTCCTTAAAACTTAGAATGCATACAACTACTTCATAAACTCTTGAGAATGATTAGCTACCCAAGGTCTGTTCCTCTTCCCATTTATAACAGCAGTAAAGACTGAAGAGAATCCCCCTTAGACCAAGCTGGCTGCTTGGAAGAGGCTGCAAGTCACACCATGGGTTCCAGGGTTTATCGATTATCATTCTAGTCTTGCAGCTTCTGTTAATTCAGCAGCCATTCTTGCTCCTGTAAGTAACCCCTCACTAATATTCTTGTAAGTTACCCAAATAAAAAACATAGTTGGATTTTGGTCTATGACAGACCCTATTTGAGGTGACTGTTCTTTAAATTAATTTTTTATTTAATTTATTTTCATACAATAGATTTTGATCATGGTTTTTCCTTCCTGAATCCCCTGAAAAATCCTCTTTGCCTTACTACCTATCCAACTTCATGTTCTTTCTCTTTCTTTCCTTCAATAACTGAAAAGAAAAACAAAAATTGAAAATAAACACACAAGACAAACATTATCCAAACAATATGGATAGAAATCCCATTTAAAAAAACAAACAAACAAACATGGAATTGTTTTGTGTTGGCTAGCTGTTCTTGAATATGGGCCTAGAGTGGAGTGTATTTGATATATCCAATACACCCCATTAAAGAAAACTTAATGTATTTTTATTATTGTTTTTAATTATAATACAATTATGTGATTTTTCCCTCTCCCTTTCTACTCTCAAACATTCCCATTTACCCCATTTCATTTTCTGTCAAATTTGTCACCTCTTTTTTTTTTTTTTTTTTTTTTTTAACTACCAAACACATGAATACATAATACTGTTCTGTCTGTATAATGTCATCCATATGAATACAAACTCATTGCTAGCCCCTTAGTATTGGATAAACAACTGGTATCCTCTTCCCTGGGAGAACCATTTCTCATGCACTTAACATCTCTCAATTGCCTATAATTATTTGTTTAAGTGTGAAGTCCTGCAAACACCCTACTTTAACGTTAACATGTCCAATGATATCTGAGTTGTTTAGGTCTTATTTAGGATGTTATGTTGTTAAACAAATATAATTCCTAACCACATTCTAAATGTCTATCCTTAAGATATCAGATAAGTGTAGTTCTCACTGCCCATCAAAGAAACTTCTCTTTCCAATAGAAGAAAACAATTACAGGAAAACACAACTGATTAAAACACAAAGAACAAGAGATCATGAAGATTTAGTACTCACTTCAAAATCCTAGAACTAATACTAATATGTTTCTGATCAAAAGGTTTATTCTATGTGAAACATTGACCTTAAACAGAAATAGTCAATTTCTGAATACATCGTCAATTTCTGAATACGTAATCTCATCTCTACATAGCTAAAATTTGAAGGTAATTATTTGGCATAAATATGTTATGGAGAACAAATTATGACATCAGATTTTGTTCAGCAAACCAATTCTGCAAATAAACAAACACACACACACACACACACACACGCACACACACACACACACAGAGAGAGAGAGAGAGAGAGAGAGAGAGAGAGAGAGAGAGAGAGAGAGAGAGGGAGTTGAATTTCATAGTGATTTTAAATGCTTTGAACTTTTCTGTGAATATACAGACTAACTGCTAATCTCGCAGCTGTGATTACTATAATGGATGTTAATATACCCTAAAGCAGGTTTGATTATTGTTGTTTATCTACAAACAACACATGCAAAGGGGCTTCTTGTTTGAAAACATCCCTATGGTCTTGGCAGAATAGGAATTAGGAACAGATTTCAAGATAAACACTCCTCTGTCCTAATTCACAAGTGATCCACAATAAATCTAAGGAGAGGGAAACTGTGTCAGGATTTAGTTTGAAAAGAGACAAAATTCAAATTGTTTTTCTTTACTTCCTCTGTGTGCCTATCTCCATGGACAGTAAAATTCATTGAATTGGTGATATATTCCTCTTTTATGATAATCATTTATATTCATCCATGTGGATGTGAATCAGATACTTCACCATACTATAGCAATGGAAAAGATAGTGTTGATACAAAAGATACAGTAAATCAGAAAACATAATGTACATTAGTAAAATTTACAAGCATTGATCAGGCTGGTACAATCAAATTAGAAGTATTTATAGCTATCATATATTGAAAATATCCTGAAAATCTTAAAGTGGTATACTTGACATAGATATTAACAATTGGAATTTATAGTATCTGCCCTGAAATTGAAAAACAAGTCATAAAATAAAATACTTAAAGCAAGACCTAACATATACTTAGCATGTTATTGTATTAAAATATCAAATTAAGCCAGGTAGTGTTGGTGTACTTCTTTTATCCCAGCACTTGGGAGGCAGAGGCAGGTGGATTTCTGTGAGTTCAAGGTCAGCCTGGTCTATAAGGCTAGTTCCAGAATAGCTAGGGCAATTACACAGAGAAATCCTGTCTCAAAAAACCAAAACCCAAAAAAGAAAAAAAAAAACCACACACACAAAATCTCCAACTAAAAGACAGAGTTGGTAATATATGTCTAAGGAAATAAAATGCGAGTTGCTGAATGTTTTCCTGACAAACATACACACACACACACACACACACACACACACACACACACACACTCACACACACACACAAACAAACATCAATCATCAATCTGTTTGCAAGCATACTAGCTTTCCTTGAGTGTTAAAAAAAAAAAAACAGGAACACACCTTTGATCAAATGCAAACTAGTTTTGCTTCCCCAAGGGAGTTGGCATTATACTGGAGCACTTTGTTTGCTGAGTTCAATAAGTTTGTGACTAAACCAGAGCTATCATAGACAGGATAGACAGTGGTCATTATAGCAAAGCATTTGGAAAACCAAGAAATGGTTTCTGAAAATTATGGAGGAATTGAGAAAGGAACTAATTTATTGAGTGAGTGGAAGGAACTTATTGTTTCCCCATTCACTTCTTTCTTTACAAGTAAATTTTTCTCAGTTCAAAATTTATCTAAAATATCAAAAATCATGATAATGAGAATTTATAACCATCATGTCTCCAGTGTTTTACAAAGGCAGACATTAGTAAATGGGCACAGCCCATTACCACTTCTCTAAAGCCAAAAGTGGACTTGATGGTTATGGACCGCATCAGCAAGAACATGACAGTTTGTCAGACCTTCAAGACAAGACCTTCAGAAAAGTGAGAATTCAAAGAATGAATGTGGGAAGTGAACACTAATGTGCCCACATGGGATGCCACAATGAAAACCATTGTTATGCATGCGACTAGGAAGATTGAGTCAGGGTAGGAATAGAAGATGAGAGAGAGAGAGAGAGAGAGAGAGAGAGAGAGAGAGAGAGAGAGAGAGAGAGAGAGAGAGAGAGAGAGAGAGAGAGAGAGAGAGAGAGAGAGCGAACATAAAAGAGGAAGCTATCATTGCTTTGAAGAGAAAACTGAACCTAAGGAAAGGTCTAGATACCTACAAGGCCAACTCCAACTAACAATTTGTGCCACCATTGAAAGGCTACCATAAATGCCCTTTCTGATAGTGAGATCATCAACCAAATTATCCACCGTCATGGCGCCCTCTAGTACCTGTTGGAAACAGAAGCAAAAACCCACAACTAAACACTGAGTTTAACTAGATTCCAGATGCAGAGAGAGAGAGAGAGGACTAGACCAGGTTGCAGACACATACAAAGAAAGCTGACCTGAACAAGGAGGAGCTAATGGGCTCCCTGATTGATACATGGGAATCCAGCATGGGACTGACTCAGCTAATATGGGTCTCAGCTAGAAGGACTGAGCAGTCTAAGGGACCTCAGGCAGTAGAACCAGCATGTATTACTGGTCCACAAAAGGACCTTGCGGACATATTCCCCCATGGAGCGATACCCCCTTAACCTAGAGACAGGAGTGAAGTCCAAATCCCTACTTCAAATGACTTGTCAGATTTACATGACTTCACCTGGATAGCATAGCTTTACAAGTGGAATGGGGGTGGGGGGAATGGGAGGGGAGGGTGGTCAGAGTGCATGTGTGGGGAGAGAGAGGGTAAGAGGGAGGGATGGAAGGAGATGAAACTGGGATCAACATGTAAAATCATAAGTAAAAAAAAAAAATAAAGAAACTCATTGCTGTGCTTGGAAACTCAAAAGCTATTAATGAGAATAGAAACAAAAGCTGTCCACTGTTGTGTTATACTTAAAACATAGGAAGGTCAGCTTAATAAGCAAGCCAGCAGAGGACAGTTGAGATAATCAGAAAGACTCTTTAGATTTGCTGTTCAGGTTATCATACATTAGGATATTTATATGCTGCATCAATTTTTATAAAAATGTTTTTATGAAATTTTATAAAAGTTAAATATTGGGTAGAAAGGACTAAGTTTAATAGAAGTGTTTTTTTTTTAACAAAACTTCCTTGCTTTTACTTGTAGAGCTCCTATTTCTTCTAATTTTTCTTTGAAACTTCTAAAATTCAATAAATAATTTATGTTGATGAAATTGATGTAGATGAGCCAGGGAACATGTAGTTGGAGTGCTTAGTATTTATATTTTGTTTCCAGGTAATATATTTCAAGCAATTTTTTTCTCCAACTCCTCCCAGATCTGCCTTCCTCCCTAACTACCAAACATTATGTTCTTTCTGTGTTTCTCTCTCTCCGTATCTCTCATTGTTTCAAAATAAAACACTAATTTAGAGAAGACTCATATGAGAAGTTGCTTACATTTACAAAGTAAAACCATATTTTTAATGATAAGAATGGAAACAATAATTACTTGCTTCCTCTTTGGGTTGAAATAATATTGCCTTTCATTAAATGATGCGATTTTGGAAAATTATGACCCAGAGAATCATGTAGTAAAGCTCACACAAGCTCAATCTTCTTCCCTCCCTCTAACACTCTCCCCTTTGTTCCTTTCTAAATAGATTGCATTTCATCAGATTTACTTGAAAGATTAAAGTTAAAGATTGTTTCAATAATTCTTAGAACTATAGAAGAATGTTAGTTATTTAAAATTAAGCATATTTCACCTATAAACAAAATTAAAATATATGTAGTTAATTAAATTTTAAGAAGTCACAGAAAAAATAGTAAAATGATTTTCAATCTGATAAGACTAATTTAGAACAGTAGAAACACATTGTGTTTAAAACATAGCTGTGTATTTATTTATGTATAATTATATAATCATTTGTGCAATAATTAATAAATATATATACATTTTCAAGAAATTTAAGGTTTAAGAATGTACTTTGAACAATTGTGAGTCTATACAATTATATTCAAACAACCATGTTGTTTTCAAATTTTTTATTTGTAGATTTTACTTTTTATAACTCTGTGATATTATGTCTTATTAAAATAATTATTATAATTGGATAATACAATAAATCTATTTAATATCCCAAAAAGAAAGGGTAAAGTGAAAAATTATCTGAAACAATGTTTCTGTGTATATGTGAGTTTTTGTGTACATGTATGAGAACATGTATATCTGTATTTGTTTCTCTCTCTGTGTGTGTGTGTGTGTGTGTGTGTGTGATAAACTCTTCAGAAAAGGGAAAAGTTGATGCCAGGACACAACATATTCTGGAGCTCTAACCAGTGAAATCTGATGCTTTCCTGTCTGGAAAATCTACGTGAATCTGCCTGCACTGAGTGCTTGTCTAGGAACAATTGCTTTTAGTCCTCGTATTGTCACAAACCTCAAGAATAAGACTGGGAAACTAGGATTGAATAGGAAATAACCGAATTCTCATCCTTGTCTCATAATCCCTTTTTAGCAATAGAAAGTTAATTCAGAGTAGCATACCATATACTTAGCACCCTGGTGAACCCTCCACAACCAGGATTTGCCTCCACAACTGACATTTCTAAATCCACTAGGTACATTTCTTTATTCCATATTTAAAATCTCTTCTTTCAGCCTCAACATCAGACAAGGATTAAATTTGGCTCAGATTCTGTAATTGATCTGTTTTCAAAGTAATTGAAAATAGCATTTTGTGTCATTATTGATAAGCCATTTAGATGTAAAAATCAATCTTCTCCCTCTCTCTGTTCAAGGTATAAATGTTTAGAGAGTTAGTGAATACTTTCAAAGGAAGAACAAGCAAGGTTCATTTGGGTTTCTTCATTAATTTCCTTTAATATTTGCTAACGTTAAACAGAATCTACATGAGGATTTCTTATAAAAATAACATTTAGGGCTTACATAATTGTTAAGCTGTGGCTGCAAAAATTCATGTCATCTTCATGAACCACTTTGTTGTTGCTGTTGGGCAAACAGTTGTAGAAACCAGAGAAGCCATAGAGCCAACAGTACTGGACTTCCCAATTCTAAGTCAGTTGTTCTTAGAATCTGTCATCTCAGAATCACCTAAAGCCCAGTGCCTAGGTCCTCTGTCCTGGGTTTCTTCTGATTGAGTAGTATGGGAAGTCACTGGAGAGTCTGCATTTCTGGCATGTGTCTAGTTGCCACTATTGTTACTATTGAGGGCCCCATACAAAACAAGTGTTCTAAACCACCATGAAGAAGCTATTATAGACAAATGAACAAATCATGTTGTTGTCACAATAAAGATATTAAGTACACATTTTTGAAAAAATAAAATTAAAGTGCAGATGTGGAAAGAACATTCTCAAAGCTACCTTGTAAGGTATGTTTCAGTGTATCCATGCTGATATAATCAAGTTCCCTAGACTTTGTAATTTATGAAGGGCAGTAATTCATTTCTTATTGCAATTGAGGCTCAGAAACACAAAGTGAAAACAGTCTCATGCAGTGGTAGAGAACAGCTGAGAGAGGTATTTGAATTTATGTAGTAGATGGCCCAAGGATTCTTGAATCAAAGAAGACTGATTCAAGAAAACATAAGAACACTCTGAAGAAGAGAGCTGTGTGGAGATGACAGTAGTAAAGAAAGTTGAAGGAAAGGTTTTCATTGTGAAAAATTGTACTGTGAGGTCAAGTGGGGGCAAACACTGGGTATTTGGGTTTAGCAGGATGGGTTTATATATATATATAAATATATATACATACATATATATATGTATATATATGTATATATATATAAAATTTCAGTGGGGATGTGGGTTTAAGAAAAAGGTAAGCTAGAAAACATTGTTAACACTGGACACAAATTTGAGATACTTTGCCATAATAGAGAGCCCAGAAGTGAGAAGGTACATAAAAAGCTTCCTAGAACACTGAGCTGTTTTGTTTTATATTTTAAGGAACAAATTCTAGCATATTTACATTATGATTGTTATACTCCAATAGAAATTGATAAATGATGACAGGAAAAGCGAACATAAATTTTAGAACCGCATTCTTTTTTTAATTTTATTAATAATATAATTTAAAAATTTTACATGTCGATCCCAGCTTCCTCTCACTCCCTCCCTCTCACCCTCTTTCCCCTGTGACATGTACCCTGGTCACCCACCCTTCCCATCCCCCACCCCCATTCCACTTGTAGGGCTATGCTATCCAGGTGGGGTCATGTAAATCTGTCAAATCACTTAAAGTAGGGACTAGGACTTCTCTCCTGTCTCTAGGTTAAGGGGGTATCCCTCCATGGGGGATGTGTCCCCAAGGTCCTTTTGTGCATCAGGAAACATCCTGTTTCTACTGTCTGAGTCCCCCAGACTGCTCAGTCCTTCTATCTGAGACCCATATTAAGGGGGTCTGAGTCAGTCCCATGCTGGATTCCCAGCTATCAGTCTGGAGGGCCCATTAGCCCCTCCTTGTTCAGGTCAGCTGTCTTTGTGTGTTTTTGCAACCTGGTCTAGTCCTCTCTCTCTGCATCTGGATTCTAGTTCAACTCAAAGTTTAGCTATGGGTGTTTGCTTCTGTTTCCAACAGGTACTAGATGAGGGCTCCATGATGTTGGATAATTTAGTTGATGATCTCACTCTCAGGGAAGGACATTTATGGTAGCCTTTCCACGGTTGCTCAAATTGTTAGTTGGAGTCAGTCTTGTATGTCTCTAGACCTTTCTTTAGGTTCAGTTTTCTCTTCAAACCAATAATGGTTCCCTCTTTTATATTCTCTCTCTCTCTCTCTCTCTCCCTCTCTCTCTCTCTCTCTCTCTCTCTCTCTCTCTCTCTCTCTCTCTCTCTCCTGTCTTCTATTCCTACCCTGACTCAATCTACCTAGTTGCACGTGCTTTCCTCTCCTCCCCTCCTCTTTCTCCTATTCCTCTATCCATTTACTGCCCCCCCCATCACCAGCCTATAATTCACACCACCAGAGGAACTAGGATACATGGTGTATTCTAAGAGATTCATATATGGTCCCTCACAAAATGGGGAAGGGTCAAGAACCACATTCTTTTATTGGTGTAATTTATTTATTCATGGTCATTCTTTGCATTTAATAAGCCTTACGAAACTTTCTTTTGTTGTTGTTTTTTTTGTTTTGTTTTGTTTTTTTTGTTGTTGTTGTTATGTACACAGTGGTCTGCCTGCATGTTGGCCTCTGATGGCTTTGAAACATAATAAGGTTGCTGAGAATTGAACTCATACTTCTGGAAAAGCAGCCAGTGTTCTTAAATTCTGAGCCCTCTCTCAATCCCCCTAAGCTACAATGACACTGTTTCTTACTCTTATGTAAGCTATTATATTAAGAAGAGAATCACTTTCCTATTCCAGTAAACTTTGCCCTGTGACATGTGCCCAGGAGATTTCCATATCAGACCATCACCTAGCCACACAAGAACTCTTAGCCTTTCTTCAGCATTTATCATTTTGATAGTACTTTTCAAGTATTAGCTAATTTGCCCTAGAAAATATGTATGGTAAAAATGTATTTATCCCCACTTTAGGATTAGACAATAAAATGAAAAAGCAATGCAAAAAGATGTGTCTTCAAGGCCACAGACTGAAGAGACTATGATCAAGGACATAAAAGAATGCCAAAGGTTACACTATACATCACTAAATAGTAAAGATGATATTAGAAGAATGTCGCTATTTAATATGTTTTCCTAATCCCTTAAATATAATTAGAAGGGATAATCTGACCATAGCAAGTGTATATCTCTAAAGGCATGGTTTTATAAAGTGAGACCATGGCAATGGTTGCTAAATTTCAGTCTTTCCCTTTTGCTGAACACCCAAAAGAAAACAACTTTTTGGTCATGCTAGTTCTTATTATGCTGACTTACACATTTTCTTTTCTGGTCCCTCCTTATGTGTCTATCTAGGATAAGTCAAAACATTCTCAAGGAAATACTTGACTGTCCCTACAAGGTGCCATGAGGTTGCTATCAAATACATTGTGTCTGTCTTCCTTTTTCTTCTTTTTCAACCTTTTGGATACTGGCCAGAACTTAAGTATTTTTCTTTTTTGTTTTTTGTTTGTTTTTGATTCCTAGGATTTCCTTAATCTTCATCAGAATCCTCCTTCTCCATTATGCGGCCACACCAGTACCTCCATGCTAATTCATATGGCATGCTTTTCTTCCTTTTTCATCTTCAATTTCCTACCCTCACCAGCTGCTGGAATTTCCATGTTGCCTTTTCAAGGTGGTTTTCTTCTAAACACTAACAAAATTATGTTTCAATCTAAAATTATGTTTAAGGTTTTCCTAAAGTATCCTTGGGCATTGAATAGTTAGGGGTTGAAAGGTTAATTTGAACTAAAATTAATGATAGGAATTAGGCCAAACTCTGGAAATGCATACTTTTATCTACTATATTTTCTAATATAAATGCTACTTTATTTTCAAATTTATTGTTATGTCAGAAATCTGAGGCTCTGAAGAGAAAAGAAAAAAAAAAGAATCTTGAAGATTGAGCTGGAAAATTCAAGTGGAAGACTGGATAGAGGAAGAGTGACAAATGCATACCTTTGTGCTGTGGCTTAGACTCAGCTTGCCAACGTGTTTTAACAGGACCAGAAGATGAAATAACTTTCTAGTGTGTAAGCCTGGCTTAATTATAAATTCCCACTTGTATACTTTCCTTGGGTATATTTGGTACTTGATTTTTCTGAGACACCCAACGTCACATTCAATGAAAATTAAGTAAATTCTAGGTCTACTCCCTCTATGACTCTACACCAGTAGCAGAACTGTGGTTCTTGGCTGCATGAACTAATAGCTGATTAACATGCTGTATCTCAAATACCCCTAGGAATTAAATTGAACCTCTTCATCAACACAGCCTGGCAACCTCTCTTCCTGCCTTTGAATTAATGAAACAGATATAAGTTATTAAGAGTGAAAAATCCCTTTATTTAAAACACAAATATCTGTGACAGTAGCAGGAGCATGTAACAAAGAACTAGTCAGGGAAATTGGTTTTTGAATAATAGTTTCTATCACACTTCTCTTCAAATGTGGTAACATATCTCTCTATTAAAATTATATAGGGAGTTGTGACTTTTAAATATTTTTGTAAATTAGTAGTGTCCCATGAAGAAATTCAGCTTCTGGGTACCCACTCATTGCAGGAAGCAGATAGTAGCAAGATAACAGACAACCAAGATGATTTCCAAGATGAACTTTGGTCTGTTATCTAGCACCACAGTAGCTCACTGAATCAGTTTTCTAATTTCTAGTTCTGAATAAAAGTTACCATTTCCTAGAATCCTTATAGGTTAAAATTATAAATGTTGAGATAATGATCAATGTAGTAATGGCTGCAAACACAAAGTGTGTTTTGCACATTGATTCAATGGCATTTACTTAACAATTATTTATTATATTTTGATATTCCATGGATGACCACACAGTGAACATGCAATAAAGACAGAGAATCTCACTTACCAGAGAACCAGACAGATACTATCCAGTCAGTCTACCAGGAAATATAGATTTCCCCAAAGGCTTTTCAGATTTTAATAGACATATTGCTGGGCCAACATTAATTGTGTAACTTGACTTACTCTAGAAGTTTGAAAAATATTTCCCATAAGAATGTATCATTTAGAGGCTCAAATTTAACTCAATGGTAAGCCTTTTCCTTGCGTGCATAAAGGCCTGGATTTAATCTCTACAACTGATGGACACCCTGCTACTTCCACCAGAGAGAACACATATACATGCTCCGAACAATAGAAGAAAGAAATGGTAGTAGATAGGAAGACAAAAACATTTAGAGCAATGGTAAAATAAGGTAGAAATGCTTAGTTTAGAACAGGCAAAAGAAATAACATCCAAGATAGATGTGCATAATCCAAATTCTGTGTAAATCCCAACTGTGAGTGGTTCAATAGAATGGAGAAGAGTAATAGGGTTGGATCCAGATACTGAATGAATTTGTCGGAGATGCAAGGTTATAGCTATGTTTATAATAAGAATGGCAGGTACCCTCTCAAGTTGTTTGACATAACAGGGTTATAGGTGAAGGGCAGAAATTTTTTGCCTAATCTCTTTTGTACTTTGATTATGGGTGGGAAAGGGGAATGATATTTGTGATTTATTGAGGCAAAAGACAGTTATAATCTTCAAGGGCAAGATGATAAGAATATGTCTTCAAGTTATGGTGGGTGTACGGAAATCACTTAACATATTTAAGAATGTTAAACTTAAGTATGATTGAATTTTTTAAATTATCAGAAGAATGACTTCTACAGATCCCCCTGGGTCTGCAACAACAAGGTATTATAAGCTACCATGTGGATGCTAAAATTTGAACCTGGGTCTTCTGGAAGAACAGACAGTTCTATTAGCCACTTAGCCATCTTTCCCAGTCCAAATCCTCATTTTATTTCCTTTCTTTCATCCTTTTTGTAAACTCATGAAGTCCAATTTGTGCTACCAAATGTTCTTGTATTTGTAGAGTATGGTCTACTTTCAAGAGCTACACTACAAAGAAAATTGACCCTTCTTCTCTATCACCTAAGAATTGCCAGTAACTCTAGATAGAGGTGGGACATTATGCTCACCTATTCTTTCCTTGTTACTACTTGGTCTGGCATAAGCTTGCACATGTCTTATGCACGGTGTCATAACCACTGTAAGTTTCTATGAATAGCTACTGTTCTGTACCCAGAAAACACAGCTTCCTTGTAGTCATCTACTGCCCCTGGCTCTTACATTTCTTTTGCCTTTTTTTCTACAATGATTTTCTCTATCAATTAGCTAACTGCATCATATTTTGATACCTTCAGAAAGAACTATATATGATTTTAATAGAGAAATGCTAATACCATTTGATTGATATTTCAATTTCTGGCTATCAAATCTATACCAAAGTAGATCTTTGGCAATTGTTCCCCTTTACTTGTCAATAGATAAAGAAGTTATTCATCTGCATTGTTAAGAACCCAAATCTACCTTACTCAAAGTTAATTGTATTGACTGTTTTTTCTACATATCTGAGACTGAAATGAATTACACACTTATAAACACTACGTATAAACACTTACTTATAAACACTACTATAACATTGCCTGCATTTTGCTTCAATTTTTGATATTGGCATTATTCTTGGGAGAATTCAGTGCATAGTTAACATCTGAACAATATGGTTTTCCTTTTATATTTTTTCATATTCTCAAATGGGGTCTTCAACCTATTTTTAGTCAAAGTAACACTGATTTACAAATAGGTACCTTATAAATCTTACAAAATAAGTTGACATTGAAGAAGTCACGATGTTTACCAGGTTCCTGGGAAGCTAAGTCACTTCTGATCTAGTAGACAGATCACCATGGAGGATCACAAACCATGTTGTGAGCTCTAGATGATCCACAACCAATTTTTCATGGACTGTAGAGAAAGTGTTTAAGGTTTTTTTTGATTTGCTGCACCAGGTTTTATGGTTGGTCAAACACAGCAATACAGAATACTGTTCTCTTTTCCTCTCTTTTATTCTCTCTTCTTTCTACTTCATTCCAAATTTGTGTTCATCTAGAATTGCTATTATACACTATGCATTATTATGTGTAATTATCCACTTTCTTTCCATAATTTTAATTTATTTTAGAGCAATATAAATACAGAAGTATCTCTAAATAAATCCTGATATGCCAGTATCTTTATTTCTGCAGATTAGATTTCAATTGAAAGCTGTTGGAAATATTTGGACACATTGAAAAACAGTACACACATGTTATTGGAGGTTTTTCCCACCGCTGCTGCTGCTGGTCTGGACCCACTCTTTGTTCCTCCCCACCAGCCACCTGATTCCACTGCCACACAAGCCCCAATAACACTCAGTGACTCTGTATTTGATACAGTCCTGTTGGTCAGTTCCTAATACCTTATTGGCTAGCTCTGTCTTAATGATTAACCCATTTCTACTTATCTAAGTATTTCCATGTGGTCATCTTATCAGAGAGCTGCGGGGCAGCACCTTGCTTCCTCCACATTCTACATGCTCACTCCTCCTAACTACTTCCTCTTTCCTCCTTGTCTCCTAGTCCCTCCTATCTTGCTTTCCCATTGGCCACAGTGCTTTACTTATGAGAAACATTCTTACAGACTAACATCTCCTACCACACACACACACACACACACACACACACACACACACACACATATATGTATATATATATTTATATACATATACACATATATATATATAAAATACCCAAACATGCTGAAGTTATGAAACTTCAAGCACACAACAGAGCAGGCAGGATCTGGGCCTAGTGCAGCAACACAAAAGGCAGGGCTAATGCAGCAGGGCTCTGTGCGAATGCAATCTGAGGGAAAGGGCAGAAAATAAGCAGTAGTCTCAGGGCCAAGATGGAGATAAAAGGAGTTCTAGGGCAGGATGTATCCGCCTGATTAGGCAAGAGACCTGCCCGTTTGGGAAAGGTGGGGGAAGGGTTGCTGCGGTACCTGGGTAAAACCCAGGTGCAGTGAAAATCCTGATCCTGCTTCTGACACCAGATATTGCAGTTTAATAAGGGCCAGGTTAAACACATATGACAAATAGATGTTTATTAAGGGAGAAACAATTCACAACACAGACAGATGAACACAGTAGCTAAAACTCCTTTCTCCCTATGCCACCAGAAAGGTCGCATTCTCTGCCTCCTTCCAAGAGCAAGCCCCACAGGTCATTTCCGCCCCTGGCTCCACCATTCAGTGGGTGTGGTCAGTGCCACAGAAGCAGACACAGTGAATATCCCACTACACATACTATCAATAAAACATGGCATTTCTTATACTTCAAAGAATTTTATTTCCAGGGATAAAAGATGAGCCCTGATTATTCAAAGTAATGGGGTGGTTCGTATGTTTTAACAAAAGTTTCAGACTGGTTCTGTGTGAGGCAAGGGACATTAACTGTCTTCTTTTTGACTTTCTGCTTCAGATTCATGCAATTTCTCACATTTTATACAAACTGAAGAAGAGGAATGCTCTTGATACTTTGACAAATTAGTGTCATTCTCAGATTTTTAAAGAAAGAATTGCACCAGTTAACCAGTTACCTATTTTACATGGGATGACCTTCTACTCTTACTGCAAGAAGAAGCTGCACTTTCCCATTCAAGTTTCAGCAATTAAGCAACTATCTATTTTTGTGTGATGTTTGGTTTCCTCACTTAAGAATTCCTTATTTTCTTCTCCCATAATATTAATGACTACAATCAATTTGAACACTTCTTATGCCTTTTCTCAGTTTTTCTTTCTTCATATATATATATATATATATATATATATATATATATATATATAATTTTTATTTAAATTAGAAGTAAGCTTTTTCTTTACATATCAATCCCAGTTCCTGCACCCTCCTGTTCTCCCCTGTTTCCCACAGCAACCCTTATCCCATCCCCTTTCTGCTCCAGGGAGATTGAGGCCTTCCATGAAGAGACTTCAAAATATTTCATATCATTGGGAGAATGGCCCAGGCACTCCCCCATGTATCTAGGCTGAAGAAGCATCCCTCTCTGTGGAATGGGCTCCCAAAATCCATTTGTAAACTATGAATAAATACTGAACCACTACCAGAGGCCCCATATACTGCCCAGTCCTCCCAAATAACCAAATAACACCACATTCAGGGTTGGTCCTATGCTGTTTTTCAAAATATCAGACTGGAGTCCATGAGTTCCCCCTTGTTCAGGTCAGCAGTTTCTACATGTTTCTCCAGTCTGGTCTTGACACATTTGCTCATCACTCCTCCCTGTCTGCAATTAGATTCCAAGAGTGTGGCTCAGTGTTTAGCTGTGGGTGTTTGCTTCTGCTTCCATCAGCTAGTAGATGAAGTTCTAGGATGCCATATAAAGTATTTGTCAATTTCATTATCAGGAAAGGGCATTTAAGGTAGCATCTCCACTATTGCTTAAATTGTTAGTTGGGCTCATCCTTGTATATCTCTGCCTATTTCCCTAGTGCCAGATTTTTCTTAAAACCTATAATGACACTCCCTGTATTATGATATCTCTTTTCTTGTTCTCTATTCCTTCCCTGACTCAATCTTTCAACTTCATCATGCCCACCTCTACCCCCCACCTCTTCTCGATAAATCCCTCTCCCCTTCCATGCTCCCAATTATTTTGGTAGATCTTATACCTTTCCCCTTATCCAGGGGGCCAGGTATGTCTTTCTCATGATTCTCCATGTTTCCTAGCTTTTCTGGCAATGTGGAATGAGGCTGGTAATTCTTTTCTCTATGTCTAAAGGCCATATATGAGTGTGTACATACTATGTTTGTCTTTGTGTGCCTGAGTTACATCACTGAGAATTGTTTCTTCTAGTTCCATCCATTTGCCAGAAAATTTCAAGATTCCATTTTTTTTCCCACTGAGTAGTACTCCATTGTGTAAATGTACCATATTTTCTCCATCCAATGTTTAGTCAAGGGGCATTTCGATTGCTTCCAGGTTCTGGCTGTTAGAAAAAATGCTGCTATGAACATAGCTGAATAGATATCCTTGTTGTATGAATGTGCATCTTTTGGGTATATGCCTAAGAGTGGAATTATTGGATCGTGAAGTAGATTGATTCCCATTTTCCTGAGGTACTGCCATACTGATTCCAAAGTAGCTGTATGAATTTGTACTCCCACCAACAGTGGAGGAGTGTATCCCTTCCTCCACATCCTCTCTAGCAAAATAAAAGTCTATATAAAGAATCAATGTAACAAAGAGTTGGTTTTTTGACAAAATCAACAAGATTGATAAACCTTTATCCAACTAATCAATAGGTAAAGAGAGAATATGCAAATTATCATGATCAGAAATGAAAAGGGGAATGTCACAAGGGACAATGAGGAAATCCAGACAATATTCAGGTCATACTTTGAAAACCTGTACTCAACAGAATTTGAAAATTCAATGGAAATGGACATTTTTCTGGATAGATATCACTTATTGAAATTAAGTCAAGAACAGGTGAGCAATTTGAGTAGACTTATAACCTCTAATGAAATAGAAGCAGTTGTCAAAACTATCCCAACAAAAAAAGGCCCATGTCCAGATGCTTTCAATGCAGAGTTCTACCAGAAATTCAAAGAGCAGTTAGTAACAATATTCTTCAAATTGTTCTATACAATAGAAGAAAAAGGGTCATTGCCAAACTCTTTTTATGAGGCTACAATTACCTTACTATGCAAACCACACAAAGACACAATTAAGAAAGAGAACTACAGACCAATATTTCTCATGAACATTGATGCAAAAACAATCAATAAAATACTGGCAAATCTAATCCAAGAATATGTCAGAGAAATTATCTACTCTGACCAAGTAGGCTTCATCCCAAAGATGCAGGGATGGTTCAGCATAGGAAAATCCATCAATGTAATCCACCACATAAACAATTTGAAAAATCAAAACCACATTATTATCTCATTAGATGCTAAAAAAGCCTTTGACAAAATCCAACACCCCTTTATGATTAAAGTATTGGAGAGCTCAGAGATGACAAAAACATAGCTAAACATACTAAAAGCAATACAGAAAACCAACAGCCAACCTCAAACTAAATGAAGAGAAACTCAAGTGATTCTTCTAAAATCAGTAACAGGGCAAGGCTCCATATCTCTTCAATATTGTACTTGAAATTCTAGCTAGAGCAATAAGACAAAAAACAAATTGCAAAGGAAGAAGTGAAACTCTCACACAATTTTCATATGATAATTTCCTATATAAGTGACCTGAAAAACCCTACTAGGAAATTCCTATATCTGATAAACTCCTTCAGTAAAGTGGCATGATACAAGATGAACAAAAGCAAAATGAGAAACGACAAATAATCAGTAGCCCTATTATAAATAGATGATAAAGGGGCTGAGAAAGAAACCAGAGAAACTTCACCATATAAAATACCCACAAACAACATAAAATACCTTGGAGTAATGCTAACCAAACAAGTGAAAGACTTATATATAAGAACTTTGAGTTTTTATAGAAAGTAATTAAAGAAGATACTAGAAAATGGAAAGATCTCCCTTGCTCTTATATAGCATCTACATAGTAAAAATGACAACCATGGCAAAAAGCAATCTACTGGTTCATTGCAATTTCCGTCAAAATCCCTTTCACAATTCTTCATAGACCTTGAAATAACAACACTCAACTTCATGTGAAAAAAAAAAAAAACCTAAAAGACCCAGGATAGCCAAAACAATCCCATGCAATACAGGGACTTCTGGAGGCATCACCATCCCTGATTTCAAGCTCTATTATAAAACTATAGCCCTAAAAACAGCTTGGTATTGGCACGAAAAAAGACAGAAAGACAAATGGAATGGAATTGAAAACCATAATATTAACCCACATACCTATGAACACCTGATTTTTAACAAAAAAGGTAAAATTATACAATCAATAAAAGGAAATGTTTTCAACAAATGGTGCTGGCATAACTGGATGCTGACTTGTAGAAGACTGCAGATAGATCTATATGTATCACCATGCACAAAACTTAAGTCCAAATGGATCAAAGACCTCAACATAAATCCAGCGACATTGAACCTCTTAGAAGAGAAAGTGGGAGGTACCCTTAAATGAATTGGTACAGGATATTGCTTCTTGAACATGACACCAGCAGTAGCACAGGCACTCAGATTAAGAATTGAAAAGCTCTATAATACAAAGGACACAGTCAACAAGATAAAACGCAGGCCCTAGAATGGGAAAAGATATTCACCAACCCCACATCTGACATAGGGCTGATTTCCAAAGTATACAAATAACTCAAGAAGCTAGATACTAAAACCAAATAATCCAATTAAAAAGTGGGCTACAGAACTAAACAGAGGATTCTGAAATGGCTGAAAGACATTTAAGAAAGTACTCAACATCCTTAGCCATCACAGAAATGCAAATCAAGCCAACTCTGAGATAATATCTTACTCCTGTCAGAATGGCTAAAATCAAAAACACCAAAGATAGTTCATGCTCATTTTACCCTTTCAAAACTCTCACACAGATTACACATCAGTATAATTTTCCTTGTAAATGTGTAGAAAATATCTAAGTTATATTTTACTTATTTTTTGAATTTAGCCTGAACTCCATTCATGCCTGCACTGTATACCTTATTGCCAAGATTTTTTTAGTTGCAACAATGTTAACTTTCAGGGTGTAACTGTATGTGTCATTATTATGGTATTTCCTATATAGTAGGTCATCAGGGACCTGTATATTTCATCTTGTGATAATTGGTGTTGAGATGGATTTATTTGGTGACCCAATTTTTCAGTTCCTAATATCTAAATGTTTGTTCAATCAATAGTCACTGGCACAAGTGTTACCACATACAAAGCTTTATATTGGTCCCAACTGACAGGTACAAAATGACCTTGTTTATACTTCTGAGCAACAAATGACACACATCCAAACTCTAGAGAATTGTGAATGCATCAGTAGTTGTCGAACAAATTCTGCCATAAAATGCAGTTCAGTAACATTTGTTTTCTTTCTAGTGTTTTGTCTTGAATTATGTCAGTCTTCTTACCCTGTTCTTGGAATCAGACAAAGTATTTCCTTATGAACAGCAAAATACACAACTCTCTTGAGTTATGGCCTCACTTTTATGTTCAATCTCAGAGCTTCTCTTGATATTGAAGCTTCAACCAGAATTCCCCACGCTACTGATTTGACTATCAGTGGAACATAAGAAGGTATTTCTTGTACTTCTGTAATCTGGTCTGGGGAAAGCTCCATTTAAAAACAGTGTATTGACACTGTTAACTCACCCATGCCTTTTGTATGATTCTGATTTTTATGTATTATTACATCCTAAACAACTTATTTGAGTAATATATGACAATTTCTTGGAGATCACACTAACTTCCAATGGTACTTAAGGCTGTGGAGAAATACATTTTAGCATTATCACTGTTCTCAGAATTAATGTCTCTAAGGTATCCAAAGATACTAAATATTAAGTAAGTAGATAATCTTGTTATATTCACTTGACAGGAAAGAAATTAGACAACTTTTAAAATCCTTACATAGTAAATATGAAATAACTAACATCAAAATCTTATCTAAAGACCCACAGCCCCTTCCAGTAATATTAACACACACATTATATTCTACAATGACTTAAGGAATAGGTAACATCCAAGAACAGAGATATAATTGGATATAAAAAATCCAACTCTGATTGCAAAGAAAGTGTTATGTCCTGAATTAGAAGAATATGAGAAACAGCCCTGGTTTTACTAAACATTCTGAATTAACCTGCTGTGTTCATTGTCTATTACTTTAAAAAAGTATCTGAGATAATTACCTTATAAAATATATCTTTTTATTTGGTGAGATATAGAGGTCCAGTCCTTAATCTCCAAGTTCAATTATGGTGGACATGTGGGGAGATGTTGCATGTTTCTGTGAGTACTTCATAGAGAAAACCATTCACCTTATGTCTATGAAGCAAATGGTGCTGGCTCGGCTGGATGCTGACCTATACAAGAATGCAGATAAATCCATATCTATCACCATGCACAAAACTTAAGTCCAAATGGATCAAATACCTCAACATAATTCCAGCTACACTGAAGCTCTTACAAGAGAAAGTGGGATGTACCCTTGAATTAATTGGTACAGGATACTGCTTCCTGAACATAACACCAGTAACACAGACACTGACATCAAATATCAATAAATGGGACCTACTGAAACTGAGAAGCTTCTGTAAGGACACAGTCAACAAGATAAAATCACAGCCCACAAAAAGGAAAAAGATATTCACCAACCCCATATCTGACAGAGGGCTGATTTTTAAAATATACAAAGAACTCAAGAAGCCAGGTACCAAAACACCAATAAACCAATTAAAGAGTGGGCTACAGAACTAAATAGAGAATTATCAATAGAGGAATCTAAAATGGCTGAAAGACACTTAACAAAATGCTCAACATCCTTAGCCATCAGGGAATTGCAAATAAAAACAACTATGAAATATCATCTTACTCCTGTCAGAATGGCTAAAATCAGAAACATCAAAGAAGGTTTATGCTGGAGAGGATGTGGAGAAAAGGGTACATTCCCCCCGTTGGTGAGAGTGCAAACTCATATAGCCCCTTTGAAAATCAGTATGGCCGTTCCTCGGGAAAATGGGAATCAATCTACCTCAAGATCCAGTAATTCCACTCTTAGGCGTATACCTAAGTGACCCAGTCAAAAAAAAATTTAACTTTCATTCATAATGTACTATTAATACCCATCTATTTAGTTCATCTAATATCACAGAGTACAACACATTTTCTTTTATGACTAATTATTTTAACGGTATTTCCAGAATTTTAGAGAGATATTGTGATCATCATATTGTTCTTTCTATGACACATAAATGCATCAATCAAACAGCTCTGAAGATCAAAAGCCTTTCTTATCCATCACTATCTGATGACACATCTGATACTTCTAGCTCTTATAAAAATAGTTGTTCATAACAAGCCTCTTCACTCTAGAAGGGTATCTTTTTACCTCACTTTTCTCCCTGAATTCAGTAGCTTTGTTAATAAATACATTTTTGAGGAGAAAAGATGCCAGAGAGAATAAACTAGAGGGATTTAAAATGATAAAATATAATAATTCAAAATTACTAATATGAATAAGATTTGGAATCATCAGTGGGCAGCTTACAGGTAGTCAGAGAAAGTATATGGCATATAAATTATTGCATATAACATATAGTAGCCACTGATAAATGGTGAATGCATACACTCTACTGAAGTCGTCATCACAAAAGTTCTCAAAGTGAGGCAGACTGTAAGTAGATGGGAAGAGGCATTAGAGTATTCTGAGAAATCCTCAGATGAACTTATAGAAAATTTATTATTATATGTTTTAAAGCTTATATTTGATACTTCTTTCCTATGACTTAAGTGGCAATTTATTTCTGTTTTTTAACTATGTATAGAAATGAATTGATTTCTATTTTTTATAAACAATCAGAGAAAACTGGCCTTCACTCCAGAGAGTAGTGGTAGTGTAGCATTAGTAAGAATATAATATTCCCTCATTGAATCTTCCAATATAACAGTACATTCTTTTCTGAAGACTTGTTTTATGTCTTTAACTTATGAAATTTCCCGAGTTTCTGTAATATTTCTTTTATATGCTACGACCAGTCTCAATCCATATCTGTTACTGGTCATTCCAGAATTTTAACCTCTGTGAACTAAATTAACATTGTTAACCAGAACTATAGGTATCACTTATCATTGGTTAGAAATATAGACTCTCAAATTTTCTCAAACATTAGGGCATTTACATCAGATGATTTGTAGTCACAATAAAGCTGTAGGTGCATGGTTCACTCTGTTATGTGAACTGTCAAATATAGGGGAATACTCAGGGCTTTAAGACTGATACCAACCATAGACATTATCACCACATGTACTGAATTTTATTAGCTGTAGCCTTAGTTAACAAAGAAAATGTCAGTATCATCTAAGTCCCAAACTTCAATTCACATTGATTCTTGAGTCTTCTTAGCATCCTGTTGCTTCTTTGAAACTCCTTGAAGAGAACAAGAGAAAACCTTAGTGCCTATGTAGAATTCAGATTGGAAATTTTTAAATGTAAGTCATCCTGGAATATTTCAATTTAGTGGAAAAAGGTATAGTTACACAATATTTACCATTACCTCGGGTATGTGGCAATCTTGCCCAAAAGATCTTTCTGGTAAGCTTTCCTCTTAATTGTCTAAGAGAATCAGACTATTGTTTAAAAATCATAGGCTGAGCACTTCTCTGAAGAATTCATAATCACAAATGTCAGCTGCAGGACATATTAAATACATGAGTTATCATTATTATCTGATTCATGCAGGAAATATTTTTTCTCTAAAATGATTGTAAGCTCATAATGGATATGGCTAACTCTTCTTCTAAATATCAAATCCCCGCACTTACACAAAAATACTAATTCAAATCATTTATTTCACTATGTAAACTTAGCTATAAATATGTTTCCATTGTAGTAATTTTAAACATCTCCTAGACAGTCTCCATAAGATAGGATAAATATCTGTGGTAATATTTCTAGAAAAGTAATAATGCATTGATTTTTTGAATTCTGTTACCTATCGACTATGTACCATGAAACAATTTGTATAACCTAAATGAACATCTGTGACACATGAATTCTAAATATTTAGATAGCAAAATTATACAACAATAGACATATGCCAGTGTCACCAGATGTTAGGTAAATTATAATTATAATTATTGTGGAATTTTGTATTCATGTATACATGTACACAATATACATGTATAATTGCATGTGTGTGTGTGCATATATATGTTAACATAGTTACAATTTTTAACTCCATGAGTTCATCTCCGCTAAGTCAACTTTGATATAGATAGTTCTTGGGAATAATTGTAGAATGGAGATGAGATATGTGAAGTAATATATTATTTAACAAATTAATTGATCAAAGGAATACACAAGAGTTTATTTAAATACAATGGTGAACTATGACACTCAACATTTTTATTTAGTCCTGGAGGCACTATGTCTTTATGTACATTGTTATTGCCCTTAGACTTTATCTGTCTACAGAGTACTTTTTAGTTTCAACTTGACTGTCAGTTTCTCTCATTCTGGAATGTCATTTCTGAACAAATCAAGTCATTTTAAATTTTCACTCTATCAAAATCTATACTGTTTACTTCACAAATGACAATTCTACCATTATCTTAAGCACTGTATTTCAAGTACCCCAAGGCAGGTACATTGCAACACACTTGAAAATAATCTGAAAGGCTAACAGGTTTGCTCTGGGGAAGTAGAGCTGGTATTGTGAGTGAAGTATGTCTGCTATGTAAAGAAACATCAATACTCTCTTTAGGATAAAATATCTTAACATCATTACAGTCCATTTCTTGTCATTTGTTAGAACCTGTCTTAGGAACTCATAAAAACTGTGACAAGGGATATCAAAATGAGTGTCAGCATTTTGACATATTGTGAATCTTTGAAATTAAAAAGTTCAATTATTATGTAATTAGCATGATAAAGAAATGAAAAATAGTAGATATAAACCTAGAAGGTAGGATGTTAAGAGACACTGTAAAGCATAAGGAAGGCTTTTGGTAGTCAAGATCCTAGTAACAAACTGTTAATATGGAGAAAACCGGTATCAGAGAAGAAAAACGGAGGCCTGAAAGCAAATGGAGGAAGAACTAACATTGTAATAAAAGGCACTGCCAACTGTACTTTACTTTTAAGTCCTTAGCAGAGCACCTATGTTGGGAAATTATTCTTAACTTGGCTTGGCTGATCTCCAAGATTTTGATTCTATTTTGATGTCTGTCAGTGGTAAAACTGGTTGTAATTCTCCTTTTTGCTCTGAATTTCTGAACTTTATCAAACAATCTCTACCTCCTTGTCTTTCCCTTGTATTATGCTTGAATTAATTTAAAGTAACTTATTTTCCTGACCTGATCTCTCCTTATTATTTTCCTTTATTAAACTGCTATAATAACTAATTGAGAAAAATTATGAAACTTGGGATAGTGTAAAAAAAATCACATAAAATTATAAAGGGTTATCTAGCAGGCATGTTTTTTCTTATTTATAATTTTTTAACTTTATTTAATTTTATTTTTATATTTTACATATTGATCCCAGTTCCGTCTCTCTCCCTCCCTCATTCTCTCTCTTCCCTCACCCTCACATGCACCCTGACTACACTCCTTCACACCCACCACCCCACTATATACATGGAGGATGATACCCTCCAGGAGGGGTAATCAAAATCTGTCAAGTCATTTGAATTAGGGACTAGGACTTCTCTCCTGTCTCTAGGTTAAGGGAGTATCTCTCCATGGGGGTTGTGCCCTCAAGGTTATTTTGTGCACCAGAAATACATCCTGTTTCCACTGTCTGAGGTCCCTTAGACTGCTTAGGATTTCTAGCTGAAACCCATGTTCAGTGGGACTGAGTCAGTCCCATGCTGGATTCCCAGCTATCAGTCTGGGGGCCCGTTAGCTCCTTATTCAGGTCCACCTTCTCTATGTGTTTATGCAGCAGTCTTGTCCTACTACTCTACATCTGGATTCTAGTTCAGCTCAGTGTTTAGTTGTGGGTGTTTACTTCTGTTTCCAACAGGTACTAGATGAAGGCTCCATGATGGTGGATAAGTTAGTTGTTGATCTCACTGTCAAGAAAGGGCATTTATGCTAGCCTATCCATGGTTGCTCAAATTGTTAGTTGGAGTCAATCTTGTAGGTCTATGGACTTTTCTTTAGGTTCAGTTTTCTCTTCAATCTTATAATGGTTCCCCTTTTATGTTCTCTCTCTCTTTCTCTCTCTCTCTTTTCTGTCTTCTCTTCCTCCCATGACTCAATCTTCCTAGTCCCATGTGCTTTCCTCTCCTCCCGTTCTCTTTCTCCTAGTTCCCTCTCCATTCACCTTCCCCACCCACACACCATCTGCTCTGGAGAACTTCTACCTTCCCCATTCTGTGAGGAACCTTATAGGAAACTCTTAGAATCCACCTTGTATCCTAGTTCTTCTGGCAGTATAAATTACAGGCTGTTGATCATTTACTCTATGGCTAAAATCCATATATGAGTGAGTACATACTATTTTCCTCTTTCAATGACTGGGTTACCTCAATCAGGATGGTTTCTTCAAGTTCAACCCACTTGCCTGCAATTTCAAGATTCCATTGATTTTTCCACAGAGTAGTATTCCATTGTGTAAATGTGCCGCATCTTCTTTATCTATTCTTCAGTTGAGGAACATCAAGGTTTCTTCCAGGTTCTTGCTATTACAAATAATGCTGCTATGAACATAGTTGAGGACATGCCTTTGTTGCATGGATGTGGATCCTGTGGGTATATACCTAAGAGGGCAATTGTCCAGTCCTGTGGTAAACAGATTCCCATTTTCAAGAGGAACCGCCATACTGATCTCCAAAATGGCAGTACAAGTTTGCATTCCCACCACAGTGGAGGAATGTTCCCCTTTCTCCACATCCTCTACAGCATAAATTGGCATTGGTGTTTCTAATTTTAGCCATTCTGTCAGGAGTAAGATGGTATCTCAAAGTTGTTTTGATTTGCTTTCCCTGATAGCTAAGGATATTGAGCACGTTCTCTAGTGTCTTTCGTCCTTTTTTATTTCCTCTATTGTGAATTCTCTCTTCAGTTCTGTACCACATTTTTAATAGGGTTTTTTGTTTTCTTGAGTTCTTTCTATATTTTGGAGATAAGCCCTTTGTCATATGTAGGATTGATGAAAATCTTTTCCCAGTCTGTGGGATGCCATTTGGGCTTGTCAACTATGTCCTTTGCCTTACAGAAACTTGTATGTTTGAGGAAGGCCCATTTGTTAATTGTCAATCTTAGTGTCTGTGCTACTGGAGTTATGTTCAGGAAGTGGTCTCCTATAGTAATTTGCTCAAGGGTACCTCCCACTTTCTCTTCTAAGAGGTTCAGTGTGACAGGATTTGGTTCAGGTCTTCCATTCATTTGGACTTGAGTTTTGTGTATCATGATAGACATGAGTCTATCTGCAGTCTTCTACACACCATCATCCAATTGTGCCAGCACCATTTGTTGAAGATGCTTTCCTCCCCCCATTGTATTTTTTTAGCATTTTGTCAAAAATCAGGTGTTCATGGGGTTAATACCAGGATTTTCAATTTGATTCCATTGGTCTACCTGACTATTTTTGTGCCAGCACCAGGCTGTTTTCTGGACTACAGTTCTGTAATAGAGCTAAATTCAGGGATGTTGATGCCTCATGAAGTTTTTTTATTTTACAAGGTTGTTTTGGCTACCCTGGGTCTTTTGTTTCTCCATATAAAGTTGATTATTATCCTTTCAAATTCGTGAAGAATTGTGGTGGGATTTTAATGGGAATTGCATTGAATCTGTAGATTGCTTTTGGCAAGATTGCCATTTTTGCTATGTTTATCCTACCTATCCAAGAGCATGGGAGATCTTTCCATTTTCTTGTGTCTTCTTTAATTTCTTCTTTTAAAGCCAAAATATTCTTATTATATAGGTCTTTCACTTGTTTGGTAAGCATTACCCCAAGAACTTTGTTGTTTGTGGTTAATATAAAAGATGATGGTTCTCTGATTTCTTTCTCAGCATATAAATTACAATATTGAAGAGGTTATCCTGGGTCTTTTGTTTCTCCATATAAAGTTGAGTATTATCCTTTCAAGAGCATGGGAGATCTTTCCATTTTCTTGTGTTAGTTCTTTTATTTCTTTGTGGTGGTACTGTCTAGTGGTGAGAGTAGCATGCTGGAGTCTCCCACTATAAGTGTGTGAGGTTTTATGTGAACTTTGAGTTTTAGTAGCATTTCTTTTACAAATGTGGATGCTTCTTTTATTTGGGGTATAGATGTTCCTTCCCCTCTAAAGAGAATGATGACTACCTTAAACACCATCATTGAGCATTCATGCAGAAGCTGATGGAAGCAGAGATCTCACTTAAGCACTAAGCTGAACTCCTGGAGTCCTGTGGCAGAGAGTAATGTGGGAGGAGTAATGAGCAAAACGGTCAAGACCATGCTGGAGAAACCCACAGAGACAGCAGATCTGACCATGATAGATTACATGGACACCAGCCATAAAACTACAGACCTAGCATTAGACCAATCCAAGCCTTCTGAATGTGGGTCTCAATCTCAGTTAGGAGGACTGTGCAATCTATGGAGCCTCTAGCAGTGAAGCCATTATTTATCTCTAGTGCACAAATGGACATTGGGAGCCCATTCTCCATGGAGGGATACTCTATAAGCCCAGACATACGGAGGAGGGCCTAGACCCTGCCCCAAATTATGTGACAGATATGATGATCCCTCACAGATGACCTCACCCTCCCTGGGGTTGTGGAATATAATTGTTGGTGGGGGGCATGGGATGGTGGGACAAAGGGGGAACATGGATTGATATATAAAATAAGATTGTTTCTAAACAAAACAAATTAATAAATAAAAGAAATAATGAAAACTGTTCAAGACATGAGAATGAAAATGGAATAACTGAAGGAATTTAAATCTGAAACAAAAATGGAAATGAATATTCTATAAATTTGAATGGGAACCTCAGAGCAAGCCTCACCCATAGAATAAAAGAGATAGAAGGGATAAACTCAGGCATTAAGACAAGAGTGAAGAAATGTATACCTTAGACAAATAAAATGTTAAATAAGAAAACAGTATCAGCAACAATAATACCAAAACACCCAGGCACAAAATGTTTAGGAAATCTGGGACACTATGATCAATAAGATCTATGAATAATAGGAATTGTGAAGTTGACGGGCAGGTCAAAATCACAGAAAATATTTTCAACAAAATAATAGAAGAAAGTTTCTCTAACCTAAAGAAGGAGATACCTATCAGGTACAAGAAGCATATAGAACACCAAATAGATGGGATCAGAAAAGAAATTATCCCAGGCACATTATAATGAAAGCAGCAAATGTATAGAACCAAATATATATCAGAAGGTACAAGGGAAACAGAAAAAGCAATGTATAAAAGAAGGCACATTTGAATAACTCTTGACTTTTCAAAGGAGACTCTATAACCAGAAGTAGGTGAACATATATTCTACAAACTCAACCAAACCACAAATGTCAGCCCAAGCTATTATACACTGTTAAACTATCAATAACAGTAGGAGAGAAAGGAACAAACAAACAAATGATATTCCACAATAAAATCAAATTAAACCCGTATCAATGGTTTTAACTTTAACAAAAACACATCAACTAATAGATTCGGTTCAAAAATATGATCCATCCTTCTGCTGCATCCAGGAAACATAACATAATATCAAGTATAGACATGGCCTTAGGGTAAAGGGATGGAAAAAGATGTTCTAAGCAAATAAACCTAGTAAGCAACCTTTTGTAGCCATATTAATATATGACAAAATGGACTTCAAACCGAATCTATTGGAGGAGATAATGCAAGGCACTACATGCCCATCAACTTAAAAACCCACCAAGAGAATATCTCAATCTAAACATCTATGCTCCAAACAATATTATTACAGTTAAAATCACATGTTGACTCACAGACAATCATAGTGACTGACTTCAGTACTTGGAAATAGATAGGTTATCCAGACAGAAAACTAAACAGAGAAATGTAAGAGCTAAATTATGACCTAAACTAAATGATCTTAAAAGATAGCTATAGAATATTTATCCAGATACAAAAGAATATAGCTTTTTATCAGCAACAGGTGGAACTTTCTCCAAAATTGACCACTTGCTCAGACACAAAACAAGTCTCATCAGGTGCAAGTAAACGTAATACTTTGCATCCTATCTGACCTCCATATATTATAGTTGAATATCAACAAAAGCAGAAACAACAGAAAGCTTACAAATCATGGTGACTGAACTGCTGGGAGCCATGTAGCCTAGTTTCAGATAAGCATACAAACACTTGTGCAACAGGTCTCCATGAGGCAAAGCATGTGGAGATGATCTCTCACTTGCCAAGAGCAAGTGGACCTCAGGAAAGCTGAGAATATTATTGGGACCACACAGACACTCTTCTCTCTCACAGTGTTGGTGATTCTCTTGGTGGGTTCTAGTATCATTTTGTCAGTCATGTATGTTTTACTCCAATATTTTTACTCATAATTATTTAGGAACTGATGTTACTTTAGTTTTCTATCTGAAAATACCAGTCATTACTCTAGATTCTGAGAATTTTTTTTCTGATTCAGTGATGACAGAATCAGAGGCAAGAAGGTTAATGGGAATACATGAGAAAGAAGTACAGGGGATATTAACTATGTGTTCAAATTCTCAGAAAAACATTAAAATGAGAAAAGAATTCCTTATATGTTTCACCCTGTATAAAGATGTTTAGGTGTGCAAGACTTTTTTGTAGGACAACGGAACAGTTGGAGAAATACAAGCTAACTGTGTGCAAGCTGTTTATGCCAAATCACCTCTTATTTCTATAAATATGCTTTATTAAGTTTTGAATGATATTGTTGTTCCTGAGAATGTGCCTATGTTTATTGCCTTTTAGTTTTGTAAGAGCAGTATGTGCCTAGCTTGATATTTAGCCAAGCTAACAAAATGCTGATTGCTATTTTTGAATTTAAAAGTAGTTTTGATGTAAAAGTTGGTTAGGGTATTTTTTTCCCAGGTGTTAATACTGGAGAGTGGGAAAAAGCCATGTTTGGTTGTTTTTTGTTTTTTTGGTTTTTTTTTTTTTTAAGTATAAATAAAGATGACTTGAGCTATTCAGGGCCTCCTACTTGTGTGAAAAGTATCCAAAAGTCAGACACTGCTTTCTTAACACCAACATCTCTTCTCCATCTCAGGACCTGAACCTTACTATGGCAAGACTATGATACTGAACAACTTACTATAGAATTACAAATAAGGCAGAATTTAAGAAATGAATTAAAATTTTCAGTATTGAATGAAAATAAAAACACAGCATAACTAAACTCATAGGCCACAATGGAAGTGGTTTAAAGAGACAAATTTGTACATGAAATAGGAGAGAGACAGAGATATATAGAGAAATCTCATACGAGTAACTTAATAGCAAAATTGAAAGCTCTAGATTAAAAAGAAGAAATTGCAGTCAAATGGACACATGGCAAGGGAATAAAAGCCTCAGGGATAAAATCAATAGCATAGAAACAAAAACTATACAAAGAATAAATGAAACAAAGAGTTCTTTCCTTGAGAAAGTCAATATGATTTACAAACCCTTATCCAAATTAACTAAAATACAGAAATAGAATAGCCAATTACCTAAATTAAAGATATAAATACAAGAACACATAAAAAGGCCATATATCATGATTAAATAGACCTCATCCTAGGGATGTAGAAATGCTGGGGTAGTTCAACATAAAGTACATTGAAGAATATAATATACCATATAAACAGACTAAAAGATGAAACACATATGATCATCTTATTTGTCAACAGAAAATGCTGTTGACAAAATCCGATACCCCTTTATGATAAAAATTCTGGACCTAGAGATGAAAATGGCATGCCTCGATATAATAAAGACAATATACAGCAAGTGCACAGAGAACATGAACATACATGCGGAGAAAGTCAAAGTGTTTATTTAAGAAAAGGAATAATAAAATATTGCCTACTCTTTTCATACCTCTTCAAAATATTATTTAAATCTTAGCTAGAGCAATAAGCAATTTAAGAAAATCAAGAATACAAATAGAACAGGAAAAGTCAATGTATCTTTATTTTCAGAAGATAAAATAGTACACATAAGCAATGTTAATAATTTGACAGGAAACTTACACAGGTGATAAACATTTTCAGCAAAGTAGTAGGATACAAAATTAATATTCAGAATTCAGCAAATTGCTTATGAAAAATTAGTTTCTCCAGTAGAAGCTTACTGGGTATACAAACCATTCTTTTTGTTTGTTTTGTTTCTTTGTTTTTTGTTTTTATGTTTTGTTTTGTTTTTTGAGAATGGGTTTTTCTGTGGCTTTGGAAGCTGTCCTAAAAGTAGCTCTTGGAGACCAGGCTGGCCTCAACCTCACAGAGATCCGCCTGCCACTGCCACCTGAGTGCTGGGATTAAAGGTGTGCGACACTACCACCTGCTACAAACCATCCTTAAGAGCAGGCCCCATGCTCAGCAGTAGACGGCCAATACTAATGAACTCAGTGGTATTGGAGGAGGTTCTTTGTCTCATAATGCTTTGTCAGAGCACGTTTTTAACCTTACAGGTCTTTTTATGGTTCCTTATTTGTGTTTATAAAACATACGTGTATGTGTGTAAAAGTGTGTGTTTGTCTTTATGTGTTTCTGTGTTTCTTATGTTGTTTTTTAAGCTTTTTCTACTGTTAGTGTTTGTTTATCATCTTACTGTATAATTATTTTATATGTCCAGTTTTTAAAACTTCTTTTTTATTTTTTAATTCATATATAAATTATTTTTCTTATTTTACATACCAATGCCAGTTCCTTGCCCTCCTCCCATGCTCCCTGACACTCTCCCATCACAATCCCCACCCACTCCACACCGAGGGTGATGCCCTCCAGGTGGGATCATAACAATCTCTCAAGTCATTTTGAGTAGGGTCTAGGCCCACCCTCCTGCCTCTAGGCTAATGCAGTATCTCTCCATGGGGAATGCATTCCCAAAGTGCTTTCGTGCACCAGGAATACATCCTGGTTCTACTGGCATAGGTCCCTGAGCTTGCCCTGGCCTTCTAAATAAGACCCATATTCAGGGGGGTCCGAATTGGTACAATGCTGGGTTACCAGCTAACAAGTCTGCAGGGCCATGAGCTCCCCCTTATTCAGATCAGCTGCTCTGTGGGTTTCTGTAGCTTGGTCTTGACCCCTTTTCTTATCACTCTTCCCTTTCAGCAGCTGGATTCCAGGAGTTCAGCTCAGTTTTTAGCTGTAACTATCTGCTTCTGTTTCCAACAGCTACTAGATGAGAGCTCTATGATGACATATAAGTTAGTTATCAATCTCATTATCAGGGAAGGGCATTTAAGGTAGCCTTTCCAGTATTGCTCAGATTGTTAGCTGGGGTCTTCCTTGTTGGTATCTGGACATTTCTCTAGAGTCAGTTTACTCTTCAAACCTATAGTGGCTCACTCTATTATGATATCTCCTTTTTTTTTCTTTGATCTTGTCTATTCTATTAGTCCCCGACTCAATCTTTTGGGGGTCCCTCATGTTCTCTTCTCCTCCCCTTTTTTTTCTCCTACTTCCCTGTATGTGATTATAATTACCAGGATCATAAAATGCTGAAGTAAAAGATTTATTATTTTTTATATTATTTTTAATCATGTACATGTATGTAAGCATGTGTATGTGTGTGTCCATGCATGTAGATGAACACACACACACACACAGAAAGAATAGAGAATAGCATATGTAGGTGAACAGGGAGCCTAACCTCTCAGCTATACAGGGATTTGTGAAAGGCAGAATTAGATAACTGAAATGGTATTTGAACTGCCATTCAGAATACAGGATATAATTTGTCTTCCAATTCTAATAAAAAAGAGCAATGTCCCTACCTTCTACATAGAATTGTAATTGCATGCAGAAATGATACCACACATCTTCATAATGCCTAGGATACAGTCAAATTACTCAGCAGGCAAAGGAGCAAGGATCAGCTGTCAATGGCTAATTTAAGTAAAACGATAACTCCAAGGCTACTTAGACATAGTAACTGACAGAAACCTTGGATTTTAAGTAGGTTTTTTTAAAAAAAATAATATGCTTAATGGGATAAAATAAAACCTCCTTTAAAATTATTTCTTAGAATTTTATATATGAATACGCTGAATTTCCATCCTTACCACTGCTTTCTGTTCTTACTCCCAATCTTGCCTTGTCACACTTTCACCCACAAACCAAATTCATGACTTTTTTTTATAAAGTATTGTCTCCCTCACACACACACATGCACATACACACACACATATACACATTTGTATTTATATGGATTATATTGGTCTAGAAAATGAAAGTAGTGGGTTTTCCTATAAGTTCCAGCCATAGTAAGTTGTCTTTGTTTAATCAGGCATGAATTAGTTCTTATTAGTTCAATTAGCTATTGCTTACCCCCAAGTAAAAATGTTGCTATTGTTGGGTACATTATGCCAGGCTACTCATCATTATGATTTTATTACTTGGTAGGGCAATTCACTCATTTTTATCTTTTGTCAGCTTGTATAGTACCTTCTGGTAATATGAGAACATGCAATATATTTACTCATCTATAAAGCTGTTTTTACAAATCTAAATATTATTTTTTGTAATGGTTGTTTCTGCTCTTTTTGCTTTTGCGAGGAAGGCCACCCAGCTCCCAAATACATTACACACACATACACACACACACACACACACACACACACACACACACACACACACACACAGATGCTTACGGATGCTTATTATTACTTATGAATGCCTGGACTTAGCTTGGCTAAGCTAGTTAGCTTCTCCTTACATTTAATTATCTATCTACCTTTTGCCTCTGGGCTTTTCCTATTCTCTTATGTCTGAAAATCTTATTCTTGTTCTGTGGATTGCTGTATGCCTGGGTGGGCTGGACCTTGACGTCATGCTTTCCTTGTTTCCTCTTGCTGCTCCTTCTTTCTCATTTCTCCTCCTTTTCATACTCCCTGTCTTCTAGCCATGCCTATCCTTGATCCTGCCTCACTATTGTCCATTCAGCTCTTAATTAGAACCACCAGGTGTTTTAGACAGGGACAATAATAATACAGCTTCACAGAGTCAAACAAATGCAGCATAAACAAAAGTCACACAATGCCATTTTCCTTTTTTAGAGGGAGTGGTACACAGGCTAGCTACCCCACTGGAACATCTGATTTCCTTTGTTCATTTGGTTCTTTAAAAAGATGCCTGTTTCAAAATCACAGAAATCTTAACAGATGTTGGAATTATGAGCCTTCATCTGTGTTACCTCATTCACTTCCAATGTTTTAGAAACCATTTTTAGAGGCAAGAGAAAGGTGAAGACCATGGACCCACACTAGGAGATTATAAATTAGAATGTCTACCTCTGCACACACTGCCAAGCCCTTGTGCCCATTCCTACCTCATCTGGCTGAAATCCCAGCTTCTTGTTCTTATTGCAGTCTCTTCTGCTGCTTTTTCCCTGAGTTGCATTTCTGGTGCCAGGTGGGAACAATAGCTGAGCACTGAGGGGATGAAACGCACAGAGAGTTTGCTGAAATGCTGGTGATATTCTACAGTGAGGCAGAGCCCTCATAAACACAAGGACAGCTGTAGCAGCAGTTGAGAAAGCCCCAGCAAAGTCGTTGGTTTTCCTCTTAAATCTGTCGCTTTTCTCTGGAACGTGAAGTTTTATCCAATCATAAAGCAAGAGACATTGGTTTTCTACAGCAATGGCTTTGACATAAGGCATTATGATATTAAGACAGACCTGGGATAAATTTCTACTGAGTTCTTCAGAAGAGGGTCCTGTTTTCATTGTAGAGCATTAACTTAAGCAATGTCATTATGTCGGAAACTGTATGCAAAGAAATTAAATCTGCTACTCAGCGCTCAGCATATGTTAATAAGGATAGAGAAATATCATTCATTTGACTCCCAATTAAAACACACCATCTACCTGTTACTGACAAAATTATTATTCTCCATCATATTTATTTACTTGAGGGTCTGTAGATAATTATAACTCCACATGCACTTCTCTATATTGTGATAAATATTTCCGTTGAGTTCTACATTTCAAGAAGAAAATAACATAGACTCAGATAGTAGTAAATTATGTGCTGAAACAAGCTAAACATAGGCAAGGCAGGTTGTGCATGAGAAGAGCATCCATGATGCTTCATGATATATGCTAAAACCTATTGGTCATATCTATAGTTATGTCTTATCAAATTTTAGTAATGTGGACTGAAATATGATGACAACTATTGCCTTCATTAATTTTAAATTAAGCTTATGCAAAAACAATATAGTTAAATCAAAATGGTAACATACCATCATACACTTTAGCACTTGGCACTGGGTAAATTGTTTAAATTGGTCTTGTTAGAGCCTTTCAGCATTTCTAACACATGATAATCTAACATTTGTAAGCAAAGACTTAAGTGACTCTGTTCTTTTTGATATACTAACATTTCACTGCAAGAATAGGAACTTCACAAATTTGGTTAACACAGAAATATAACTAGGAGCAACACATTGCTCATTATAATTAAGATTTCAGAGCAAGAGTTCCTGTAGACTGACCAATAATTTCCTTCATGTTGTTTTTGTTTATAATGAGGTGTTTGAAATTTTTCTTCAGTGTCTTTATTTAGTGTTTAATGGATAAGATTAAGAGAAAACAAGACTGTATCATAGCCTTCCTTTCAAACCAGGTCCAGCATGTATTCTCCCAACCTCAGAACCTCAGACTGCCATCTTGGTTTTTTCTTATCTCCTTTGCCCTTCTTCTCCCACTTGAAAAGAATGCTGCCTGATAGTTAGCCAGGAAGGAAAGATCCTGAGTTTCTGCACAGAGCTCTGCTGCACTCTGTGGACTCAGATGTGCTTGCTGATGGAGCATCACTTGTGAAAAAGTCCCTACACTGCCAGAACTTTTGCCCTTGCTTCCCTCCTGCACCTCTCCATAAAGAGCTGTTGGAATGAAGGCCATTTGTAACGTAGCATTCTTCTGACATTCCTCCAATAGCATCTTGTCTTAAGTGGAAGAAAAGCTATTATCCCCTGAGCATACACATATCCATTCTGCACCTTCTTCTTTTCATCTCCTTACTTCCATTCTTATAGCCAAATCGCCTTTCTCAGAATTTACACCAGGTATCAATGTCTGGAAGGCTCTACTCAAAGGTGGGTGTGGGAATTCTCTTTACCCTCATCCCCTGAAGGACTTACTGAAAAAGTCAATTTCTGTTTAAGGTCTCTTCTGAATGTCCGACAAGGTCAGCATTTCTGACATTGCACATGCCATTGTCTTGCATCACTCACTTTAGAAATTCTCATTCATTTGATTTATATTATTCTTTCTCCATATCTGCATTGTGAGATATTTGAAATTTAAGGGAAATACTTGTGAGAGTTGGTCCTAGAAAAAACAGATTAATTTCTTCTAAAATGATGAAAACATTAACAACCCTTTATCACATCTACTATCACTTACCATAGGTAAAACTTGAGTTTTTGTTTTTCATCATCTCTTTTTTTTGTTAACTCTTCTACTATCTCTCTCCTTAAACTACATTTCCCCTACTTTTCCATTATATATTATGCCTTTTCCCAAAAGTGACATATTGACTGATGTTTAAATACAGACTTGTATGACAATGGTACCAGAAAAAAAAAATAAAACAATGTAAGTTATTCAAGATTGTATCACTTAGATCCACAACAGATGTTCAGCAAGAGATTTTCTATCACTGCAGTTGTTAATTAGGATTTCAATTTGATGCATTTTCAACCCATTATTTTGTCAATAATGTCACATGAATGATAAGATTAAGAAAAAGAAAAAGGGGATAATTTTGCAATACAAGAAATAAAGGAGAAACATATTTCCTTTGTACTCTTCATTTAAAAGAAGAAGGAGTAAGAAATATAAAAAGAAAAACAATTTTGTGAAGATTTAAATCATTTGGTATGGGGGTGTTGATTGCTCAGTGATAATGTTATATAAACAGAATGAACATTCTAAAATATTTTTGAAAGCAGAGAACTGTGGTGATATTTTGTTTTTAATATAACAAATAAAGCTTACTTGAAGATTAGACTAAGGATCTAATCCAGTAGTGAGCTATAGATTCTTGGCAGTGTTGATACACACCTTTAATCCCAGCACTCGGGAAATGGAGACAGGCTATATACTACTGGACAGAGAGAGGAATATAAGGTGGGATGAGACAAGAGCTCATTGCATTTAGTCTGAAGATTCATATGGACAGGATTGCTTGGGTCTGAGGATTCAGTAGAAGTAAGAGGTCTTTCTTGTGGTTGGCTCCTTTCCTTCTCTGACATATCCCCATTTACCCTGATATGTAGCTCTGGGTTTTTAATTATTAAGACCTATTATAACTCATACTACAGAGAACAAAAAATGCAGAATGATATTTTCAAAATGTTTTGTTAAAATAAAATCACTTCATATTGGTTTTACTCCTCTATTTCTTTTGAAATATATTTTATCATTCTAACTCCTTCCTCCTCCTTCTTTTACCTTGTCCTCTATCCCTCTTTTTTCTTCTCTCACACCCTCCATTTCTTTCTTCCTGGCATACATTTTGTCTTCTCTCTCATTTTATTTCTCTTACATTCATTGTCCTTTCATTCTACTGAAAGATTTTAGTTTTAATAGTGCCATTCTGAATGTCATATAGAAGTTACCATTTTATGTTTGAGAAAAACAATTACATTATAATCAAACTTGAATAACAAGGCCCTCAGAGATTTAAACATGGAATCTCCATCCTGAAATATGAAAGTTAGTACATCAGGAAAGGAAACAAGCCTTAAGTTCATTCAAAAGAAGAGCTGTAAATTAAAATGGGCTGCTCTTGTGGCAGAGCAGATGAGGCAGTACAAGAGTTTGAGACTGTTTAGCATGCAAATAGCTATTTATCTGCCAAATCTTTTCTCAGTAATGAAATTGAAGATCATTCATAATGTAAAACATTAGTAAGTAGCATTTCGAGGCCAAACAAAGGATGAAGGACCTTTAAAGTATCAAGTTCTAATTTTGAAGGCAAGACATGAAGTTAAAAGGATATCCTGGAGTTTTTAAATTAACTACATAATGAAGGTAATTTCATACAACTTGGCCTTGGGTAGAGAGTTAAGAAATAGAGAAGGAGGAGAGAGAAAAATGTGAGGAATATTAAAAATAATATCATAGGAACAGATTATGATGAGGTTAAATTCACAAGAAATATATGGCAACTGTCACAGAATGATGGTTAAAAAAATGATGATGCATAACCTCACTAGAATTGTCTCAATCAAAATCACCTCCTTTGCTTGCCTTTGACAGTTTTTGTAGTCCTAGTGTGCTATGCTCCTCACCTTTCCTCTGTCATATGTTGGAGGCATATTTTTCTTTAAGAAAAATAAAGTAATTTTTAATTTCATCTTGAGCTTCTTACTAAAACATTCAGAGAGAAACTCAATAGATATGGTAGTAAGTCCTGCTAGAGTGAACAGCAGGTGATACCTATCATAGCTAACTGAATAACACTTTCTTGAAATCAATCATCAATCAGTTCAACATTTTTGCAAGTGTAAAATGAAACTATGCCTATATTCCAGTGCTGTAGAGACTTTGTGCACATTTCCAGGTTAACTTTTCTTTCTTCCAACATCACAATGACTTTGTATGATAAAATATGTGCTGTGTAGGATTGGAGAGTTGGCTCAACATTTCAGAGCACATGTTGCTCTTCTGGAAGCACACGGTTTGATTTCCACTAACCACTGCTGATTTACACCCATCTGAAATTCCAGTTACAGAGAATAACATCTTGTAACTACCATTGATGTGAAAATCATGCAAAATACATACATACAGGCAAAACACACACACTCACACATGAAATAAAAATTAGTAAATCTAATAATTATTTTTAAAGGCTTAATTTCAGATGAAAGCATAAATCTGAAGATAGTTTCATACAAACACCCATAAAATGTTCTCTCTAATTGTGCCATAGTAAATACAGCAATATAAAGACATGTGAGTCAATGAAAAGAAGATGAAGGAAACATCAATTGTCTAATGAGGCACCACAACCCTGTGCCACAACCATAGAAAGAACAGTCAAGACATGCATCAAGTCCATAACCTCTTGCACTAAAGAATCTCAATTGAAAATCAAATAAAATTTACCATCATCTGAGACTTTAATTCCAAGAAATATAATTAGATTTAAGTACATGATGGAAAGAGGGGTAAAAACATACTAAGATTAAAATGCTCATACATAATAACATAATACCACAAATATTATATTTATCCCTAATGTAAAAGAGGAATAAAATATGATTATGTTTGATTTCAAAATAAATATAACTACCAGTAAATGTATTAAAAATATAAAAACTAAAAGATAATCAAACCAAGAATCTAAACTCAATCAAAAAGTACTTACAAATATAAAACATGGTAATTGAAAAAAACATATAATAATTGTACCAGGTATAATAGAATTATAGCTGAATTAGATAATTTTCTGTACAAATATAATTAAATGAATTATTTTAAATAAAAACATGCCCTTTAAAGTATTAAAATAAAAACCATATAGATATTATATGAGGCCTGAAACAAATTAATCAGGAAGCTTCTATTTTTAGTGAATTAAATAAAATAGCAAAGAAAAAGTAACATGGGACAGAACAAAAAAATATAGTGATTATAGAAGATAAAGTAATGACTTGGGATCACATATTTGCAGCTTAGCATGGAGAAAGTAAAGCTTCTGGGAAAGGTTTGCTACATGTGCTCAAAAATATTCTCCATTACATTTCTAAATGAGCTATATAAACACAATACCTAAACAAGAAGAGAAATATGAATATCATAAAATTGACCATACATTTGTATCAATAAATGAAAATCCATACAAATGCAAAGTATTCATTCCTATTTAATTTCCCCCTTTTTTGTTTAAAAAGAGATTGACTGTGATCATTGCCATTAAAAACCAATCCCATATACATGAAAACAAACAATTATAAACAATATTCAGGAATTTGGGCGTCATTCTTTCCAAACTGCTTCCTGCTGGTAGGAGGCACTGTCTTGGGGATCCAAAGAAGATGCAGACATTCTGGCTGCAGTGGTCTTCAAGGCTGCCTTGTCCCAGCTGTTTTGAATATTGGATCACCTGGGACAGTGTTTCAGGGGGTCTTGCTTGATCAAACCATGTTAGTCTGGAAGGAATCTATAGCTTTTCATTTCTGTGGAAAAAATAATAGAAATTCTTTTCTACAGAGACCTGTCCTTAGACTTAAATTCTGAAGTCAAAGCATTTTTAAAATATATAAATTGGATTAATCCAGCAGCATTTCTTTTAATAGTTGTTGCCATTTCCTGATCAGTCAAACAATACGGAGACAACACAATAGGATACAGTATTTAGACTCTCTGTGTGCTTTCCATCTTCATGTGGCTTTTTTATTTCTATATTTCCTCTATTTCTATTTTTTTTTTAATTTTTTGAGACAGAGTTTCTCTGTGTAACCTTTGCCTGTCCTGGATTTTTTTTTACCAGTATATAATCACTTTTATTCATATTGCTGATCTTAGTGAAAGAAATGATGCTTCTTTCTTAGAAAATACAATATATCTTACAAACATAATCTATTTTCTCAGAAAATAGAATGCATGTCATGTAAGCATGAAAGCATGTTCACAATAACAATAGTCCCATTTCTAACTATACTCCACAGAGATCTTGCATATTTTCCTAGAGAAGACAATATTTTTTTTTTTAAACTCTGTATACCAGGTTCAATTTGATATCACAGAGATCTGTTTGCCTCTGCCTCCCGAGTGCTGGAATTAAAGTAATGCGCCACCATACCCAGGTATTCTCTTTCTATTTCTTTTTAAACTATATCCTGTTTCTTTTTGTCACCTAAGCCTACGTATATTTTAAAACACACTATAGACCTTTACTGTAAAGGTCTGTAATCTTTCTTTACTGTAAATCTTTATCTGGCCATTGAATTTTTTATCTGGTAAAAAAAAAATAGAAAAAAAATTGCTAAAATGAAAGACACAGCTGCATTAGACTCTGTCTATCAAACATGGCGGGGGGGAGGAGGGGGGGAAGAGACACACTTACCACCAGAACTGAGAGCTGTGTTCACTGCCTTGGTCTATGCTACCATGCAGCAGCATGCTGCTGAATTGGAGATGTAGTCATTGCCGTTGCCATCTCTCCTATACACCATTAAGTTGTTGGTAGGGCTTCTTAAAAACCTTGCAGTTTTTTGCTGCTATGCTGAGTCAGTAAACCTCCCTGAAAGGAGCCATGCAAATCTCTGCTTTGTCTTGAGCAAAACAGAGCCCAACCGAGAAAAAATGCTGCTACCAAGAAGACTTCTTCATCTCTGTTCTTTTGTCTTTAAAACCCTTTTTTAAGCTTTTGTTAAATTTTAAGTGAAAGTTCTTAGGTCCTACATTATAGACACCATTTTGCTCCAACCAGTTTCTCCACCAGCCTGGTTCCACAGCCTCATTAGCCCCAAATAATACACAGAGAAAATATGCATACTATAAAAGTTAAAATTTTTATGTTGATATTGTTGTTTAAGTTCTCCACAATGAATAATAATAATTCCTAACAGCAATCTTTGAACTCTCTGGAAAGTTTGTCTTTGTCATTTCCACTTGACTCAATCTGATGCATCTGGACTACAAACGTCACCCTAAAACTGGTTTGGGACTGTTATGCTTGAAACAACTCCTGACTAGTTAGCTGAAATGCACCTTCTTATCACACCCACCCAGAGTTTCAGATAGAATTTAGTCAAGCATTATCTCCCACACAGAGACTAGCTACAAATTTCAGAAACAGTCCAATCAAGAAATTTTGTTGCTAAAAAATTTCTTCCTTCAGGATCCCATGCAGCAATCATCAACCCATTTCAGCAGGAAGTAATCTTAAGATAACAATGCCCCCTTTTCCTACACTTGGCTTTTAGGGATAATATTCATCTTCATAGGGTTGGTTTTACTTACTTGGGGTTGTGTATGGAAGATGATGCTTAGACTCAGGTATCTCTTTTAGACAGGTATAGGGTATGGTTGGGAAAGATATGGTTTAGATGGGATATAGGTAGATTAGCCTATCTTCTTGAAAATTATTTTAGTAATAGTGAGATATTTGTAATATACAGCTTACATTGTTATAGATTCTTATATGTGGTAACCTATGTAAAATAAGTTTATATTCCCTTCCTGAATGATTTGTATATATTTTGTCATATTGTGTAAAATCTTCCATTTATGATGTTTTGTGCAAAATATCCTTACCAAATTTTACTCATGCTCAAGACATTTTGTATATTGATACAATTAAGGATATTCTTATCCACTGCATTTTACAGTTCTGCCTCTGGCCAAGAGGTAAAGTTTCTACTCTACCTTTACTTTAGAGATTTACATGTATATATATGCTTACAAGTTATATTGTTTAAGTTTTTGTCCCTGCTTTACTCAGGGAAGTTTCAGTCAGTTTTATAGCTAGGTTGCTGAGTATTACAGATTATGTTCACCATTGATACTTAATCTTCAAACACTTCATAGACCTGCAGAGCATGGCATTTAAATATTTTAATATTAGTACTCCATTGACATGAGACACTATTGCTCCTAATAACACCTTGCATTTTCCTTATAATATGTCGGACACTGAAAATATGATGGACTTCTGAAGTTCATCATAACCTTGGCTAATGGTCTCTCGAACAAAGAACAGCTCCCACCTCTATCACTGACATAGATTTGCTGTCTTATGTGCTTTCAGGAGACAAACAGAAAACTGCTGAAACTTGCCAAGTCAGGGTAAGATAGTCTTTCTACCTCCCTGCTTCTGTCATGGTCTCTCAGGTACTGTAGGCCTTAGCCAAAACTGGTTTCACCAACATTGCTGTGAGACTGTCCATTACTGTCCAGGTAGCCTGCTGTTTCTGTCCTTGTTGCACCATTTGGATGATGCCCGCCTGCATTTCCTACCTACCCTAGTATTATCATCTTCCTTCTAAGATCTTTGATGAGGTTAAAGATTAGACTATCACAATTATTATTCTCTATTCCCAGTTAGATATATTAGGTACTATATTTAAGCTTTCCAGCTTAGGACAACTCTATTGTAAACTCTGTTATGCCTTCACCCTAGGACTATATATGTAGGTCTTAAGTTTGTATGTTCTTACTTTTCTTTTTCTTAGAGCACACATATTATTCACTGTTTTATATATAGTTTTGTATCAAGCCTAAATCTTTGCTTTAGACTAAAAGGGGAATTGTAATGAGATATTCACTCTTTCTGCACCTGTGGCACTAACCACACCCACTGGGGTTGGAGGCAGGGCAGACTTGACCTGGGAGAACTAGGTCTGGGGAAGAGGCCCTGGAGTGCTCTCTTGCTTGCTGGATGGGGACAGAGAATGTCTGGAGGCATCCTTGGGATGAGAAAACTGCTGTTATTCATATATCTCTGTTGTAAGATATTTCTCCATGAATAAATATCTATTAAGCCTATCTGTTCTTCCAAATCCTTATTAATACACAATAACCCAGTTGCTTTATTTTTCTTGTAAGTCTCAAGGAAGCATAGCTTAACAATATCGCAATTTTGAGCAAATTAAATGAGAAAATTCCAGTGAGTTGAAGGGTAAAAATGCACACATTGACAGAGTTAATAAATCAAAGAGTAACTTCAGATCCATACTTTCTTATTAAAAAGAAAAAACCACTGTCACTTGAAAAAGCTATTTAACATTTGTTTCTGTTTCCTCATCTGAAGAATAATGAAACTAATACTAACATTATCCAATGTGCTTGTGAAGATAAATGGACTTCTAAAGGATAAGGTTTAGAGCGTTGACATATGGTAACTAATCTAGAAATGGCAGATTATAGTTTTATGTACATTTTATACATGGGAAGTCTAGGAGACAAAAAAAAAGGTAAGCAAGTAATCTACCAACTAGAAAAGGCATTTACAAACACTTTGGGGACTAGTATAAAAGCATTACTATGCATTTGAGGCCAGACTTAGGTACATAGCTTATTTCAAGTCAGTTTAGGTTATAAAGCAGAACTCTGTCTAAAACCACCACCACAAACACCAACACCAACAAAACAAGACCAAAAAACAAAATCTCAAGCAAAGAATAAATACATATAATAAGGGTTATACTTAAATTGTTTCTATTCTTATCCATTATGCAACATGACTTTATTAAATACTGTTGTAGTGCTTTTAAGATTTACTTTTAACCTCTCTCTCTCTCTCTCTCTCTCTCTCTCTCTCTCTCTCTCTCTCTCCCTGTGTGTGTGTGTGTGTGTGTGTGTATGTGTCTGTGTCTGTGTGTGTGTGTGCATGTGTGTGTATTCACATACATGCATATGCCTGTGGAGACCAGAAGAGGTTACTGTACCCATCTAAGATGGAAAGCTGGAGATATACGTATTTGTGAGCTGAGTACATGAGTGCTGAGATCTGAACTCAGGTCCTCATGCTAGAGCCTCAAATGCTTTTAAGTGTTGAACCACATTTCTAACTGCTAATTTTTAGTGTTTTAAGTTAGACATAATATCAAGAATGATTTCAAACTGTGTTCTAGGTCATATAAGGAAAAGACAAGGCTGCACTTATTTCTCATGTAATTTCAAGTACATGTATATACATATATGTATTTATGTACGAATACATATGATCAATATATTTTTTCTATCCATGAAATATTCAAAATGGTTTTTTACAGAAGAAGCTAATCTTAAGGAAAAGTATGCTGTACTTATAGATGAATCAAACATTATTATTTGGTCTGTCTAGCTTCATAGGCTGTGCTTCTACTGAACATCATTGTTTTGCTGATCTCACATGTGTTCTGAATGTGCTTTGTGATCCTTTAGCATGGTAACCCTTATTGCAATTTGCATAAATCTTAAATAACTAACAACAGACATCTCATTGTCATGGATTTTCTCTGTAAGGCCTGATCTTTGAGAAGCACTTGAATGGCAAGTGCTTCACTGCCTGTGCCTCTGCTAATCAATATTTTCCTCAAAGTGGAACATATTCATGAGACTATAGTGAAAATAATGCAATAGTTTTCAACTTCCAAACACTTTGATGATGCCAAAGGATATATCTAATGACAGAAGACATCCTTACTACCTTTCTTCATAGGGCTTTCATTCTGTGATACAGTGTTCAGTATCTATGTATTTCTATTGTATTTCTTCCAAAGTCATGATATTTGTGCTCAATTTCTTGGCATGTAGCACAAAAAATAAAAAAATAAAAACCTTACAGACAGATATTAGGGCTCAAGCTTTAAGTTGAAGATCTGAAAAGCAAAGCAGTCACTAGCTCTTACCTCTACCTCAGCTCAGACCAAAGGGGCAATCTTCATTTTGCTCCCGAATTCATTGCTCCTCAGATTAACTCAGAATGCTATACCCTCCTCAATATGGCCAGAGATTCCTGAGACTGAATACTGAAGACCAAGCTCCTATCTTTTATATCTCTCTAATGCTGTTATTAAAGGCATGAGCTCTGTTGCTCTTTTAGACTGAATCAATCTCATGTAATCCTGGTGGGGCCTTGAACTCAGAGAGATCCATCTGCCTTTGCCCACCGAGTCCTGGGATTAATGATGTGTACCACCAATGGCTGATCTCTGTAGCAAGCCAGCGCCACTAGGGACGGTAAGATGAGCCACGTGGAAATAATTAGATAAGTAGAAATGGGTTAATAATTAAGACAGAGCTAGCCCGTAAACAATAATGGTAACTGGCCAACAGGATTGTATCAAATACAGAGTCTTTGAGTGTTATTTTGGGCCCACGTGGCGGCGGGACCATGGTGGCAGGACCGGGAGGCCGGCTGGGAGGAACAAAAAGTAAAACCTGCCTGTAACACCCTTATCTCTAGGGTAAATGACTAAGGAATAAATACCTGGATCCAAAAAGGGAAAATAAATCATAGATTTATGCAGATGCTTTCTGTGACCTCCTCTCTTTCCCTGGTGTTGTACTTCTTAGTGCACACTGTACTGGGATGTGTGAAAATGAAATCAACATTGTCAATATATTATAGAACTGCAGCTGAATTATTATTACCTTGAGCCTTGTTGATTCGGTTCTGTTAGCCATCATTCACCAACTCCCAGCGTTGTCATGGAACAATGAATTAAACATTATATAAACAGTGCAATCTCTTCTTCAAAAGAGAAAACACATTTACTGACTTTCACAATACTTAGTCTCGGCTGCAGATGTTTAATCAATTTTTCATCTACATTTTATAGTATTATAACATTTACCTTCAGGATACACTGTCTCTCATATCAGGCCTTGTGATACTAGTTCCAAGCTACAAAACCCTGGTGTTTTGATTTCCTGTGTTTCTCATTCTATTAAAAGCATTAGCTTTATGATGATTTCAATCTGAATGTATGACACCTAGGGAGGATGAGCAGCAATTTTTTTGGCAGCTAATATGAAACTAAGATGATGGGCAAGGTGTTGTATTTAAACATGTGTGTTACTAAAAGGAGGAAAATATTCTCAATACTCTCATGATCTGAAGCATTAAGACTATGGTCACCTTTTACACATTTCTTAATGTAATTTATGAATACATAGAGATAGATATATAGATAGATAGATAGATAGATAGATAGATAGATAGATAGATATACATAGATGATAGATACATAGATAGATGACAGATGGTAGGTAGGTATAAAGATAGATGAATGATGATAACTAGAAATGGTAGAGAATGTAGATATAGAGATGACAGATGCAGAAATAAGAGAGAGATGGTAATCATAAAGATAGAGATAATAGAGGTGGGGATATATATTTAATTAGATGATGATATTTCTAGTCCTTCAAACATTTAAAAGATGAGATTATACATGGTATTCAAACTACATGCATTCATATCATTGCCCAGCATCTTTTTAATTATCAACTTAACCATCCTTTAAAATATTTTCATAATCAATAAAAATATTCAAATGGTAATATCATATAGCTCCTAAGATTTTAAGAATAAATGAGTGAGCAGTCATGGAAATAACTTAAAAAACTGAATTAGTCATAAAGGCAGTTTTACTTGTAATAAATGTAATTCATCTATACCACCGTAGTAAAAAAAAAAAATAAATAAAAATGGCTGAATATGATTTAAAGAGTTGGGCAAGTAAAAAGGTTTTGTAATGATCAAAATATGTCATGTCTTTATTTACTCATTAGCCAGACTTAGGTTAGTTGATATCTCTGGATCTTGAAGCATACTTGTTAAGAAAGCAAGATGACAAAAATCTCTCTATAGCCAGGGCAGAGGGTGGTGTCAGGAGTGAGACAAGGAGCCCAGCTGGATGTTTGCTCTGATGAGACAGATTTGTTTGCAGCAGAAGGCATTTCACTGCAGGCTCATATTTTAAGCTCCATTTTATATATTTATTTAATAGACTAGCAGATTGTAGCACAGGTTCACCTTTGGTGCTTTTTTTTACATAATGAGTTTTCTAAACTATATTATAAAGCCATCGACGATAAGTGTTTCTTTCTTTTCAAATGGAGATTTCACAATAAATGGGAGCTTTGGATACAAATGCTATCATCATAAATGAGAAAGAATAAAACATATTTTCTTGGTTTTCTCTTGAGGATGTAAAATGATAAATTAAAAATGACTTGCCTTAGGAACACATCAATCAGCAATATTACCAGGCCGCCTGCATTTAAAGCCTGTTCTGACTGTGCAATCTTGATTTGTTTATTTAGCGTTTATAAACATATTTTTCATCCAGAAAGTGGGGATTACCAGAGTCGTAGTTTATTTGATTCTTTAAAACTTTGAAAGAGTTAATAGAGCTCACAAAGTACCATAAACACCCATCATTTCTGGTATTGTATTCTTAGCATCTGTTGGTTTATGAGAGAATGACTCATGTCAGATTATTTCCTATGAAAAACCTTAAACCAGTTTCATGAATATGAGTGAGAAGAGACCAGTTCTGCTAAACGAAATGGAAAACAAGTGAATACGTGCCAGCTACCTCCTAATAAAGACATCAATACCTGGAGAGATGGTCGGCTATTCTGTTCAGAACTGCTTGGAATATACACTGCGGTCAGAATGACCACACCTTCAAACAAGTACTAAAATGGTGCTTGTCTATCCACTTGTGAAGGTGGTTGTGTCTTTTTATGGAGCAACATGTCTGCTGTCTCATGTTCCTGACCTTAAGATCAAATTTTCTATTGACCCTATTTGAAACACTATTTTCTATTTGAAACACTCATATTCTAGGATGCATTCATAATTATGTGGCTGAATTTCTGTAAAACTACCCAACTATAATTAAAAAAAATAGATAATTTATTTGGAAAAGATTCAGTATTGCCATTTATCTATGAAGACATTAACATTTATAACTTATGTCGGATATAATACAAGAAAAATAAATTAAGGGGAAAGTAATTCATTCTAAGTTTCTTATTCCACAGCACTCATTCGTTTGTACAAGTTTGATTCATTGCTACATGAAAAGCAATCCTAAAAGGAAAGGAGAAAATGATGTGTACTTTCCTGGTTTTGCTTTCTGGGTTGCGTTTTGTGGGAGGTTTATCCAAGTGGTTCCTCTAATAGCTTCTGAATGCACTATAAAATGAAATAATTCAAGGCTGTGGCTTTTCTGCTTACATTTGACTGCATAATCTAAAATTCCCATTCCCACATACCTGTCCTCTCTCAAGAAGCAGATGTGTCATCAATAGTCTCTACTTTGAACAAACTAATGCAGGTTTACTCTCCTTTTTCTTTTATTGTTTTCATGTTTTGGCTTGAATATGAAACATTCAACATAGGCTCATATATTGGCACCTTGATTTCTAGCTGATAGATTGCAAGAAATGATCAGATCTTTTGGTCTCAGATCTGATTAATGGACTGATCCCTTGATGGAATCATGCTATGATAGCATTACTACAAAATGGTAGAGAGTAGACAGCATCTTGTTTAAAGAAGTAGGTCTCTGTAAGCAGGTTCTTGAGGACTCTCCCTTATCCTTACTCATTTGCTTGTACTTCCTTGAAGACAAGTAAAAGGAAGTCCATGAAAGCCCAAATAAAGAATGACAGATATTTATTTGGGAAGAACTCACACAATGATGATAAAGAACTACCAAGGTCTTCCGCCCCTGGAGGCACAGGATCTGCAATACAGGGTGCTGAGATTATAACCCAAGAGAGCCAAAGTAAGTCCCTCCTTTCCTTACAAGGGGTCAGGTCCTCATACCTAAGCCATACCCTAAGGCCATTACCTCAAGTCTATTGGTGAAACATGCCACTATATTTCCCCTATTGTGTAATTATCTTATGAGGATTTTAACACTGTCAAGTCTGTTCCAGGAGAATAGATAAAGAAACAGATGCATATTTGGACCTACAATCAGCAAGAGAAATATTAAGAAATAAGCACACACTAAATGTTTAGACCAAGGGTAATGGCCTAACAGAGTTTACTCTAATAGCTGTCCTATTTTGCAAAGTCTAAGTCTTGTACCTAGTATGTTCTAGCTAAGATAAGAGAGGATATTAGGTGTGATTATCTAGTCTTCAACCTCATCAAAGACCTGAGGAAAAAACTATTACTCGGGTAAGCAGGAAGTACAAAATGGGACTTCTTAAATGTTCAAGAAATGACAGAAATAGTTGGATATCTGGACAGTTACCCAAAGTCTCAGAGTAACATTGGGGCATCAAATTTTGGCTAAGGCCTAGAGAAACTGAAATGGCATACAAAGCCTCTACCACATGTTCCTGTAACCACAAAGTTCCATTTCACATTGAACTCTAAATAACTAGAGTCAAGGACTGGGAAACTATGAAACTATAATTAAAAATGGAAATTTCTCCTCTTTTTTTCATAACATAATTCTTCACAGTGGTACAAGAGTAGTTACCATATTCCCTTTATGTGGGTTGTAAACACTAATGTGCAAACACCTCTCTAGGCTCTGCTCATGGGACATTTGCAATATTCTAGTGGTAAAAAATTTCATCTCAGAGCTCAGGAAAAGTTGAAAAAAAGATCTTTCACCCTGGGTGGACAGTATGCCAGAACCAGCTATAAAAATGTATACCTAGGAGGACAGAAAAGTGTTGCAACTCATTTTGTAACCACTCTGCCACAGACTGATGACAATCAATTGGAAGTTGGTATCAAGATCTTGGAGGTGTTCTCATTATTTTTTTTTATTTTTTATTTATTTATTTTTGTTTTAAATGCCAATCCCAGTTTCCTCTCCATCCCTCCATCCCTCCCTCTTACACACTCTCCCCCCTCACATGCACCCTGACCACCCTTCCCTCCCATCCCCCACCCCCATTCCACATGTGGGGCTATGCTATCCAGGTGGGGTCATGTAAATCTGTCAAGTCATTTGAAGCAGGGACTAGACTTCTCTCCTGTCTCTAGCTTAAGGGAGTATCCCTCCATGGGGGATGTGTCCACAAGGTCCTTTTGTGCACCAGGAATACATCCTGGTTCCACCATCTGGGGTCCCTTAGACTGCTCAGTCCTTCTAATTGAGACCCATGTTCGGGGGTTCTGAGTCAGTCTAATGCTGGTTTCCAAGCTATCAGTCTGGGGGGGCCCATGAGCCCCCCTTGTTCAGGTCAGCTGGTTTCCAAAGCTTGGTCTTGACCTTTTCTTATTATTCCTCCCTCTGCAACTGGATTCCAGGATTTCAGCTCAGTGTTTTGCTGTGGGTGTCTTCTGTTTCCATCAACTACCAGCTGAGGGTTCCACGATGGCATACAAGTAAGTTATCGATCTCATTACCAGGGAAGAGCATTTTAAGTAACTTCTCCACTGTTGCTCTGATTGTTAGTTGGGGTCATCCTTGTAGGTTTCTGGACATTTCTCTAGTGTCAGCTTTCTCGTCAAATCTATAATGGCTACCTCTATTATGGTATCCCTTTTTTTTTACTCTCATCTATCATCCCCTGACTCAATCTTCCTGAGATATACAATTAATAAGTGGGACCTCCTGAAACCAGCAAGCTTCTGTAAGACAAAGACACAGTCGACAAAACCAAACAGTAGCCCACAGACTGGGAAAAGATACCACATCTGACAGAAGGCTCATCTCCAAAATATACAAAGAACTCAGGAAAGTAGCCGCCAAAACACCAAATAACTCTGTTAAAAAGTGGAGTACAGAACTGAATAGAAAATTATCAATAGAGGAAATCCAAAACATCTGAAAGACACTTATGAAAGTGCTCAACATCCTTAGCTATCAGGGAAATGCAAATCCAAACAACTCTGAGATACAATCTTACTCCTATTAGAATAGCTAAAATTAGAAACACCAATGACACCTTATGCTGGAGAGGATGTAGAGAAAGGGGAACACTTCTCCACTGCTGGTGGGAGTACAAACTTGTACAGCCATTTTGAAAATCAGTATGGTGTTCCTCAGGAAAATTGGAATCTGTCTACCACAGGTCCCAGCAATTCCACTCTTAGACATATACCCAAATGATCTACATCTATGCAACAAGGACATCTGTTCAACTATGTCCATAGGAGGATTATTTGTAATAGAAAGAACCAGGAAGCAACATAGATGCCCCCTCATGTAAAGAATAAATAGAGAAGATGCGGTACATTCACAAAATGGAAAACTATTCAGTGGAGGGAAAAAAGGGAATCCTGAAATTCACAGGCAAATGGATGGAACTTGAAGAAATCATCCTGAGTGAGGTAGCCCAGTCACAAAAATAGGACCATGGTATGTATTAACTCATATATGTGTTTTAGCCATGGAGCAAAGAATCAACAGCCTATAATTCACACTGCCATAGAAACTAGAATACAAGGAAGTACTTAAAGAAGTCATACAAAGTCCTTCACAGGAGGGGAAAATCTCCTGAGCATAGTGGAAGCAGGGGCAGTGTATGGAGAGGGGGTTAGAACAAAGAGAAGGGGAGAAGAGAAGAAGATGCAGTTTTTGATACTATAGTTCTGTGTTAGAGGAATGCTGATACTTCTAGAACTTTTATTTCATAGGATTGTGTAAGCTATCCTGGTTTTTGTTTTTTTTTGTTGTTTTTCTATATGAAGTTAAGTATTGTTCTTTCAAGGTCTGCAAAAACTATATTTGATTTTAATGGGAATTGCATTGAATCTTTAGATTGCTTTTGATAAGTTTGCCATTTTTACTGTGTTATTCTTATCAATCTGCGAGCATTGGAGAACTTCCCTTCTGATATCGTCTCCATTTTCTTTCTTCAAAAACAAAAAGTTTTCGTCATATACTAGCTTTGTTAGAGTCATGCAAAGATAGCTTATATTATAAAGTTCCTTGGTCCCCTGGTTTCTTTCTTAGCCCATTTGTTATTTGTTTTTAGGAGGGCTAATACTCAGCTGGTAAAAATAAAGATGTCAGGAATTTGAAGACAAATAGGTGGAAATAGAAAAAATCATTCTGAGTGAGGTACTCCACACTGAGAAAGACAACTCGCTCATAAGTTGATATTAGCTGTAAAATAATGGATAACTGTGATATAATTTACAAACCCAAAAAGACTAGGTGACAAGGATGGTTCATGAGGGGACACTTGGGTCTCCCTGGGAAGAGAAAATAGAAGAGATTTTGTGATTATAATGATTTGCAGGTGTCAGGCTAGGAAAAGAACTGAAAGAGACTACTGGAAAAGGGGGCATTTTAGGGTCAGGTGCAAATATGGTGCAAGACCATCTCCCAGTATTCTACCAGGTTGGACTCAGCTAAGACTCATAGCTAGAGTGGATAGGTAGCCTGAACTGGCCATCTCCTATAGCAAGGCAACTTCAAGTGGGAAATCAACCTCTGACCTACAGTCTGTCCTGCCTATGTAATGTGCTGGGATTTGTTCCTAGCACAATTGTCATCAGAGAGGCTTCATCCAGTAACTGAGGGAGACAGATACAGATTCACAGCCACACATTTGGCAGAGCTAGGGGAACACTGCAGAAGAGTTGTGGGAAAGGATTGTAGGGGCCAGAGGGGTCAAGGATACCACAAGAAAACTCATAATCAGCTAACCTGAGCTCATAGGGGCTCAAAGAGACTGAACCAACAACCAAAGAGCCTGCATGAGACTGACCTAGATGCTTTGCATATATGTTATAGTTGTATAGTTGTATAGGTTGGTCCTCTTGTAGAACTCCTAATAGTGGGAATAAGTGCTATTTCTGATGCTTTTATTTTTATTTTTATTTTTTTTAATGACTTTGGGTACCCTACTCCTTATAATGGTTTGCCTTGTCCAGCCTTAGTATAGAGAGAGGTGATTACTCTTACTGGAATTTGTTATGCCATGTTTGTTGATACTCATGGGAGACCTGCCCCTTAATAAACAAAAGCAGAGGATAAGTGTAGTGAGGGTTGGTGGGAACAGATGGGGGGGGCAAAGAGGTACTGGGAGGAGAAGAGGGTGCAGAAACTGCAACAGAGAATTAAAATAAAACAAAAATAGCAAAAATCTTCAAGAGGCTTTGTGTGGTAGTGAGTTTAATGTTGCTCCTGAAATAAGTTACATCTCACATTTTTTTGGCACAGTTTGTTAGAGACTAGAAAGGAAAATGGAATTATATCTAATGTCTTGTTATTGTTTTAAATCTTGTTGGCTCCAGGCCAGTACAGCTTTGAAAGGATATTGATAACACAGTTTCCTAGGAGACCAGATGACTAGGCTTTAGAGTCCTCAGAAAGAGAAGCAACTAAAGAGACTATGACATACAAAGCACAATGGGCCATTAATAGATTTCATCTTGTGCACACTGAGCTAAAACATCACAAACATTTAGAGTATTTTTGTCCTTATACTTCAGCTTAGTTTCCAAATGACAATAATTAGATGTAACAGATCTTTCATCACATATTGGTCAATATGTAGATGATGGACAGAGAGGTAAATATGTGTCTCATAAATGATGCTAAATAAAAATTATCCTTTTTATTTCAAATAATATTCAGTGTTGTATGGGAAGAATTGGATGGTGGCAGCTGAGAGTAGCAAAGGCTAACTCAGCCTGACTAATGGAGTTTGTCATGCCTGGCATAGAGACAGACATCTAACCAGGCAGCCATAAAGAAAATTCCAAAGCTTTAGAAATAATTCTTTAAATCATTGAAAGGTTTTGGATACAGCAATTTCAAATGTTGGAGATGGTTCTTCACTTTTTTTTCATGACTCAGTGTTGAAGAGCTTAGGTATTTATTTATTCGTTTATTTATTTATTTGTTTGTTTGTTTGTTTGTTTGTTTGAATACTTAGGTCGTGGTCCTGGGGTTTTACCTAGACTCAGCAGAAAACTTGATAACCCATGCTGTCATGTGAGCTATCTGAATCTTTTTTCATCTAATGGCATGCCTGTCACCCGGACAAGGGAAGAAGAAAAAGTTCCAAGATACTGGTAAGTTAAGGAATTGTCTCTTGAAGGCTAGCATAGCCATGCTGGTGTTAACTGCCCTCTCAACAAACCCTGCAGGGATAAGGGTCATAACTCTGCCTCCAGCTGTGGATGCCTGTTGAGCCTGGTGGTTTGGAATCTGATGTCTCAAAGCCACCATCCCAGGTAGCAGCTGGCTGGTTTTGGATTTCTCTCTTCTCCTAATGTTCCATTAACCTCTCACAGCTGGCCTCCCTGTGCAAGTTCAGCAGTTTGACTAATCTTTCCCTGATCTCTCCCTTTCTTGCAGGAGGATCATCATTAATACATTTTCCCTCTGCTTCTTGCTTCCTCTCAGCCTGCCAGTGTTCTCTGTTAGTACATGCTGTGCCACAGGCAATTCATTCTGCTGTCTGCTCAGCACCAGCTTTGTTGGGCTTCCACACAGTGGGGCCTTAAGGCAATGTGTGTCTAAGCCCATTAGACACAGGGTTGGAAGCAATGTGAGGATACCAACTTGTACAGGAACAGGTTGAGGTGCATTTTGTGCTTGTACACACCTTGATGCTGCTCCTAGATATATGGCTCAAATTAACTGCGACAATAAAAACTGTGATGACAATGGTTACGTAGTAACAAAAATAGTGATATCATAATAAAAAATAATGGTCAGTCTCATATTCATGGGCTGTTAACTGATGAACCTGGACCAAACGCTCCATATTCCTATTTGTTTCCTACATTCTCTGTGAATTAGGTAGTATGATGAGGTTATCAGGTCAATGAAAGTTTGATGCACTGCCAAAGTCATCCACCCAGTAAGAAAAATGTTTATAATTGGCCTTGCTTCCCTGATACCTTTAAAGATTTGTAATTTAACCATTATGCACAATAATATAATAGCCATAAGCTTTGTTGCTTGTAATTTTACCTTTACTGACATATCAAAAATAAATATAGGTCAGTTTTGAAGTTATTAAAGGTTAATACAAATTAAGTATATTTGTGCATATAGTGCATTAGCTTTGTATGAACTTACAAATAAACTATAGAAAAGTGAATTCCAAGTATTATCCATTAAAAAACCAAGAAAGCCTGTCAGCCTCTTACATTCTCATGGGAATGGAAAGATTTAAGAAGCATCAGAAAGAAGAGTAGGCTGCAGAAGTTTGTTCTTAGTACCTGAGATAATGTGTGAAAACTTTATTCATTTGTATTTATTTGTATATCCATGTGTGTGCAAACACATATAGGCATGTGTGTGCATGCACATATAATCATGAATGTTTGTGTGTGTGCTTGACTCTATATGTGTTACATATGCACAAATGTCCAGGGAGGCCAAAAGAGGCTGTCAGATCCCTTGGAACTGAAGTACAACATTTGTGAGCTGCCTGATTTCTGTGCTGAGAACTGAAGCCATATTCTCTGTAAAAGCAATCCATGACCTAGCCAATGAGAATTTCTGCAGCCCACAGAACTGGAGTTTGCTGCAAGGTTACAGGATAGTTTGTGTTTAAATCCAATTGTTTCAGCCACATTCTTCTTTCAAATACTCTTTACTATTTGGTTATCCATATTATTTCGACTTTGTTCTGAGATTATATTGTTGTTTACTTTCCTTTTATCCTGGGTACTTTATTTTTCACTTCAGTTTATAGGGTCCATTCCTGTAAATTTGGCAAGTGCAGGTCACTACAAGCTACATTGTGCCATAGTTACAATGTCTCCATCTCTGTCTGACTATTCTCTGTACAGAAGAGTTTATCCCTACTTTCAGTACTTCAAATGGAGGAGAAAATTGGAGCCTTGGGAATGATGACCTATGAGTACAGAATTCAACCTAGTGTTTTTGTCCTTCAGTCATCAAACATGTTCATAAATGTGACTTTTTTCTAATGCTCATTGCCCTTTCATTTCAGCAAATCACTTCTGAATGGGCTGCTTCTGACATTTCTTTTGGAAAAGCAACACCAGTGAAGGAAAGACGCATTATTGTAGGGTGGAGAAGACAATATGAAGCAAAAAGAAGCAAAGAAGGTAAGAAGGAAGGATAAACACCAACAAGCAGGAAAGGAAAGGGAAGGAACAGAGAGAAGGAAGGACGGAAGTGAGAGAGAAAAGAAAGCCAGAAAATCAAAGTAGAAGAAAGAGGAGCAAGTTTTAAAGGATAAAAATGGAACAGTCAAAAAGATAAACAGAGAAAAATTTAGCTGTATGAGTGAAAGGATAAGGTAAAGGAAATCAAAAGAAAACAATTGCATTCATGGTACCAGAAGTTGCCATGTAATCCTCCAGGGGAGGGAAATAACAAAGAGCCCACCCAGCTATAATACCTATGAACCACATCACTAACCAGAATGGTATGATAACCCTAAGGGTGCAGTAATGACACCCATATGTTTGTGTCAGCTCTCTACTTGGACTTAAGATCTGATCAACAAGAGAAAAGTCATGCATGGTAGTGAAAATCTAGCCAGCTATCACTTGATAATAAGTTATAGAATTTGGAAGAGAATCTAGAACTGTCAGTTTACTAAATCAGTATAATCCATAACTGTATTGCAAAAATATGCACTTATATTCACAGAAAAGTATAGTCTATAACCCTTGTTAAGGAAAAGTAGAACATGGAAACTATCACAGAAAAACACAACCAATCAAAATGCATACTTGTGGACATGAGTACCAAGGAATACTTCTAGGATACAACTTCTGTACCTAAAGTTCAGGGACCAATGTGGAGAGGGAATGGAAAAATTCTAAGAGCCAGATGAATAGGAAGTTTGCTGTGAGATTATGTTTCCCAGAAAAGTCAGAAGCTACTCCCATATAGTTTCAACAACATAGCCATCAAAACATGAGCTTAAAAGGGATAAAAATAATAGACATAGTAACATAAAAGGTGGCACAGGCAAAGTTCATGAGAGTTCAACCTTAGAAAAAGAACTATAGGCAACTAAGGAAAGCTAAGAGCAAGAGAAATAATCTCCCTCAGGGAAAAAGATACTAAATACCAAATGATCAGTTCTGCAAACATATATACAAGTAACATTAGATAAACTGGCCAGGTTGCATCTGTCTGTCTGTCCATCTGTCTACCAAGCATCCATCTATCATTCATCTATCATCTATCTACCTATCTTACAACTATCTATAATGCATCAACCTATCTATCCATCTATTTGTGTATCTGTATGTGTGTATGACAATTTTTAAAAAGAAACTATGAATTCAAAAAAGAATGAGAGTACTGTATGTGGGAGAACTTAGAAGGAAGAGAGAAAAAGAAAATGATAAAATTCTAATATCAAAAAAAATTTAAATAACTCTTAAAACCCGAATAAATATTAAGCAAAGATCAAAAAAGATGAAACAGAAGACAAGAACAAATGACTAAGTATAGAAAGAATGGAAGGAGAGTAATTTAAAGGAGGCAGAGACTGGGGGTGCAGATTAAAGATTAGACTTTTGGTTGCATATAAGTAGGAGTAAAGTAGACTTTACATGTTCTAACAGAAAGCTGAACAGAAAGGTAAAAGAATATACTCCTAGAAAGTTTAAATGTTTTACTGTGAAACATTGACCTGTTTGCCTATCACAGTGAGAAAGGGAGTATCTTCTTATCTTCTTTCCAGGTTACAGTGTGCATGAAGAAGGCCTGGGCAAGTTCATGGTGTGGTGCTCCTGCCTTGCTTGTATCTCCCAGGCCTGTTTGGTTTTGTTTTGTTTTGTTTTTTTTTTCTTTCTTTCTTGGGGCATTCCCATACTTCCCTTCACATTCATAAACCTGGTGATTTCAGTAGTACAAAGAAGTTGGCAAACACTGCTTTAGGCAGCTGTAAAGCAAAAGAAGGCTAAGAATTTGCCACAAAATTCTCAATATGTTTCAGAGGACTCAGAACAAGTATAAAGTGTACCACCTATGAGAGGTGCACAAAAGAACTCAGGTAAGATAAACACCCATCATGGGCATGGCTTTTTCATTAAGGAATATCGTAAATCATTGTTTTGTAAATTCCTGGGCTTATTCTGTCACAAGATCATTACAGACATCTGAGTTATTGTAAAGTTATTCATTTGGTAATTTTCATTTTAAGAATTTTATTTTACTTTGTTTGATGAGAAAATTAAAAGTTTGGACATAGCCTCAGATAAAGAACAAGAACAAACATCCTACATGTTGAGACATAGCTCTGTTACTAACTGGTAGCACAACTTTGGGGTCCACTTCACTACTTTGTGTTTCCACAGATACATTATAAATTCAAAAGCATTCTGTAGAGTCCACAAGTGCGCTTCCTAATGTCCTTCTGGACAGCAAAGAGAGAAAAAAAAAAGGATTTAACTTTGTAACTTTGTCACCAGGTTTGAGTCCATTTAGAGCAATCTTGATGATATTTTTCCATGTTGAAGTAGTGTAAGTCTCAATCTTAAAAGGTTCTGCTAAATATATTAACACAATGTATTGATACCTACAGGTATATATTTATGTACAATTGTTATATTAGCAACATAATCATATGCTCATGTAATGAGATTCAATCATCATCATTGCAAGGTCACTTTCAAGTCTAAAATTTATTCAAACTCCAGAAACAAACAGAACAAGTAAGCACCACCTAATAAAAAAACTAGAGCCATAGTAGCATTTCTTTTGACCCGAACTTGACAAAATGAAAAAAAATTGTGTTTGAATTGTTGCCATAACTGCAAATGCACTTCTGTATGTCTCATTGGCTCATAATCATCTCAAGTTCCCAAAACACAGAAAGAAAGCCCATTCTGGGAAGCATTCAAAGGTATGCCTTAAAAAGGGTACCTTGTAGGATATTGTGCCATCATTTCCTGGTGCCCTTTTTGAATGGTAGAAGAGTACATTTACTCTCTTCATCAATATACATTTACCTCAGACTGTGGCTGAGACATCTTTCTCAGTGGTTGAAAAAACAGGGGAAATACTTTTCTTCTAAAATTCCTTTTATGATTCATCCAGGCCAGAAAAGGAAGTCAAGAATGGTTCTCTAAGTTGGCAATATCTAATGATTAAGTAGAGCAAGAAGAATGGTTGGATCAAAGGACAAGTATCTCTTGAAGGTCCCTCAAATACCACAAGGTTCAGATCAGTCTGCTAAGGAATTAGGAAGAGATGAAAGGACAGGAAATACCAGTGTGTGCAGGAGTCCTTTTTTAAGCAGGTCGTTCTTGTCTGAGTTAAAAGGGGTCCCTAGGTAGATACAAAGCATATGAAAATTGAAGCTTTCCTGGATACTGATGAACCCAGTCAAATGTTTCACTACTTCCATGATGTGCAGGACAGATGACTATGTGTTATTTGATATAGGATTTAAAGTCACAGCTAAGGATATCCCCTTCTATCTTCTGATTTAGATTGAATATTCACTCACAAGCCAAAAAAAATAATCTACTGTAAGTAGACTGCTCATATCAAGACAATTTTACAAGTATTAGCCTTTAAAAAGTCATAGTATTATTTTCTTCATAAAAGATGAAACAATACAATTATAATATATTTAAATCATTTTAAATATTGGATTTTATTTGCCTAGCTGGTTGACTAGAGTCAGATTATTTTTTGGCTAAATCCAGTTACATTTCTGTAAATTTATATTCCAAAATTTATATCATTAGTTCTTGACTTTCAAACAGCTTAGCACATTGTCTAGTATTAACAAACGTTCAGATCTTCATGTATCTAGAAAGATGATTCAATGGCTGAGACTGCCTGTTGTTCTCTCAAAACATCTAAGTTATGTTTTGAGCATTATATCAGGTGGCTGATGACTGCTTCTAACCACAGATCAATGGGGCCCAAATTCGGCTTATGCTCTCAGTAGACATCCACACTCTCATTGCATATATTCTCTCATAAATGTAAACAAAATTAAAAATAAAACTTAAAAAACTTTCAGCCTTGTAGCAAAATCATAGAGCAAGAGATAAACAATTTCAGGTCTCAATTTTTTGAACTGATATTCAAAGCTCATTCTGATTCATTGTGTGTGTGTGTGTGTGTGTGTGTGTGTGTGTGTGTGTGTTTTCATTTATATAAAGAGAGATGCCATCCACTGGTTGTAATTATAAACATTATTGATTTGAATGTACAATTAAATGTGTTAAGTAACAGAAACCAAATATTTCATCATTTATTGTGTAATTGCCATGTGACATGAAATATTCTGGAAACAGACAATAAAAAAGAATACAATAGGCAATGTTCATGGGTTTACCTTGTCGTGATCAAAAAAGTTCAAGATAGGTTGTTTAATGGCTAACAATTTTATATTTCTTGACAAGAAACTTGACAATGAGAAGAAAATTCAGGGAGGGGCATTGACAAAGTGACAGTCAACAAAGAAATGAAAGGTGAAATATATTGAGGTGTAATAAGGATCAGGAGAAACAGAGAGGCCGAATAGATGTTTATTCACGGAGAAATAACTTACAACATAGACAGATGAACGCCAGCAGGTTCCTGGTCCCAAGTATGCCTCCAGATGTTCTCCTATCCCCATGCTGTAAGCAAGAGAGCTCCCAGAGTCCCCTCCTCCAGTTCCCCCAGATAACATCCGCCCCTGTCCCCACCACCAACTTCAAATCCACATATGTTTATGTCAAGTGTCCTCCAAAACCCTGTCATGGGTCAGGCTGCAATGGAAAGAGGGAAAATTATAAGCAGGTAAGGGAGTTAAAAAACACCAAGTCCTTGAGAAGAGCTAGAAGGTTAATAATTCCAACAAAAGTCAGCATTGTTAATGCCACAATATAAAAATATCTGTAGCAGGAAAGAAAAGCCAGAAGCTCATTCATGGCGAAGGTGATGGAGATCCATTTAATCTTGAATCCCAGTTGATTGCCTCTACTTCCCCAGTCCATTTCTGACAGACGACTGTCAGAGCTTGATGTGATGAAGTTATGTTTCTACTGCTATTTTTTTTTTATGTAGAGGTCTGCTGAAAGCCTCACCCAGCTTCACCTAGTTGTCTTTGTGTTGGGAACTCTAGCTAGCTGCCTGAACTGGCTTCCTTCTAAGGATTGGTTGCCCAACCTTAAGTCTTCAGTGCTATTGTTTTTCCTCTATCATGGTGTCTGCTTTCCTCTTCCACAGTGGACCTTCTGTGGCAAGATACCTCTTTCTTCTGTGGTTCTCATGACTGTGATTGATTTCCTTCTGACCTGTTTTTATGTTTGTGTTATACAAAGGTCTACTATGATTGAGCATCCATTGCTGATCATCCAAAGCCTTTGCAGAATCTCAACAAATACTGTTCAGACATCATTGATTCTTGAATCATGTCACATAGAACACTTGATAGAATCACTACTTGTCTATAAAAGATGGTCAATGAAAGTAGTGTCTATGTTTAATGTTTAATTCATACATTTACATTTAGTGCCATATTAGAGTGGCTAAGCTGTTTTGTTTTACCAATTCTGCACATTATTGCTAAGCAAAGTAACATATCTGTACTGCTTCTTTCAGCCTCACATTTCATTTGGTTTGGGCATCCTGTAGTACAACTTTCAGATCAAAGTATTCAAAGTATTATATATTATAAATATCTTATATATATGAAACTACAATAGTGTCTCTGAAAATCCCCTCTAAATAAGATAAATAAGTTTATATAAATTTAATTATTTGATTTTAAAAATAAAATATTAATCATGTTTTTTTCTAGAATCTCTTTAAATGTTTTTTTTTTATCTGCCCCAATAAATATTTTCTTTTTGGTACCTCCCAAATTATAATTTATAGGTTGTGAGACTTTATCCATTATATATTCTTTTGTTTCTTTCTGGTTATAGTCACATTGTAACATTCAGAATAGATGCACAATACAATTGTAGCACGTTTTAGTTTTAGGAGGTCGTGATATAGTTCAGTGGGTAAAAATATTTTTGCTGCTGGTCTGCTGTGTTAATTTGTGCAATCCAGAGTGGAAGGAAGAGACTAACTCCCTAAAGTTGTCTTCTAATGTCCATGCAGTATGAAGGCCTACACTCACAAACAGGCATCTCACACTCACACACACACACACACACACACACACACACACACACACACACACACAATATCACATAAAATGAACTTTATAAGTTAATATTTTAAGTGTTTTAAAATGCTTCAAAATTGACGTATGATACAAATACTTTTAAGACTTTATTTTTAACTTTTTCTCCCAAAATATTAATACTGCCTTGTTCTCCCAAACTGTGCTTTATCTGGTCTCATTTCCACCCATTCATTAATGGCATTTGTAATTGTCACATTTCTCTCTAATAGCTTTCGATTGATTGGACTCTGATCCTCCAGAGGCAAAGTGGAAGAGAGGAAAGAAAAGGCCTGATATGAGAGGTGGTAACTTACAAGTAATATTGACTGAGAAAGAACAGAAAGATTTTTCTTTGCCTCCTGAAATTGACTCAAATTTACTTTTGAAGTCATTTCAGCAGGAAATAGATTATAAATTCAAAGTTTTCTCAAGAGATCACCTCCTTTTTCTCCTTTGTGCTTTACAGGAAAACACAAAAGGTGGGTGGGGCTGTGAAACTGAAACTGCTTTCTTAAGTGGGAGGATGAGTCTTGAAAGGAAGCTCCTTCAGGGAACTATGCAGAGTGATTGAAGTGGAGTGGATTTCATCTTCCAGCACTGAGAAGTACTGACGAATAATGGCTGTCTGAATACACTATGCTTGCTCATGGGCCAGCCTAGTGTGTTTGATCTCAGGGGAAAGAAGCAAAATCCAGGGAAGGGCTAACAGGAAAAAATATATAAACACTTGAAGCAAAAAGGCTGGGTCTGCAGAAACCAAGTTCAGAAAGCATCCCAGTTTGCAGGAAATTAGATCTAAAGTGGTCAGCAGTCTCAAATTATTTTTGTACTTTCCCCACATACATTTTTATTTCTGGAAAAGATACGATTGAGACAATTCACCATAATTTGGAGGAAGAAATACATCCCAAAGCAATATACCCACACCAAATGGACTGCAGAATCCTTTTTTCTAACAACGAGAATCTTTGTGGCATTCTGGTCACCATCAGCCTTGGCACTTTATTCATTACTAAAAGGTAGCATCAATCCCTTGTCAGAATGAAATGATGTGGGTATTTGTATGGTGTTGATGATAACTTACTCAAATATGCCTCTTTTTAATTGTAGGAGTAAAAAATTGATTATTTTTCTAATCAAACTGGTGTTACAAAAAAAAAAGTAAATTCAAGACTGAAACAAACAATGACAAGGCTGTAGACACAGTCTCATGAGGTTTGTTCCCTTCTATGTGAGCATATCTGTTGGTTTTGTCCTTGTTCAGCTCAGGTTTAAGTAGTCATGCTTTAATGTAGACCACACCTTCTAATAGCAGCCTATGTAAAGCACAAGAAAGGAGGATGTTTGCTGTCTTGCCACTTGCTTTCATTCGTACTGGTAACTTCATTCCTTGACTGGCTTTAGAGATTAATCTTTGGAATTCTGGCATATAAAAAAGACCAGCTGAGACATCCAATCTCATGGACTACTTGATTCATGGAATTTCCATTGGTAGACAGCCAACGTTGGACTATCTGGACCAAAGCCTATAAGAGAGAAAGACTCATTGTATAAATCCCGTTCTTCTAGAGAACCCTAATTGAGGAGTCTGTGTGTGTGTGTGTGTGTGTGTGTGTGTGTGTGTGTGTAGAGAGAGAGAGAGAGAGAGAGAGAGAGAGAGAGAATAGGTTTTCTATCCCACACACACAATGTGTTGTTTCTCTACCAACTCAGTAACTCAGATCAAATCAAAATGAAAAAGTATGACAACAGATTTATTTGAGAAAACAAATTCCCAGGTAGCTTCTTCAGTTCCAGAGATAGAAGTTAGAGAAGCCACACCCACAAATGAAAGCAGGGAGACTTTGTAGGTTGTAAGGATGACAAAATAGTCCCTAGAGTTTCAAAAGTTGTCAGTAGTGGTGTACACCTTTAATCCCAGCACCCAGGAGGAAGAGGTAGGCAGATTTCCATGTTCAAGGGAATCCTGGTCTAAGACAGCTAAAGATACATGAAAAAACACTGTATCAAAATAATAAAAAAACATCATCAACAACAACAACAAAAAAGCTAACTGCCCCATCTGCCCTTAACATACCCACCTTTACCTGATCGTTAGCTAAAAGCCCTCAGGTTGAAGCACACAATCTAAATCCTTGAACTCTGATACTTGAGTGACTGGGTTCTGTGCCCTGATCAAGATGTGGGCAGAACTGGATTCCCACATTTCTGGCATTAAATAAATCCAGATCTAAAATTTGAGGGCATGTAGATATGCAAGCATGCAAATGCACACACCCACACACAGACACACAAATGCATGCACACATACTCAAATTTACACACACTCACACACACACACACACACACACACACACAGTATGTAACCTTATCTTCAGCAAATGTGAACCTTGCATTTTATCACTAAACATCAAATATCATTAGATCTTTTATGCCTGTGAATGCCTAACCATCTCTCATATTCTCCACCCGATAGTTCAATGGAGGCTTTCATATGGACCTTCATGTGAGTAAACAACAAAAGAACCTGTGATAGCTGTGACAGTCAGCACATTAGTTTCATTGAATTTGCATGTGCTTGTCGTACGGCCTTTTAATTGTCTACTGAGTAGCTTATTTCCTTTAATTCCTTTTCATCGAATTAGTATCAATTTTCTGCACTTAACCTTGTGTTTTATAGTAAAAGACCATCAGGATCCTTAGGGGAAAATAACTTTTTTGTTGTTAAACATTGAGGTCAGTATCATTCTTGCTAAGAATCACCCAGGTCAATTAAGAAAATATTAGAACTTAATGTCAGGATAGTCTCAATAGTGACAGAGCTTAGGACAGACTCTGTTTTCTTAAATCATCAGGTAGTCTCCATGTAACAAGAGCACCCACCAAGAGGACATACACTATATCCTTATGGTCCACATTCAATAGTGTATAGAATGAAGAAACATTAACAAAGGGACCGAAGCCAGTGATATGCTGAAAATGATTTAATAAATATTCATCTGAATGGGTTAGATTCAGTTCCTGTGCTTTGCCTGTTTGCATGTAGACTGTGTTATGTCTTTGCATGTGATACAGGAGTGAAAGACATATTCTTCACAGAGACTGACAGCTTAGTAGTCCACATAATTATAAACATCAGTTTGGACATTTGTGAACTAGATAAACATTTCACACCCTGAACAACTCTGAACTTTGACCCATAGGTCTATGCTTACTTGCCATGATATACTGTATTTTAATAAACTTGGTTTTGATTAAGATTGAGTCTTCTGTTTAGTTGATGTTTACAATCCAGAGTTCATTTGTAATACCATCTCCCACCATAATGGAGAATTAACTGAATGGAAATGGACATGCAAGCATAATAAAATATTTTTTAAATAATAAAAATTCACAAGTTTTTCCTAGCTCCTGTCCTGTTATCTGTAACATTTTCTTCAGTTTGAAACAACAGTGAGTCCATGGTAGAGATGTGCAGGTGTAAATGGTTGTAAAACTCCAGGTTATATGAAAAATGCTCATCTGGAAAGCTAAGAAGTACACAAAAGCTTCTGGATCCAAGAGGGGATTCATCCCAGAATGTATATGTCTCAGAACATGCATCAATAGAATAACATCTCAATGCCCTTGAAGGAAAACCAAACGGCCTTTTTTAAGAAGAGTGAAAGAATGATTCTGACGGAGAATATAATAAACCCAAAGTCTTGTTTCTTCTGAAACATACTCAATACAATTTACCTTTTCAAACAAATATTTAAAATATGCCAAATAACTGAACCCAATAGATTTCTACTTGCTGTTTGTAATAATGTAAGTGTTCTCTTAAACATTTGAAAGACAAGAAAAAGAGAATATTGACCATAGAAGGAACACAGGAAAAAGCCAGCATTTTGCTATACTGAATTAAGTCACACTTTTTCCTCTCTTGGTCTGTAGCAGAGCAAAGACCTAAGTCTGCTTAGCTTCAGCACAAAGCACATGCTGCAGGTACTTAGTGATTTCTGCATCTTCAGAGGAACAATTCTATGATTAAGTAATCATTCCACTGACTTTCATCAGAAACTCACTTGCTTTGCCCGTTTGTCTTGTCTAGATTCAATTACAGCTGCTATCATTCTCTTATGGGTAGTTGCATGTAACTTTCATTCTGCCTTGAAATTTTCTTCCATTGACATATTTTGTGAGAAATTCTCAGAATATTACTGAAGGTAAGGATTGAATTTCTCTATATTTTCTTTCTCATTTCCGACTCAAAATTATTTCTATTGTATCAACAGTTGTTAAGAAAGAGGTTTTTGAGATACCAGGGTGACATTTTCATTCCTCTGGCCAACCTAATATGTGATACAACACTCATTGACTGAATTAAATCATTTAAAATCATTTAATTTCTTATGTGCACATTGACAGAATGAAAGATTATTGGGTCACTCTGCAGAGAAATGATCCAGGTGAGGGAAGAATGAAAATCAGCTAAGGCTGATAGAGGTAACTGCTGCTTAGCCTAGATTGCTTGGAATCTGACATCAGTTCATTTATTTTTGATATATTTAAGCATAGCATAATTTTGTAAAAAAAGTTTTCAGATAACAATTAACTCAGCTCGTTGAGCATAGCAAAGCTTAAGACATGTTTACATTGACCACTGATGCTCTTTACAAAGTATATATGACTTCATCCAAAAGATGGGTTCTTGTTGGGTTAGAAAAATAATGTTCAAGTTCTGGGCCTGGGAAAAATGACTAAGGTAAACATAATGCCTGGACTAGGATACCATAGAAGTCACTTAAGCATATGCATATGCACATGATACCTATGTATCCTATGATCAGGATACAATCTAGTGTCACAGTGTTCTTCCTGTTGCCTGCATATCAACCTGAATGAAGCAGCTCCTTCTCCAGTATCATGTCTGGCTGAAAAACACCATGCTCCTAATCATGATGATGATGCCACATGCATATGCACAAACACACATACACAAGCACACACACAAATGGAGTCTTTCTTATCTTAAGGAGCCTATTTCTCTAAGAAAAACAGAGGAATTAACTATTTTTATGTCAGTGAGAACATTGTTATCATAATTTTTACAAGTATATTAATTAAAAGTTGATAAAGGGAGATGATAATACCTCAAGGGTGAAAGGAACGAGGCAAGTTAGGAGGAGGGACCTACAATGACATAAACACCAAAAAGTCGATCTTATAATCATACATGGCATGTATTAGCAGGATAAGTTAAGTGTGAATCGTCCAGTTGGTTAACATTTTAAAGGTGAGCTATGTGGATTTGAGGGCCTGGAAATGAACCGTTAGCAAAACCAAACTATTCCTAATGCCATGGAACTAATAATCTAGAGTGAAAAAGAGCATAGGGAAAGATAATAAAAAATCCTAAAGAAATAAATCTATTGAAAGTAACAGCAACAACAACAACAAAAAAGCAATTCATAATGCTCTGTATAGTGGCTATGAATTCTCAGTTCTTCCTTCACTCTATCATCATAGACTCTAACCCTCTGAAATCATAAACTAAAATAAATCCTTTCTTTTATAAGTAGCTTTAGTCCTATCATGACAGGAAAAGATGTGCTAAGACATTTATTTATGACAATGCTGTGATGGATGTTAATCTATATTAACTTCCACAGACTTCGGAAAGTGTCAAACAAATATCTGGTGAAATAATAGTGAATTGGTTCATTGTACTATCAGTAGCATATGTTTTAAATAGTGGAATGCAGTCCTGCTCATTTTCATAAACATTATTTATATTAGCACTATGAAAAAAATAAGCATTGAATAGTAATCATTCATAATGCTTCATCAAGGCACTTTTTAACTTCATAGCTTTTGTGTGTACATATCATGATTTCTTGTTTTATTTTTTAAGGATTTCTTTGTGTAAGAATGAGTGTTACTTCTGCTTGTATGTGTTTCTTGTGATTTTTCCTTGTCTCCTTTTCTCCTGTTGGTTTTTTATCTTATTTTTATGTCTTAGATGACTGTTTTCTAATGAAAGAAAAAAATGGTGTGAATTTTGGTTGTAGAGTTAGTAGAAGGACATAGGAGGAGTTTGGGGAAGGACAATCCTAATCAGATCATAGCATATGAAAAAAGAACTCTTTTTAATTAAAAATAGAAGAAATTAATATAGTGTTGTTATAATCAAACATTAAATGAAGGTGAGTTTTGATAAAGCAGCTTTATTGTGTCAGTATACATAGTAAGTGAACATTTAAAAACCCATTTCACACAACTGTTGACCTAATTTCTTTAAGAAAAACAAGAAAAACTTTATTCACTAGTATACAAGAGGATGATCAGTTTCAAGCCATAGTAATTTCACTACAACATCTTGAGGAGTACATTCAACATGCTGCTTTATTAGATTCTTCAGTGTGTGGTAAAAGGCTCTGACTTTAAGAAGTATTTTGCCCTTTCTTGGCAAGCTACTTGAATATTAAACTTAAGGAGTTTTTTAACAGGTGGCAAGGAGGTATAGAAAAGCATACACCACTATTATCTTTAAATCATCAATTCCCTTTACAGTATTTTAAAAAAGACTCTCTCCCCCCCTCTCTCTCTCCCTGTGGTGTGTGTGTGTGTGTGTGTGTGTGTGTGTGTGTGTGTGTTTGTGTGTGTGTGTGTGCATGTGTATACAAGTACATACATGTGTGCAGCTTTGGATGCACTTGGAGATCAGAAGCCAGGGCCAAACCTCCAAGTACTTTTGTGAGACCCATTGTGGGTATTGAGAAATAAACTCAGTAGGCACTTGTAACCTCTAAGCCATCTCTGCAGTACTCAATGATTTTTACTTCTTCTACTAGTATAAAACTGAAATAAAACTGAATTAAAAAATACTTTGATCTGGTTCCAATTATTATGGTCCTTAATTTGGGAACACAGATCAGAGTTTATAATGTAGCCAACACATTTGAACCTTGTATACTATCTTTGTAAATTGTAGCCAGTGGAGCCTATTCACCTACTTCACATGAAAACAAGCATGTGGATTCTTTTCATAATCAATGAAGTGCCCATAGTGTATATCAATGGAGTGTTTAACTAGTAAATGGAGTATCATATGTGTTCCAATGTAGTACAGTGGAGTCTAAAATGGTCAGTCAGATTATTGGAGGTATACAGCATACAAATTACAAATGAGCCAAGCTATTGACAGAAGTCAGGAGACTGCAAGAACTAAGGCTGTGATTGGTATATAACAATGAGCAGGACTAAAAAAGACTCTAACAGAAAAAGGATTAGAACAGATTCCTACAGGAGTGCTTGTGATTTGACTTTATTAAGTAGGTGAACATCCACCCCAGAGCTTGCTTCTGAAGCTATTCTGAGACCTGATAAATGCTTTCTACATGCAGACAGCAATCTGGAAATTAAATATGTCAGGACTAGTTGGGAAGGATAGATCTCCCGAGACAGCTGTTAAAGTAAAAATTAGCTGTCCTGATAAACATTTGGGGAAAATACAGAGTTTTCCCACATGATATTTTTTTTGTATTTTACATATCGAACCCGGTTCCCTCTCCCTCCCTCTCTTCTTCCCTCCCTACTTTCCTCCCTCCCTCTTTCACTCCCCCCCACATGCACCCTGACAACCCTCCTCTCCCCTCCCCCTTCCCCTCCCCACTCCACATGTAGGATGATGCCATCCAGGAGGGGTCATCTAAATCTGTTAAGTCACTTGAAGTAGAGACTAAGACTTTTCTCCTGTCTCTAGGTTAATGGAGTATCTCTCCATGGGGGGTGTGCCTGCAAGATCATTTCATGCACCAGGAATACATGCTGGTTCCTCTGTCTGAAGTCCCTTAGACTGCTCAGGCCTTCTAGATGAGACCCATGTTCAGGAGGTCTGAGTCAGTCCCACGCTGGATTCCTAGCTATCAGTCTGGGCGCCTGTTAGCTCCTCCTTGTTCATGTCCACTGTCTTTATGTGTTTCTGCAGTGTGGTCTTGTCCTCCCTATCTGGATCTGGATTCTAGTTCAGCTCAGTGTTTAGTTGTGGGTGTTTGCTTCTGTTTCCAACAGGTACAAGATGAGGGCTCCATGATGATTGATAAGTTAGTCGTTGATCTCATTATCAGGGAAGGGCATTTATGGTAGCCTTTCCACTGTTGCTCAAATTGTGAGTTGGAGTCAGTCTTGTGGGTCTATGGACATTAGGTTCAGTTTTCTCTTCAATCCTATAATGGCTCCCTCTTTTATTCTCTCTCTCTCTCTCTCTCTCTCTCTCTCTCTCTCTCTCTCTCTCTTTTCTGTCTTCCATTACTCCGCTGAATCAATCTTCCTAGTCCCACATGCTGTCCTCTTCTCCCCTTCTCTTTCTCCTAGTTCCCTCTACACTCACTGCACCCCCACTCCTCATGTGCTCTGGAGAACTTGTCCCTTCCCCCTTTTGTGAGGAACCTTATATTAATCTCTTAGAATCCACCTTGTATGTTAGTTCCTCTGGAGTTTTGAATTATAGGCTGGTGATCTTTTGCTCTAGGTCTAAAATCCATATATGAGAGAGTGCATACTATGTTCCTCTTTTTTTGTGACTACCTCATTCAGGATGATTTCTTCAAGTGCCATCCACTTGCCTGCTAATTTCAAGATTCCATTGTTTTTTTTTCCTCAGAGTAGTATTCCATTGTGTAGATGTAGCACATCTTCTTTATCCATTCTTCAGTTGAGGGGCATCTAGGTTGCTTCCAGGTTCTTGCTATTACAAATAATGCTGCTATGAACATAGTTGAACAGATGACTCTGTTGCATGGATGTGGACCATTTGGGTATAGGCCTAGGAGGGGTATTGCCGGGTCCTGTGGTAAACAGATTCCCATTTTCCTGAGGAACCGCCTTGATAGTAGTGTTAAGAGGGAAGTTCACTGCACTAAGTGCCCATATGAAGAAAACAGAGGATAGTCACATTAGAGAATTAACAGCACAACTGAAAGCCTTAGAACAAAAAGAAGCAAACTCACTCCAGAGGAGTAGACACAAGGAAATAATCAATATGAGTGCTTAAAGCAATAAAATAAAAAGCAGGAAAACAATACAATTAATTAATGCAACAAAGAGTTGGTTATTCAAGAAAATCAACAAGATAGACAAACTTTATCCAAACTTACAAAAAAAGCAGAGAGAGAACATGCAAATTAACACAATCAGAATTGAAAAGGGGGATGTAACAATGGATACAGAAGAAATCCAGACAATTTCAGGTCATATTTTGAAAAACTTGTACTTCAAAGGAGTGAAAATTCAAAGGAATTGGACAAATTTCTGAATAACTATCACTTACCAAAATTAAGTCAAGAAGAGACAAACAACATAAATAGACCTATAACATCTAAAGAAATAGAAGCATAAATTTTCAATACCTAAAGGAAATATACAAGGAAACAGTAAAGCAACAGAAACTATTTTTAAAAAACAAAACAAAAACACTGAGATGTAAAACAGAGAAACAAATAAAAGCTAGAAGATGAAGAGCAGAAAGAATATGTACACAATAGAACTGGAGTTTTCCTTAGTGTTTATGATTTATAACTCTTTCCTGATAGGTAAGCTTTAGGAGAAGTAGCAGCAAAATACAATTCTAAGAGGACATCACGTATAATTAAATTTAAAACTTCTTCCTGTAATGTGCTGGGTGTCATGTCTGGAAAATTAGCAGTTGTGTTGACTTCATCAGCTAAACTACTGTTGATCTCCTGTGCCAATGTAGTTAGACAGTACTGAATATGTGTCCACACCCTCTGTCTTTTTCATAAACATTCTAATCACTGATGCCATTTGTCTTCTCTTGTGACTGGAATACTTTCTGAGATACTAGCATTTCCCTTGGGAAGTTTGAACTAAGTTTGTACTGGAGTATATCATCCTTCTCTGATGATTGAACTCAATTTTCAAATCTTCTGCAACCACCCATTAAATACATATTCTCCTTAGAAATAAATACAGATGGAAATCCAATGGGTTGTGATCGGCTTGCTCATGTGCTACATACAGTTATTATATACACAATCTGTCAAGGGAAATCTTGTAACATAAATAATGAAGGATCAAGTTTCTCATTCTTGGACTGAAGAAAGATGTGGACGCCCAAAGAGACAAGAGATGAATTACTTATCAACACCAAATCCATTTAAAACATTTTAATCAGGGCTTTAGCGTATATCCAAGATTGGTATGAAACTCCTTACATAGTCCAGACTGGCCTTGCATTCCAAATCTTGTCTCTCTCAAGGGGCTGGAATTGCAGGAATGTAATACCATTCCATCTTACCTCCCTGTGAGCAATGGATAAGATATATTCAGTCCTTATACATCTATCTTATTGCAGAGACAAAACTATCTAGGTACAGAGTGACACCATGCTGCAAACATGATAATGAACTGGTGACAGATAAAGTTTTCTCATCATCTCTTCTCTGGACTATGCCAGTTGTGTTCTTACTGGTCTCTCAACAACAATGATGCTTCTTTGAAAGAACCATTTTGCCACCTAACACAGTTACTTGAAGGCTTTCAGATACCACTTTACAATTACAACAACACAACAGACCTCTGCTGTCTTTCACACATCCCTGCTAATACTAGCTACAGACTCTTGGTTGCTTCATTCATTATGATAAAACTGGCCTTTTGCCTATGGAACATATATATATAAACTCTTCCCACTAAAAATTGAAACATTTGAGTGTGTTAGGTGTATGAGATAAGGAGAAAGTAGCTTTAAGAACACCACATTGTCTTTGTTTAATTGTGGTTGTTTTAGTGAACACACACACACATGCACACACACACATGCACACACACACACACCATCACACACACCCATGCTACCCATAAAGAATCAGGTTTATTCAACTGACAATCAAACCTTGTATTTTGTGATCAGTTATACTAACTGGAATGAGTTTTAAACCCCAGTAATCAGGACTCGTGCTGATTTTAAAATGGGAATGAATGTTCTACAGAAACAGATTTATCTAGTTCTCTAACTCTCCTACACAGAACAAAGATTAACAAATAAACCAAATGCATGAACTTTGCTTTATGGATATTTCCCCCATCTTTTTGTTTCTTTTCATTTCAAACAACAGTAAGAAAAAAAACAAAACAAAAACCAAAAAAAAAAATCAAAAAATAAAAAACTTTTTGGGGCAAATATTTGGTTTTCTCTTACCTTGCCATCTAATGGCCAAGTTTGTAAATGCAACTTATGGCCCGTCCTTTGCACAACATGGGATATACATACATACATATACGTATACATGTATGTATGTATATATGTATTCTACCAGGTACTGTCTAATGCACAGTACTAATGAATAAGTACATATTTAATATTATGTCTGCTAGCATACTGTTTAAAATTTAGTAGAGAAAACACCATTTTCTGAAACTGTATTATTCCAGGCTTTTCAGGAGATACATTTCATTTGACATAGGTAATAACAACCTCTCCAGGGACATCTTTCTTTCCTGTCTTATAGATGGGCAAAATCTTGAAAATGGTTGGTGTAAAAATAGACTACTTGGTGTGGAAAAGAGTCCATCGATCCCTTTGTCCTTACCTACCAATTAAATTGTATTTCATTGAATTGTACATATAGGGTAAGAAAAACATTTTAGTATAACTCTGAATTTGTCAATACTGAAAAATAAATGTAGTCCAAACAATGTCAGTTGATTTCAACTTCCCAGAACAATACTCTACTCCAACTAGTTACTGATTCAAAAGAGTTTACAGTGATTTTTGTTGTTTTCATGGATGCCTCTCAATTCATGGCAGGATTGCATCTTGATTAAACCCAAAGGAACTGAAAATAATCATGTCAAAATGCATTCAGCACACATGCCCTACTAACCATTATAACATAGCACACAACACAGCTGCGAGTATCAGCATTACATTGTTGTCATCACCTGACTGACTGTAGCTTACTGCTTCTTTCCAGCATCTATAGGGAGCATCAAACCACATACTAAGAGCCTTGGAAATACTAACATTTCAAACTTTCAGGAGCACAAAGTAAGTAGCCTATTCTTATAAAAACAGTTAAGTCATACACTATTTAAAATGGAGGGTTCTAGTCATGAAACTAAGACATTTTTAGGAGTGGAATTAACTTTATTGAGACTCAAGTTGATGCTATGAACATCTAAATATCAATTAACTTACTATGATTTGATAATTTGTTTCCAAAATGCCTTCCAGTATGCTCTCTTTTTATATGTAGCCAATAGGTAAAATAGCATATACTAAGTTGGTAACAGTAACAAGTTCTTCAGCTCACCAATTCTATTTCCCTATTATTATAACAGCTTTTTGGCATACCACTTTAGACCTCTACTAATTTGGTTACCATAATTCTGACTGTAAAAGTGTGTCCTGACTATGGGCCTATTGCTCAAAGTAGTTTTAAAAGCAACACAGCAAAGAGGACAGAGAGGAGATGAAAAATTGGATACTGGAAATTTGTTATAAGAGCTTCATTCTCAATGTTGCCCTTACCAGATGCACAATCACCTTCTAGTCCTTCTTGGTTTGATGAAGCACAATATGTTCATAAAACCGTGTCTACACTTTTAATCAATATCCTTCAGATACTTACTTCTGGCCCAAAAGGCAGGCAAGGAAAGGTAAAAGCTGGAAAACAGGGTGTTTCAGCTCTCCCTTTTGGGTTTCCAGATTGCGTTGTATGCTCAGATATTTTGTTGAACAAATAACCTCTTCCATCAAAATGACAGGTCTTTTTGGTTAACTTGTTTTCATTATATATATTTCATCACCTACATTTATTTTTATTAAACAAGAGGTGGTAAGGAAGGAGAAACAGTTTCATATGGTTATGGACACTTCTATTTTCAGGCAATATTTTACTTTTAATTCACATTTTATGGCAGGTTGGAATAATATGTGGCAAGTTATTAATGCCAGTATGTAATAAGATTATTTTGCACTGTCATAAAATCTCATAAGAATTCATGGACAGGTTATACCAGTTGAGCCCTACAAGCATTGGATGCAACCTAACTTATAAATTACTCTGTCCCTTCAGCTGATGATTGATTCCTGAACATAAATAACAAAGAAAATACCAAAGCGATAATTCATCCATTCTTTGTGATCATGACTTATGATTCAGAAACATTGTTTTTCTTGCTTGGACCCTGACTGAAGTAGCAACTTACCCCTCTCCCCCCCACACATAGCACACACACGCACACACACACACACACACACACACACACACACACACACACACACACAGCTTTTGTACTACCTCTTACAGAAAGCAACAACAAAGGTGATGTGGACCATGATTTTAGGGAAAGAATTGGAGTTCTATCCCTAGGAACCAGGTGTGGTGGTACTATTTGTAATCTGAATTCTGGGAAGGCACAGAAAGGTGGATCCCTAATCCTGGGGCCTACTGGCTAGTTAGTCTAACCATGGAAAGTCTCAGGACAGTGAAAAACCAAGCTTGAAAGATCAAAACACAAAACATAGATATCCAAAGCTGTCCTTTAGCCTCCACATACACTTGTGCATGTGTATGGGTACACACACACACACACACACACACACACACACACACACACACACACACACTACAGAGGAACCATACATTCTTGCAACTAAAACCAAAGCTCTAAGTACCTCTAATTATCATTTTGTGGCTAAGTTGGCTGAGGGAAATTGGAGAATAAAATAATCAAAAAAGTAAGAAACAAAACAAAATACATGTCTTCCTCCTTTTCTATCATGCTTGCTGGCCATATGCCATTTCTGTCTTTCCATCTTTTTTAAATATTAATATTTGAATATTATGGAGGGAGTCAGTCTTCTCCTTCCACCATGGGAGTCACTGGAATCCAAGCAAGGACAGTGGTCTTGGCAGCAATAGCCCACAGTCACTACACACTCAGCCATGTCACTGACCCTGAAAATTTTATTCATGCACTTGGCCAAACTGTTCTTCTTAGGCTGTATTATCTTGCATTCCATCATCATTCTATGCCCTTGCTCACAATCTATCATTTACAAAATAAGTTTTCTTTTCCAAACTCTTTAAATGCACAAAACCATTCCTATTATAAAGCCACTGAATATATTTATTTTTATACCGTTGCCTTTATAAAATACTTGAGTTCATGCACTACTTTTCATTAGTTTCTTGCTCACCTGACATATAAAACAGTCTGTTATTTGGGAAACTTTATATACACAACTTGTACCCTACCTGAGATTCCCTGCACAGAGCACACATAAAATAAACCTTACTAAACTAAAATCATAATAATAACAATGCCTAGTGTTGCAGAAAAGCAAGACACCTGGAGGCAAACATCATGGCTAAGATTCCCCTGCTGTCGTTTACTGGTCTCCTATTCAGACAACCTTTTGCATCTCAATTGCCTTATGTATAAATGTCCTGCTTTTTCTTTTCTTTTTCTCCTTGCAATAGTCACAGCTTCAAATTTTATGACTGTGATGCATACCTGCTGTTAAATTATTCAACATCAAATAAATCAGAGGGTCACACTTTCAAAGGCAGAGGTTTCAAGGCCTGCTGTGATAACTTTTGCAGACTCTCTAGATAGAAGATTCCACATATCAAATCACTTCAATAGATTGACAGATAGCACAGAGTCATTACTGAGCACTTCATAGATGGCAGGCACTTGTGCTAGTTTCCAGAATTATAGTCTCCATTCCTACCCTGAAGAGACAAATATACATTTCATATGACACTCTATTTCATTTCACATGCTTTATTAAAATCAACACTGAAATGTAGGTAGATTAAATAAATTAGTTCACCCAGATCCCAACTGCTAAACCTATTCAATGTGGTCATAAAATCTGTGTTCTTTCTGTTAAGTAAAAGTCCATGACTCATGAGTAAGTTGTTTTTTTTTTTCAATAAACTTTTAGATTCAAAGTTAGAAACAATTTTTTAAACTTGTCACTCACTTTCAAATAACATTTTAGCTAATCCTACAAATACCTCATTTGTAGGGCCCAAATGGCTCAAATAGCAAAAATACAGTGTATGTAATCTTTCAGAATACTCTACAGTTGCTCCAGTTCTGACCATGAGTATATTTCTAGTTCTGTGAATTGATGAACCATCTCCACTGCTCTTTTCTGGGTACCAAATTTTCTTAAAGTCTGAAGGCTAGAATTAGTGGTATAGACTGTGACCAAGAGTGTCACATGGCTAGAGACCCAAGATGAAAAGAGTCAAAATCTTCATGTATTATTCTGGACACTATCATTTATTTTCTCCAAAAAAAGTGGTTTGGTCATGGCATCCATTAATGTAGCATTTTCTTCTGTTGATGTCTGTTCTTAGTAATTAGTTACTGAGCAATTGAACATAGTATAGACTGATGCTCTATTTCCATATTCATTATTTTAACTCCTGAGAATTTGCCTTTCTTTTTCCTTTGCATAAACCCTAACATGTTCTAGATAAGTACAGCTCAGAATGTGTTCCAATGCAAAATTTCAAACTCACTTGTAACGTTATAGTTTATTTCTTATTTTGTGCAACTAGACTGCACAGTTCTTAGTGTGAACACAGTAACAGTATCTATTTACAATGTCAAAAGTTGGATGGTCATTAAATATTTTCTTCCAGTTTGCCACTTTAATTGTTTTCATATTTTCATAAAAATATGTATTCCTATTTTGGTTCAATCAAATAAATAAAAGGATTTCCTTATATATTTCTTATTCTGTTAATACTGAACATCATTTTCCTACTTTTACAACATATACATGATTATTAATGACCCCATTTTAAAGAAAATTATAGAATTAAGATCATAATTCATAGAGCACATACTCATTTTTTTAGTGAACCTTAGAGTTGTGCCTTTTTTTATTTTTTATTTGCATTACAGTCTTGTTTTACATGTCAATCCCTGTTCCATCTCCCTCCCATCCTCCCTTGCCCGCCACCAACTTCCTATCTCATCACCTATCTGCTCCCCAGGGAAGGTGAGGCCTTCCATGGGGGAATCTTCAAAGTCTGTCACATCATTTGCAGCAGGGCCTAGGCCCTCCCCCATGTGTCTAGCCTGAGAGAGTATCCCTGCATGCGGAATGGGCTCCAAAAGTCCATTTGTATACTAGGGATAAATACTGATCCACTACCAGAGCCCCCATAGACTGCCCAGTCCTCTTAACTGACACCCATGTTCAGGGTATCTGAGTTGGTCCTATGCTGATTTTCCAGCTATCAGTCAGGTGTCCAGAACTCCTTCTTGTTCAGGTCAGGCATTTCTGTGGGTTTCTCTAGCCTAGTCTTACTCCTTTGCTCAACACTCCTCCCTTTCTCCAACTGTATTTGAGGAGTTTGGCTCAGTGTGGAGTTGGGCCTTTTAAATTCTGGCTTATACATTGATAATGGATTTCTATCTCTATCCCTCTCTGTCTTTCTGTCTTTCTGTCTCTCTGTCTCTGTCTCTGTCTCTGTCTCTCTCTCTCTCACACACACACACACACACACACACACACACACTCACACACACACACAGGTTCAAAAAAAGTTTGAGATAAGTTTGATGGTATTGTTGTAGTCTCTTCTTTGATTTGTGGCATCAAATTTACCCATATTTACCATCTAGCAAGGGGTTTCATGTGCCTCTTTCTATTGAAGTTATATTTCTCTAGTCTCCTTTCTGCATTGACTCACTGTTTTTAGCTTCACAGAGTTCTCAGTCTATTATATTTTAGACCATCATTTTGGAACATGTCATCTTCTTTTCAAAGTATTTTTCCCCATTCAAAGTTGGCTCATCATTTGTTGACTGTCACAACACAGGTAGGTATGCAAGCTTTCTATTGACAATAGCATATTGCCATAGGTTGGTTAATGTTTGAAGAGAATTTTTGTTTTAGTTCAGAGTTTTGACCCAAGGTCCAAGACAACAACTAGTAATATACTTCTAAAACATTCAGTTCCCCAAATGATGCTTGATGTGGCATTAAAAAGGGTTTAATCTTGCCTATTTTATTCTCATGATCTCTGTCTCTCTTCTCATAAAGGGATATCTTTTCAGTTATGAGACCTTCTTCCTGAAAACTTCATCTAATCCTAACTGCTCCACTTCTAAACACCAGAGTCAAATTAAGTTCCCATCATCTGATATCCATAATAGTGGTTAACTTGAGCATGAATATGGAGACATAAACCAAATGTAAACAAAACAAGCAAATCTTCAGTGCTACATATAGTAATGATGGGTTGACTGTAACATTGATTTGATGGTATTTGTATCTGATTAAGTCCTCTGTTGAGCTATGTGCAATGTCCTTTGAATTGTTCAGGTTAGGAACAGTTTTTGTAGATAATTACTCTTAAAAAAGTCCCACTCATCTTCATTTCCAAAGTCAATGCTAACTGTTTCTCCATCAAGGAGAGAGTTTGCTATAGGATTTTAATAAATCAAATCTAAAGGAGTTATTTATCCTTATACATGTTAGTATCCACCATTGCTGAAGAAAAATTCTGTAAACTGTGTCAGTAATGCTATTCAGTCACTGTATGAACACAATAATATGGGCTTATATAAAATCAAATAGGCTAGTTTAAACACTGTGGTTACTTGACATAATCAAAGAGTATCATAACTATAAAATGTGTCAGGCTGCAACTACCATAACATGACATGGTGTTTCATAGTAATGTTTCTGTAAAAGTAGAAAGAAATATGCCAAAATAAACATGGTAATATATATATATATATATATATGTAATATATATTAGCACTTATTATCAAGCATATGAACTATGCATAAGGGTATATACACTTTCATGAGTGAAAACACATTCAATTTAATTATGCAATAATTCTCACAAATAGGTTGTTAATATTTTTATGGTTATGATGACATGTTGTCACTGAAAATTTATGGAACCAAAGTCATATATCTGGTCCACACTTGGTAATATATATGATGGTACACAACAACTTATTGAAAATTGGAAATATACCCAATCATGGACCCATCTTCCTACAATTCCAGTACTTGAGAAGCTGAGTATAAGAGATCCTTTGTTATAAATTCAAGGCCACCTTAGACAATATATAGCTTGAATTTTTTTAAAAAAAGGAGAGAAAATGAAGTAGTAATTTTCCTTCAAACATTTCTTACATTGTTAGAAAAATAAATTATGATTTTCTCTTTTCTCTTTGATAAGTAAACTAGTAAAATCAATTTGATTGTTTGCTCAATGAAGATAAAATAAAATCCTTAATCTCATGTAAACTATAAATTTGATCATATTTGTTGTAATATACCATCATTAGTACCTGAAATTACTCTTGGCTATTTTTGTCCAAGTTAATAACTTAAATGAACTTTTAATTTAATTTTATTCTTCGTATGATTCTCAATGAAGATTTCCCTTACCTTATAAAATAAGACCATTTTCAATTTTTTTTTATAATGTAACAGTTGGAACAAAATTAATATTCTTGAAAATCCTAAGTCATGTTTGACATTGTCTGTACAAAGTAACTTGTATTGAGAGCTTCTGCTGACTGTCCTTGGTATTTAACAATGAGTCTTTCAACTTTAATTTTTCAGAGTACTCCCCATACTGTCTATATTTAGTTGCACTTGTACATTGTTTGTGAGTGATGGCATTATGGCATGCACCACAGGCCATGTGAACTTGAAGATCTCTGTCCATAAGTCACAGTTTTTTAACTTACATAATCTTGTGGTGAAAGCATGTTCATGGCTGGAATTCATCAATGATTTGGTGGAAAACTTAAATCAAAATTGCTCTCTTCTGTCATCCTTTACTCTCAAAGATAGATGCCATAAACTTAGGCCCTCTGTAGAATCTACTTATTGTTCCTTTGCTTTTAAATGGTGTGTAATAGGAACCTTTATAATTCATTAGAAGGTGTGTATTGAATTATTATATTTAAAAATGATTCAGAGGATGGCCTGGCTTTAAAATCTCTTCCAATGTTTCAAAGCAATGATTCATCTCACATGTGTTGCAGTTATGAGTTTAACATCACTTTTATTTACATTCCTGTGTATGTGATACGTCCTCTTCAAAAAAAATAGTTTATTTTCATATTGTGATTTAAATACTTTTCTAAGATGTATATGTATGAAGAATTTTGCTAATGGTCTTTTGTTTGTTATTTTTTTCTATAAAACATAATCTTCATTTTACCTATCTTTTTTCTTTCAATACCTATTAAATATGCTTTTGAACTTACATATGTATGCAGACATAAATATGCACATATATACATCATTTTCACTCTGAAACTCATATCATCTGAGAAAGAAGCATTATAATTTTGTTATCTAAGTTTCCATCTCATATAACCTGTATTGGGAAATTTTTCACTTGTAATTTAGAGCTCATTGATCTATTCCTCCTGTGGGAAAAACTACTTTTTTTTTTTCTCCATTTAACAACTATACTCATTCATAGCTTCTCTGGTGATTGCTTATTGTTAACAGACTTTATTTTAGAGACTTTTTCTCACAGAATGACTTACAAGACAATTGCAGACTCTCTCTCTCTCTCTCTCTCTTTATATATATATATATATATATATATGTGTGTGTGTGTGTGTGTGTGTGTGTGTGTGTGTGTGGTATGTGTGTGTGTGTGTGTGTTTCCTGTCTCAATCCTTTGGATAATCCTATAACAAAGGAAGTATAATTGTCACAGACTCTAATACAGTATTATATTTTTATAACTCAGGATCCATGTTTTATATTATGACTTCTAAGGCTTTTTTACTTTCTTGACTTTAGGCAAACTTAAAATGTTCTCACAATTTTTTTTTTCTTATCATAGTTATTTTCTTTAAAATTAACTTTCCAACACTTTTATCTTTGAAATTAGTCCTTTCCAGATTGTGTTTTTGGAAAATTGTGAAAGAAATTGTCACGTTACACTAAGCAAAAGGTCAAACAATTAACAGGACATTTTACTAAGAGTTTGAAAGATAATAGTGCTAAGAACATTGTGGGCCATGAGTCCCAGTTCAAAAGATTTTTAGAGGGTAACAATATTAACAAATGGGCTAGAGAAAATTCTTGGGATATTTTGACAAAGGATATAGTTACTTTTTACTTTTTAAGAACCAGTCTGAGGTTAAATTGTAGAGTTTGAAACCAATTTAATTTGCAGAAGGTATTTCAAAACAGCATAATTTTTACTAAGTTTCTTATATGTTGGGAGTATATAATTTTTGTTGTTATTTTTACTTACTGAGAGTTACAATTAAGAGACAGCCTTGAGACTCAGAAGAGACTTTGAAATTTGGTCAAGACCAGGCTGGAGAAATCCACAGAATCAGCTGACCTGAACAAGAGGGAGCTCATGCACCCCAGTCTGGTAGCTGGAAAACCAGGATAGGGCTGGCCCAGATCTCTTGAATGTAGGTGTTAATTAGGAGGACCGAACAAGTCTTTGGGACCTCTAGTAATGGGTCAATATTTATCCCTACTATACAAATAGAAAGTATCCCTCTATGTGGGAGCCCATCCCACATAGAAGGATACTCTCTCAGCCTAGAAACATGGGAGAGGGCCCAGGCCCTGCCCCAAATGATATGACAGACTTTAAAGACTCCCCATGGAAGGCCTCACCCTTCCTTTGGAGCAGAAAGGTGATGGGCTGGGGTTTGGTGGGCATCATAGGGGAAGATGGGAGGGTGAGGGAACTGGGATTGACATGTAAAACAACTTTGTTTCAAATTTAAATTAAAAAAGGAAAGAAAGAAAAAGGAATTGAAAGACTATTGGAATTTTTAAATTTGAAAAAAAATGCATTGGAAACTGCACAATTTCCTAAAGCCTTTAGAGGACAGGTAGTGTAGTGTGGAAATTTGAAGGAGAATGGTTCTCATGGGCTCATATATTTGAGTGCTTGGGCCCCAGTTGGTGAAACTGTTTAGGAAGGATTATAAGCTGTGGCTTTGTTGGAAGAGGAATGCCACTGGAGGTAGCCTTTCAGTTACACAAAGATCACATTATTCCTATTTTGCTTTCTTTCTACAATTTAGTCGATGCCTTAAGATGTGAGATCATAGCTATTGCTCCAGTAACATGCCTGTATGCTTTCCGCCATGTTTCCCAAAGTGATGGTCATGGCCTCATCCTCTAAAATTGTAAGCCACAATAAATTTTTTCTATAATTTATTTTGTCACAGTGTCTCATCACAGCAATGGGCAGTAACTAGGACACCTTCTTTTCCAGAGAATCATATAATTAGAAGTATATAGTATTAAACTTTTGAAATAGTTAATTTACATTAGCAATGAACATTTGGGTTCATCCATATTTTTGAATAGAAATATCTTTGTTCATTTATAGATTTATAAATTATCTCAGTGTGTCTAGGTACATACATACATACATACATACATACATACATAGACATTTTAGTTACTTCTAGCTTTTACCAATTAAAAAGCATCTAAACATCACAAACTTTTCATGTACAAACATTTCAGTAAATAACATAAGCATAATTTCTGAGTTTTATGAAAAAAACTGTGTTTATTTTGCATATTTTCCCCCCCAATGGTCATATAGGTGACACTGATTTCAAAACTAGATGGTCCCAGAAGAGGTGAATGCTTCCTTCCTGGCTAGAGGCCCTTAACCTCTAGGTCCTAATTGTCTGGGTCATGTTACACACATAATCCCTTCTCACTGAAACCCCAGCAACCTGGAGGCAGTCTCCCCACATACCAAACCATCCAGCACCACATCTGCTGCCATCACAGCCTTGGACCTGCCCTCACCAGGAGAGGAAATGTGATTACCTAAGCCACAGAACCTACCACACAAGGAGAAGAGGGACTCTCTGAATCACAGGTACCCACTGGAGGAAGAGATGGGTAAACAACAATATAAGGTCACATTCAATAATGTAAAGAATATTATGACACCACCGGAGACTAGGGGTACTACAAGACTTGAACATTCAAGCACAAATGAAGCAGAAGAAAATGATCTTAAAAATAATTTTATGAAGATGATAGAGGCCCTCAAAGAGGAAATGGGAAAACCCTTTAAAAAAGTGGAGGAAAAGACAAATTGTAAAAATGGTAGAAATGGAGGAACAGATAAACAAAAATGGAAGAAATCAACAAATAAATCCCTTAGAGAAAGCAAGAAAAGCCAAAAAAACAAAAAACAAACAAACAAAAAAATCAAAAGGGTGAAGGAAACAGTTCAAGACTTGAAAACTAAAATACAGGCAAACACACATACACACACACACACACACACACACACACACACACACACACACACCCAAATACAAACTGAGGGAAAGCTAGAAACGGAAAACCTGGTAAATGATAAAAGACTACAGATGCATCAGAAAGTAAGAAATGGAAAAGAGAATCTCAATGTTGAAGATATATGGAAGGAAATACATTCTTTGATAAATGAAAATGTTAAATCCACAACAAATTCTTAACACAAAATATCCAGGAAATCTCAGACACCATGAAAAGACCAAACCCAAGAAAAATAGGTATCGAAGAAGGTAGAAAAGTCCAGCTCAAAGGCACAGAAGACAAATTCAACAAAATCATAGAAGAAAACTTTCCGAACATAAGGAAGGACATGACTACGAAACTCTCCTCACCACGAAATAACCAAAGCACCAAACATACAAAATAAATAAAGAATATTAAGAGCTGCAAATGAAAAGGGCCAGGTAACATATAAATACAAACCTATCAGAATTACACTTGACTTTTCAATGTAAAATCTAAAACCAGATGCTCCTGGCTAGCTGTTTCACAGACACTAAGAAACTGCTGTTGTCAGTACTGACTACTATACCCAGCAAAAATTTCAATCACTATAGATGGAAAAAACAAAATATTTCATGACTAAACAAAACAATAGATAACCACAAAACTAGCCATAAAAAATAAAAACATGCTAGAAGGAAAACTACGACCCAAGAAGTTAGCTACACCCCCCCCAAAAAATAGGTAATAGATAATCCCATATTACCAAGCCCCCTCAAAAGGGAAACACATTTACACAATACCACCACCACCAACAAATCAAAAAATAACAGTAATCAACAACCACTGGTCAATAATATTTCTTAATATCAATGGTTTCAATTTACCTACTAATAGAAACAGGCTAACAGAACGGACATAAAGTCAGAATCCAATCATATGTTGCATACATAAAACATATCTCAACTTCAAAGACATGTATTACCTCAGAGTAAAGGGTTGGGAAAAGATTTTCCAATCAAAGGCACTTAAGAAACAAATTGGTATAGCTATCCTAATACCGAACAAAATAGATTTCAAACTAAAAGAAATGAAGAAAGTCATTACATATTTGTCACAGGAAAAATTCAACAAAATAAAGTCTCAATTCTGAACCTCTATGTCTCTCAAAACAGTACACACATTAGTAAGAGAAACATTACTAAAACATAAATCATACATAAAAACACACACACTAATAGCGGGAAACTTCAACATCACATTTTCACTGTTGGACAGGATGCCACTATCATACAGAAACTACCAAGAGAAATAAAAGTGCTAACAGAATTTATGACTCAATTATGTTTAACATACATCTATAGAATATTCCATCCAAACATAAAAGAATATTTTTCTCAGCATTCCACATACTCAGCAACAATGCAAACATCAACATATACCAAACAAACAAACAAACACACAAACAAAAAACAGGAATAACCTTTATCAGTTCACCATGGTTTAAAATTTAGAATTCAACAACATAAATTGCAGAAAGCCTACAATGGAAATTTAACAGTGCTCAATTGTTTAAATGTATGACACATGAACCAGAGAAGAAATAAAGAAATAAATTAGACTTCTTAAAATTCAATGAAAATTAATGCACAACATACCCAAATGTATGGGACACTTTGAATATAGTATTAAGAGGAAAATTCGTAGCACTGAGTGCCCACATAAAGAAACTGGAGAAGAGCCATACTAGTGACTTAGTACCACACTTGAAAGCTATAGAACAAAAATAATCACAGTCATCCAGGCATAGTAGATGCCAGCAAATAATCAAATTGAGGGCTGAAATCAATGAAGTAGAAACAAAGTAAACAATACAAAGAATGAGTGAGACAATAAGTTGGTTCTTCAATAAAATCAATAGGATGAACAACCCTTTCTCCAAACTGAACCAAAGGCAGAGAATATGCAAATTAATAAAATCAAAATTTAAAAATGGGACATAAAACAGAGACTGAGGAAATCCAGAGAATCATCAGGTCATACTTCAAAAACCTGTACTCCACAAAATTGGAAAATTTAAAGGAAATGGACAATGTTCTGGATAGGGATCACATATCAAAATAAATAAAAAAACAGAAAATAATTTAATAGATCTATGACTCCTACTGAAATAAAAGCAGTCATTACAAGTCTCCTCCCTACCCCCCCCAAAAAAAACTCAAGACCGAATGGTTTCAGTGCAGATTCCTACCAGAAATTCAAAGAAGAGCTAATACCAGTACTCCTCAAATTGTTCTACACAATAGAAACAGAAGGTTCATTGTCAAAGATGTTTTACAAGGTTGCAATTACTGTAGTACCCAAACCACACAAATACACAACTAAGAAAGAGAATTACAGAACATTCTCTCTCATGAACATTGATACAAAAATACTCAATAAAAAAAAAAAAACTGGCAAATTGAATCCAAGAATACATCAGAAAAATCATGCCCCAAATTTAAGTTCAACTGGATAAAAAATCACAACATAAATTCAGACATACCGAACAACTTAAAATAGAAAGTGGTATGTATCTTAAAATGCACTGGTACAGAAGACCACTTCCTGAACATAACAACAATAGCACAGACACTGAGATCAACAATTGATAAATGTGACCTACTGAACTGAGAAGCTTTTGTAAGGTAAAAGACACAGTTCATAAGACAAAAAGACAGCCTACATAATGGGAAAAGATCTTCACCAACCCCACACTTGACAATGGGCTAATCTCCAAAATATACAAAAAACTCAAGAAACTAGATACTAAAACACCAAATATTCCCATTAAAAATGGGGTACAGATCTAGATAGAAAATTCTCAACAGAGGAATCTCAAATGGTCAAAAGGCACTTGAAGAATTTTTCAACATCCTTAGCTATTAAGAAAATACAAATCATTACATCTCTGAGACACATTCATACACCTGTGAGAATGGCTAAAATAAAAAAACACTATTGATGCCTTATGCTGGAGAGGATGTGCAGTAAGGTGAACACTTCTCCCATGCTGGTGAAAGTGCAAACTTGTATAGCCACTTTGGAAATCAGTATGGCAGTTTCTCAGAAAATTAGGAATCAATCTACCTTAAGACCCAGAAGTATCAGTTTTGGGTATATACTCATACCACTCATGCACACTCATACCACAAGGACATCTGTTAAATTATGTTCACAGAAGCATTATTTGTAATAGCCTGAACCTGTAAACAAACAGGTTCTCCTTAACTGAAGAACTGATAAAGAAAATGTAAATATATACAATGGACTACTACTCATCAGTAAAAAAAAAAAAAAAAAATCAATGACCTTTTGAAATTTGCAGGTAAATGGATGGAACTAGAAGAAACAGTTTTGAGTGAGGTAACCCAGACATAGAAAGTATGGTATGTACTCATACTTAAGTGAATATTAGACACAGAGCAAAAGATAATCAGCATACAATCTACAACTATAGATAATCTAGGAAACAAGGAGAACCCTAAAAGAGATATTCATGGAACCTCCCCTCCCCCAAGGAAAGGTACAAGATCTCCTGTGTAAATTGGGATAATAGAGAGTTCTGAGCAAGACTTAGAACTTGCAGCTCCTTTTCAATCATCATGTCTCCCGCCATGCTACCATGTTTCCTACCATGACAAAAATGAACCTCTGAATCTACAAACCAATCCCAACTAAACATTTTCCTTTATAAGAGTTCCCATGGTCACACCTTTATATGCTGATATCAGAGAATCAACTTGACTTTCTCTAGTCTGTGTACTTAACAAAATGATTCATTTCAGCTTTCAAATGTACACTAACATAACCCCTCTGCTCCTTCCTTCTTTTTCTTTCTTTCTTTCTTTCTTTCTTTCTTTCTTTCTTTCTTTCTTTCTTTCTTACTTTCTTTCCTTCCTTGCTTCTTTCTTTCCTTCCTTTCTTTTTTCCTGTCTGACTTAAATAGTGCCCTATTATTGTGAATGGACACCACAAAAATAAATAACTTTTATAAAAGAAATCATTTAATTGGTGGTTTGCTTATAGTTTTAGAAAATCTGTCCATTTTTATCACAACAGAGAACATGGCATCACTTATGGCACTGGGAAAGTATCTGAGAGCTACTTTCTGATCTGCAAACAGAGATAGAGAAATTTAACCTGGTATAGGACTTTGAAATTTTCAAGCTCTCTTTCAGCTTGTTCCAATGTGGCCATGCCTACTCCAATGAGACTATACCTCCTAATCCTTCTAGTCCTCCTCAAATAGTACCATTCCCTGAAGTCTAAGCATTCAAATTTATGAGTCTATGGGTGGCATTCTCATTCAAACCACCACAATGTCTGTGTATCTGTGTTTATTTTCCTTTTAAAATTGATTTTAAATCTGATACAATGCCTCCTTCTCACTTTTGATATTAGTCTTTTATTTTTTATCTTGCTTTTATAATTTTAGTATTATTGCATATATTGATCTTTGAAAAGAAGTAGCTTTTGATTTTCTTTTTCAATGTCATTGATTTCTGCTATACTTTTGATTACTAGTTTTCTATTTTTTGATTTACCTTGCTCCATTTCTTACATTTCCTTGCTTGATTATAGATTTTTTCTTTGTAAAATAATTATTCATTACTAAATTTTCACTCTATTACTTCCTTTGATTGAGTTATATGTAATTTTTAATTTAAATTCAAATTATATATGACAAATATATTATTTAAAGTATTTGATATGTTACTCAATTGTTTGAGATTTTCTAGTTCTCCTTTTATTAATGATTTCTTATTAACATAAAGAAAGTTATGAGTCAGTTAGGTTGAGTTCCATTATTGTTTGTCAAATGTTCTATGATTATTCTTTGTGTTTTAAATATGTTAATGTGTTATATTTCCAGAGCATGGAATGTTGTTTTACCAAGTGGCCCATATGAGCTTGGTAAGTATGTCTTTTGTGCTAATATTGAATGAAGAACTATGTAGATGTCAATTATATGTAATTGATTGATGGTGCTGTTCAATTCACTTATGTTTTTAATAATTTTTTGGTGGCTGATTCTGTCTAATCCTATTATAGTAGGATTGCATTTTCAATCTATCATAGATTCATTAATTTCTCCTTGCAGTTTACAAAATTTTCATCTCTTGTATACAACACTCTTTATGTGCATAAACACTGAAGAATGCTATGTGCTCTGAGGCTCTGGTTTCTTCTACCTCTATATAATAGCCTACATCTTTAAATTTTTTATGCTGTTGTCACTGTCTGAAATGAAAATGTTTCCCCATGAATTATTTTTTAATTGTATCATAATCATGTATTCTTTTCCATAGAAACCTCATCTCTATAGTGAAATGATAGTTTTGATAACACAATATATTTAATCAGTCTTGACACCATTTCTCATTTAATTAACACTTTGGCATAAGTGAAATGAAGGACACTTTGTACTGAATTCCAGGATATGCTGATATATTTCAGAATAGTTATTCCTCACTATCACCCTAGCTAGAATAAATATTAGCATTTTTTCCCTTCTTATATTCACTGTGAGTACAGAACTGAGGACTGGCGTGAAGTGTTCATAAAATTGGTGAACCATGATTGGAAACTTCTGGAACTCTTAACTCTTATATAGTCTGTGTTGCTGTTTTTCAATTGCAGCTTATTCTATGAGATATCTATTGTTTTTGATCACCATTTTCTTTATGTGTCAGTGTTTCTTCAGTATTGGAGTCAGTGTTGGAACCACCTCATTGAAGGTTGAAGAAATGTTCTTTCATAACAAAATGTAAACTGAGTGCCCTTACTAGTTATTGTTAAATTGTATTTTATAATAGATTTAAACTTACACAACTGTTTCAGATAACAAGTAGAGTGTTCTCATGCCCTAGATTCCTTTACTGCTGACCGCTTATGCATCTATGGTACTTTTTTATAACATCTAAAGCAGTGGTTCTCAAATTTTCCAATGATTTGACCCTTCAAAACTGTTCATCCTACTGTGGTGATCCCCAACCATAAAAATTGTTGCTGCTACTTTATAACTATAATTTTCTAGTATTATTAATTGTAATATATAAATATATGATATGAAGAAAATCTGATATGTAATCCCATAGGGGGACTCACCCACAAGTTGAGAACCACTGATCCAAAGGAATCCTGATATATTAGTGAATAGAATCTGTCAGTTGTTGATATTCTCTTAGATTTCACCTACAGTCTTTTTATATGTTTGAGAATCCAGTCCAATATCCTGGAACATTACATTTAATTATCATAGCTTCTTTGAGTCCTATTGGCTGTAACAACTACTACATTTTTATTACTAATTTTCCAATTGTTTTACTTCATCTCAACAACATCATCCATTATGCCACTACAAATATTTTTATGTTTAAATTACTGAACTACTTTTTTTCTAATTTATGTGATAAACACTGTTTATCACATAATTTTTTTTTCATTTCAATAGCTGTATTTCCCAACCATCTGTTTATTTTGGATGAGAGCGCCTGTCCCCTCAGATATGTCAAAAATAAATCTATCTGCTATTGAGTATAAGCAAGAGCAAAAAGTTTTAGGAGTCCCTATCTGTCTGGGTTCTTCCTGAAAGCCGAGATGATGCCTCAGAACCACTGTCTCTTTCTCCATTGCTGATTTTCCACCAGGATATATCCTATGATTGCAGAGTTCCCTTTAAATGTATTGAACCACATAGCAGGAGGAGAAGTCATTCTCTTTGTATTATAATACACTGTAGCTGGATTTTGAAAGGAAGGAGGAGTATATATTAGGTGGAGAGATATAGATCACATTCCTTAGAGACTTATTGGTTTTGGCTTCATTTAGTACTTGCTAACAGTAGTACCTTGAACAAGTACTGTAGAGGCTAGGACTGTGGAATACTAAAGAATATGAGATCTTGCCAAGATAAAGTGAGATGAAGAGATGAATGTATATCCATTTCCTCTTCACCTGGCATCCTACCTTCATTGATGCAGGATGACATTTACCAAAGTTCAGATGTTCACAGAAGGGTTCAATGGTCTTTGGGTCCTTGCCCCAGATTGTTACTCTTTTCTTATGGCCTCCAAAGGTTAATATTTAAGAGGGAACTCACAGCTCATATTGGCTATTGTTTTTTTATGTTTAAAAAGCAACAGAGGTTTTGGTGGTGGGGTTTCTAATTTCCTGATTGAATTTAAAAATTACCCACAAAACATGAGAGAAACTAAAGCTAAGATCAGTACAACCTCTGATAAAGTAGAAGAGAAGGAAATTAACCTTGATAAATCATGTACTATGTTATACCAATGGCCTTCTCTTTGTTCCACTATTAAGTTATTTTATTAATGTAAAGACTGTTTTGTAGTAAGTAAATTTATGCAAGGCTACTTGTTTTTATGCAGCTAGAAAGTAGAGAAATACTGAATTACAGAGGACTGAGTATTGACTTAATAGTACCTATAGAGTGGTTAGTTTTCTATTCTACTACACAAGAAGCATGCTCCATGCAGATTTAGAGTCAATGTCTTGAATATTTTAAATCATTTATATTTTCATGGTGGGTTTTGAATTCTTTCCTAAAGAGTCCTATTCCTTCATGTTTTCCCATGAGCTCTCTCTAACATCATGGGTCAAGGTAGTATATTGAACCTATTGATAATGTTCATGTGCTGAGAATGATTGAAAATTTGAGTATGTGATGTAAATTCCATACATTTTTTTAAATGGTGATCATTAAGAATCATGATACATTTTATATATATATATATATATGCAAAAAAATTTCAACCTTAAATATTAAAGTTTTTTTAAAATAATATACTTGATGATGCCAAAAAAGTCACCCCTTTCAGTATGACTCCAGTAACAGCATGGCTTGTGAACCTGGCCTTGGCCCCAGGAGGCAGCCCAGCCCACTAGAATCAGCATGGCACTTGATGGCCACAGGAGACATAAAAGTAAACACAGACCCTGGCTACTGTAGAACCAAGGACCCACATATGATCCTTGGTAGCCTCCTGATCTAGATATCAGGATGGTCCCAGACCTCCCTCCTCACTAACTACAAGACACCATTGACTCAAGTGGCAAGCTGGCTTCCAACATTTGCCCAATCCTCTCCATCAACATTTCTTTCTTTATGTGCCTTTCCATGGCATATGAACCATTCTGCTTCTCTAAGTCTCCTAATTCTCCCCCCCTTATTTTCTTAAAATGGGGGGGTCCAAGGGTCCCTGGATGTCTTGCTGCCAGCCTGGTCCCAGGGACCCAGGGTGGCTTTCTTCTTGATCACTGAGAATATATTGGCTAAGCCCCACTGCAGGAATCTGCACTAGGCTGATGTGGCTGTGCTGCCACTAGCCACTAGCCTAAGCCTAGAGACCCAGGCTGGCTTTCTTCTCTCAGTTAGGATGGTTTATCCAAAACCAGAGTCCTTGAACCAAACCAACTACACATTGGAATGAACAGTTGCCAGTCAAGCTGATGGGACAAAAAGGCATACAATTCGACACACCAAAGCCTCCATTGACATCAGGACAGACAAAAAGATAATGAAGAGCAAGGATTATAGAAGGAGAAGCAGAGAGTTTCCTGTTTCAAGTGTGATTTTTACTTTGGTTTGGCTTATTGGGTTTCTTGTGTTTGTTGTGTTGTTGATCTTGATTTTGTTCGATTGCTTCGATTTTTTGCTTAGTTTGTTTTGTTTTGTTTTTTTCATGGGGATGAGGGAGCAATGGTACCAGGAAGTGAACATAATTGGAATGCATGATGTGAAACTCTCAAGAAACAATAAGAAAGTTAGGAAAAGAATATATTTGACTATGATAAATGAATTGATAGTTCAGAAATCAGAGCCCTTTCTTCAGAGGGCATGTGCTTCCCAAAGAAGCAGGAAGTTCACCCTGCAAACAAAATGTAGTGTTTTCAAAGAGACAAACAATTCAAAAAAGGGACTGACTGCACATGTTTATTTCCTCTAGAAGATCATAAACTATTGATTGCAGGCACAAATTGCTTAGAAACACAAAGAACTAGATAAGAAAATGAAATCCTCCCTAATGATGGGAACCCCCGGATTATGTGCTTGAAATGTTCTTTCTCACAAGCTTATCAGGCAACAAAAAATGGAAAGTGATTTGCACTAGAAGCTGACAAACTCTTTCAGGGGTTTATACTCCATGCAGCACAGAGGAAAAGCCAATAAAAACAATTACCAGGCAGTTGAGTTGCTCATTAGATGATCAGCATAAGCAAATAGCATGGTCTGGGATCAATCACCGCTCCTCCTGGAAGAGCAGGCAGCTTGGTGCATGAAGTAGGAGACACTGCTGTATCAGAACTGTCTTATAAGCTAGCCTCTGGAAGGGCCAATCAGCTTAGATGACATATACACCTGTTGATTCAGAGTCTGATAAAATGCCTCTGCTGATCAATCACAGGGTACAGACAGTGAGAGAAGATCAGCATCAGTAGAACTCCCCAATGGCCTTCAGTCTGAGAGAAACACAGACTAATACTCTAAGAAGATCAAGAAATGAGTATGAACCTAATTGAAACATGAAAGCAAAATACTACTATTTGAATGAAAGAACAGGGCCAGTGAATATGGGGAAGAGGCACAGAGAGAGAGAGAGAGAGAGAGAGAGAGAGAGAGAGAGAGAGAGAGAGAGCAGAGGAGTGACAATGTGTGGATTTATCATGGTAAATATTTATTCTTGGGAATGTATAAAAAAGTAACAAGCAAAACATAGCTAACAAGCATTTATTTTTCAATGTGAACGCTTGTTATAGTCTGTTAAAGGATCCTTAAGCAGTTATCTCCAGAATACAATCATTTAACAAAAATTCATATAACACCACTGCTTACAGGGCAAAGCACTGGACTTCCAAGCATTAACAAGGACAGATATCATTCAAACCCACATTGTCTGTGGTGAAGGTGAGTACAAAGAGGTAGAGTAATCAGAGACAATGTACCTGACCAATGTATAATGTTGTGAAAGACAGGATAGGTTCGTCTTCATTATGTCCCCTATCCTTGTAAATATGTTCTTACATGGCCAAATCAAATTAAAATGACAGATATGAATAAAGGTTGGAATCAATTGACTTTACAGTAGGGACTGGACTGGTCAAGTTAAGAATGTTAAAAGTGGAAAATATACACAGCATAAAAGTCAAGGCAGAAGTTGAGGTGGAATTACCAACACATGTGAGAATTTTTTTTAGTCTGATCACTTACAAGATGTTAGAAATAGATGTTAGCCAAGAAAAGATGACTGACTCTGCACATTAGAAGAGCAAGTAAATGAAGTCTCTGCAGTGTAATGCATAATAATATTGATTTAGATCACGTGGAATCCATGCTAATATTTTGAAAACAAGAACTAAAAGATGATAAATTCACATCGTTTAAGCAAATACTTGTACAATAATTTGAGTGAGAAAACATTTCTATATAACTCATAGATATGAACAACCAAAATTTGTTTTAGAAACAAAATGTAATACTTTTAACCAGATTTGTATTATGTGGCATAAGACACAGCTGATAAGAATAGAATAACAGGGATATGAAAGTCAGCCTTCTAGGTCTCTGTGATGCTTATAGCTCCATGTTTCCATAAGATTCTGCTCATAGCTGGAATCCTAAGTATCTAGGAAAAAGACAAGGCAAATTATCCTGGGATAGCAGAAAGCATGGAGTATGTATGAAATAAATAAAATACAGAAATAAGCAAAATAACAAACCCTTTAAATTTTCATATTCTGAGTACTTAAAAATAAGTGAACTCTGGGTTCATTTTGGGAATTTTCATTTTTTATCTGTGTGCATAATTGAATATCACAGTTCAAATCAGATATGTAAAACCTAGGAGGGGTGGATAGAGGAAGGAATGGAAAGATGTTATTTTTTCCTAAAATATATTTGAATTGACTTTTACTTGCTCTAAGTTCTTGTGTAACAAGCACACATTTCAAATTTATTAGTGATTTGAAAACATCATTCACATGTAGCTTGATTTATGAGCAAAAAAAAAATCATTTACAGGTGAGTTTGTACCTAAGCACTAGCAGATCTCAGTGATCCACAGGACTGTTTATAAGCCCTAGCCTCCTTCTATATGTGGGCCTCAGACAGCTTCATTCTTGATAATATGTATTCACAAATATGATCCTTACAAGGACCTGGATATTTGGAATCTATGTTTATCCACCCATTGTCTCTAACTAGTATCATTTTTTCATTTTATATTTATTTGTGTAAGCATGTGTGTATTCTTTTCTACCTGAGCTTGCCTTCATGTTGCTGAGGATGCTTTAAAAGTCTACGGATCCCAGTCCTTGTCATTGTTCTCCCACCTAATTTTATATTCTGACATGATATTATTTACTTGTGAATACTTTAGAAAAATGGGAAGAGAAAAATAGACTGGAAATATAGTTTCTTCCACTAACTCTGGAATACTGGCAAGTCATACACCTTCTCCAAATTCATTTGTGAAGAAGGACAACACTCTTACTACCCCTGTTTACAGACTGTCAGTATGTTTTCCCTGGAACGTAAGCAGAATTAGTTCCCACTGATGAAATATTATTTTGTATCTGAGAATGCAGCTGACTATGTAAATATGTACCTTGTAGCAGATAAAGTTGTGGCTCATTGAACAGCACAGGTATAACCTATACAAGCATGTCAACCAACACAGAAGAAACCATGTTTCTAAGTGTGTCACACCTGTCTATGCATTCCAAGACCTTATAACTTCCCATATGAAACCTTCTTTTGGATTCTGCGCATGGATTTCCTTGTCTGACAAGGGAGGTTTTTTTTTTTTTTTTTTTTGTCTTAGTGCATTCACAAATCCAAATAATGTCTCCAAATCATATTTGTCTCCATCACCCTCTCTCATCCTCTCTAATGCAGGCTGATGCACTTCACCTCAACTAGTCACACTCATTCTCCCCTTTCTGGATTCCTTTTTTCTATTTTGTGCAAGTCTTGCATAGGCAACCAGAGATATGTCTTCATAATTCTAATGGTCACACATCTAGAGGACATGCCTTCATGGCCCTCCCTTTTATTCCCTGACATTTACATACTCTTTACTTCTTTTTTTGGCAATGGTTCCTGGGTCTTGGAAGGTTGGTGTCCCATGTAGGTCTCTATTCAATCAGGAATACCTTATTCTCAGCACTTTGATCACTAATGAGTTTCTGAATTAACCATCACCCACCTGTCCTAGCATGTGGCTACCTGTACTTATGCACATACCTGCACACATACACAAATTGTTATGGGATTTTAATTGGTTTAGCCAATGACTTTTGGGGTACCAAGCTTTAGGGCATTTCTCTTGTCTGTTACCTGACAGTTGATAAGCTGAGGGGGGAAGGGTCTCTTGCTCTCTTGCTCTAAAGCTCTCTTGGGTTGTGAAGATGCATTCAGATGGCATGAAGCAGCATGCGGTTGGTCCACTGCTCCCCTGGTTCAAGCTCTATGAGACTGATTTCCATATATATATATGAAAAGTAACCATGTGTAACACGCAAACAATTGGACTTGGCTTCAGTGAAATGCAGTATTATTTTACAAAACACATAAAGCTGTATTTGCTGATCTCTGCTCAATATTCCACCAGGTTAATTTCTGTTTTCTGACAGTATTTTCTCTTGATAAGGTTAGATTAAGATACAATATTACAGTGTTAAGATGAGAATTTACATAAAATAGGGAAACTGTGAAGAAAGAACCAAAAAATACTGTTTCTTTCTGACAATGGTTCATGGCTAAAGATTCTAAATATTTTATTTTATCTTCTATATTAATCTCCATCTGTTCCAGAAGCACATTGTTAGTGCTAACAGAGAGATCTGGTCACATTCTGGGGAGCCCTCATTAGTGATTAGTAAATTTGTTTACATCATAATCTCTTTTATTTTCTTGGGAAAAATAAATTTTATTCTAGCAGGCAAGATCTTTAATAATCCAAGATCATTCATATTGTCATACCATATAACATCATCATATTTAGAAGCACCCCTTTGGGCACATGCACAATGTGTATTCCTAGGCACAGATACACTTTCATTTTCCATGTTTTTGCCTTTGTTTCTTTGATATTATGGTTCTGTACTTTGCGGGGCTGCAGTGTCTTTTATATATCCTCCAAAATAGTTTTCTTCTTTGCCACCTGCAGTAAAGTTTTCTATCAGACAGAAAGCTGCATTCATGTATAACAGTATTGCCATTTTCTAGCCCATCTTATCCTTTGTCCATACATAAAATAAATTTCCATCTTCTGCAGCTCAGTATCTGGCTATAGGATAAAGCAGATGACAGCCTGACACATTTCATTACTTAACACAATGTCATTTATAAAACAGTGGGTCATTGTAACTAAGTCCAGAAATTGATGCACTGGACCCACAGTTAAGTATTTATTTTACTGTACTCTTTGAAGTCTTTTAGGAACTCCCCCCTTGGCACGTTGGCCCTTTTCTATTAAAATTAGGACAATCTTATCAGCAAGCTGGTTGGATTCATAAAACTACAAGACAAACTCTTGTGATATCAAAACAAACCAGAGATGCTTAACTTACACGCAGAAATTGTGAGATAAAAGCTAGAGAATGAAATACCATTTGGAACCCATTCATAACACTCTGAATGTCACTGTGTAAAACCACACTTCTTGGGCTAAAGGAAGCCAGCACATTTGGTTAGGCGACAGGCCATGACAACTGTTTGTTTTCAGTGTGCGCTACAAGATTTTGCTGTAGGTCAAACTTTAATTGGATACTTACCGGATAGAGCTAACACTGGTGAGTAAGATTTTATAATCTGTGTCAAACTGATGTATGTGCAAAGTTATAAAGCTTACTTGGCATTTATCATGACCATGAGTATAATGCTGAAACATGAAAGTTGACAAAACCAAGAGATGTTATTTTATGTGGGTAGAAAATACCGAGAGACGCACTCTGGCATTTTAATTTTTTAAAAAATATGTTTTCCCTGTATAATACTGCCTACCCTGCAAATTGTTCTGTACACCAACCTGGTCTTGATCTCAGAGATCCACCTGCCTGTGCTCTTGAGTACTGGTATTAAAGAATGTGTGCCATTACACATGGTTTAAGAATTTATAATGATTACATTAGAAACAACTGATGAATGTGATGGCCATGCTACATTTAACTGGTTTGTCTCTATTTTTAATTGTAGCAATATATTGTTTGTAATCTAACAAATAAAGCTTGCCTGAAGTCAGAATGCAGAGCTAAGTCACTAGTTAACCACATACCTAGTTAAGAACTAAGCCACTAATTAACTTCACATACCATAATCAGTAGTTATCCATAGAGGACAGGCAGTGGTGGTTACACCTTTAATCCCAGCACTTGGGACAATGACAGATGGATTTCTGTGAGTTTTAGGACTACATGAGAGTGAATCAACATAAAAGAGAAACATCTGATGCCTTTAATCCCAGGACTAGAGAGAATATAAGGCAGGACCTCAGTGCAGCCACAGAGAGCAGTTTGAGTTTGTCTGAGGAGCAGTGAAGTTGGGAGATGCCATCTGAGGTACAGAGGATTGCCCCTTTCATCTGAGCATTAGGAGAGGTGAGAACTTTCTTGTGAGTGGCTGCTTTGCTTTTTTTACATTCAGCTTGAACCCCAATATCTGTCTCTGGGTTTTTATTATTCTTGCTATATTTAATTTAGGTACAAATGTAAGAAAATAATTATAATCATGTTTTCATGGTGCATGGTAAACATTTACTTCATCCATCTAAATTTCACTTTCAGGTAAACCTGATCAAAATAAGAATGCAAAATGTAGCATGCAGGATGGCTACTGTGGGCATCTCATGTAGGAAGGAAGTTCACTAAGAATAGATAGGTAGTCTATAAGATTCACCTTTGCAACATGCTTGCCCTCACCTGTTAGGGAAACTTAACTAGGCAGCAGAGGCATATCTGCACTCACAATCCTGGTCTATGTTATGGCTGATTGTCTTTAACTAATTGGTCTTTACAGTTGCTTATTTTAATTAAAAGAATTGGGGTACCTAGTGAAGAAGGTGCTAAGCAAGGGTGTCTGGCTATATGAGGACCAGTAACAGTGACACCATTCCTTCCATATGAACTTGGTAAGGTGTGGTTGTCTGAAATAAAATGGCCCACTAAGGGAGTGGCACTATTAGGAGGTGTGGCCTTGTTGGACTAGTCTTTCTTCAGGAAGTGTGTCACTATAGCCCACTGTTTAAGAGGCCATGCATATCTAAGCTCCCTCTACACCTTCAATGGACAGCAGCTTTCTGGTCATTCCTTCCAGTGTACACATGTAACTCACTCAGCAGGCCCAAAGATGGTAGACCAAGGAAAGTCATCTTTTTCATGATAGCTTTTAAAAGGCAAGTTCTCCTTATACAGTTCAGGCTGGTCTCAAGTTCAATGTGTAGACTCAGCGGACCTTAAACTCATGATCCTTTTGTCTATCTTCACAAGTACTTGAATACCACATGTGAAACATCGAGCTCAGTGGATGCAGGGCTTTTGAGATAGTGCAACGAGAGAACCTTGTAGTGTGATTTGGTAAACATTTCCCTTTCGTACTCTTTCCTTAAAGAAGTATAAGATGGACTTTCCAGAAGTTCAGACACAAAATCCTTACTTTATAAATGTGAAGGATAAGCTCTTGGGGAAATATTTTTAAATCCTTTAGTCATTAATAGATACATTATATATTTTCTGGAGAATTAAAATATGTTAAATATTTTTTTCCTATTCCTCTTTCAGCTTTACCCCATTTAATAACTTTTTGTGGAGTTCCAGGGCCTATTACAAATGCACAGGACATATTAAAGCAGTATTAGCATTGAGGCAAGGAGTACTTTATGATGTTTTAGTTACTCTTATGTAGATAAGAAAATACCACTGGAGCACAGTTTCAAAAGGCTCAGCCATGCTTATTTGACTCAATACAATTGGGCAGACTATCTTGGTGACAGGAGTTGTGGAACAGAGCAATTGTTCATGGTGGACAGGAAAGAAGAGAGGCAAAATATCCAAGTATAAGATACTCTTAAGAATCCATGCCCTGTGATCTACTAGATAATTTCCTTCTTGGTGCCCCCTAAAGAGTGTCCCACCTGGAAGTCAAAATCTGAATACTAAGCTATTGGGTGAGACACCATGTCAAACAATACGATCTCAAGATGGAACAGGTACAATAATAAACAGAATACTGTGCAGTGACATACAGGCCTTCTTGAAAAGTAAGGGTGATTTTAAAAAGCAATAAAATGCAGTGCTGTAGAAGGGTTAGAAATACTGAGTGAGGGGTCTGGAGAGATGGTTCAGAGATTAAGAACACTGGCTGTTCTTCCACGGGTCCTGAGTTCAATTCCCAGCATCCACATGGTGGCTCACTACCATCTGTAATGAGATCTGGTGCCCTTTTCTGGTATGCAGGCAGAACATTGTATACATGATAAATTAATGACTCTTTAAAAAAGAAAGAAGGAGAGAAAGAAAGAACGAAAGAAAGAAGAAAAGAAAGACTGAGTGAGGTTGGCCTTAAACTTCTTGACCTGTTTTCCTAAAAGCAAAAGAAGAAGAAAAGTAAGATGAGAAGGAAGAGTGAAAAGTGGGAGAGAAGAAAGGGGATAGTTTGCTTTTATCTTTTCCTTACATAATGATGTTTGGCAGACACTTTTGAAAGGTGGCTTTGTGTACTATATTACATTTTGTACTGGGAAGATGACTAAACTATCATTGGGGCAGAGAAAAATGTGACCATCCATTTCTTTGAGAAACCCAGGAGCACTTTGTTTTCTTTCCAGAATAGTCTTCATTTAACATTTATAGATACACTCAGAAAAGCCAAGAATAAAGCATAATAAATGGCAGCTTCCTCTAGCCTCCTGGGTGGGCACAAAGAGGATGATGTCCATTAACTGCTCTACTGATATTTCAAGCTAAGGCAGGGCCATCCTGCTGTGCAGCTGAGTGGACTTAAGGATTTAGACTCTTTTATCGTCCTCAGTATCTGGTGTGTGCTTGTGAGCAGTGTGGACATGCTTCCAAACATGTCTTCTCCCAGAACTGAGACTACTGATAGATGCTGATTTGAGCAACTTAAAAACTAACCTTCAAGTTAATGTTGCTTATGTATCTATAGAAAGTATTGAGGCAAATAATTTAGACTGCTCCTCTGTTTCCAGTCAGAAATAAGAAATAAAATGTCTTTAGAACTAACTCTCTGTCTCTGCCTCTTTCATGTATATACACATTCTGGGCAGCAAAGAATTTTTTAAATAATTGTGTTTCTACCAGGGACAGTATTTCTATAGAGAAAGCTTTTGCTTATGACAGGCAACCAGTTCCAGTTAGTTACATAGTGTGTGGGGGTGGGTAGAGGGTGTTGGGTGTTTGTTATCAAGATGATTCACATTGAAACATTTACATTGTCCTTAAACACCTGTTCTCGAGCATTCTTCCTGACACAGGCTCCAGAATAGTTGAGGCAAATGTTTCATGCTATTTACAAGCTTCAAATGTGTAAGTGGGTAAGGAGCCCTTGAATCTAATTGATACTATTCCAATGTTTTTCTACCATCTATGGTTTTCACACTCTACTCATTAGATGAGTGATGCTACACCGAACAATTTCTCATAGAAATGAAAATAAAAACTCAAAACTCACTGGGCTTTTACAGAAAATAGCTCCAATTCTTAAAGCCCATCTAGACTTTAAAATAATGATTCCTTCCATATGCTTATTTTATAAGAATTTTCAGAGCTGTATGTTCTTCTCAATGATACTAACCATCTCTTTCCTTTCACTGCTTTGATTTTTTTCATAGTATTTCTTTACATGTAACTTATAGTTTATTTACTCAGCATTAATATTATGTGTGACTATATTGTTAACACTGATGAACCAACCAGGGACAGAGAACAGGAGTGTCTTTCTATTTTTTTCTGTCTTTATGGCTACTACTATCCATGATTCCAGTGCAGAGTTGGAGGTTCTCAGGAGCAACTGTCCTCATATGTTCAGGAGACCAAGCATGAAATGAACATTTGAAGTTTAAGTTATTAAGATATAAAGGGTCACTATCTAACTGGACCAGCAACTGCATATAATAACTTACTGTTGTTCTATATGGAGCTACCTTCAAATGCATGGAAAAGAGATAGGAAGGAGTACGGGGAGAGGATACAGAGGAGAAGGAAGAGCAAGAGAGGACTGAAACTCTATTAACAGTTTTGTTTACATTCTTTGTAAGTGATAATTAAGTCCTAGAATAATACCACAGTAGAAAGCATGAGCTTTGGAGGTCAAATAACGATGCATGATTTCAAATCTTGGATCTGCTACTACTAGGTTATGTGTACTAGGTCAACTTGCATGAAGCTTAAGCTTCAATCCTTTATCTGTGAAGGGTATATCACTACTTACTATGATTTGAAACTGAGATGGAGGTGGTATTGTCTGTCACTGTTAAACACTGTATGTGGTCACCCTTTCTTCTTTTGATGCTAGTAAGTCCAACACAGTAACATAGTGTTCAGCCAAACCCAAGGTGACAGAAAGATAAAACAAGATGAAAATGTTCTAATTTCTGAAATGATAGCTTATATCTGTCATTCATTCATTTTGGTCCTATAATTCTATAGTGATTAGACAATGGTCCCTTTCAAAGCAAATAGCCATTATATTATTAAAATAGCTCAATAAAACAGTGCTGCCTCATTGATTTTATTCTCATAATTTTGGCTACTACTGAAATGTAGTTGATGTGTGTGTGTGTGTGTGTGTGTGTGTGTGTGTGTGTGTGTGTAAAGTTTAAACTTAAAATGGGAGACTAAACTCAAATTTGTTCCCTTAAAACAGTTTTAATGTCAGTGTCTCAACATAGAAGCAAGTTTTCATGGCTCAATACAGTAGAAACACAAGGTATATGATTCTTTGGGACTCTGACTTTCTTGAAAATGAAGCAACATAATTGCAGAGGTTTGGAGGTGAGTAGGATTTATTTATCTAGTTACAAATGTATTACTTTGCAGCTGAGACTTTTCCAAACCCAGTGACCTACATATAAATGTTGTACCCCTCTTTAATACATCCCAGTTACTTTAATACACTAAATTGTTGGACTAAGATGCTATATCCCATGAGACTGCATTGAGCCTCTGTTGTGATCTTCTTGGATTACATTCCACAGACTTCCATTTCAGATTTTGTGGACAACATGCTGTTCAACACTATCCCTTTCCATACAGATTTCTCAGCTCAGAATGAGAAAGCAGCTGGGTGGATTTACAGAAATGCCTTCTTCAATGAAAACATCACCTTGATATGTATGAGACCTCATTCTGACACATCAAGAATGACAGACAGAAGACTCAGCACTAAAATCCTCATGTACTACCACCCAGCTGATGATTTGCTTGTCATCATATGGTCAGAAACACTTTCAAGTTGTTACTGCTCATTTAATAAACTGACTGCCCCTCACCCATTTTTGTATAGGAGAGAGGTTTAAAGGCAGAAATGGAGACAGAATCAGACTAAAACAGAGCAACACAAACCAATGAGACCAGTGTACTGTCTAATGATGATGTCTTAAACCTTTAGGACTAACCCTGAATGTTTTATCTTAGTATGTAAAAATTTTAATAGTTTAACATAATGCAAACACATTTGTCTTTGATGTACTTTAAGTTTATGACAATTTTCAAATGTTGTAGTTGTTTAATTATTGTGGATATTTTACTTTAGGAACATTGCTAAACTCACCATATATATGCTCCATGTATGTTTTTTTTCCCACTATTATACCTTGAATATACCACAGTGACTAGAATTTGGATACAAATGATGTTTAGTAAATAGTTTTGAGATGAATGTGACACATAATAGAGAAACAATTATTAACAATTATGATGGTTTGCATTTAGGAGTAAAGACAAAGAACCTTAAAAATAATTATTTTCTTTATTCCAAATCTTTGCACTGAGACTTCTGTCCTAATTTTTTGGATTCTCACTATTGGCTTACTAAATAAAATTAATGTGGATGGGTACTGCTCAGTGCTTTCTTTCCATGTGAGTTTTCCCAGAGAGATACAATCCGCAGTTAAACTTATTTTCTTTTTTCTTGTTCCAAAGGAAGACACATACCTCAAAAACAAGTTGAAGACTTCATTTTCATGGTTTGTTTTACCAGTTGTATTTCATGAGAGTAAAACAAAGAAGTGACCTGCTATGTACTCTTTCAAAGCAAATAGGTTATCAGTTATTTTTATGTGATAACAAAGAGAAACCCTTCAAAAATATAACTATAACATATAAATGTCACACAAGCAGGAACAGTTGTTTGGGGGGGGCTAGAAATTTATACTGATTAGATTTGGAGCTGGAGATGCATTTTATTTTCGTATTTGAGATCTTAGCTCAAGGGGAGAAAGCTTATGATCAGTTAGTTGTAGGAAGATTTGTACTCCTTCAGACTTAGTGAATTTCAGAAGACCAGCCTATTCACATCAGTTGGAACACATCCGCTCATAATCTGCTGAGATAGTCAAAGGTCATGTGAGTAGGGCAAGACAAAAAAGGGACGGAGATAAGGGGGGGGCACTATGTTCTCCTAAAGATAATCTTATCTGTCCTATTTATCTCTTCCTAGTCATAGCCTCTCATCCTCTTTCTCTCAAAGCACTGAACTAAAAATTAATTGTGAAATGATTTGAAATCATTTTTCAAGTCATAAGCAAACTGCTCCTGTAGCATTCCACTTTGAGTTTTCTTAGGACTAATGTTCCAATCTCACTGATTGCCACCCATGGTAGAAGACCTCACATATGTCAGGACTAGTCACCACAACTGTGCAATTGAAGACACTACTGAAAAAAATGAAGCAAGAAAAAAATTGCTAGCCTGGACCAACAGGCAAATACTGTCACTCTAAAAACTTGTGACCTTATAACCCTCAGCAAGGAACTAAGCCTAATCTCCTTCTCCATAAAATTCAGGTTAATAAAATCATCCATTCTATTGACTTGAGAGACATAAATGGTACTGTGAAGTATTTGACACAATTTTCTGAGGGCGATAATGCATTTTTTCAGAGTTTTATAAGATTGCTGTATGTGATTATTATTTTCAAGGAATTTTGATGCTTAGTCCACATACTCCATTTTCAACTTGAACATTTAGAATCTATTATCCAGACTTTACCCATTGAGCTGAGGTTGATTATTTGTATCATGGCTCCAAACCTTAATTGCTAGAAAGAGGTTGAAGTAGAACTGGGAACCTTCCATTTGGCCTCAGGTCATTGGTTACTCACTAGTCCCTGTGACATAATCTATTGCTGTCATTTATCTATTTAGTGTACCTGTTACAATGTCAGGGTCTCCGCTACATGGATTGCAGCATTTTTCTACAATTACTTAGGCTATAAAATTTATAAAGAATAGGTACTTATTTCTTTATAATTCCAGGGATTGTCTTTCTCATCATAACAAGGAAGAGTAGTATCACACTGGTAAGAAAACAATGATGAAAACTATTCTTTCAAAAGCCATTGTTCTCAACCTTATCAGCCCTTACAAATTTCCCACTTCAAATGTGAATGTCACAATTCTAGCATTCAGTTTGCCAACATATGACCATTTGGAGGGAACATTAGGACCATAGCATTCAGGCTGCTTCTTTCCTCATCTTCTCTGTGCTTCAAGAGGCCATTGATGCCTATGTCTCACCATCATCATACCATCCCAAGGCAATGGCCTTCCTGGACTTTCTTTTTTCTTCCTCTTCTCCATCCTCTCTAAGATATTTTATCCATATCTCAAATGTTCTTTCTATTCATGTATTTTGAAACTCAGAGTGTAAAGATGTCTATTTATACCGTTGGAACATCCCTTGATGCAGGAGAAAGCACAGAAGTTCTCCCAGCTAGAACAGGAGAAAGGTGTGAAGGGCCCGGGGAGAATCCAATAACAGAAAAACAAGCACACATTGCTTTCTCAAAAGATTGACAACACTCTCATGTGATCATTGATCTCATTCTCCTCATCATTGTTATCTTTAGTTGTCACTATTTATTGGCTGATCACTGGACTTCCTGTGAATAAATCCCCATCATCCTCAGTTCAGTGCAGACATGTATTAATACTTATAACACTGCTTTGTTCAAGTTTCATTGTGCTACTCACCATCCTCGAGTATCATTTGGGAATTCAAGTTTCATTTGTTTCTGCATTTCTGCATCTGGAATACAAACTGCTATGCAACACATCTGATATAATTCTCTAATTTAAAACATTAGACAGATTTGGGGTGAGAGAGATTTTTCTGTAATTCTCTGATCCCTGGGCACTCGCTCTGCAGGAAGGCTCTGGGTTCAGGAAGGTAGAATGCCTTGTTATACTGGGTTATTTTGCCTAGTTCCTTAGAGCAGCTGTAGGCAAGCTATGGGCCTTTTTGCCTTATTTAATATAAGCTGCATCTTGCAAGAAACTTTGGATAGTGAATGCCAGAAGTAAATTCTAAGAACAGAAAACTCATTGGCAGAAGTAGCTCCTCTAAAATGGCAATTCATTGGCCAGTGTTGGGGAAATCAAGACAGTAAAGCCCAGGGGCCACTTCTTTCCCTTTAGCTTAGAGCACTTGGCTTTCATTTATAAAGCCACCAGCTTCAATTAGACCTCTGTACAACAAGCTGTCCATCGCCATCAACACACCTCAGGGCTACATGTCAAAGTGGCCTCGTCCTTGTCACTTCAATGTCATTCTGGAAACCAGTGAACTGGATTCAAAAATTTGAGCTAGTGCATATTGCACAATTTTCCTTTCTTTCCCCTCTGATGTTTTTTCAGAGGCCTCTGCTATTGTAGTCAGGCTCTCTGGGAGCTTGGGTTGCCAGGTTGAAGAGTCCTCCAGGAATGCTGAGCCTTGACAGTTATCTAGTTTTGATGGCTATGGCAGCAGCTGGATCAGAGCAAGAAGCCACAGGACATGGCTGTTTGGGGGGTTCATGTGAGCCCAGTAAATATGAAAAGGAGACTCTTAATTCCAAAAAGAAAAAATTTAGTGCCTCGGAGGTAGTCTGACTTACTAAGAGATGGATTTAGTCTCACCTCAATCTCAAGCAACTGTATTTAATTTCTTTCCCCATCAGACACCCTTGAAAAGTGACATTTGCTCTCTTCTCCTCCCCTTTTCTTTCTCCTAGATCTCTCTCCTATCACTGTCCCCCGCCCCCAATATGCTCAGGAGATCTTGTTCCTTTCCCCTTCTGTGAGGCACGTTGTATGAATCTCTGGAATCCTCCTTGTTTCCTAGTTTCTCTGGCACTGTGACTTATAGGCTGGTGATCCTTTGCTCTATGTCTAAAATCCATATATGAGTGATTACATACCATGTTCCTCTTTTTCTGACTGGTTACCTCATCCAGGGTGGTTTCTTCAAGTTTCAAGTTCCATCCATTTACCTGTGAATTTCAAGATTCCATTTTTTTTTTTTTTTTTTTTGCAGAATAGTATTCCATTGTGTAAATGTGCCACATCTTCTTTATTTATTCTTCACTTGAGGGGCATCTAGGTAAGAGGGAGGGCCTAGTCCCTACTCCAGACAGATTTAGATGGCCCCTCTTGGAAGGCATCACCCTACATGTGGAGTGGGGGGGGTGGGAGGGGAGGGTGGTTGGGACAATGGGAGGATGAGAGAGAGGGAGGAAGTTAGGGAGGAAAGGAGAGAGGGAGGGAAAGGGAACTGGGATCAATATGTAAAATAAGACAAATAAATAAAAAAAAATAATAGGAAGTCTATAATTTTAGATGTTTTGAAATAAATATTCATTTCAATTTAAAAAAAGAAAAGTGACATTTGAATACTTTTTATCCTTTTGGGATAAAATTAGCTCAAAGAACAACTTTTGTGGAACCACTCAAGAAACTCTATCTGAATGTAAATGGGGAAGAAATCATTATGCAAAGATAACCTTGAGTCTTCTTTCTTTCAAGCAATGCATGATATTCACAGAATCTGCTCTTCTGTGTGTTATTAACAACAAATTATTTGGATAGATCAAGATAGATTAGATCAAGGCTTACTGTTACATCATGCTGGTATAGCTTACTTAGTTGGATAGTTAATGTTTTAAGTCAAGAAAGCAGATCCATCTTTCTCTCAAGTAAAGTAAATTGCTATCAAATGGAAAACTGTGCTGTGGGTTAGCCCCACCTCTGATTACCACAGGCACTACTGCAGTTTTGTGTCCCCCATAGCTTTTCTTCTAGGACAGGAGGAGGACATCTGATGATTTCAGGAATGTACCTAATTTGAGACCTTTTGTTGATTATTTTGTAGAGAGATTTAGGTAAGAGTTGCTATGAGACTTTTGTAATAATAAGTCAGATACTATGTTCAAAGATTTCAATGGATTTGTTTGCTACTGAATCTGTGTTTGTACCTTGTACTCTAGAGATTTATTATAAAAGGTCCACCTTTGTTTTTAACTTTCAATGAAGTGGGTTTTACCATTGATTTACCAGAATATAAACTAGAATTCACTTTTATTCTTTTAAAACTATGGTGTATGGAAACCTACTTGGCACTTATATATACATACTTACATAACACACACACACACACATATACACACACGCTGTTTTAGGTATAATTCAGTACATAAAAAATTTTTTTGGTTTATCAGTTAAGAGATCAGAACTTTTTTTCTTCTTTATTTAAACCTTAACATAAATGAGGTCCTTCAAAAATGTCTTTCTCTGACTTGCAAAGTAGATATGATTCTCTTATTGTCTTTTATGTCCTTTCTGAATATTTCTTACTTATAGTTGTTCTCTACCCATATGTATTCCGAGTTCCCCTGTCACTGCATTGAAAATGGTCCTGTGTAGAGTGTTTCCTGAGGCAACTATACAGTGCAATATCATCTGTAAAATCCAATGAGTCTTTCTTCCCAGATTCTCATCCTGCACATTTTTTCTTTATGCTCTTTAAAAATAAAGAGAGCTCATTCAATCCTTAGATGCCTCAAGAAAACTCACAGAATCAACTAACCTGGGTTCATAGGTGCTCACAGAGACTGAACCAACACTAAGGGAGCCTGCATGGGATTGACCTAGGCACTCAGCATATATGTTAGAATCTTGTGGGACTCCCAAGAGTGGCAACAGGGGCTGCTCTGACTCTTCTATAGGTGTTTGTGACCCTACTCTTCAAACTGGGTCACCTTAAACAGCTTTAGTACACGGGGAGGTGCTGTCTTACTGCAAATTTCTCCAAGATATGTTCAAGCTCCTGGGAAACCTGCCCTTTCATAAACAAAAACAAAGAAGGAGTGGATTTGTGTGTGGAACTGAGGGGAGATTTAAGGGGAAATGACTGGGAGGATAGAAAAGAGGGGAAACTGTGGCCATGATATAAAATAAATAAATACATTTATTAAAAAATGAAATGAAATATCATTATGTTTACAGGACCAAAAACAGCTAAGCAAAACAAAACAATTCAGTGGGCTCCCCAGTAGTAAAATGGAATTAAGGAAGACATCATGTTCTGAGTATTGTCTCTGATCCAAAACTTGTACATATGCTTCCTCCTTTGACTGGGAATTTTCCAAGACCAAGTCAGTTATTTCCCCTCCCCACTTTGAATCTCTTAGATGAATCATTTTAGTTTACCTTTCTCTTGTTGTCATAGAATACTGGTCAAAAGCAAGTTGAAGGTGAAAGTACACCAATATATCACACTCCATTACTGAGTGAAGGCAGAAAAGCAACTCATAGTAGGAACAGAATAGAACCTGAGGACATAGAGGAATGCTGCTTAATGGCTTTCACGCATGGTTGACTCAGATTGCTTATTTTATTTAACACAGGGCTACCTTTCCAGGGATGACATTGTATACAGTGGGCTGTGTCTTCCCACATGACTCATGAAAATGCCCCACGGACCACTGGGATAGAGTTAATTCCTCAACTGAAGTTCAATCTTCTTTGGTGATGTTGGTTTATGTCAAGTTAACTTCATCTAATCAATGTATAAACTTACTATTGTCTCTCTGATGTTCCCACAGTATTTCAGTTCCCACTTGAGGATTGGCACAAGATAGAAAAGTCATCACCCTTTCTCAAGTAGAGAAAACCGAGAGATAAGTTGTTTCAATTTTTCCTTTTCCAAGATACTATGCTTTTCCTGTTCGTAGACAACTCTTTTTAGGAAAGATCAAACAGGGAATTGGTGTCAAATTTGTTAACAAGAATGGAACTGGAAATCTTTAAATTTTTTTTCTCATAAATGCCAAGTTGAATGTTGATATATCTGCTAGATGAGGTGGTGATCTGGCCCAGAAATTCAAGGCAGATGTAGATTACTGCTCTATGTCTTTTTGTTCTAGGCACTTTATTTGGAAAAATTCTTTCATTAAAGAAGAAAATAACGAGAAAACTGTGTGACTGTGCATACACTTCATGTACTCTATAAACCGGCTTTCTCAACTAAAGGCAAAAAGCCAGGAGGAAGGAGCATATAGTGGAAAAGGGCACATTAGTCCATCTTTTCAGTAAAAAGAGTCCCTGTTTCGAGTAAAATCTTATTCTATGACATACATTTGGATCATTGTTTTAGATATGCTTCTATGCAGGGAAATGGGAATGCATGCTCCTCCTTCTTTGAAAAATAAAGACATTATGGTAACCATGGCTACCAGGTATGGAGCATATTTGAGGATGTTGCTGTCTTAAATTCCACATATCATTAAGTAATTTATTCCTTGAAGCAAGTGATGAGAAAAGCAACAATATTTTATAAAGGAGACAACTACAAGCTTGAAATATTAATCCGAATTTGAACTCAGTGAGCCATACTTGAGCAGCAAGATTAAAAATTTATAAAATAAGAACAACTTAATTCTTATATGTTCAGAGTCATGAACCCCTCATATGGTTAATTATACTTTTATAATTTTTGTTTTTGGTGTTTGTCACATTCTGTATTGCCAGGTCCTGAGTTTAGTGATATGTAAATGAAGTAACAGCAATACACATACACATACACATAGAACACCTGAGATCATGTAGGATGTGCTCATTATGATAGAGGAAAATTACTAAGTGACTTGGAGCTACAGTGTTTATTATGTATGCTACAAGGCAGAGGAGCTAACCAGTCATCAAAGGAGGGTAAGGAACTTCAGGATAGCTGTAGATTATTGCTTTCAGTTTGTTTGTTTTAGGGAGTTGGCTTGGAGGAAAATATTCCATGGAAGAGGATGACAGTTAGAAAACTAGTATAATTGTACATATATTTTACTCACAGTAGAGAAGCAGTCTCAGACTGTAAACATACTGTCAACGTTATTTGTACTTGGATCAGGGGAAGGCTTGCCATTTATGTGAGCCCAATCCAGGCAATGGGGTTCTTCACCTATGCCTTATTCATGTCAACAAAGCACACTTACGTAGGACTTCATCTGTTTCTCAACGGTGTTGATGTTTCACTATTTTGTTCACAATACTAGCAGATATAGAAGTAGTAGTTAGACAAATAAATGAAAAGTTGTTACTGTTATGATTAAGAACAATATTTACCTCAGTTGCTAGCATAACAATCTTAAGTTCATATGTTCCTTACAACCCTCTGTAACCTTAGCAATATATTTCCTCTTGTTTCTCTGATCAAAAGCAATAGTTGGAAGCAAGGTGAAAGGATTTTGTTAGCCTTCTGAGATTTCTGAGCCAGTGAATACAGATTCTCTATTTCTTCTGTATTCAACAAAACCACCTTCAATTTTACTTTTATACCGTATCTTCTCACTGTTTGCTGTTCACATACAGGCCCTAGTGCCAGAATGGAATCAGTCCTCTGGATCAGCAGGAGATCACATTCAGAGCCATGACATTTCATCAGTGATGAGTATGCTTACCCTTTCCCCCAATGAAATAAACAAGAGATAGAAATAACCAGTGTCTACTTAATGATGCTTAATTAGTCTTTTTAATCCTAAAACCTTTTCTCAGACAGACAGATCTGATCTAGATTATTCTTGTTGAATATTATTATCCTGCATTTTTGAAACATTTGTAGTAATCACCTGCCATCAAAAGATGCCACCTTCCTAGAAGTCCTAAACTAGAACACAAAAATTTGTTTATACATGTATATATAATTTTTTCTTATTTTTCATATCAATCCCAGTTTCCTATTTCTCCCATGCCCCTGGTGCTCCCTCTCATCTCCCCCCCCCCAGGCACTCCACAGGGATGGTGATGCCCTCCTGTCAAGTCATTTGGTATAGGGTCTAGGGAAATTTGTGATCTCCATCCACATTGGGACTTTAAGCCCTCTTGTCCTTTTTTTCTTGATCTCTACAACTGAAAAATCCTTCAACACTCAAATCATGTGATTGGTTGGCTGAGGAGTGACTACATTTCTACTTAAAAAGGTGAATTTACTCCTCTTTTGTGTGTCTTTACTTGAGGTTAAAACGATGCTAAATTTATTGAAATCATCTGCCATTCAAACTACCCTATCATACTGTGAATTAAATACAATGTGATTAATCAATTAAACACTAGTGAGGACTTTTTGGTGTAGATTTGTATGTGTGATATCCCCCCTACCCTGCTCCTTTTCAAGGACATTAAGTAATATATACTGATTTCTAATTGAAATGTTATCTACTTGATCATGCAGGTAAAATGGGTTAATGATTTAGGGGGTGGCTGAATAATTGCCTAGCAATTGGCATCTTAGATTACTGTTATAATTGTTTTGGCCCTCTTCACCAAAACACAGGTTGTCTTTGATAATTACTTATGGATTCACTGAGCATTATTAAGAAGAGTACTGTTCAGCGCTGAAACCTAATGGTAATTATAGCCTTAAAATAAAATGATATTAAAAGTGCATATTGTTCTCCAACATTAGTGTTGTCTCTGGTGGATGTGTTGCCTACTATTTCATTTTGTGTAGCCAGTAGGGAAACATAGAGCAAAGCAAGATGAGCTGATTTACTTGGAGCATGTATGGGCCTACATGTAACTGAATCCTCTTTGTGAAAAAGCAGAGGGAATTAGCACACTCTGTACAGGAGGGGGTAATATTGCTGTCCAAGCTGAGTGGAATAATGGCAGACATAAGCCCAGAAAGCTCAGAAAGTACAGCCTTGCCTCACCTTGACTTTTGCTTAGTGCTTTTTATTTTAGCTTTTGATCTTGAAGAACTTTAAGGGGATGAATGCTGGCTATTAAACGTTTCCAATCTGATGACAATTTGTTGCAGCAACTACAAGAAACATATTCTTCACCATTTACAATCTTAATTCATTACCTATCTGTTCCAGGCACTGCTGTGAACATGGGGGAGAATAGGGGGTGAGGGGGGACAGGAAAAGTAGAGACAGGACAAGAGAGGGGGCTCAATCGAGGCACACGGACAGAAACAGATGGAAACCCAGAAAACTGAAGCAAACATAAGTTCAACAACAAAATTCCTTCCAAAAGTGACAGGGTTGATAAATTCATAAATGGAGAACCCCAAAGTATCAGAATAGAGGAGAAGAGGGATAGAATAAGGAAAACCTCTAACTGACAGGATATCAGGGCCAGGTATGCAAGCATATGGCATTATCTTTTGGAAATCATGATCATTTTTTATTCTCGAAACCACCTATGAGAATAATAACAATTTTCTCTTTTATACATTAAAAAAAATGGTGTAGAGGTTAACACATGCAATCAGTATTACCAGTGCTTCATGCTTGGGCCAGAGCTGCAGTCTATAAGCTGTTATTGTGAAGAATGACTGGAAAGAAGAATTTCACAGGAAGGACTAAGATGATATCACCAAAAGTTTTAGGCAGGGGAGATGGAGTGAGAAGAAAGAGAAGGGGAAAAGAGGAGGGCAGAGGGAGGCATCAGGGAACAGGAGGATTAAGAAAAGGAAAGAATAGAGAACAAGAAAAGAGCATAATAGAGGGAGTCATTATAGATTTAAGAAGACATCTGGAATGAAGGAAATGCCCAGAGATCTACAAGGATGACCTCAACTAACAATCTAAGCAATGTTGAGAGGCTACCTTTAATACTCTCCCATAATAATGAGATTGGCAACTACCTTATATGCCATCCTAGAGCCTTCATCTAGAGCTGATGGAAACAGAAGCAGGCATCCACAGCTAAACACTAGCAGAACTCCTACAATCCAGTTCGCGAGATACAGGAGTGATGAGCAAAGGGGTTAAGACCAGGCTGGAGAAACCACAGAATCATCTGACCTAAACAAGGGGAAGCTCATGGACCCTAGTCTGATAGCTGAGAAACCAGCAGAGGACTGACCTAGACCCCCTGTAGATGGGTGTCAGTTAGGAGGATTGGGCATTCTATGGGGCCTCTAGTAATGGATCAGTATTTATCCCTAGTATATGAATGGAATTTGGGAGCCTATTTAACAAACTGGAAGACTCTCTTACCCTAGACACATGGGTAAGGGCCTAGGTCCTTCCCCAAATAATATGACAGATTTTGAAGTCTCCTCTTGGAAGGCCTCACCCTCCCTGGGGATCAGAAAGGGGATGGGCTGGGGTTTGGTTGGGGTGATAGGGGAGGATGGGAGGGCGAGGGAACTGGGATTGACATGTAAAACTACTTTGTTTCAAAAAAAGGGGAAAAAAAAGAAATGAAAAATTACTCTTAGTTTAAATATAAATAACTGGACATTTTATATTACTTATTTTAGACAAGCTATTTCATAATTTTTAACAGCAAAATCTACACCTTGCCTGAGCAAATGAGGTTCCTCTTTGAGTCCTTTCACCCCAAAGGTTCACATGGTTCTTCTCAGTTTGACTGGGCTTTTCCCTAAGAGTCCTTCTGACATCTGAATGAAAATAGAATATGCAGGAATGTAACAGACAAGTTAGAGATCTGGGAACAGCAGGGGACAGCTGAAGGCCTGAATAATCCTAATTTGGTAGCTAGGATCTTTGGCTGGACTGGGCTGTGGCACAAGAGAGGCATGCTGTGCTGTCCTGTCAGTTTGCAGATACCAGGGAAAGCCTGGCTGTGAGGCAAGGACCTGCCTCACTTGTGAGGAGCCAGTGCACAGCACTCATACTGTGATTGTTAATGGCAGAGACCAGGTGGCTGGAGATTCCCTGGGGAAACCTCTCAGTCTGTCAGAGCTTGTCAGCTTCACTCTGACAGCTGGACAGTCAGGAAGGTGCTGTGCAAAAGAAGGCTTAGATAAGGCCACCTTGAGAAATCCTATGCTTTGAACAGCCAAGGAATATTAGGAAGGGGAGAGTGATGGTGTGGCTCACATTTCCAGCATTTGCTCCCTCAAAGGTAATGAGTTTCTTGCTTCAGAGGAAGTGCGTACACCCAAAAGAGTCCTCCCTGATTGTGGAAGAGCTTCTGAAAATGTGCTGGCTCTGTGGCTCTGTACACCAAACTCTGCTAAGAACATCTTTAGGCTCAAGAAGTCATTTCATCCTCTCCACAGTCCTCTGCAGTGGATTTCATAATTATCCCACTTTGCTGCTTCAGGTGAATGAGGATATAGCACACAGCTAGTTTGAAAGTGTTATTAACTTCAAAAGGATTAACTGAGGACAGAAACCAAGGAGTGCCTAATTACCTTCACTGAGGAACAGGTATTCTCAGAGAAAGATCATAAGTGCCAATGCCCCCTTCTTAGATTGGAAACTGGGTTCCACCCTGTGTTACATGGATCACTTTAAGAAAACTAATCTCGTTAAAATTTAATTTAATTATCTTTAAAATGGAGATAATACCTTCTTTATATAGTTTTTAGATAGACCATTGACTAGTTTGTGAAGTATTTGTTTTATTCTTATGCTCATTATCTACAAAACAAACAAACAAACAAAACTTTAAAATATTTAATTGAGATGCTCTGGCATAAAATCTTCCTGTAAGGCCAAGTTTCTCTGCCTCATTTTGTTCATTATAGAATGAGTCTGCTAATAACTTGAAGCAAAGAGGTTTTAAATATATATAATAGTCCTCTTTAAAATATTAGGTAGCCATTGTGAGGTCACCCTATAATGTTCGCAATGTAATAAAACATGCTTGGTTGTGATATCAAGGTTGTCAAGCCTGGATGAGGTACAGGAACCATAGGTAGCAACACCAGTGCTCAGTATCCATGAAACTATCAGTTTTTAATTTTGAGTTGTGCTTACTGAAATTTGATGATTCCATGTACATTGTTCACTGCAGTTAGAAATTAGTCATATGTTTACTTATATTTGTTCAAAGAAGTATATAATTTAGTAAAAACTGAGGAAACTATCACCCCTGTGTTCAGCAAAAAGTGAGTATGGAGATGATACTTGCTCAAACTTTAGAAGTCTTTTTGTTTATTATCTCAGGGGATAGACAAAAGGGGCTATACTTATATCATACTGTAAAATTCCTGAATCAGCTACTCCCTTAACCTCAACTATGAAGGACCATGACAAGCCATGACTAGAGAAAAGGATGAAAGGAAAACAAGTGCTTTTTATAAAGAGGTCATGGGTCATGGTACTTGAGTGGAAGCTAATTTAAGGTGTTTGGCAAGAGGTTGTTTTGGAAATTTGAAAGCAAGAAACCATCTCTTTTCAAGTGCCTTACTTTAACCTAAGCGAGGTCATCTTGATACTCAACTGAAGAAAGACATTTATGTTTGTCTGCTGCTACCTGCTGGGTTGATAATCCCCAGATGCAGCTTTTAAAATAAATCAATGATCACAGGTAATGGTCTTTAGTGTCCCAACCTGTTCTTCAAACCAGCTAATGGGCTGAGTGCCTATGATGTGGATAAAGTTAGAAACAGCTCATTATTGGAAGAGATCATGTTGAGATGTCTTGGTGGCTGGCTTTTTATAACAGTTGCTCAAGGGAATCTCTTCTTAGGCTTCCTGAAACAGTACAGAATGTTTGATTCTATCAATCCAAATCAAGGACTAATTAAGTAGAGGATACACAGACCTGTCAAAGAAAGGATATCTTAAAGAAATAAAACTGATACTTCTGTTATAAATGAGATAGAGGTGAAGACTTTCAAAACACTTAAAATCACTTAAAAAGGATATTAACTATATAGTGACATAACCAAAAAAACAAAGGTGTTCTCTGTTATTCAGATGTAATTTAAATCACAAGACCTCAGTAAAATATTTTATCCCCCCTTCATATGCATATATTTATTTTAAGGAACAAAACATGAGAAACAGGAAGAACTGACACAAATTCAGAGACACAAATGGTAGGATACTCAGAACCAAAGCCCCTTGGTGACTATAATACTTGGTGTTACTTTATTCTTAGAGATCACCCTATTTGAGTACCATATCCTTAAAAATATACACATGGTTGAAATCAGGGTCAACATGCTAAAATGACTTCTATGAAATTCCAAGAAATGTTAGAAAAGGCCACCCTGTGTAGAGAAAGATAGTATATTTTAAGGAAGTATTTATTACTGTCAGAAGTGGTCTGTAGACATACTCTTCATCCCAATGCCTCCAGCTTACCAAAGTTCCTTCTAAACTTTATGGATCATTTCAGATTCTAACATTTCACTATTTATGGGGACTATGGCAACAGACTCTAAGCTGATGAAAACCCAACATTAGCATCAAGTTCACCTCTAATTGTTGCTAGGAAAACTAAAGCACAATACAAACAGGAGACTGTCAAGAAGAGAACAGTTGACCGAGAAAGCGACAAGACAGGAGACTAGCTTGAAGCCAAAAGGTAAAAGCTCATCCTTGAGAAGACATGACAGAAAAGCTGAACTAAGTAAATAATAGTGATCATATTAAAGGAAGATTAACCTCATCCTTCAAGTCTCTTCATTTTTAGGGACCAGTGAAGCAAGAAGGTTTCAGAAAGATAAATTTGAGCTCATTATAAGGAAAGATTCTAATAGTCAGTGCCTGCTATTGATGGCTTGGGAGAAAGCAAGAGGTATGAGGAGAAACTACTGAACCCAGACAGAGGAATTGGCCTCTAATGAATATAGTTGGAGGCTGCTCATTTCTCCTCCTAGCCTTGGTTTTCTAATATTGGAGATATGCTATTGGAAACACTTTTAAAGAATTACTTCCTGCTCTCAAATATTAACTTAAATTATAATAATTGAGACATTTCTACAAAAGGTAAATTACTATGTGCCTGGAATATTATAGAAAATCCTCAATCATCAAAGGTAGGTGGAAATAAATCTGTAGAATTAACTAAGATTTTAACTATACTTTCATGACATTAACTAAGGCATAACAAACTATTTCAGATTAATCATTTAGTTTTAAGATTAATATGGTTTAATATTTAAAAAATAGAAAAAAGAAGGAATAAGCAAAGAGAAATTTCCAAATTTGTTCATACATTTTTAGATATGATCATTCTCTCACTCATTAGCAAGCATGGATGAAGGTAGCTCAGTGTCACAAGTCAGTTAACCAACAGGCACACACATAAAGGACAATTACAAATATAGTGACCAGCTCTGGTGAGGTGATGAACACATGCATAGCACCAGATACCAATACAATTATGGCACCAATTCCTGAACTCCACCACTGGAAATTCTGCAATTACTGCATATATGGCTTTCATTTGCACCGATTACATGCAATCTCTGTTCATGAAGATGTTAAATATATTTTCAGGATCAAAAAGCACATACTCTTCATAGGTGTGAGGGTTAATGTCAGGGTCTTCAATTTGATTCCATTGTTTCATGTGTTTGTTTGTTTTTTTTCTAGTACCAAGCTGTTTGTATGACTATGGCTCTATTGTAGGGCTTGAAGGCAGGAATTGTTATGTCTCCAGAAGTTCGTTTGTTGTACAGAATTGTTTTAGCTATCCTGGGTTTCTTGTTTTCCATATGAAGTTGAGTTTCATTCTTTTGATATTTATGAAGAATTGTGTTTGGATTTTGATGGGGATTACATTGAATCTGTAGATTGCTTTTGGTAAGCTTGCCATTTTTATTATGTTGAACCTACCTATCCAAGAGCATGGGAGATCTTTCCATTTTCTGATATCTTCTTCAATTTCATTCTTTAAAGATGTATACTTCTTGTCATACAGGTCTTTCACATGTTTGGTTACAGTTACCAAAAGACATTTTTTATTATTTGTGGTTATTGTAAAGGGTAATGTTTCTCTGATTTCTTTCTCAGCCCTTTTATCATTTTTATAATGGAGGGCTAGTAATTTTTTTTTGAGTTAATCTTGTATCCTGTCAAGTTACAGGTGTTTATCAGCTATAGGAGTTCCCTGGTAGAATTTTTGGACTCTATTATGTATATTATCCTATCATCTGCAAATAACTCAAGTTTTCCTTCTTCCTTTCCAATTTGTATTCACTTGATCTCCTTTTGTTATTGGTCTATCTAGAACTTCCACTGCTATATTGAATAGATAGAGAGAGAGCAGACAGTTTTGTCTTGTTCCTGATTATAGTGGAATAGGTTTGAGTTTCTCTTCATTTAATTTAATGTTGACTATTTGGTTTGCTGTAAATTGCCTTTATTATGTTTACATATGTTCCTTATATCTCTAATCTCTCCAAGACCTATATCATGAAGGGGTGTTGGAATTTTTTGAAGTATTTTTCAAATTCTAATGTAATGATTATGTGGTTTTGGCCTATTTCATGTAACTAATGTGCTCCAGGTTCACCTATCTTATATTGTTATAAGACACCGCTATAACCTCTATACCACCCAAACTATATACTATAGTATCAAAAAATCACCTCAGAAGGCTTCCATCTTCCTCTAACCTGTTTTCATTCTTTAAGTACATGACTTCATCCTTTCAATTCTATGCATAGGTCTTAACAGTAACACTAATCAATGTCCCTGATTATGAAATTATGATTTTCATGAGGAACTGAAGTAAATTAATGAAAAGATATCCACTAGTTAAATTGTTTAAACTTCCCTCACTCCCTCTTTATTTCAAGCAATGTTTAGATCAAATGACACTTATTAAGCACTGTTATTGCTACAGTCAGTTTTAAACAATTGACTTTTCATGATAGTTAATAGGAAATAGATGCTACAAAGTGGCTATTGGAGAAATGTAAGTCAATAATTCAATTTTAAAGACATATACACTCCTTTGAAGAAAACTTCTTCTCAGGAGGTATCAGTTGCATTTAGCTTCTTCATTGGGGTGGAGTTCAGTGACTACTTTGCTATTCTAGTGTTGGGATTTTGCCTAGCTTGAACCTCTGCAGGTTTTGCGCATGCTCATTTATATGTGAATCATATTGTTGTTTCTGGAAGGCACTTTTATATGTATGTATGTGTATGTATATATATATATATACGTATATATGTATATATACGTATATATATATATATATATATATCACAAAGATTAGAAACAAATACCTTAGAAAAATAATATTGTTACTTATAGCTAAGTCACAATGTAAAATTAATAACATAGTTAACTAGTTAACTGAGTATCACCATAAAAGTGATGTTAATATACATATTAATTTATTCATAACAGAAAGAGAGAGAGAGAAGATTCCTAAGTGTTTTACACTGATGCTATCAATAGGGATGAAATACTTTTCAAAGGGCAGATTCAGAGATTCTGAAGGAACTGTAGATGTCAGAAATTAAAATGTGTGATATCAAGTAAGAAGGGAAGTCTGATAATGCAAAAAAAAAAAAAAAAAGCTCAGCATGTTATTTTCCTCCAAATTTTCAATCTCATGGTACCTTTATACTTTCCTAGTTTCTATGGTAACTTATTGTATAATCGCATCTGGGGCTTCGATGTATAAAATTTGTGTACACACCCACACCTATGTAACAAATTCAATAAATAAAAGAGAGGCTATGAACATGGGGATCATAGGAAAAATTTAAGTGAATGTAGCAGGGATGGACTACAAGACGGGGGGGGGGGAGTGATGCATTTTTCTGCCTCTATTCTAATTGTGCCCTAACTCTAGAAGTTCTCCTGGCTTCTTTTCCTAGCTTCTTTTCTTCTTAGCCTCCAAAGTTATCTCCTTTCCAGGAGGCTTGTAGCAATAAGGAAAAATTAAGTGTTACCTTTATTGGTCAAGAGCACATTCCTAGGCTAAGCAAATAAAGAGCCAAGCCATTTACCAGGGCAACACATACTTGGGGGGGAATGGTGCCCAGTGAAAAATTTTCCGATGTGGGTTTATTGTTATCAGGCTTGGCCATTAAAGACTTGGCATACTTTTCTTAGGGTGCTCTATGTAGCAACCTTGGCTAGATACCTGTGACTCTGACTTTGTGTATAGCTGTAAAGTTTCAACCCTATGATCTTTTTACCAATAAAATGCCTTTAGATTAGTTTTAACTTGCTCTGAAGTAAAAATGAGATAATTGTGTATTGTTAGTATGAGCAAAAGGAATAAGACCAGCTTTTTATTTGTCTACAGTCCTCATGGAACTCTTAGGATATATTTTACATATCAAAATCCTCTAGGTTAAGGGAGAATCCCTCTATGGGGAATGTGCTCCCAAAGTCCTTTTGTGCACCAGGGACACATTCAGGTTCCAATGTCAGAGGTCCCTTAGGTTGCCCAGGCCTTCTAACTGAGACCCATTTTCAGGGGGTCTGAGTCAGTCCAATGCTGATTTCCCAGCTATCAGTCTGGGTCTCCATTTGCTCCATTAGCTCCACCTTGTTCAGGTCAGCTGTCTCTGTGGGTTTCTGTAGCCTAGTCTTGTACTCCGACTCTGCATCTGGTGTTAGGCTCAGTGTTTAACTGTGGGTGTCTGCTTCTGTTGCCATCAGCTACTAGATGAGGGCTCTATGATGGATAAATTAGTCATCAATCTAACAGGGAATGGCATTTATAGTACCCTTTCCACTGTTACTCAAACTGTTAGTTGGGATCAGACTTGTAAGTCTCTGGAAATTTCTCTAGAGCCAGTTTTCTCTTGAAACCTATAATGGCTTCCTCTATAATGCTCTCTCTCTCTCTCTCTCTCTCTCTCTCTCTCTCTCTCTCTCTCTCTCTCTCTCTTTATTTTCTTGTCTGTTCCTCACCTGACTTAATCTTCCCAGTCCCAGGTGTTTTCCTCTTCTCCCCTTCTATTTATCCTGCACCATCTCCACTCACTGACACCCCTCCCCACTCTCAATATACTCAGGAGATCTTGTTTTATTCCCTCCTGTGAGGGACCTTGTATGAATCTCTTAGAATCCTCCTTGTATCCTAGTTTTTCTGGTGGTGTGAAGTATAGGCTGGAGATCCTTTGTTCTATGTCTAAAATCCATAAATGAGTGAGTACATGCTATGTTCCTCTTTTTGTGACTAGGTTGCCTCATTGAGGATTTATTTTTCAAGGTCCATCCACTTGCCTGTGAATTTCAAGATTCCATTGTTTTTTTTTTTTTTCTGCAGAATAGTATTCCATTGTGTAAATATGCCACATCTTCTTCATCCATTCTTTAGTTGAGGGGCATCTAGGTTGCTTCTGGGTTGTTGCAATTAAAAATAATGCTGCTATGAACATAGATAAACAGATGTCTTTTTTGCATGGATGTAGATCATTTAGGTGTATACCTAAGAGGGGGATTGCCAGGTCCTGTGGTAGACTGACTACCATTTTCCTGAGGAACTACCATACTGATTTCCAAAATGGCTGTACAAGTTTGCACTCCCACCAGCAGTGAAGGAATATTCCCTTTTTCTCCACATCCTCTCCAGCATAAGATGTCATTGGTGTTCCTAATTTTAGCCATTCTGGCAGGAGTAAGATGCTATCTCAGAGTTGTTTTGATTTACATTTCCCTGATAGCCAAAGATGTTGAGCACTTTCTTAAGTGCCTTTTTGATTTCCTCTATTGAGAATTCTTTCTTCAATTCTGTACTGCATTTTATAATAGTGTTATTTGGTGTTTTGATGACTAATTTCTTGAATTCTTTGTATAATTGGAGATCAACCTTCTGTCAGATGTAGGATTGGTGAAGAGATTTTCCCAGTCTGTGGGCTGTGGTTTGGTCTTGTCAACTTTGTCCTTTGCCTTACAGAAGCTTCTCAGTTTGAATAGGTCCATTTAATAATTTTTGATCTCAGTGTCTGTGCTACTGGAGTTATGATCAGGAGGGGGTCTCCTCTACCAATTTGATTAAGGGTACCTCCCATTTTCTCTTATAAGAGATTCAGTGTGGCTGGATTTATGTTGAGGTTCTTGATCCATAAAGACTTGAGTTTTGTGCATGGCGATAGACATAGGTCTATCTGCAGTCTTACACACACCATCATCCAGTTGTGCTAGCACAATTTGTTGAAGAATCTTTCCTCCTCCCATTATATACTTTTAGATGTTTTGTCAAAAAACATGTGTTTGTAGGTGTTTAGGTTAATATCAGGATTTTCAATTTGAGTCCATTGCTCTACCTGCCTAATTATCTGCCAATACAAGGCTGTTTTCAGGACTGTAGCTCTATAGTAGAGCCTGAAGTTCAGGATGATGATGCCTCCCCTCCTGAAGTTTCTTTATTGTACAAGGTTGTTTGGCTATCCTGAGTCTTTTGCTTTTCCATATAAAGGTGATTATTATCTTTTCAAGGTCAGTGAAAAATTGTGCTGGGATTTCAATGGGGATTGCATTGAATCTGTAGATTGCTTTCGGCAAGATTGCCATTTTTATTATGTTTATCCTACCTATCCAGGACATGGGAGGGCTTTCCATTTTCTGCCATCTTCTTCAATTTTTTTCTTTAAAGACAAAGTTCTTGCTATATAGGTCTTTCGCTTATTTTGGCGAGTGTTACTCCAATATACTTTATGTTGTTTATGGGTATTGTAAAGGGTGATGTTTCTCTGAATTCTTTCTCAGCTCTTTTGTTGTCTGTATATTGTAGGATTACTGATTTTGTTGTTGTTGTTTAGTTTATCTTGTATCCTGATAGTTTGCTGAAGGTGTGTATCATCTGTAGGTGTTCTCTGATAGAGTTTTTCAGTTGCTTATGTAAGCTATCATATCATCTGCACACAGTGACAGTTTGATTCTTCCTTTTCAAATTGTATCTTCTTGATCTCCTTTTTTTTTTTTTTGTCTTATTGCTTTAGTTCTAGAACTTCAAGTACAATATGAAGAGATATGGAGATATCAGCCTTGTCTTGTTCCTGACTCTAGAGGAATCACTTTAAGCTACTCTCAGTTTGATGTTGGCTATTAGTTTAATGTATATTGCTCTTATTATGTTTAGGTATGTTCCTGTTCTCCATGATCTCCCCAAGACCTTTAAATGAATGGGTGCTGAATTTTTTTCAAAAGCTTTTTCAGCAATTAGTGAGATGATCATGTTGTTTTTGATTTTCAGTTTGTTTATTTGGTGGATTGCATTGATAGATTTTCATATGTTGAAACATTCCTACAACCCAGGGATGAAGTCTACTTGGTCATGGTGGATGATTTCTCTGATGGGTTCTTAGATTCAATTTGCCAATATTTTATTGAGTATTTTTGATATTGGACTCTAGTTTTTTTTCTTAGTTGGGTCTTTGTGTGGCTTGAGTATGAAAGTAATTGTGGCCTCCTAAAAAGAATTTGGTAATGAACTTTCTGCTTCTATTGTGTGGAACAAATTGAGGAGTATTGGTATTAGCTGTTCTTTGAATTTCTGGTAGAATTCTGCAACAAAACCATCTGGTCCTGGGCTCTTTTTGGTTGGGAGGCTTTTGATGATTGTCTCTATTTCTTAGGGGTTATTGGTCTATTTAATTTGCTTCTCTGTTCTTGATTTAATTTTGATAAGTGATAGTTATCCAGAAATTTGTCCATTTCCTTTGCATTTTTAAATTTTGTGGAGTATAGGTATTCAAAGTATTACATGAAAATTGTCTGGATTTCCCCAATGTCTGTAGTTATGTCCTCCTTTTTGATTCTGATTTTGTTCAATTTCATGTTCTGTCTCTGCTTTTTAGTTAGTTTGGATAAAAGTTTTTCTATCTTATTGATTTTTTTTTGCTGATTTTTCAAAAAAACCAACTCTTTGTTGCATTTTTGGGGGGGTATGGTTTCCTTGGTTTCTGCTTTATTGATTTCAGCCCTCATACTGATTATTTCCCGGTGTTTATTTCCTCCAGGGTGAGTTTGCTTCTTTTTGTTCTAAAGCTTTCAGTTGTTCTGTTAATTCTCTAATGTGACTACCTCTGTTTTATTCGTATGGGCACTTAGTGCAATGAACTTCCCTCATAGTACTGCTTTCAAGGTATCCCATAAGTTCAGTTGTTTTTTGTATCCTCATTCTCGTTGAGTTTTAGGAAGTCTTTAATTTCTTTCTTTATTTCTTCTTTGACCCAGGTATGTTGCAATTGTGCATTGTTCCGTTTTCATGAGTTCATAGGGTGTATTCGATTTCTGTTGTTGAATTCCATCTTTAAAGTATGGTGGTCTGAGGAGATACAGGGGGGATATTTCTTTTATTTTTTTATTTTTTTTGTATCTGTGGAGGTTTGTTAAGAGGCTGAGTATGTGGTTAATCTTAGAGAAGGTTCCATGTGGGGCCGTGAAGAAGTGTGAAGAGTTATATTCTTTTGTGTTTGGTTGGAATGTTTTATAGATGTCTATTAAACCCAATTGAGACATAATTTCTGTTAGTTCTTTTTTTTTTTTTTTAAGTTTCTGCCTGGTGGTCCTGTCTAATGGTGAGTGTGGGGTGTTGAAGTTTCACAATGTGAGTGTGTGAGGTTTTATATGAGCTTTGAGTATTATTAACGTTTCTTTTTCGAATGTGGGTGTAACTATGTGTTTGGGGCATAGTTGTTTAGAATTGAGACTTTGTGCTGAGGAATTTCTCCTTTGAAGAATATGAAATTAGCATCTTTGTCTCTATTGACTGATTTTGGTTTGAAGTCTAACTTTTTAGATATTAGGAGAGCTACACCTGCTTGCTTCTTGGGTCCATTTGATTGGAAGATATTTTCCCAACCCTTTACCCTGAGGTAATATCTGTCTTTGAAGCTTAGATGTGTTTCTTTTATGCAGCATTATGATGTCTTTATATCCATTCTGTTCACTGTGTCTTTTTATAGGCAAGTTAAGACCATTAATAATGAGGAAAAGTAAGGACAATTGATTGTTAATTCTTGTTTGTTTTAGATTTGTTGTTGGCGGTGGTATTGTGAATAGATTTGCCCTGCTTTACCCTTGGGTTCTGTTGAAGTGTTATTATCTATTGCCTATGACTTTGTGAGCATTGTTAATTTCCTTGGGTTGGAATTTTCCTTCCAGAACTTTCTGTATGGCTGGATTTGTAGATACATATTGATAAAATCTTGCTTTGTCATTAAATATTTTTTTTCTCTCTGTCTATAGTGATTGAGAGTTTTGCTGCATATAATAGCCTGAGCTGGCATCCATGGACTCTTAGTACTCTTAGGACATCTCTCCAGGACCTTCTGGCTTTCAGAGTTTCCATGGAGTAATCAGGTGTAATTTTCTTTGGGGGGGGGTCTGCCTTTATATGTTACCTGACCTTTTTCTTTACTCCTCTTGATATTCTTTCTTTATACTGTATGTTAATTGTTTTGACCATTATGTGTGGAGGGGTCTTTTTTCTTTTGCCCAGTCTATTTGGTGTTTGGTATGCTTCCTATACTTTCATGGGCATGTCTTTCTTCAGATTTGGAAAGTTTTCTTCAATGATTTTGTTGAATATGTTTTCTGCACTTTTGAACTGGGCTTTTTCGTCTCCTTCTATGCCTATTATTTTTGGGTTTGGCCTTTTCACAGTATTCCATATTTCCTAAATGTTTTATCTTAATGATTTGTTGGATTTTTGATTTTAACTGATCAATGAATCTATTTCTTCTTGTTTATCTTTAGTGCCTGATTTTCTCTCTTAGATCTATTGTAATCTGTTGGTTATGCTTGCATCTGTAGTTCCTGATTGTTTGATCAGTTATTCTTTTTCCAGTATTCCCTCAGTTTATGTTTTCATTATTGTCTCTATTTCAGTTTTAAGTCTTGAACTGTTTGAGTTGTTTCCTTCATCTCTTTGATTGTTTTTTCTTGGATTTCCTTACTTTCTTTAAGAGATTTGTTCATTTCTTCCAATTTTTTTGTTTGTTTTTTTTTTCCATTTCTTTAAGGGATTTTCTCACATCATCTTTGAGGGCCTCTATCATTTTTATGAAGATATTTTTTAAGTCTGTCTCTTCTGCTTCATCTGCTTGGTGTGATCAGCTACAGTTGGAGTAGAGTCCCTAAATTCTGGTGGTGCCATGCTTGTCTTTCTGTTGTTAGATGTTTTCTTATATTGCAGTCTTCATCTCTCCATCTCTTCTTCCACTGGGTGCAGGTGAGGTCTCTCTCTCCCTCTCTCTCTTTCTCTCTCTCTCTCTCTCTCTCTCTCTCTCTCTCTCTCTCTCTTCTCTATGCTACTTCCCCATGGATTAGGTAGGTCAGGAGTTTGATATTTGTAGCTCTGGGTGGTCCAATCTCTCTAGGAGGTTTCTCCTCAGGCAAGGGCCAGGCAATGGGGGGGGGTCAAAGATCAGGCAGGCAGTGACTCTGGGTGGTCCAGTGTGGAAAGGCCTATCTGGTGTACTCAGAACAGATCCAGAAAGTTCCATGGAGGTGGCAGGATTGTTTGACCTGCCCTCTGGTCCAGTGCTCAAGCAGAGCAGTGAGTCCGTGTGGTAGATAGGGAACAGGGTGGGGGGGAGGGCAAGTTCTGGGTGGGGTCTTTGAAGATCAGAGTACTAAGGCTGTATTATCTAGAAACAGGATATAGTGGGAAGTGAGATATTGGGCTAACCCAGGGAGTTTCTAGGGAAGGGTGTATGTGTGTGTGTGTGGGGGGGTTGACCTGAACTGGTCCCAAACTCACCTCCAGCAGTGGCCAAGCAATGGGGGCCCCAAACCATATTTTCTTTACCTTGCTATCAATGTTGCCTTTCTCACAGAAGGGGAAAGGAACAATATCTGCTGAGCATATTAAGAGTGGGGGGGTGTGAGTGGAGAGGGAGCTAGGAGAAAAAGAAGAGGAGGAGAACAAAGCACATAAGATTAGGAAGATTTAATCAGGGAAGGGAAGGGATAGATGAGAGAGAGAGAGAGAGAGAGAGAGAGAGAGAGAGAGAGAGAGAGCTATAAAAAGTGATACTATAAAGAAGGATCCATTATAGGTTTGAAGATAAAACTGATTCTGCAGAAATGTCAAGAGATCTACAAGACTGACCCCAACTAGCAATCTGAGCAACAGTGGAAAGGCTACCACAAATGCTCTTCCCTGATAATGAGATTGATGATTAACTTATCCACCATCATAGAGAGCCCTCATCTAGTAGCTGATGGAAACAGAAGCAAACACTCACAGCTAAACACTGAGCAGAACTGGAATCCAGATACAGAATGGGAGGACAAGACCAGTCTGCAAAAACCCACAGAGACAGCTGACCTGAACAAGGAGGAGCTAATGGACCCTCAGACTGATAGCTGAAAATCCAGCATTGGACCTACTCAGACCCATTGGACATGGGTATCATTTTGATGGCCTGGGCAGTCTAAGGTACCTATGACATTGGAACTAGGATGTACCCCTGGTGTATAAAAGAACTTTGTGAGCACATTCCCCATGGAGGTTACTCCATTAACCTAGAGGCAGGATGGAGGGCCTAGTTTTTACTCCAAATTATTTGACAGTTTTTGATGACCTCTCCTGGAAGGCATCACCCTACCTGTGGAATGGGGAGGGATGGGAAGGGAGGGTGGTTGGGGAGCATAGGAAGGTGAGAGAGAGGGAGGGAGAGGGAACTGGGATCGATATATAATATAAAAAAAGAAAAAGATGAAAAGAAATAAACTATATCTTTATATTATGAAAAAATTGAATTACTCAGAGGCTATCAGAGGCTGTTAAAGTATTTGTGTTATTTATTCTGTATCTGTTATAATTCTATTAGTGTCAAAAAGTCCTGCTTCTTTTCAAGTAGCCAAGTAGCCTTGGGTTAGGGTTTGAATACACACATTCACTATATGAATATTGAAATATACATAGAACATACATATTTTATAGTATATGATATAGTATGTTACAGATATGCAGTTTATAAAGTTGTTCTGAAATACTAAGGATATTAGTTAATTTTCCATTTCCTACAAAATGGGGAAAATTCCCATTATTATTAGCTATTAGCAACAAACATAGTATCTATATACCTATATCATCACTAAGCTTTTGCCTTCTATTCTTAAAATGACTGTAAATTGCCTGACACTCAGCAGATATTCAATAATTACAGTTACCACAAAAGATTCACAGAGAGAGGAAAGGATAATATTTTGTTTCCATTTGAGAATATCCAAAGTGACAGTTGGGAGAATCAATAAAAGTCACTTCCTTAGGTCTTGAAGGATAATTGAATTAAAACACTTCTGTCTCCATCTGTGATTCTATTAATAGATGCCAGACCATTTAATCAATGTGTTTCTGTGAGGGCTGCCTGCCCAGGCACACCACAGTTTAAAGCAGACATGTACATTTGTGAGAGTCAGAGGTTGTCACAGCTGGGGCACTAAAAAAAAAGAACTAAGTTGAACTAAATGATTGCTACTATGAGAATAGCACACAGCCAATTGAATACCAAAGTGGTTCTATTTGAAAGTAACTAAAGGAATTCCATTTGTATTTTTTTCCACTTGTATATTTCCCTGATGCCAGATTTCTCTTTAAACCCATCATGGCTCCCTCTATTATGGTATCTCTTTTCTTGCTCTCCTCTATTCTTCCCCCAACTGAATCTTCCTGATTCCTCATGTCCTTCTCTCCCCTCCTCTTATCCTCTCCTCTTTCTTCTAACTCCATCTCTTCTCCCCCTCTCCCAATCTCCCAATTTGCTTGGAAGATTTTGTCCCTTCCCCCTAAGAATGTATGTCTCTCTTAGAGTCCTCCTTATTTCCTAGCTTTTCTGGCAGTGTGGATTGTAGGCTAGTGATCATAAAATCCATATATGAGTGAGAACACACCATGTTCCACTTTTTGTGACTGGGTTACCTCACTCAGGTTACTACACTCACTCTTATAGTTTCATCCATTTACCTGCGAATTAAATGATTCCAGGTGTTTGTTTGTTTGTTTTATCTGCTGAATATTACTCCATTGTGTATATGTACCACATTTTCTCCATTGATTCTTCAGTTGAAGGGCACTTAAGTTGCTTCCAGATTCTGACTATTACAAATAATAGTTGAACATATGTCCTTATTGCATGAATGTACATCTTTTGGGTAGATTCCCAAGACTGGTTTGCTAGATTTTTGGGTAGATTGATTCCAGTTTTCCTGAGGAATTGCCATACTAATTTTCAAAGTTGCTGCACAAGTTTTTTCTCCCACCAATAGTGGAGGAGAGGTTACCCTTTCCCCACATCCTCTCCAGCATTATAAGATACCTTTGGTGTTTATTATTTCAGCCATTCTGACAAGATGGTAGTATCTTAGAGTTGTTTTGATTTGCATTACCCTGATGGTTAAGATGTTGAGCATTTCCTTGAGTGTCTTCTAGCCATTTTAGATTCCTCTATTGAGAATTTTGTATTTAGTTCTGTACCCCACTTTTTAATGAGATTATTTGGTGTTTTTGTATATGCCTTCATAAGTTCTTTGTATATTTTAGAAATCAGCCCTCTGTACGATGTGGGGTTAGTAAATATATTTCCCATTCTTTGGGCAGATATTTTGTCTTGTTGACTGTCTCCTTTGCCAGAGGGAAGATTTTCAGTTTGAGGGGGTCACGATTATTAATTGTTGATCTCAATGTCTGTGCTACTGGTGTTATATTCAGGAAGCAATCTCCTTTAGCAATTTTGTTCAAGGATACCTCCCACTTTCTCTTCTAAGAGATTCAGTGTGGCTGGATTTATGTTGAGGCCTTTGATCTATTTGGACTTGAGCTTTGTGCATGCCATAGATATGGATCTATCTGTAGTCTTCCTCAAATCAGCATCCAGTTATACCAGCACCATTTGTTGAAGATGCTTTCTTTTTAACATTGTACAATTTTAGCTTCTTTTTCAAATCCAGGTGTACATAGGTATGTGTGTGTGGGGGGGTTAATATTAGAGTTTTCAATTTGATTCCATTGGTCTACCTGTCTATTTTTACAACATACTAAGCTGTTTTCAGGGCAAGCTTGATAGTCGAGCTTGAAGTCAGGGATGGTGATGCTTCAAGAAATTAATTCCTTTATTGTACAGTGTTGTTTTGGTTATCCTGGGTCTTTTTTTTTTTTTTTTTTTTTTGTAAAGCTGAGGTTTGTTCATTCAAGGTATGTGAAGAAATGTGCTGAGATTTTGATGGGGATTGCATTAAATCTGAAGATTGCTTTTGGCAATACTGCCATTTTTACTAGGTTGATCGTACCTATCCAAAACCATGGGTGAGGTTTCCATTTCCTGGTATCTTCTTTAATTTCTTTCTTTAAAGACTCAAAGTTCTTATTATGTAGGTCTTTCACTTGTTTGGTTACCATTACCCCAGGATATTTTATGTCGTTTGTGGCTAATGTAAATGGTAATGTTCCTCTGATTTCTTTCTCAGTCTCTTTATGGTCTGTATGTAGTATATATAGTAGAGCTACCTTTTTTTTTTTGGCGTTAATCTTGTATCCTGCCACTTCTTTTCTGAAGGTGTTTATCAACTGTACAAGTTCCCTGGTAGAGTTTATTTTTGGGGTCACTTATGTAAACTATCATATCATCTACAAATAGTGAAAGTCTGACTTGTTTCTTTCCAATTTGTATCCCCTTGATTTCCTTTTGTTGTTTTATTGCTCTAGCTAGAACTTTAAGAACAACATTGAAGAGATATGGAGAGAGTGGACAGACTAGTCTTGATTCTGATTTTAGAGGAATTGCACTGAGTTTCTATCCATTTAGTGCTATGTTGGCTGTAGGTATGTTATATATTTCTTTTATTATGTTTAGGTATCCTGTTATCCATGATCTCTCCAAGACCTTCATCATGAAGAGGTATTGCATTTTGTCAAAGGCTTTTTCAGCACCTAGTGAGATTTTCATATCGTTTTTTTTTTCATTTTGTTTATATGGTGGATTAAATTGTTGGAATTTTGTATGTTGCATCATCCCTGCAAAAATTGGAATGATGCCTACTTGATAATGGTGGATGATTTCTCTGATGTGTTGTTGAAGTCGATTTGCCAGTATTTTATTGAGTATTTTTGCCTCTCTTACTTAGCTGTGTCTTGTGTAGCTTGGGTATCATGGTAATTGTAGCCTTCTAAAAGGAGTTAGGCATTGTACCTTCTACTTCTGTAAGAAGCAGTTTTGGTATTAACTGTTCTTTGAATTTCTGATAGAATTCAGCACTGAAGCTATCTGGCCCTGGGCTTTTGCTTTTTTGTTTGTTTGTTTGTTTTTGTTTTTACCTGGGAGACTTTTGATGACTACTTCTATTTCATTACGGGTTATAGGTCTGTTTAAATTGCTTATCTGTTTTTTATTTAATTTTGGAAGGTGATATCTACCCAGAAAATTGTTCATTTCTGTTAAATTTTAGAATTTTGTGGAGTACTGGTTTTCAAAGTAGGACCTTAAGGTTCTCTGGATTTCCTCAGTGTACGTTATGTCCCCTTTTCGTTTCTGATTTTGTTAATTTGCCTGTTCTCTCTCTGCTTTTTGGTTAGTTTGGATAAAGGTTTGTCTTTCTTGTTGACTTTCAGGAAGAACCAACTCCTTGTTACATTGATTCTTTGTATTGTTTTCCTAGTTCCTACTTTTTTGATTTCAGCTCTCAAATTGCTGCAGGGTAAATATGCTTCTTTTTGTTCTAGATCTTTTAGTTGTGCTGTTAATTCTCTAATGTGACTATTCTCCATTTTTTTTCATGTGGACAGTTAGTGTTATGAACTTTCCTCTGAGTACTGTTTTAAAGTGTCCCATATGTTTTGGATGTTGTATCTTCATTCTCATTGACTTCTAGGCAATCTTTAATTTCTTTATTTCTTCCTTGTCCCAGGAATGATGCAATTATCCATTGTTCAATTTCCATGAGTTTGTAAGTTTTCTGCAATTTGTATTGTTGTTGAATGATAACTTTAAGGCACAGTGGTCTGATATGATACAGGGGGGTTATTCCAACTTTTTTTTTTAACCTATTAAGGTTTGCTATTTTGCCAAGTATGTGGTAGATTTTAGAGAAGGTTCCATGTGGCGCTGAGAAGACGGCATATTCTTTTGGTTTTGGATGGAATGTTCTATAAATATCTGTTAAATAAACCCAATTGGGTCTTAACTTCTGTTAGTTCCTTTGTCTCTTTGTTAAGTTTCTGTCTGGTGGACCTGTCTAGTGTTGAGGGTGGTAGTGCCTTCTTTGCCTACTACTTGGAGATGAAGATTTGAGCACTCAGCTGTTCCTGAAGTCAAGTCAGGCTATTTTTTTTTTTCTGTCATCATGGACTCTGAAAACATAAGCCCAATTAAATGCTTTCTTTTATAAGTTACCTTGGTTATAATGTTTTGTTTAAGCAATAGAAAAGTAACACACACAGAATAATGCAAGATAGAGCAAATATATAATCTATTTATATTACTTTTAAATATTTGCCCAAATACAAAACCTACTATTTCACAACAGAGAAATGGGGGAAAACCCTGTAATACCCACATAAATTATAATTTATTTTATTCATAGAGATGAACAAATTTTTGTCATGGGCAAGAAAATACATGTAAAATAGCAAATCATAATTAAACAAATTAAACTTGTTCTAAAAAGGCAAATTCTATTTTCTTTCAATATAGTTTCTAGATTTTACACAGATATAAAAAAATCAAGTATGTATATATGAAATGTAAGTGAAAGTAAAGGATAAAGGGGAGTGGGGAAGGTAGGAAGGAGGAGGCTAGAGGATAGGAGGGAGAAATATGCTCAATATAAAAGGTACATGTAAAACAGTCTTCATATAGCACAATCCCACATAAAATTAATATCTTACGTATTTTTTAAAAAATGTAAAACAATTTTGCATGACATTTTCAAAAGAGAACAAGAAGGAAAGCAAAGAAAATACCTTCCAATAATATACCAATCAACATTGATGTATTTGCTTTTACAAAATAATCTAGACTAGTTACATATAATTTAGTCAACCTATTTAGTTACATAGATTTTCAAATGACAGGTAATATTATGTATGCACATAAAAGAGGATCCAGGATTTTGTGAATGAGTAAATAACCCAATCTATGGAAATGGATACATAATAGGATGGTATCCTGTAAAAAGGAAATAAATATATATGAGTTGGTTACAATGATTACTATTATTGCTGAAGAGATGTGAGAGGAAGAGTTGTAGGAATCTTTAAAAGAAATTTATGTATCTTACTTTTTAAGAATTGAAGTTCTTTGTAAATATTTAGGAATAAAACATTTTTCTATATTATAATGCTTTGTATATTTACATATTCACGTTCTAAATATACCTAAATAGAGATGTACACAAAGATATTTTTCTCTCTGTCTGCTTAGTTCTGGTACATATTTTTAGAAATTATTAGACAGTGTTTCATATATTCTTGGGATGGCCTGGAATTCACTGTATAATTCAGTCTGTCTTTACCTACTCAATGCTACTTCCTCAAACCCCTGAAATTTATGCCCAGAACTAAGGGTTTCTTTAATAGTTATATTGATTCACTTATTTTACATTCCAAAGGCAATTTCCCCTCCCCCATCTCCTTTCATTCCCTCTTCCCACTCTCCTCTGTTTCTGTTTAGAAAGAAGCAGGCCTCCCTTCAGTGTCAGCAGAGCATGGCATCTCAAGTTGAGGTAGGACTAATTCCTTCCCCTTATATTAAGTCTGGGCAAGAAAACCCAGTATGAGGAATAGGTTCCTGGAAGCAACCCAATGTGTTAGGGACAAGCCCTACTTCCACCACTAGCAGTCATACAATTAGATTAAGCTACACAACAGTCACACATATGTAGTGGGCCTAGCTCAGGCCCTTTTGGGCTCCTTAGTTATCCTTCCAGAATCTGTGAGCTCCTATGTCCTCAGGTATGTTATTTCTATGGGTTCCCTTGAAAAGTAAAAAAAAAAAAAAAAAAAAAAATTACTAGCTGTCTGTAAGGACATGAACTCACCACCCTAGGGTCTCTGTCCCCTGCAGGTGGCCACTCACGGAACTCTCTTGAGAAAAATAGTTCCTGAGATAACTCCAGGATGTCCCAACGACCTCTGTGGAATGTTCCAACGCCTTGCTTAATACAATACATAGCTTAACTGATGAGTAAACATGTAACTCCGGATCTCCCCTACCTCCTCCCTAGTCAGCTGATGAGTAAACGTGTAACTTTAGACTTCCCCTATTTCCTTCCCCTCGTTTGCGGTTTTTGCCTTTATAAGCTTGTCACAAGTTTGGGTCAGGGTCGAACTCCTCTACCCCTGTGTGGGTGTATGAGTCTCAACCCCAGCATGCTGGCCTGAGATCTCATCCGATTCCGTTTTCAATAAACTTCCTCGTGTCATTGTAGCAAGTCCTGTCTTGGTGCCTCACTGGGTGCATGCTATTTCCGAGATTTGAGTGAGGGTCTCCCTTTGGGGGGCTTTCATTTTGGGGGCTCGTCCGGGAATTGCGCGACCACCCAGGGGTCCTAGACCCACTTGGAGGTAAGAATTTCTGTTCTGTTTTGACTCTGTGTTGTGGCCTATTCAAAAATCTAGTGCGATTGCAGTTTCGTTTTTGCAAACGCTCTATCGAGGCCGCTCTCCAGGAGGAGGGTGGAGTGGACAGGGATAGACGTGTCCAGGTGTCCACCATTTGTTTGCCCTGGGAGACGTCCCAGGAGGACAGGAGGAGGACCAGGGATGCCTGGTGGACCTCTGCGGGGAAGGTCGAGAGATAAATTTTTTCCTTGATGACTTGTGTCAAAGGGCCATTTCTAGCCTGTCTGACTCCTCTCAGAATTACTGGTCGACTCGGAGTTGACAGCTGCTTTTGTGTTCCTGTCTTTCTGTCTTTGTGCTTATTTTTGTTAATAGAGGTAGACATGGGACAGACCGTGACGACCCCACTAACTCTGACTCTGGACCATTGGATGGACGTTAAGACTAGAGCTCATAATCTTTCTCTTGAAGTCAGAAAAAGACCTTGGAAAACTTTTTGTTCCTCCGAATGGCCAAATTTTGGTGTAGGATGGCCTTCGGGAGGAACTTTTAATCTATCTGTCATTTCCGCTGTCAAGCGAATTATTTTTCAGGACACAGAGGGACACCCTGATCAGGTTCCATACATCCTCGTGTGGCAGAACCTAGTCCAAAACCCGCCATCCTGGATGAAACCTTGGACACCCTCATGATGACTCTGACAATCCTTCTTCCCTATCTTCAACACAATCCCCACATCTTGGCCCAGTGCTTACCTGTGGATCATTGTATTTGTTTCCATCTGTGACTGAATGAAGGCCCTCTGAAGCCAACTATGGTAGTTATCAATCTGATTACAAGAGATGCTAAATATCCACTATTGCTAAGAGTCTTCGATGGTGTCATTCTTGTAGATTCCTGGATGGTTCCCTTACACCAGGTTTCTACCTGACCCCAAAATTCCCACCACTATAAAGAGACAATTAAGTTTTTTGTTTTATTTTGTTTTATTTTTCATTGTTTTTTTTCTATATTATAGATTGCATTTCTTCCCTAAGAACCTTGGATTGTTTTGTTTACTTTGATGCCTGATGCTTTTCATGACCATCATGTCCCATTACAAAAAAGCTGACTTTATTGTGACATGCTGAGCAAAATGTCACAACTTTTATGACCTCTGACAATAGGTGAACCATGTCCTTGAATCAGCAATTACCACTTTTAGCAGGCTCCCTCAGATAATCAAATTAATAAATCAGTTCTCTGGAATAGCTTGATCACTTAGTTTCTAGTATAGAAGACATTGAAACATCTCATATCATAGGAAACAAAGATTATCTCTCAAGCAAAATCAGGTCTTTGGCTGACTATAGCCAAACTTCAGATAAAGTTCTTTCTCTATACACAATTATATTGTGGGTATAATAGAAAAATAAAAGAATGTACATTAGATTGCCCCCATGAAAGTGACAGAAGTTATATGTAAATAAATAAATGTTATTTCCTAGATGCTATTTTATTTTCACTATTTTTATGATGCGGGGAACCATTGAAATACAAAATGATGAAGAACTCCTTTTTAATGTGAAGCTTGTTTATTTATCCAACAGTGTTTACTAAGGCTTACCTGATTCTTGACACTGATATAATGCTGGGTAAAATATCACATATAATCTTGAATAAATACTTACTCTAATGGTGGTTTATGATGTGATGTAAGGAGTCATATCACAGGCAACATGCACAATTAAAGTTTAATTCAATGTAATTTGTGAATTAAGACATTCAAGTGGATTATAATTCATGAATCCTAAAATTTTAGTATAGTAGTGGCAGCCATGATTTAATAGATACCTCTAAGTATTTTGTTTTTCTTCTAGTGGTATACACAAAGTGTTACATCTTACTGTAGAGAGCTGTGTAGTGCCATGCCTTAAAGTGGTGCTGGCTTCTACCTTAAACCTTCCCGTTGGTGTAGACTCTCTGGGTAAACAAGCCCTTAATTGGTTAAGTCTGTTCAGCCTGTCTACTTCCCATTAGAGTAGCCTATCTGCAGGGTCCACGTGGCTCACTGGGATTGGTTAGCTCAAGGGTATTTAAGCCTGTGCAGGGGTCCTCTCTCTCTCTCGCTCCCTGTGGGCCAGAAGCAACATGTTTAAAGGATCCTGATTAAAACTGCATGAAGAAGATCTACCTGGAGTCGCGTCTTCCTTGCTGGCAAGGGCAGGCGTGTACAGATGGTGGCCCGTACTGGGAATTTTTCAGATCAGAACTTCTTGCAGTCAGGGCAGTGCTGGAAAGTTCCCAAGGTAAGTTGGGACAAAATTAAGGCCCTCGGTATAGAGGCAATGAGGTCTCCGGTTAGGAGCTATAAAGTCCCAGGTAAGTTGGGACCAAGTTAAAGACCGCGGAAAAAAGTGGCAATAAAGTCTCAGGCATTGAGCAAGTAGTTGTAACAAACCAAAAGCAAAATATTTAAGATGGGGACTTCCTAGTCCAATTTTTCTGGCTCTTCAGGAGCTACTTTTGTCAAAGAAACTTAAAATAAAGAAAAACACACTAAAAAGATTCCTGAGGGAATGCGATGCCATTGCACCCTGGGTCGCAGTTTCAGGAGACATCAAGGTAGCTTGCTGGGCTGAGGAAGAATTGCAAGCCCTCATAAAAGGAGTTCAAAAACAATCCCCTAAGGGGCAGAGGGGGAAGGGAGAAGAGAAATGGCTATGTGGGGAGGGGAGGGACCCTCCTAGAACAATGCCTTTGGGGGCCTTCTCCTGATCAAAGTGAGGAAGGGCGTTCCTTTCGCCCTGAGGTCTGGAAAGCCATACAAAATGACTTAAGTCTTGAACAAGTAAATCAGATTGCCATAAAAGCATGGAAGTCATTACTAAATAAGAGAGAGGTGAATGGTAACCTCACTAAGATACTACAAGGCCCCATAAAACCATATTCAGATTTTGTGGCCTGTTTGGTAGAGGCTGCAGCGAGAGATTTTGGCATTACAGCAGCCATAGTTGCAGCTCTTTTTGCAGTTGTGGGTTCAGTCACAGCTGCCATGGCTATGAGCACATCAGTGCAGACAGTCTCTAAGCTGAATGAGTTGTACAAGAGTGTGGCTACTGCCTTGGATACTCAATCCACAATTGATGCTCAATAAAGGAGGTTTGTAAACCAAAGAACTGATCTGATGCAAGAACAAATAGATACCTTGTGGCAGCTGGCCCAATTGGGATGTGAAATGAAATATCCAGGCTTGTGTGTTACCAGCATTACACATGCTGCTAATTTGTCGCAACAGTTGTCTAGCTATCTTTTAGGAAAATGGTCTGCTGACTTTGATGACCTGATGGCACAGCTGTGAGTGACCATTGTTGCACTGAATTCGATACATGTGGATGCAGGACTGGCTGCCAGATTGTCATCATGGTTCCCGTTGCCATGGATCATCTGAAAGAGTGGGCGGGAATGGGAGCCATGGCTGTACTCTTGTTGCTTATCTCCTTCGTGGGCCTATGGTGCCTTTGCAAGATGAGGTTTGCTCAGAAGTGGTATGCCGCTATGGTTGTCCAGGCATTTACAGCCATTGAGGCAGGACAGTCTCCCCAAGCATGGCTCACAGTCGTGAACAAGTATTGATCCTTCATGCTCAGGTTGTATGGCTTAGCACTGCACTCCGAGTTAGCTCTGGAAGTGAGCAACTCCGAGAAGGGCAAGTCTGGTTGCAAGTGGGTTGGTGTCCAAGGCCCCACCTCCAGGAAAAAGATGCCAGACAGGTGTGGCACTGACTTGGCTGACTACCAGGATTCAGGGTCATTACAATGTCCATTGCTTTACTGGAGACCAGACCACTACCCTTGCCTGTTGCATTATTAAAACAAAAAGGGGGAACTGTAGAGAGCCGTGAAGTGCCACGCCTTAAAGTGGTGCTAGCTTCTACCTTACACCTTCCTGCTGGTGTAGAATCTCTGGGTAAACAAGCCCTTAATTGGTTAAGTCTGTCAGCCTTTCTGCTTCTGCATTAGAATAGCCTATCTGAAGAGTCCACGTGGCTCACTGGGGTTGGTTAGCTCAAGGGTATTTAAGCCTGTGCAGGGGTCCCCTCTCTCTCTCGCTCCCTGTGGGCCAGAAGCAACATGTTTAAAGGATCCTGATTAAAACTGCATGAAGAAGATCTACCCGGAGTCGCGTCTTCCTTGCTGGCGAGGGCAGTCGCGTACACTTACAAACATTGTATCTGAGATTTGACCATACATGGTGCTCTCTGGTATTCAAAAGCAGGGTCATATCAATGATTTGTGAGACATTAGTAGGAAAAACTACTCCTAGTGTTTTGTACCCCAGAGAGGTTGAATTTTAAATAGACGTATGCTTGACAACAGATCTCCTAGAATATTGGTATCTGCTGCTTTTAGGAACTCTTGAAATATGCATAGTTGCCCTAGACTAGATGCTTCAGATTCTTCTAAGTGGTAATTATTACAAATGGGCTCAGGAAAAACTTGTCTTCAGAATATTTTGGTTTTCATTATTACATATTTTGGAGGTAGATTTAGCCACCAAGAAGCCCAGATATAAGATACAGATTTTGAGTACTCATTGCAATTTATTTGAGTTTAATTTTGTGGTGTAGTTTGTTTTGTTGATTTTATTATTGTTTTAGTAATTCTTTGAGAATTTTATACAATGCATTTTGCTTATATCCCCATTTTCTTGCCCTTCTCAAATCCTTCCACCCTTCCTTATCCACCCAATTTTGTGTCTTCTTTCATAGTCAAGAACTGTGTGAAAAGTATCTTATGTCTTTCAAAAGTCTTACTGTCAAATTCTGGGAGGTAAACTACATCAAGATCAGTAGCCAATATTAGTTAAGAAGTCTCTTTGAATCCCTTGACCAACAGTTTATAGGGAAGGTTCCCATGCTTAGCAGGGTGATTTTGTTAGACTCTCACTGTCGATGGAAGCATTATTTTCTCTAATAGCATAACTTCACTAATTTAATATGAAATAATATGTCCCTCTCTGGCTTTTCAATCACCCTAGTGTTATTTATATCTCTTCTCTCTCTCTCTCCCTCTGCACAGGCCTCTTTTCCTCTTTCCCAGTTAAAGTGTCTTCCTGTTCATTTCATTTCCTCATTTATACCACCTGCATCTATCACCCTCTAAAACTTCTACTTTCTAGCAGTTTATTTTTACTTTTCTGATTTCTGTAGTTACTACAGGTTATATAGATATGTCTAAAGACTTTTAGATAAGATCCATAGACAGGAGAGAGCATGACATTTAACTTTCTGAATATACTCTAACTTATATTTTAGAGATAGGGTCTCCCTACCCCTAGAATTTGTTTTGGCCACATTAACTGGCAACTGAGTAACAGGTATCCCTCCATACCAAAGAGTATGAGTTACTGAGGAAGAAAAACAGGGCTAGCATTTTTTTGCAGGCCTGGGTGTCTGAACTCTTGTTTTCATATTTACACACTTATCCCTTTGCTTGTTGAGCCATCTATGCAGACATCAACCTATTTTCTCAATGGTTAGTAGTAGACATAATTGCCTGGCTTTCAGGGAAACCCAGGAAAAGTGTTTTAATAGTCCAGTTGAAAGGGCTCACACTAGTAAGCCAATCTTTAGCAAGATCGTGTTTAGAAGATGAAATATGTGGTAGGCAGAATGATGGTCACTGAAAGATGATTATTTCATAATCTATGGCCAAATGGACTTGGACAGTAATCAGGTTATCTGGACTATACACATAGATTCAATATTATTTTTTTAATTTTCAAAATTATTGCTTCTTATTTTACATATTGATCCCAGTTCTCTCTCCCTCTCTCCACAGAGAGGGTGATGATTTTCAGGAGAGATCATCAAAATCTGTCAAGTCATTTGGAGTAGGGTCTAGGCCCTCTCTCCTGTTTCTAGACAAATGGAGCATCCCTCTACAGGGAATATGCTCCCAAGGTCAGGGATACATCCTTGTTCCACTGTCAGAGGTCCTTTAGACTGCCCAGGCCTTCTGAGACCCATGTTCCTGGGGTCTTAGTTGGTCCAATGCTGGTTTCACAGCTATTTGTTTGGGGGTTCATGAGCTCTTCCTTGTTCAGGTTAGCTGTCTCTGTGGGTTTCTGTAGCCTGGTCTTGCCCCTTTTTCTTATTACTCTTCCATTTCTACAAGTGGATTCCAGGAATTTGGCTCTGTATTTAGCTGTGAGTGTCTGCTTCTGTTTCCATCAGCTACCAGCTGAGGACTCTACGATTCCATATAAGTTAGTCATCAATCTCATTGTCAGGGAAGGGCATTTAAGGTAGCCATTCCACTGTTGCTCAGAATGTTAGTTGGGTCATCCTTGTAGGTCTATGAACATTTCTCTAGAGTCAGTTTTCTCTACAAACCTATAATGGCTCCCTCAACTATGATACCTTTTGTTTGTTTGTTTGTTTGTTTGTTTGTTTGCTCTTGTGTTTTCATCCCCCGACTCAATCTTCCTGGTCCCACATGTTCTCTTCTGTTCCCCTTCTCTTTCTCCCAACTCCCTCTCCACTCACTGCCCCTCCTTTGACTCCCAATATGTTCAGGAGATCTTGTTCCTTTCCCCTTTTGTGAAGAAGCTTAATCAATCTCTTAGGTTCCTCCTTGTATTCTAGTTTCTCTAGCAGTGTGAATTATAGGCTAGAGATCTATGTCTAAAATCAATGTATAAGTGAGTACATACTCTGTTCCTCTTTTTGTGACTGAGTTACCACATTCAGGATGGTTTCTTCAAGATCCATCCATTTTCCTGCTAATTTCAAGATTCCATTGTTTGTTTTTGTTGACTAGTATTCCATTATGTAAAGGTACCACATCTTCTTTATCCATTCTTCAGTTGAGGGGCATCTAGGTTGCTTCCAGGTTCTTGCTATTACACATAATACTGCTATGGACCTAGTTGAGCAGATGTCTTTGTTGCACGGATGTGGATTATTTGGTTATATGCCTAAGAGTTTGGGTATATGCCTAAGAATTGCCAGGTCCTGTGGTAGACTGCCAAAAACAATCTACAGATTGAATGAAATCCCTATCAAAATCCCAGCACAATTCTTCACACCTTGAAAAAAATAATACTCAACTTTATATGAAAAAACTAAAGATCCAGGATAGCCAAAACAACCCTTTACAATAAAGGAACTTTAGGAGGCATCACCATCCCTGATTTCAAGCTCTACTATAGAGCTATAGTCCTGAAAGCAGCTTGGTATTGGCATAGAAATAGACAGGTAGACCAATGGAATCAAATAAAAAATCCTGATATTAACCCACACCCTACAAACACCTGGTTTTTGACAAAATAGCTAAAATTATACAATGGGAAGAGGAAAACATCTTCAACAAATGGTGCTGAAACAACTGGATGATGGAGTGTAGAAGACTGCAGAGAGGGTTCTAGTAAGTATAAGAGGGCAAAGGAAGAGAAACTCAGAAAGATAGTAACATAAAAGGTACTAGTCTGATGTTGCTTTTGGAGATGCACTGGCCTTGTCTAAAATCCAAGAAACCTCCACAGTCTAGAGACAGAAAATAGATTGCCTACCACAATCTGGAAAAGGAACACAACCCTCCTACCTGTACCATAGCTTAGAAAGATCTATGTTACATTCCTGGCCTCTAGAATGCTCTTTAATTTACCAAGTTTGTAAGACTTTTTTATAACTGTAATCAGATATGAATTCAGAATCTCCAGGAAGCCTAGGTTCCTCCTGCTGCCTTGCTTCTGACAAGCTGTAATCTTCCAGGGCTTTTGTAACCACTCTGCATCTTAGTTTTTCCATGTGGGGAATAGAAGTCTTAACTCTAAATACTTAATTGGGAAGAGAAACTAAAAGTACCAAAGTATTTCTTAACGATTTAGAGTGGTGTTTGACTTACAATAAGGGCTTAATATGAATTTCATATGAACACATTCTTAGAGGATACCATTTTTATATATACTTGAAGAATGCCTAATTAGATGCAGTGTGTATCATGCAAACAAGGAGGAGAGAGGCAAAGGAAAAGCAGATTCCCTTACTTATTAGTGAAAAAGCATGGGAGGTGACTCAAGATTATTGCAGAACCCTATCCAATAACCAAAATTTTATCAAATTAGGTTTTAAAATCCATCTTGATATTTCCAAACATAGGTGTGGAGAATATACATCATTATTTAGAATTTCAAAGAAATAAAATTTAAAAGAATCACTAAAGTTATCCACCCTTCTCTCCTAAACTCACAACATCAAAAATAGATGTCCTTGGCATGATAACACTCTGAAGTCATTTTGAAAGAAAATTAGAATTTCCATTTCTTGTTTTCTTTTCTCCACAGTAAGATTTCAAGCAGATGGGAATATCAATTTAGTTACTTGACATTTAGAAGCATAAATGACTTAAGAGCTTTATGATCCACTCTCATTGAAGCATATTTGATAACATCTGCCCAACATCTTACACTCACATCAGAGCCAAGTAAGATTTAACAAGAGCAGATTGGCTATGACCCAGCACCTTAGGATTCCATCCTTGGCCCTGATGGTAACAGAAGTAGCAGCCTGGATCTAATCATAGATAAAGTTTATTATTTGGGTGTCAGCTTATTTATTTTTAATCCTGAGTAATTACTAAGTTAACAATGGATATATAATCACTCCCCCCTCCCCAGGGAGAAAACTATACTGCTCATGGGCAAAAATTTCATTCATATCCCTAAAGAAATTTGAAAGCTTATCTTAATTAATATTATATTACAATTCTGAGTATTGTGGCTCACACTTGTATTCCACAGCAGGAAAACTCTAAATTCAAGGTCAGCCCAAACTAAAGTGTAGCAAACCAAGCAAACAAACAAAAAAGTAAATGTTTCACAGCAAATATTATAAAAAAATATTATATAACTTGTAATTAATAAGTGGAATTTTCTTATACTTTTGCTATTGTGTACTGACACCTTTGTTAGAATTTCTAGTTTTCAACTTATACAATGAATTACAGTACTTCATTTATATGGCTACTTCACTAGCTATCAGTTTCAAGCCAGGAGCCTAAACATATATATAGTCTAATCCTTTGATTTTACAGCACCCTTTTAAAGAAAAGAAGGTAGATACCATGTTTAAGACATGGATAAAGATTTATTGTGCATCATCCAACTGAAAAGAGACATGAAATAATTAATGGCATTCATCAAAATCACTAGAATAGATAGGGAGCAATCATCCTTGAGCACAAAATTCACGAAGAAGTGAGGCATAAATCTTTCTTGATCTCTTGTATGTGAATATGGATAAATGAATATGGATAAATTCCTTTAGAATTGGATACTTTTGGGATTATATAGGAGTTCATAAAGTCTCTGTGTCCCAAGAATGCATGCAACAGTCAGAACTCAGAATGTTTTCTGAAGAGATAGACCAATTTATTTGGCAATGTATTCTATTCTAAAAGCTCTAGCTTATAAAATTGAAGAATTTTCTAGCATCTATAGTTCATTTGGGCTTTATTTATAAAAATGCATCTCTCATTTATACAGTAATGCAATATGGGATGTTGGATGCAACTGGAAAAGTCAGGTGTTCTAAGACCTTGGATTACTAACTTGCAGGATAATTTAAAATTTCTCATTAAGTCTGCTACTCAAAAGTTAAAAGACTTCATGAGAAATAGTAGCTCATTTTATGTACTGAACATATATAAAATGGTAAAAGATTAACTCAGGAAATAATTAAATTATAACTAATTCACTAAATGTGTGTTTTTTTAAAAATGTGACCATAGTTTTATAAGTATTTAGAATATTTATGTAGATGGGGGAGTGACATACAGCACATGCATACAAGTATACACATACACAGTCTATTAGTAGATCCCTATGACAACATGTATACCTTTTTCAATTTTTTATAGTTAATATTAGCAAATGTGATTCTTCACTTTATCTATCAACTAAGCTTGGATAAAAGACACTAAAATAACTAATAAAACATGCTTTCTGGGTGTTATACTGGAAGATATTTTATTTGATTCAGTGGCAAGATGAGAAAGGCTTGATCATAAAGACTAAAATCTAGTTATTTAGTAATCTCTCTGATAGTTGTTAAATTTGTGTCCTATGAGAAAGCATTTGACTTTCCTTGATTATTATTCTTTTTTTAACTTTTATTCTTTCATAATTACATCTCAATCACAGTTTCCCCTTCCTCCACTCCTCTGAGGCTTTCACTCTACTCACCCTACCTTTCCTCCTTCCCCAGATCTGCTCCTCCTCTGTTTAAAAAAATAACAAAAAAAAACCAAACAAACAAAAAACAAGCAAACAACAACAACAACAAAAACCAAACCAAAACAAAACTAAACAAAAAACAACAAAACCAGCAGCCCTTTCAGGGATATTTACCAAATATGGCTTAACAAGATAGAAAAAGAGTGGGCACGAACCCTCATATCATGGCTAGATTTGGAAACTCAGTAGGAAGAAAAGGGTTCAAAACAGGCAAAAGATTCAGAGACCACATCCATTCCTACTGTTGGAAGTTTCACAAGAACACCAGTTTACACAACCATGAGGTATGTTAAGAGGACCAAGCTCAAACCCTACAGGATCCAAATTTGTGACTTCAGTTTCTATGCATTCTGCTTAATTGAATCTGGTATTTATTCTCACATTGTTAGACTCATACAATCCTTCTTCCTAATATTATGCAGGGTTCCCTGGCTCTGACTATTGTTTGGATGTGGATCTCTGAATCTGCTCCCTTGGTTGCTGGGTGATGGTCTTCTGATGATAATTGGGATAGGCACTGATTATGAATATAGCAGAGTATCATTGGCATAATTTCACTCAATTATATTTGGTTATATCCTAGGGATCTGGGATGTTCTATCCCTAGTTCCTGGATATCCAGGTAGTGTCAGGAGTGTTTTTCTCTTGTGGTAGGGTCCTCAAGCTGTACTAGTCTTTGGTTGACTTATAAATTCTGTGCCACCTTTGCCATAGCCCATATTGCGTGAAGGACAAATCGTAGGTCATAGCATTTGTAGCTGGATTAATTTTCTAGTCTTACTGCTAGGAGCATTGCCTGGTGATAGGAGATGACCATTTTGGGCTTCATATCTCCTAGTAGTAGGCTACCTTGCTAGAGTTACTATTATAGATTCAGGCAAGTTTCCACTGCACTAAATTTCTATATCACCTTTCAAATGCCCCTCCCTGCCATTCCAGTCAGCTCTGTATTTCCCATTTAAGTCCTCCTTGTTACTAAGTCTCCCTAGGTCTGTGAATTGTAGCATGATTACTCTTTACTGAATAGCTAATGTCCACTTGTGAACACAAACCATGTTAGTCTTTCTGGGTCTAGGTTGCCTCATTCAAGATGACCTTTGTGGTTCCATCCTTTGCCTGTAAATTTATTGATGTTATTTGTTTTAATAACTGTATTAATACACCACATTTTCTTTATACATTCTTCAGTTGAGGAGCATCTAGGTTATTTCCAGTTTCTGAATATTATGAATGAAGCTTCAATGAACATGGTTGAGCAAGTGTCAAGAAAGTAGACATGAACAAACAAAATAATCCAATTAAAAACTGTGGCATATTTATAAAACAAAATTCTCAACAGAGAAACTTCAAATGGCCAAGAAACACATAAAGAAATGTTCAACATCCTTAGCCATCAGGGAAACGAGAATCAAAACTACTATGAGATCCCATCTAATGCCTGTCAGAATGGCTAAGATAAAAAACATAAGTAGCAACTAATGCTCAGGGAGGATGTGGAACAAGGGGAATGTTTTTCACTTTTTGGTAAGAGTGCCAACTAGTACAGCCACTAATCAATATGGTGTTCCTCAGAAAATTGGGAATTGATTTAATCTATCTCGAGAACCAGCTTACTATTCTTGAGCATATACTTAAAGGAAACTCTATCCTACTACGAGGGAGTGTATTCTCAACTGTTTGTGTATTAAAGTTTCACAAGAATACAGATCAAAATATTTATTATCCAGTTTATTACTTTACAACCAAAAGATCATAAAGGAGTAATTGATAAAATAAAAGTTGAAGAAACTAAATTAAAACTTCAAATTTTAATCCACCTAGTCTTACTTGTTATGATGCACAAGAATAAACATAATGGCAAAATTAGAGGACCAAGTGAGGACACAGAAAGTCTGCACCATGGTCAGAGAACCAGCTTTCAATATTTCCCATGGATCAAAATGCTTGCAACTTTCCCCCTTATAATATAATAGATCTCTACTTATCTTAGTATAAAATAGTGTTTTTATTTTAAAAAGATGACCACTATGAGGATATCATAATGGTAATTTAATGTTATACTCTACCATCTTTTCCCATAAAAATATCACACTAATTGCTTTTCAATTGTACTAACACTAGATCTGAGGTAGTCAGATATTATTACTACTGCTATAGTGGAATGCCTGATAGCAACTGGTTGTAAAAAAATTGTAGGTTGATTTAGTTTACATTTTGCCAAAACTCCAAAAGTAGATTGTCATACAGGCTTGGAACCCTGGTAAGAGCAATAGAGGTAAGATACCTTGCTGCTGTAAATCCACATAGAAGTGAGAGGTAACATCTCAAACAGGAATGAAGGCAGACCAGGAGGCAGGGGACTCCAAAATCTACTTTGAAAAAGTAGTGCTAATGATCTAAGGATTTATCAGTCAGTTATGCTTCTCACAAATTTTTATCAGATTCAAAGAGCTTCACTGGTGGATCAATTTTTAGTCACTGGGGTTTTTTTTGGAGGGCACACTGAACTCATACACAAACTTGAATTGAAACAGTTCAGAAAAAAACTTTGAGCATGGTGCTTCAATTATTACTAATTTTAATATTGTAAGATTGTCCCAACTTGAATAATTACATTCTAATTCTGTGAAAACTGACAACAGTGATTGAAACTTGAGAACACTTGCAGAGGATTTACAGCAAGAATGACAGTCAAAGTCTCTGCAACTTAGATGCCATTCTCTGATTTTCAAGCTTTCCTTTATATTAATGTCCATATTATTCTGGAATTTAATTTCTGCCTATGTTACACACAGCCACTTGCTGTTAACTAGAGTGAGGAAAACCTGAAGGATACAAATATTATTCTGGCATTTTTGGAGGATTCAAGTAAGGGTCATAGAATCTCTACATCTGGATTTTTATGCCACTTATTGATCCTTTGATACTCAGCAAGGTCTTTGACCTACTTAGCTCAGGTTGTCCTATAAAGGTTGAAAAATTCTGAAGCAATAGTTGGTATAAGTGTTAAACTGTCTATGAGCATTTTCTCTCTGATAGCAGAGTTTGTATTTGAGAAGAAATAGTTAAGAAAATTCTAAGTGATGATGTGAATTTAAGATTTAACAATTAAGTCAAATATATAAGATGACACTTTAATATCAAGAATTTATTAAATATTCACTTCAAACTGATAGGCTAAAGTGAATGTAAAAGTTAAATGCATTTTTTTCATAAAGATGTTTTAACCCAAAGAGAATTAAAGCTAAACAGCCATTTCTCTAAGAGTTTTCCCCAGGGCCCTTAGAAGGAAGTATTATCTAGGCACTGATTTACCATTTCAGTGAATTTAAGACATAACTAAAACAATCTAACTGTGATTCATCAGATAGTTCTTTTGACATCTTTTTCTACTTAAGAAATTATTTTTTATTTTACATACCAACCACAGTTTGCCATCCCTCCCCTTCTCCCAGCACCCTTCTTTTCCTCCTTCCCATCCCTATCCACTTCTCATAGGGGGTAAAATCTGCTCTTGGGGAGTCAACAAATTTGTAATATCAAGTTGAGACAGAAACAATCCCTTTCTGAGCTAGGTGTCTCACCATAGCAAATGTGACCAAAAAAGCCAGTTCATGCCTCTGGGATAGGTCTTGATGCCACTGCCAGCCCCTCCACCAACAGATCAAGGCATATAATTGTCACCCACATTCAGAGGGTTTATTTCACTCCCATGCAGGTGTCCCAGCTGTCAGTCGATAGTTCATGAGCTTCCACTAGCTCAAGTCAGCTATTTCTGTGGTGTCCCCATTATGGTCTTGACCTCCTCCCATTGTTTGTAAAATTCCTCCACCCTGTCTTCAACTGAACTCCAGGAACTTAGTGCAATGTGTGCCTGTGGGTCCCTGAATTTGCTTCCATCAATTATAGAAAGCAGGTTCTTTTTTCTTCTTTTTTTCCCTTTTTTTATTAATAATATAATTTAAAAAGTTTACATGTGGGTCCCAGTTTCCTCTCCCTTCCTGCCTCCAACCCTCCCTCCCTCCCTCTTACCCTATTTCCCCTATGACATGCATCCTGTCCACCCTCCCCTCCCATCCCTCCAACCCCATTCTACTTATAGGGCTATGCTATCCAGGTTGGGTCATGTAAATCTGTCAAGTCATTTGAAGTAGGGATTAGGACTTCTCTCCTGTCTCTAGGTTAAGGGGATATCCCTCCATGGGGGATGTGTCCACAAGGTCCTTTTGTGCACCAGGAATAGATACTGTTTCAACTGTTTGAGGTCCCCCAGGCTGCTCAGTCCTTCTAGCTGAGACCCTACTCAGGGGGTCTGAGTCAGTCCCATGCTGGATTTCCAGCTATCAGTCTGGCAGGTGGGGGGGGGAGGAGGTGAGGCATTAGCTCCTCCTTGTTAAGGTCAGCTGTCTTTGTGTGTTTCTGCATCCTGGTCTTGCCCCCTCTCTCTGCATCTGGGTTCTAGTTCGAATCAGTGTTTGGTTATCGGAGTTTACATCTGTTTCCAACAGGTACTAGATGAGGGCTCCATAATGGTGGATAATTTAGTTGATGATCTCCCTATCAGGGAAGGGCATTTATGGTAGCATTTCATGGTTCCTCAAATTGTTAGTTGGAGTCAGTCTTGTAGCTTTCTAGACCTTTATTTAGGTTCAGTTATTCTCTTCTAACCAATAATGGCTTCCTATTTTATGCCCCACCCCTTTCACTCTGACTCAGTCTATATAGTCACATGTGTTTTCCTCTCCTCCCCTTCTCTTTCTCCTAGTTCTCTCTCCATTCACTGCCCCCCCATTTCCCATGTGCTCTGGGGGACTTGTCCCTTCCTGCTTTTGTGAGGGACTTTATATGAACCTCTTAGAATATACCTTGTATCCCAGTTCATTTGGTGGTGTGTATTATAGTCTAAAATCCATATATGAACGAGGACATACCCTGTTCTTCTTTTTGTGACTCGGTTACCTCATTCAGTATGGTTTCATCAAGTTGCATCCACTTGCCTGTGAATTTCAAGATTCCATTATTTTTTTCTACAGAGTAGTATTACATTGTGTAGATATGCCACATCTTCTTTATCCATTCTTCAGTTGAGGGGCATCTAGGTTGCTTCCAGGTCCTTGCTATTACAAATAATGCTGCTATGAACATAGTTGAGCACATGTCTTTGTTGCCTGGATGTGGTCATTTGAGTATATACCTAAGAGAGGAATTACTGGGTCCTGTGGTAAGCTAATTCCCATTTTGCTGAGGAACCACCATACTGATCTCCAAAATGGTTGTACAAGTTTGCACTTGTACCAGCAGTGAAGGAGTGTTCCCCTTTCGCCACATCCTCCCCAGCAAAAGTTGTCATTGGTGTTTCTAATTTTAGCCATGCTGGCAGGATTAAGATGGTATCTCAAAGTTGTTTTCATTTGCATTTCCCTGATAGCTAAGAATGTTGAACACTTTCTTAAGTGTCTTTCAGCCTCTTTGTTTTCCGCTATTGAGGATTCTCTCTTCAATTCTGTACCCCATTTTTAAATAGGGCTATTTGGTGTTTTGTTGATTAGTTTCTTGAGTTCTTTGTATATTTTGAGGATCAGCCTATGGTCAGATGTAGGATTGGTAAACATTTTTTTCCCATTTGGTCTTGTCAACTGCGTCCTTTGCCTTACAGAAGCTTCTAAGTTTGAAGAAGTCCCACTTATTAATTGTTAATCTCAGTGTTTGTGCTACTGGAGTTATGTTCAGGAAGCAATCTCCTGTACCAGTTTGTTCAAGGGTACCTCCTACATTCTCTTCGAAGAGGTTCAGTGTGGCTGGATTTATGTTGAGGTCTTGGATCCATTTGGACTTGATTTTTGTGCATGGCGATAGACATGGGTCTATCTGCAGTCTTCTACACAATATTATCCAATTGTGCCAGCACCATTTGTTGAAGATGCTTTCCTCCCCCCATTGTAATTTGTTAGCTGTTTTGTCAAAAATCAGGTGTTCATAAGTGTGTGGATTAATATCGGGATTTTTGATTCGATTCCATCGGTCTACCTGTCTATTTTTGTGCCAATACCAGGATGTTTTCAGAATGATAGCTCTGTAGTAGAGCTAAAAGTCAGGAATGGTGATGCCTCTTGTAGTTCTTTTATTGTACATGGTTATTTTGGCTATCCTGGTTCTTTTGTTTTTCCATACAAAGTTGATTATTATCCTTTCATGGTCAGTGGAAAATTGTGCTAAGATTTTAATTGGGATTGCATTGAATCTGGAGATTGATTTTGGCAAGATTGCCATTTTTACTATATTTATCCTTCCAATCGAACAGCATGGGAGGTCTTTCGATTTTCTGGTATCTTCTTTAATTTCTTTCTTTAAAGCCACAAAGTTCTTATTGTATAGGTCTTTCAGATATTTAGTAAGCATTACCATGTGATACTTTATGTTTTTTTGTGGCTATTGTAAAGGGTGATCTTTCTCTGATTTCTTTCTTAGCCTCTTTGCCATCTGAATAAAATAGGTGTACTGATTTTTTTGAGTTTATCTTTTATCATACTAGATTGCTGAAGGTGTTTATCAGTTGTAGGAGTTCCCTGATAGAGTTTATTGGGTTGCTTATGTAAACTATCAAAACATCTGCAAATAGAGACAATTTGACTTCTTACTTTCCAATTTGGATCCCCTTGATCTACTTTTGTTGTCTTATAGCTTTAGCTAGAACTTCAAGTACAATATTGAAGAGATATGGAGAGAGAGGACAGCCTTGTCTTGTTCCTGATTTAGAGGAATTGCCTTAAGCTTCTCTACATTCAGTTTGATGTTGATTGTTGGTTTACTGTATATTGCTTTTATTATGTATACTTATGTTCCTGTTAACACTGATCTCTCCAAGACCTTTATCATGAAAGGGTGTTAAATTTTTTCGAAGGCTTTTTCAGCATCTAGGAAGATGATCATATGGTATTTCTTTTTCAGTTTGTTTATATGGTGGATCCTGTTGATAGATTTTTATATGTTAAACCATCCCTGCAACCCAGGGATGAAGCCTACTTGGTCATGGTGGATGATTTCTCTGATGTATTCTTGGATTCGGTTTGCCAATATTTTATTGAATATTTTTGCATCGATGTTCATCAGAGATATTGGTCTGCAGTTTTCTTTCTTAGTTGTATCTTTGTGAAGCTTGGGTACCAAGGTGATTGTGACCCTGTAAAGAGTTTGGTAATGTGCCTTCTGTCTCTATCGTGTAGAACAATTTGAGGAGTATTGGAATTAGCTCTTCCTTGAATTTTCAGTAGAATTCTGCACTGAAGCCACCTGGTCCTGGGCTTTTTTTGGTTGGAAGGCTTTCGATGACTGCTTCAATTTCATTGGGGGTTATAGGTCTATTTGTTTGTCTGTTTTGGGTTTAATTTAGGTAAGTGATAGCTATCCAGAAATTTGTCCATTTCCTTTGAATTTTCAAATTTTGTAGAGTACAGGTTTTCAAAGTATGACTTGAAAGTTGTCTGGATTTCCTCTGTATCTTTGTTATAACCCCTTTTCATTTCTGATTTTGTTAATTTGCATGATCTCTCTCTGCTTTTTCATTACTTTGGATAAAGGTTTGTCTATCTTGTTGATTTTCTCGAAAAACCAACTCTTTGTTGCATTAACTTTTTGTATTGTTTTCCTGGTTTCTATTTTATTGATTTCAGACCTCAAATTGATTATTTCCTATTTCCTGGTGTCTTCTCCTCTGGGGTGAGTTTGCTTCTTTTTGTTCTAAGGCTTCCAGTTGCTTTGTTAATTCTCTAATGTGACTATCCTCCATTTTCTTCATATTCAGTGCAAAGAACTTCCCTCATAACATTGCTTTCAAGGTGTCCCATAAGTTCGGCTATGTCATGGCCTCATTCTCCTTAAATTTTAGGAAGTCCTTAATTTCTTCTTTATTTCTTCTTTGACCCAGGTGTGGTGCAATTGCACATTGTTCAGTTTCCATGAGTTTGTAGGTATTCTGCGATATGTGTTGTTGTTGAATTCCATTTTAAAGCATGGTGGTCTGATAAGATACAGGGGACTACTCCAATTCTTCTGTATCTTTTGAGGTTTGTTATGCCACCTAGTATGTGGTCGATTTTAGAGATGGTTCTATGTGGAGCAGAGAAGAAGGTATATTCTTTTGTGTTTGGACGGAATGTTCTATAAATGTCTGTTAAACCTAGTTGATACATAACTTGTGTTAGTTCTTTTTTTTTTCTTTGTTGAGTTTCTGATTGGTGGTCCTGTCTAGTGGTGAGAGTGATATGTATTCACTCATATAATGAAATTAGAAATAGAGGAAAGGATCATCAGCCTATAATTCATACCATCAGAGAAGCTAGAATACAAGGAGGACCCTAAGAGAGTCATACAATGTCCTTCACAGAAGGGGAAAGGGACAAGATCTCCTGAGAATCTTGGGAGTGGGAGGAAGCAGTGAGTGGAGGACTTAGGAGAAAGACAAGAGGAGAGATGGAAGGGAGAGGAGAACATGAGGGAAAGTCTGAGTCGGGGATGAATAGAACAGAGCAAGAAAAGAGATACAATAATATAGGGAGCCTAGGTTTGAAGAAAAAACTTACTCTAGAGAAATGTCCAGAGACCTACAATGATGAAGCCAACTAATGATCTGAGCGACAGTTGAAAGGCTACCTTAATTCCCTTCCCTGATAATGAGATTGGTAACTAACTTATATGCCATCATAGAGACCTGACCTTGTAGCTGGTGGAAATGGAAGCAGACACCCATAGGTAAACACTGAGGCTGAACTCCTGGAATCCAGTTGCAGAAAGGGAGGAGTGGTAAAACAATGGGGACATGACCAGGCTACAGAACTCACAGAGACAGATGACCCGTACAGGGTGGAGTTCATGGACCCTAGACTGAGAGCTGGAAAACCAGCTTTGTATGGACCCAGATACCTGAACATGGGTCTCAGTTAGAAGGCCTGGGCAGTCTAAGGGACCTTTGACAGTGGAACCAGGATATATACCTGGTACATGAAAGGTCTTTTGGAGCACATTCCACATGGAGGGATACTCCCTTAGCCTAGAGGCAGAAGGTAGGGCCTAGTTCCTATTTAAAGAACTTGACAGATTTTGATGATCCCTCCTGGAAGGTCTCACCCTCCCTGTAGATTGGGTGGGAAATGGGGATGAGACAGGTGTTCTGGGGTCATGGGAGGGAAAGGGACTAAGATTGATATGTGTAATATAAAAAAGGAAAATGTCATACTGTTTTCCACATTTTGCACTCTTACCAATAATGGAGGAGCATTCCACTTATCCCACATCTTCTTGAGCATGAACTGTTGTCAGTGGTTTTGATCATAACCATTCTGACATGAGTAAGATATTTCCTCAGTTATTTTGAGTTGCATTTGCCTGATAACTAAGGAAGTTGAGAAATTCCTTTAATGTTTGCCAACCATTTGAGATTCTTTTTAAATTATTTTTTATTGAATTGAAAACAATCTTGTTTTACATGATTATCCCAGTTCCCTATCCCTCCTGTCTCTACTCTCCCCACCATTTCCCCATCCCACTCCCTATCCATTTTTCAGAGTGTAAATTGGGAACATGGAGGAGGAGGCAAGGAGGTAAAAACCAGTATTTATCACTAGTGCATTAACTGGCTTTTTTGGAGTCCTTTTGAGATTATTGTATTGAGAATTGTGTTTTGATATGTTCCCAAATTTTTAATTGGATTATTTTATTTTGATATCTAGTTTCTTGAGATATGTATATATTTTGGAGACTAGACCTCTGTCAGATATGGTGTTGGTAACAATCTTTTCCCTTTCTGTAGGCTACTGTTTTTATTTTATTAACCACATTCTTTGCATTACCAAAGCCTTTCAGTTTCAGGAGGTCCATTTATTGATTTTTGCTCTCAGAGTCTGTGCTACTGGTATTATATTTAGGAAGTAGTCCCCTGTGCTAATGTGTTCAAAGTTACATTCCACTCTCTCTTCTGTCAGGGTCAGTGTAACTGGATTTATTTTGAAGTCTGATTCACTTGAACTTGAGATTTGTGAAAAATGGATAGATATGGATCTACTTGCATTCTTCTACATGTCAACATGCAGTTATATCATTACCAGATCAGATAGTTCTTTGTACTTAATGTACTCATCTTTCTTTGTTTACCTTTTCTACCTTTCATGCTATTCTTATATTGATATTATAATTTATACAGAATTGATCAAGTCCTAAACAAGGACATATCAAAAAAAAAAAAGGAGAAAATTTTAGTTCACTTTTGCATTAAATGTGGCATGGGGGTGACATTGATTGCACTTTCCCTTTTATTCTCTTATTCAGGTCTAGAGAAGATGCATATCAAATTCACTTCCACTGAATTTTACATATATAGAAACACAAATATGCATTCATTGAGGAAGTTATATGCTCAACCTTCAATGTCTATCACAGTTGAAGTTTCCTTTTTCTTGGAATAATTAAAGTACATGTTGGCATACCTGTGTTCTTCTTAATTTTTATCACCTCCAGAATATGACCTAATAAGAAAGAAGAAAGAATACTCTTCTATCAATTCTAATATGTGTATATATATTACAAACATATATGTATATATATACATGTATGTGTATATATTGAGATTAGTATGTACATGTATAGACAGATATAGATGTATAGATGTATACTTATATAAATCAATACTGTACTACCATGTATGCTGGCATTTCCTGAGCATTATTGTTGCTTCTCTGCAAGAGGCAGGCACAATTGAATGTGTATATGTAACTATTGGTCAACTTGTCTCAGTTTACCCAACTATTAACAAATTACATCCTTGCTACTTTACAGGAATACTAAGGATAGATGGTTGAGAACTGGAGACAACAAGCAATCAAAATACATACTGCATTGTTGTTATCGGATTTTTTATTGCTATTATTAATATTGACTGAGAGAGTAGTACTGAGTCAGCCCAGCATATAAGGTTGTATTGATTTTCAAATAGAGCAGTTAGCTGATGCAACAACATTAAATCTAAACAATCATTTAGTGTGACTAAACCCTATCTCTGTCTTCTAGCCAAGTTTCTTCAACAAAGGCTTATTTGAAATAAGATGACATTGATCCTATGAGAATTGGAGGTTGCTCAATTTCAATCTTCAAACAGGGAAAGCTGTAGTTCTAAAAATAAGGCCTTCGGATCTTATGAACTTATTTGGGAAATGTCAGAACAATATTATAACTTTTTATACTTTGAAATACAAGTGAAAGAAGAAGAGAGAAGGGATAATTTAAATAGTAATGTTTTGGGAAACTACTAATATGGATTATAAACTTTGACCTGTAACTTGCCTTACACAACTAACTTGATGTCTCTTAGACTGCTTCCTCACTTGTAAAGGATGATATTATCTAAAGCATTTTATAGTGTTTCAAAGTTTAAATTCAGACATAAATAAAGCACTTGCATGTTAAAGTTGGATAAATACCCATGCTTTTTCCTCTTAATGTCAAAATGTGCTATATGCTGTTGACTATAAAATAATTACTCTCCATATATAAAAACGGAAAAGTTATAATAAATCAAAACTACTTAGACTCATGTGGTTCAATAAGGTAAACATATTACTTAGTTTTTAATCTGAAAACATACAATACCTATTTAAATGAACTAATTTCAAAGTTATATTAAACAGAATAAAGTTGTGTTATTACTCAGGGATGATACTTTCACATAAAATTTCTACATGAATTATAAGAGCTATTGCTTCCAATATGGTATTTCTTGCATTAACAAGGTAGAGGTAGAATGTGATATATGGAGGAGCAAAGAAAACACCCTGGTCCCTCATGTTTTCCTTCCCCTCTTCTTCTCCCCTCCTCTTTCTCCTACCTCTCTGTGCTCCCAATTTGCCCAAGAAATCTTGTCCCTTTTCTCTTCTTGGGACCTAGAATGGCCATGTTGCAGGAATGAAACAGATGGAGAGCAAGTAAAATGATACTTTAATAGAGGAAGCCATTATAGTTTTAATGAGAAACCTAGCACTGAGAAAGTTCTCCAGGAACCCACAAGGATGACCCCAAGTAAGAATCTAAACAATAGTGTAGAGGTAAAGACAATGCTGGTTAAACACACAGAGACAGCTGACCAGAGCAAGTGGGAGCCAATGAACCCTAGTCTGACAACTGGGGAACCAGCACAATAATAAACCAGGCCACATGAACATGGGTGTCAGTTGGGGAGCTTGGGCAGTCTATGGAGCCTCAAGAGGTAGAACCACCATTTATCCCTAGTGCATGGATGGGCTTGGAAGCCCATTCCTCATGGAGGGATACTCTATCAATATCCTGCCTAGATCCTGCCCCCAGTGATGTGACAGATTTTGGTGATTCCCCATAGGAAGCCTCACCCTCCCTGAGAAGTAGATTGGGGGTGGGGTAGGGAAATGTTGTGTTAAATGGGAGGACAGAAAGAAGAAGGACTGGTATTGGTATGTAAATTAAGATTGCTTTTAATTTAAATGAAAATTAATTAAAAAGAAAAAAACACTGGTAGGTCCAAATACCATGATCCTGCTGAGTAAATCTGGCAATACAAGGAGTCAAGCAGGGTCAAGGAGAGTTCTTGCAACACAGACAGGACAAAATATATTTGATTTCCAAAACTTAAAATATAGGTACAATGGCCCATTATTATAATCCCAGTTCTGGGAAGTTAGGGACAGTAAATCCCTGATTAGCCAGTCTATACTATACTACTTGGCAAGTTTCAGACCATTGAAAAGCCCTGTAGCACAAATGAAATTTATCAGAAGTTAAGAAATTATAACCAGAGGTGAACCCTGAAAATCACCCTTTCATACAGAAAAACAATTGGAATGAGCCTTGGGCAGAAGTGACAGCCTTGCAAGTACAGTGGAAAATGCTTGTGAAAAAAGAAAGGAAAAACACTGTTTCTGAACCACAGTGTAGACGTGTTTCAGGTATCTTCCGAGGTAATACCATAGTAAATACAGTGGATGCTATTGTAAGACCTTGGCAGAAATCAACAGATTTGTTGTCTGAAGGCTCTAAGAGTGAATATGGCCAGTATTCTGGAGGACAGGTGTAATTTATTTCTTGGTCATTATGATCTAACTGGAAATCTATATTTATCTATTTATCTAGGCAAACTCTATTAAAAAAACTATGACATCAATGATGGGTAGAGTACATACTTTTTGAGGGAATAATTATTCTTTAAGAGAAAACATTTCATCAAAAACTGAACCCTAAAGAGAATAACATTTTTTTCATTTTGAAGCATTTTGCTAGCACCTCAATGTTTATCTCTGACCAAAACCACACATCTTTCTAGGTAATTTTGCATTTGTTGCTGTTACTTCAGAATCTGACATGACATAATTTATGTAAAAGATGACTAAATCAATGCATCATAAACACTAACATGTTTATGCACTATGCATGGATTCTCAATAATGAAAGATAAGCAGTTACATATTATTTTTCTCTTATTGTAGCAACCTTGAAACTATATATTTATTTATCATTTGTGTGTGTGTGTGTGTGTGTGTGTGTGTGTGTGCATGCGTGTGTGTGTGTGTAAGAGAGTGAATGGGGGATGCATGTGAACGTGGTGCATAACATACATGTGGAGGTAATTGAACAACTTTTTTAAGAAGTTGGTTCTTTTCTTCAAGTATGGGTCCTGAGGATTGCACTCAGGTCATCAGGCCATTGCTTGAAGCTTTTTTGAGCTGATGAACAGTCTCACCCACCATGTACTAACTTCAAATAAAACAAAACTAAGACACAGAGAAGATCATTCATATCTAACAATCAAAGTTTATAAAGGGAGCATGTGCACTGAATCATATGTTTCTCATATTCTAGATTACGTTTGTCATGGAGGTGGTTCTAATGCTTTACTCTGTCAGTCTGTACACCAGGATTAATTTAAACTGAAATGTATCAATCTCACCTTGTTCATATGCAATAGTTAAAAATGAATGCAAAATACCAAGATCGTTGGTTATCTAAAGACAACTGTGTGAAACAAGGGCCTTGGTAAATTTTCACATATGAAGAATGCATACTGTTCAATTTTAACATGTTAGCAAAAAGATCCTTTGAAATTAGTGAAGCATGGTAAGATCAAATGACTGTATTATGGCACATTTCCATCTGTGCATGACATTTATGCATTTGTAAGATGGTTTAGAGTTGTGAAAAGATTGCTCAATTACTGGCAACTGAGAGACCTTATTACTTGTCAATGACTTGAGTGATTATTCAATTCTGTTAAAAGGATATGCTTTTCTCTCCTCCAATTGTTGACCAATTTTTATTTGGAGAGATCAAGTTATTTTCTCTCACTGTACATTTATATTACAAGTTTTAACAAACCTTGAAAAGTGCATAACTTGCTCTTACTTTACAATTGAAGCCCTGGGAAATCAGACTCATTATGGAATGAACATTTAAGCAGCTTTTTAACTACTGAGAGTCTCTGGAGACAGAACCATCACTTTCTCCAATCTCCTTTTCTCTATTGGTTGCTCTTGGGGTCTCATTATCTTATCTAGTGTTTCAAGCTCAAACAAATATGCCAACACCAGGAACATCACTCATTGCTACCAACTTTAAAAAGTGAAACATTGGGTGGGATGCGGGGATCAATGGGAGGCATGGAAGGATGGGAAAAAGAGGGACCTGGGATTGATATATACATTAAAATTGTTTCAAAATTAAACAAGTAAATTTAAAAGAGTAAAACCAAAACAAATAAATAAAACTACGAAGTAAAAAGAAAGAATGTGCCAGTATTAGCATGTACTGTGAGTTCAAAAGAGAAACAGTTGTACATAGATTCATCATCATCAATAAGACCTGCCAAAATGAGATGGGAAGGGGGTAGGAGAAGGATTAAGAACTCCTTGCAATGTGCTAATAGTACTGGTGTCCATAAGTGAGGGAGAGAATCATGGATGCAATATTAATTATTTTTTATTTCTTGATGAAAATGTTTAACTATTCCTGGGGGAAGTTCATGGGCACGTATTTAACATAGGCAGAAATAATTCATACTTTGTGGTTTGCTAGGCACTGTGGGCTTTACCAATTTATTTTATTTCATACCAGAACTCCATGACTATTTTCCTTTCTTCTAAACTCTGTCATCATATCTGTTTTCCCAACTTTATCTTTATTACACATTTTAGTGAATTCCGCAAATTTAGTCTTCACTAGAAATAGTGGTTAACACTCCTTTTCTTACTATAAGGGATATTAAGATAAAAACAATTAAAACACACTTCACCAAATATTTGAAAGTATAATTCAAAGAAAGCTAACCACTACAAAGTTTTTATTTATTAAAACCCAGTGACTTACATGATGTGGAATTATTTCAACTTTGGGTCAATAATAAAATTTTGTTTCTGTATCCTACTACCATGCTTCATGTGTCAATAAGTAAGAAAATAGTTGTCCAAACTATATTATAGAACTAGATTGATGTTCTGTTTATTATGAAGCATAATGTTTACTTGAAGAAGGCATTTAATACAAATTATGCTCAATAAGTGATCTGTGGAAAATAAAATAAAAAAATAGATAAGTGTGATTTTCTGATTTTGATGCTTTTCTGTATGCTGTGACTATGTTTTATTGCTATTGGTTAATAAAGAAGCTTATTTTGTCAATATCCAGGCAAAATAGAGCCAGGCAGGAAATCCAAGCAAAGATACAGGAAAGAGAAGATGGAGTCTGGGAGACCCCAGCAGCCATCAGAGAAGCTAGATGTAAGACAGTAAGACATGAGACTTGTGGCACTACACAAATTGTTAGAGCTAGTAAGTAAAAGCCAGAGCCATCAGCTAAATGTTTATAATTAATATAAGCCTCTGAATGGTTGCTGGGTAACTGCTGGGTAGGAGAGAAACATTTGACTACGATTTTTCTCTTCATCCACTGAAGTCACCAGTTGTTCTAGCAAGAAAATTCACTTACAATGTGTCTTGCCCAACTCTGCTCTTCTGCTTTCAGAAAAGAGCTTAGTCTAAAGTGAGAACAAAAGTCAGTTAATGACATTATTGGAGTCTGTAGAAGATTTTGCTATGCAGTGAGGATCCATCTACTGCGATAAAATCTGTATTTGACAAAGTGACTCTTTTCCCTGTGAGTTCGCAGAAAGATTGTAGGGGTGGAAGAAACAGAATAAGTGTTGGGAAGACTGCACCTTCACCATAGACACTACTGTCTTTCTTGTGTGTGAATGTACTGAATCATAGTGACACAACTGACAAGAAGAATTATGTCTTTTCATGAGCTTTTTTCTTTATTACACACATTAGCTCTTGCAGGAGGTAAAAACTTACAAGTGAATTCAACAGGGTAAATCTTCAATAAGAACAAATCTTCCTTGACATACAGAATGATACTGATGCTGTCACCTTGAAGAAAAGAAAGCAAATGGGATGCAGAGCACCTCACTACTACCATGAATGGCAGGGAGTAAAGGGAGTGCTATAATAACAAAACTCATGTGTATCCTCCCTAAAACGGGCCTTTCCTTTATTTCTAAGACATTACAGAAATTCTAAGAGATGACTGTGGCCACCATGGAGATCACTGAACTAATGCCTTTTTGTATCTGAGATTTTAGTTCTATCCTAAAGTTAAGCCAAACACATTGAGGAAAAAAAATGCAGTGTCATGTTTTTATTATTTTTGATGAGAAAAAGAAAATGATGTTCAAAAATACACCCACTAAAAACTGGCTAGTAGTTATGCAAGTTTGCACTTCCACAAGTAATGTAGGAGTAATGGTGTTTTCCTTGCTCTAAATCCTTGCCAGTTATATGGGCCATCACTCATGTTTTTGATCTTACAAGGCACAAGGTGAAATCTCACAATTTTGACTTGCATTTCCCTGATGGCTCAGGATGTTGACATTTCTCCTGGTGTTTCTTGGCCACTTGATATTCCTCTGTTGAGAATTTTCTCTGTTTAGATATGTTTTTTTTTCTTTTATATATGTATATATTTGAGGAAGTTTGAAAGTAGTATATGTTTCCACATGGCTTTTCTTTTTTATTATTATTATTTTTCTTATTTTACATATTGATCCTAGTTCCTTCCACTTAGCTCCATCCCTCCCTCCCATGCCCGTCTACCCTCCTCCCAACTCATTCATTTGTATCCCATTTTTTAATTGGATTGTTTGGTTTGTTGTCTACGTTCTTGACTTCTTTATATGTTTTGGAAATTAGCTTTCTCTCTCTCTTCCTCTCTCTCTCTCTCTCTCTCTCTCTCTCTCTCTCTCTCTCTCCCTCTCCCTCTTATCTATCTATCTGTCATATATTAATCTTCTAGAATTTGCCTACATATATATATATATACATATATATTATACAGAATATATTCCTATTATACAGAAAATGCTGCTGTATGTTTTATTGCCACTCATGCCTGACAACCTTTCTTCTTTCCCATTGGCTCTTTTCTTGCTCTGTAGGTCTATTAAGACACTATTTGTAAGATCTACTATAGCACAAGAAGTCAATGAAATCTCACTGGTTTACAACAACATGTCAACTGCCACTCACTTATGGCTTAGCTATATTCCAAAGATTTTCCTTTATAATAAAAACTTGCTGAGGAAGCAGGCCTGATATGAAATGTAACACTCTTTGATACAAAAGATGAATGAGAGTAAAGTAGAAGCAGATTTAATGCTGACCTTTAACTGACACATTATAATATTAACATTGTGCAGAAAAAATGTATTCCCCTATGATGAGCCCCTGAGAATTTGAGGTCAATGGCCAGTATTGATAGGTCACTAAATAAAAGTTTGTATGTATGGGAGATAAAGTTGAAAACATATCATTGTATATATGAGACATGGCTTTAGGACTGGGTCTTGAACAGTAAGTGATCTGTGATTATCTCTATTTCCATCCATTCCATTCTCTCTATAATTAAGAGTCATTACAAAGACAAAATATGTGGTGGTAATATTTCCCAAGATAATTTGGAAGGCACTATGATGTAATCCATGAATTCTATCAGTTTTTTAATGGATCTTAGTTATACTTGAAAGACTACTAGGAAAGCTCAAAAAGGAACTTGCAAGTTTTCAAGCAAGTATTATGAACATAAGAAGGAATACAGAAAGCCCTTCTAAACATGTTTCAGAAAACTTCAAAACCTTTTTTAGACAAAATTTTAAAGGACTTGAAGCAAGAATAACCAATTAAATCATAATATCAAGGTTAAAAAAAACACCTAAAGGGAACATCTTTGAAGACTTTGACAAGTACACCAGTCATTAAATTAAGTCCCAGGGATGGATGCTGTGGGCAAGATGACTTGGGAGAAGAAAAAGAAAAAAGGAACAAACAAGCAAAAATGAACAAAACCAAAAAAACATATCAAAACAAAAAACACTTGCACAAATATTTAGTGTGTTTATGGTAGCTTTCTTTAACTTTTAAGTATAAGTTCAATAAAACCTAAGGTGAGTCTCAAGTTTCTTATTCCCTGTTATTCACACTCTTGCATTATTTCCATTTGATAATGGCAAAAACTGAGAATTGTCTTTGATTACTAAGCATGAAAGCAAAGTAGTGAGCTGTGCCCCAAAGCTATGTTATTAAAGGCATGTTGCCATCCAGTATCTAGAGATTCTTTTGGCTGGTTTGATAAATTAAGTATACATGCTAGAACAGGGCAAGTGTTAGGAAGCATAATCATCTTGCCATTGTGGAAGAACACCTCCAGCCAGCCCTCAGCCAAAACAAGGGCAATTAGTAGTAACGGCACACTTGGAAATGGAATTTACTAAAAACTCGAGAGAGAGAGAGAGAGAGAGAGAGAGAGAGAGAGAGAGAGAGAGAGAGAGAGAGAGAGAGAGAGAGAAAGGGAGAGAGAAGAGGGAGAGAGAGAGATAGCCCCAGATTCATTTATAGATAAACACAACAGGATTTAGTTGACACTGGTTAGGACTAATAAGATAGTAAACAGAAAACTCAGCTGTGTTTCAGATCCTAACTCAATAAACAAACAAGTACATGGAAAATATTATTCTTGTATATTCTTGTATATATAACATACTTGTTACATTAACCCTCAGAGTTTGTAGTCATTTTTTGTTATCCAGCATTAGAAATGTAACACAATAATAGAGTTAATAATACAAGTACAAATAAAAAAATATACAAAACTTAGAAAAAGAACTATATATTCAACAATGTAAATTATCAAGTGTATTCAAGTGTATTGTCTATTTTCTCACTGCTGTAATCAAACACCTGACAAGAAGCAATTTAAGTGAGGAAAGACTAATTAATGGCTTACACTTCAGGAGTATCATTCCAAGACAGTCTAGAGAGCATGGCAATATGAACAGAATCATATGGACAAAGAGAGGAGGCTAGCTAAAAGCATGGGATCAATAAGTACAAAGCAGAGAGTAATCATTAAATAAGGTGGAGCTTTTAAAACTGGATGCCCATCATCTGGGCAACAAGTATCCAAACATGTGCTGCTATGGAAAATATTTCACATTCAAACAACACCTGTGGTTATTTGCATAATACCTACAGATTAACCCCCTCAACATATTATCAAAAATGAGTAGCTGTCCAAGAAGCTTCACACTGAATCTCTAGAGTTCATTGAAATAATTATTATCATTTAGTTGTTTCTGTGGAAGAGGTTGTGCTTTTTCTTCAGTAGTGTAGCACTTTATGACTTGCCCATGATCCAGTAAATAAACTTCCAATTACATGTGTACAAGCAACTCTAATAATATGTGATGAAAATATGTTTCTTTTATTGGTTAATTAATAAAGCACTGTTGGCAAATAGGAAGGCAAGATAGGTGGGACTAGGAGAAAGGGAAGATTCTGAGAGATGTAGGACAGGAGAGTTTGAAATGTAGGACCAAGAGAAGTAAGAAGTCTGGACCATCTCTCTAGTATGATAAAACCACATGGAAATGTTTAGATTAATAGAAATGGGTTAATATTTAAGACAGATCTAACCAATAAGACATTAGTAACAGGCCAATAGCTTTATATCTAATACAGCAATGCAGCCTGTTATTTGGGGCTGATGTGAATGTGGGACCTGGCTTGCAGGACAAACTACTAATGGATATGCAGTGGTTCACACAGAGAATAAAATAAATGAAGGTAGGATGGAGACTCTTTTAAAATAAGTGTTGCAATTTGAGAGTGAAAGGATTGATTAAAGCCAAAACAACTCTGTACAATAAAGAAATTTCAGGAGGTATCACCATCCCTGACTTCAAGCTCTGCAAGGAGCTATAGTCCTGAAAACAGCTTGGTATTGGCACAAAAATAGGTAAGGCAATGGAATCCAATTGAAACTCCTGATATTAACCCACACATTAGGAACACCTGATTTTGGACAAAACAGCTAAAATTATGCAATGGAAGGAGGAAAGCATCTTCAACACATGATGCTGGCACAACTGGATGATAGTGTGTAGCAGATAGACCCATGTCTATCGCCATGCACAAAACTTAAGTCCAAATGGATCAAAGACCTCAACATAAATCCAGCCACACTGAACCACTTAGAAGAGAAAGTGGTAGGTACCCTTGAACAAATTGGTACAGGAGATCTGTTACTGACACTGCGATCAACAATTAGTAAATGGGACCTGCTAAAGCTGAGAAGCTTCTGTAAGTCAAGGGACACAGTCAAGGCCAAATAGCAGCCTACAGACTGGGAAAAGATCCTGGCCAACCCCACATCTGAGAGAGGGCTGATCTCCAAAATATGCAAAGAACTCAAGAAACTAGTCACCAAAACACAAAACAACCCTATTAAAAAGTGGGGTACATAACTGAACAGAGAATTCTCAATAGAGGAATCCAGAATGTCCGAAAGACACTAAAGAAAGTGCTCAACATCCTTAGCAATCAAGGAAATGCAAATAAAAACAACTCAGCTTACTTTGGAGAGTATGTGGAGAATGGGAAACACTCCTTCACTGCTGGTGGGAGTGCAAACTTTTACAGCCATTTTGGAGTCAGTATGGTAGTTCCTCAGGAAAATAGGAATCAGTCTACCACAGGACCTGGCAATCCCCGTCTTAGGCATATACCCAAATAATCCACATTCATGCAACTAAGACATCTGTTCAACTACATTCATAGCAGCATTATTTGTAATAACAAGAACCTGGAAGCAACCTAATTGCCCGTCAACTGAAGAATAGATAAAAGTGTGGCCCTTCTACACAATGGAATATTACTCACAGGAAAGAAACAGCAGAGTCTTGAAATTCACAGGCAAAAGGATGGAACTTAAAGAAACATTCCTGAGTGTGGTAACCCAGTCACAAAAAGAAGAAGATGATATGTACTCACTCATACATTGATTTTAGACATAGAACAAATGACCACCAGCCTATAATACACACTGTCAGAGAAACTAGAATATAAGGATTAACCTAAGAAATCCATACAAGGTAGCTCACAGAAGGGGAAAGGAACAAGAACTCCTGAGCATATTGGGAGTGAGTGGAGGGGCAGTGAGTGGGGAGGGAATTAGGCAAAAGTGAAGGGGAGGAGAAGGGAACATGTGGAACCAGGAAGATTGAATTAGGGGACAAATATATGAGAGCAAATAAATAAACAAATAAACAAACAAACATACAAATAAACAAACAAATACATAGAAATGCCTTAATAGAGGGAGCCATTAGCCATTATAGGTTTGAAAAGAAAACTGACTCTAGAGACATTTGCAGAGACCTACAAGAGTGACACCAACTAACAATCTGAGCAGCAGTAGAAAGGCTACCTTAAATGCCCTTCCCTGATAATGAGATTGATGACTAACTAATGTCATCATAGAGCCCTCATGGAGTAGCTGATGAAAACAAAAGCAGACACCCATAGCTAAATACTGAGCCAAACTCCTGGAATCCAGTTGCAGAGAGGGAGGAGTGATAAGAAAATGGGGGCAAAACCAGGCTACAGAAACCCACAGAGAAAGCTGACCTGAACAAGGGAGAGTTAATGGACCTCTACACTAATAGTTGGGAAACCAGCATCGGACCAACTCAGATCCCCTGAACGTGGGTCTTAGTTAGAAGGCCTGGACAGTGTAAGGGACCTTTGGAAGTGGAACTAGGTTGTATCTCTGATGCATGAAAGGACTTTGGAGCACATTCCCCATGGTGGGATCCTACCTTAGCCTAAAGGCAGGAGAGAGGGCCTAGTCTTTACTCCAAATGACTTTACAGATTTTGATGATCCCTCCTGGAAGGCATCATCCTCCTTGTTGAGTGTGGGATGGGAGGGGGTCAGAGGGCATAGGAGGGTGGGACACAGGGAAGGAGGGAGTAGGAACTGGGAACAATATGTAAAATAAGAAAATATAATAAATATAAAAAATAATGAGTAAAGATAATGGAGATGAAAGGGACTGAAGTTTATTAAACAGACCAGGACACTGTGGAAGAAAAAAACAATGCCATAAATAAAATAATAAATGAAGCCTGACATTGATGGCACAGGCCTTTAATCCTAGCATTCAGGAGGCAGAGGCAGAGGCAGAAAAATCTCTGTGAGTTTAAGGCCAGGCTGGTCTACAGGTTGAGAAAAATAGTGCATTAGTATTTGAGGAGTTTTAAATAATAACATTAACTGTAAGATCAGACAGTATACCTCATTATTAATTATGAAGTTATTATAAACCACCAAGGTAGATGAGACAATTGAATGTCAAGATACACACAAATGAGGAGAGATGTTTGATATATAGCATTAAATAAAATTCTTTTCTAAACTTTGTCTATTCCCTTGTCTTAAATACAGTCCTTACATTAGGTGACAATCGCAAACATGCCATGAGAGGGAGATGTCATAGAACTTCTTTTTATTTTTTTGTTGTTTCTTCTTTTTCTTTTTTATAAAACATCTTTTAAAAAATATCTCAGAGATGGAAGATGCAACTCCCAGAAAACACTTGAATAGCATGCATTAATGAGGTCCCATGTTTTAGTCCTAGAAACAAATGACCATTCCCCCAACCCCCCAAAAAATCCAACTAAAATCACATTTGTGCAGCCTCCTCTTTAGCCTATAAAGTAATACATTTAAATCCTAAAGCACTGTTCACTTCTAGTGAAAAGATCATATTGATAAAGAAATGAGTATATATTAGTGTAAGTGTTAACTTCTATGAAATGCTTTTCTTCACAAATTGCAACCCATGATAAAATAATCAACTGAGCCATATTCATCTATGGATGCAAGGTAACATGATGGATGAAAAGTGTCTAGGTCTGAGTCCACTATGCTACATGCTTTACCCTGAGAAAGGCTTTAAATATTTCAAAGTAAATTTTTATCTTCAAAGACTGAATTTATAAATCTTATATCATCCATCAATGTAAGAGCTTCCTTCTGAAAAACAATACTGTGGAAATCACTAGAGTTGCATGTATTTTTGCATATTTAAATTTATTTACATTGAAAATCTGATAACCTGATTTCAAGGCAATATATAACTTCTAGGAGATTGAATGTTTAATAAATATTGGAATTACTGAATTTATGGTTACATGAGAAAATATTTTATTCTCATGTCTTACATTCTATATTGTTCTTATAAAAATTTACAGTAAGTATATGTATGTTTATTTGATTACCAATCAAGAAAGAAAACAATAGGTTAGTCAGTACTGTGCAATCATTTTAGGTGCTACAATTATTGAGTTTGTATGCTATATTCTGATTTTAAAAGTAGTTGTTAGATAAATTAAACTGAAGCTAAGGTAATATATAATTACTTGTCAAAGAATTTTATAAAATTTCTGTGATCCTCAAAGGGTTTTTGTTATCTTCAACATTTGTTATTAGTACATTATGTAATTAGATGAAATATATATAACCAGTAAGATGGTTATATTGGCATTTAGAAAGTTATAATGTTAGACTGATGAGAATAATTACCTATTCCATGTCTAGATTAGAGTTCTAAAGCCAAAAAAGTTAAAGCTTTGGCATTTATCATGACTTCTACCTAATTGTAGTGAGATATCTGGTAGTGTAGGAAAGACACTGTGAAAAAAGATTTACTGGAAGAAAGTTCTACCAAGTGCTACCACATTTTAATTTAAAGCAATCATTTATTTCTTTTTGTTCATAATTTAATACTATTTCTTATTTTAGTTTTAATTTATTTAAGATATGGTCTTCCGTTTGAAAATTGAAACATTTTATTTATTTTGTCACTTTATATATCCATTCATATTAGTGTAGTAAGATTTCTTTTTCTCATTCTGAGTGCCCACCACTCAGCTCCCAAAGGAATCACACAGAGAATTAGGAATCTTAATTCTTATTTATGAATGTCAGGCCTTAGGTGGGCTTGTTGTTAGCCAGCTTTTCTTATCTTAAATTAACCCATCTACATTTTGCCTCTGAGATTTTACCTTTCACTATTTCCATAAATTTTACTTTTCTTCTTACTCTGTGTTTGGCTGGGTGGCTGGGTGGCTGGGTGGCTGGGTGGCTGGGTGGCTGGGTGGCTGAGTGGCTGGGTGGCTGGGTGGCTGGGTGGCTGGGTGGCTGGGTGGCTGGGTGGCTGCATGGTTGGAATGTTGGCCCTTGATATCCTCTCATTGTACCCTCCTTGCTTCTTGCTCCTTTTCTTCTTCTTTCTTCCTGTCTTTATTCTCTTCCTGCCAGCCCCACTTACCCTTGTTCCTGCCTTACTGTTGACCATTCAGCACTTTATTAGACCATCAGGTGTTTTAGACAAGCAATATGTCATAGCTTCACGGAGTTAAACAAATGCAGAATAAAGAAAAGTCACCACCTTTAATATTCTACCTCAGAGAAGTGTGTGTGTGTGCGTGTGTGTGTGTGTGTGTGTGTGTGTGTGTGTGTGTGTATTGTAAAAAGGTATGTGTGCATATGTATATGCACTTGCTCCTTAGCCACTGTCAACCTTTTTTCTCGTTTATTTTAGACGCAAGATCTCTTGATGGCCTGGAACTCACCTTAACCTAAAGTTGGCTTAACTCTGTTTCCCAATGCAGATTCTCTCAGGGTAGGCCACCATAGCTAGATTTCTTAGGTGACTTATGCACGATGGATGTAGGTACTTAGCATGCTCAATTACTGAGTTATAATTCAGCCCCAGGTCCTTTTCTGGGACATGGTCTCATGTATCCCAAGAGGCCCTGAACATACTTTGCAGAGTGGAAGGTGACCTTGAACTTCAGACCACCCAAATGCTGGTATGGGCATACACTATCTATGAGGTTGCTTTATTTTTGTTTTTGTTTTGTTGTTGTTGTTGTTGGTCTGTTTGTTTGTTTTTATTTTTTTTTTTCCAGTTCTAGGTGTTGAGTTCAGGGCCTCTTCATACAAGTTAGGCAAACACTACATCGAGTTACATCCTAGGGTTTTTCTTCTTATATTTTATTGAGATAAGATCTCTCTCTTCCTCTCTCTCTCTTCCTCTCTCTCTGTGTCTCTGTCTCTGTCAGTCTGTCTGTCTGTCCCTCTAGTGTGTGTGTGTGTCTGTGTGTGTGTGATTACCCTGAAAAAAAAATCACTATGAATCTGAGGATATCAGTGTTCTTGGATATTAACACATTCTATTGAGCCCTAAAATTGAAGGTACAAGGCACAACATATAGTTTATTGCTATTAGATACTAAACAATTCATTTTGTAAGTATTCAACTTGTTTGATCTCAATTCCTTCCTGGAACATAGGTATACAACAGAGATATTTTTTTAATTGTGTTTGTTTGTGGGTGTGTAGCTGTGGATGTGTGTTGCAAGTATGTGGGTATAAGTGTGTGAGTAAGGGTATGTTGGTATAGGTAGATGGATGAAGGGGTGTGGATATACCCATGGACTGTGTGTGTGTGCTCACGTGCACCCACGCACGCATGCGTGCTCGTGTGTATAGTACAGAAAAAAATAACTTGGGAATCACTTACCTCTTTTCAATTAGTGGGCTCAGAGTACAAATCCAGTTAGCCAATCAACTGAGTTTCTGCTTGACCTTCAAAAGTTAGATGTTTGATGCTATTTCAGTAAAATTTAGCTTTGTCATTCAAGTTATCAAGATTTTCCTTATGGCTCCAATTTTCATGCCTGATGAGATTTTTTTCCTTTGAGACATGTGTCTTGTATAATTTTTTTGCTTTGTTTGTTTAAGTCTAGTGCAGTCACAAGTGGATTTTAGTTCTCACATAAGTTGACATAGTTTTCTAATGCAGTATCTTTTCCTGATTGTTTCTATTTAAAACTTTACAAGATAGTACTGTATGCCCTTCTTCAATTCAATTATTTTTTTTTCATTTTTGATCTTAATTGCAGCTTGGGGGTGCACTTTCATATGAGGGAATCCCCACATTCCAAGATAAGTATGGCAACTTACTTCCTGAGCAGAGAATTGGGAGGATTAGAAAACATATTCTAGACATGCTTGTTTTTCTAGACTCTTCAGGCTCCACACTATTTGGCTTCTGCATGTATATTTTATGCCTACAGATATATATTGTTAAATAATTGATAGACCCACATACACTTTCTACAGAGCAATGCAATGTTCTCATTTGATCTACTTTGGTAGATTCACTCTCTGTCCAGTAAGTTAATGCAATGATGTGCATGGTAAATATTTAATAACATTAGCAGTATCAGAGTGTATTTTTCTTTAAAGAGTAATTAATTATGCCAATTTCCTGAAGATGAGATGCTAAAATGAAGCAAGTATCATTTGAAATTGGAACAACTAGTTGAAAGTACAGGGGTCCTTACATATACGTCCTGCAACAAAATGCCAACACGTGCATCTAATGAGGCAATAGAGCAGAACCTCAACATGATTCATTGGACAACACTTAAGAAATGAAATATATGTGATATGTTCACTGAGCCTGAATTAAACATCCACTTACCACACTCAATGAGTTAAGGATTTCTTGAGTTAAACATGACTATAATTGATACAAGATTTTTAAAAACCTATTATGTCCCCAAATTTTCTATAAACTTTAGTATCTATTTGTGTATAGACAGGGTATTGCTCTCAGGTGGAGAACAGATCTCAACAGCAATGCCATTTCTCAGGAGTGCCACCACCTTGTTTTTGTTGTTTGATTGTGTATGTGTGTTTTTTGAGACAGTCTCTCAATGGTCTGAAGCTTGATCAGGTGGCTGGGCTTGAGGACCAATGAGCTCCAGGGATCACACATGCTATTTCTACCTCCCTGACATTGGAATTACAAGTGCATATTACCATTGCAAGAACCAATAAGAGAAACATACATACAGATGGATATCCTCCATCAGTGAGTCTGGAAGAAGACACCATGTAGCTGCCAAGAAAGCAAGAAGCTCAGGCATTACTGGTAAGCCAAGACCATGTGGAGATGTACAGATGAATAGAAATGGTTTAAAAACTAAAATAGAGATAACCAAGAAGGAGCCCAGGCCAGAAGCCAAATAGTTTATACTTAATATAAGCCTCTGTGTGTTTATTTTGAACTAAGGAGCTGTGGTACTCGGCTGGATAGAAACATCTGTCAAAAATAAGCAGCCAAGTTCTACGCGGCTTTTGTGGTAGTATACTTAGATCTTTGTGAAATAGTTACTTATTACTGTCTACATGTAATAACACAATTTTAGTGTGCATTTGGTATTTAACCAAGTAAAGAGATGAAACACGTAACTCACAGAAATGGCTGGCTTCAGCAAAAATCCAAGCTTTAGCATGGTCCTCTTTGATGGTAGCTTTGAGTCAAGTATCTGTAGACAATCTTATTTTTCTATCCTATTGAAGATTAACTTTAAAAATTATATTTTAACAGAATAATAAAAATAGAATCATATTTCTTGGATAGTATTTTGTTTGTTGTTTTTCTCTCTGCACTTTACACAACATTAGTTATCCAGGAGAGGATCTTCAACTAAGAATATATATCTAATGTTTGCTTGGTGCCAGGTCTCTAGGACATTTTGTTTTTAATTAATGAATGATGTTGCAGGGTCCAGCTCAGTGGGGACAGAGCCATACCTGAGCAGGTGGTGGTATGGAGTATAAGAAAGCAGACTGAATAAGCCAGGAATAACAAACCTGTAAGCACGGCCTTTGTTCAATTCCTGTCTTGAGTTCATGCCATGACATCCCTTCATAATGGATTGAAATCTATAAAATTAAATAAACTCCACCCCATAGTTGCTTTTGTTTATGGTGTTTTATCACAGCAATGAAAATCAAACTAAGATATCATTTACTAAATTTCTTTATGGAAAGATGTATTCACTGAACTGATCTTGTTATTAAATTTAGAATTAAAATATTAAAACCAGGAACTCCTTTTATTATAGAATACCAAGCAGATTTTATACAAAAAAATGTATTTTTTAAATATTTTTTTCTTATTTTACATATTTATCCAATTTCCCTCCCATTCACCCATACCCTCCACAGACCTCCCCCCCCCCCTTCATCCCATCCTCCATCTACTCCCAGAGAGAGTGAAGCCTTCCAAGAAGAATTATCAAAATCTGTCAAATCATTTGGGGTAGGGCCTAGGCCCTCCTCTGTGTCTCTAGGCTAAGGAAGTATGCCACCACAGGAAATGGGCTCCTGAATTCTCTTCCTGCACTAGGGATACATCCTGGTTCTATTGTCAGTGGTACTATAGACTTCTGTTACAGCAGATTTTTCCCACCGGCTGCAGCCAGTCTTGCCGCCATGGTCCTACCGCCATGTGAGCCCCAAATAACACTCAGAGACTCTGTATTTGATACAATCCTGTTGACCGGTTACCATTATTGTTTATGGGCTAGCTCTTTCTTAATTATTAACCCATTTCTACTTATCTAAGTACTTCCACGTGGCTCATCTTATCCTGGAGCCATGGTGGGCGTCTTCCTTCCTCCATACTCAACATCTTGACTCCTCCTTCTATTTCCTCTTTCCTCCTCCTAGTCTCCTAGCCCCTCCTATCTAGTTTTCTATTGGCCACAGTGCTTTATTAACCAGTATGAGAAACATATTTACAGAATAACATCTCCCATCATCTCCTCTTTTCTGCCTAAAATAAAAGAAGGGGTTTAACCTTAACATAACAAACTATATCATACAACAGTTATCAAATAAGAATCACAGTAAACAATATTTAGTACATTAACATTTTGTAAGACTTAAAGAAAATATCATCTATCCTATCTTTGTGAGTCTAAAGTCCTATATATAACTTATCTTTAATCCTTATTAAGGAAAACTATAACCAAAACTATCTGTCTTCAATTCCTTCAAAGACCACAGAAGAATAATATATAAATTCTAGAAATGACAGAGACAACTCATTGCCTGGTCAGTCACCTGAAGTTCTTCTGTAATGTTCCATCTTCAGCCCATAGGCCATAGTGTGTTTCCAGACTCCTCAACAAGGCAAGAAACTTTAAACTGTCCACCTGTATTGGCAGTTTGTCAGTCACATTTCTCTGTATCCTGCACAATGTCTGGCAGGCAGCCTCTTCCATGAAGCAGAAACCCTGTAGCAATGTCCATCTTGCATCAGCAGTCACCTTTTTGTGGGTCCTGCATGTCCAGTTTCTACAGCATAAAGACAAACAGTCCAAACAATAACAGTATCTTCTCCATATTGTTAGTCTTGCCATGATGGAAGCAAACTCCATAATGTGTTTTTTCGATGTCTATCTTTCTTTCTGATGCAGGTGGTGGTACCGGGAGCAGTTGTGCCTCACTGTCAAGAAAAACCCTACACCATTTTAAATGCCATATTCTGTAGGTCTTTGAAAGGTTTGAAGAATGCCTATTCAACTCAAATACATCTCTGAATATCTAGAAATCCTAACTAACTTAACTATAAGTTTGACTATCACAGGTAATTCGTTATCTGTACTAAATTATACATTACATTTTCCAATGAGCTATATAAACACAATACCTAAACAAGAGTAGAAATGTACATATCACAAAATTGACCTTAAATTGTATCAATAAATGAAAATCCATTCCAAAGCAAAGTATTCATATCTATACCATAATTCCCTTTTTAACTTTAAAAAGATTGCTTGTGGTTATAGCCATTTATAACTAAGTCCATTTAAATGAAAACAAATATTTATAAACAATATTTTGGAATTTGGGCGTCGTTCTTTCCAAACTACTTCTTGCTAGTAGAGGGCGCTGTCATGGGGGTCCAAAGAAGATGCAGAAATCTTGCCTGTAGTTTGCAAGGCTTTGTCTCAACTGCTTTGAATGTTGGAACACCTGGGACACTGTTTCAGGGAGTCTGGCTTGATCAAACCTCATAAGTCTGGAAAGAATCCATAGCTTTTCATTTTCTGTGGAAACAAAAATAGAAATCCGTTTCCCCAGAAACTTGTCCTTAGGCTTAAATTTTGGAGTCAAAGCATTTTTAAAATATGTAAATTGTATTAATCTAGCAGCATTTCTTTTATCAGTAGTTATTTTCTCAGCAATCAAATAATTTAAAGACAACAGAAACGCGTATAGTATCCAAAATTTCTCTGTGTTTTCCATCTTTACGTGGCTTTTTTATTACTCTATTTCTTCTACTTCTATTTTTACATATTTTGAGACAGGGTTTCTCTGTGTAACTTTTATCTGTCCTGGAATTCATTGCATACCAGGTTTACTTTGAAATCACAGAGATATGCTTGTCTCTGTCTCCTGAGTGCTGGGATTAATGGCGTGCACCAACACATCCATCCATTCTATTTCCTTTTTTCTTTTTTAAACCATTGTATCCTGTTTCTTTTTCTCTCCCAAGCCAGCGTATTTTTTTAAAAACACAGGGTAAACCTTCATTGCAGCTCTGGTACACACCAATGAATTGTTAGCAGAGCTCTTAAAAAGCAAGGCGGTTTTTTGCTGCTTATGCTAATTTTGGAAACCTCCCTTAAAGGAGCTGTGCAAATCTCTGTCTACAGCAAAACAAAACCAACCGAGAAAATGCTGCTCCTAAGAAGTCTTGCTAGTCTCTGTTCCTTTCTTTCTAAAAACTATTTTTTAAGCTTTTGTTAAGTTTTAAGTGAAAGTTCTCAGTTCCACTTCTGACACCATTATGTTACGGCAGGCTTTTCCCCCGCTGCGTGTGGTCAGTGCCACAGAAGCAGACACAGTGAATATCCCACTACAGACTTCCTAGGCCTCCTAACAAAGATCAACGTGCAGGGGCTATGGGTCAGTCATAAGCTGGTTCTCCAGCTACCAGTCTAGGGTCCATGAGCTCTCACTCATTCAGGTTAGCTGTTTCTGTGGTTACTCCAGTCTGGTCTTGGCCTCTTTGCTCATCACTACTCCCTCTCTGCAACTGGTTTCCAGGAGTTTGGCCCAGTGTTTAACTGTGTCTTCTTCTGCTTCTATCAGCTACTGTATAAGGACTCTAGGATGGCATATAATGTAGTCATCAATCTCAATATTTGGATGGGTATTAAAGGTCGTCTCTCCATTATTGCTTAGATTGTTAGTTAAGGTCATTATTGTAGGTCTTTGAACATTTCCCTAGTGACATATTTCTCTTTAAACCTGTAATGGCTCCGTCTATTATGATATCTCTTTTCTTGTTCTTTTCTATTCTTCCCCTGACTTAATCTTCCTGCTCCTCCATGTTCTCTTCTTCCCTATTCATCTATCCTTCTCTTTCTCCTAACTCCTTCTCCCCACCCCCTGCCTGCTCTCAATTTGCATAGATCTTTTCCCTTTCCACTTCTATGAGGTAACATGTATGTCTCTCTTAGGGTACTCCTGTTTTCCTACCTTCTCTAGCAGTGTGGATTGTAGACTGGTGATCCTTTGCTCAATGTGTAGAATTTATATATGAGTGAGTATATACCATGTTCATCTTTCTGTGACTGGGTTACCTCACTTGGGATGGTTTCTTCCAATCCCATCCATTTGCCTGCAAATTTCAAGATTCTATTGTCCCCCCCCCCGTGTACTTCTCCATTGTGTATATGTATGACATTTTCTCCATCCATTCTTCAGTTGTGGAGCAACTAGGTTGCTTCCAGTTTCTAGCTATTACAAATAATGCTGCTATAAACATCGTCGAACCAATATCCTTGTTGTACCAATGTGAATCTTTTTGGTATATGCCTAAGTGTGGAATTGCTGGATCTTGTGGTGTCCTTTGCCTTACAGAGGCGTCCCAGTTTCAATTTATTCTCAATTTATTAATTGTCAATCTCAATGTCTATGCTACTGGTGTTATATTCAGGAAGCAGTTTCCTCTACCAAGTAGTTCAAGGGTACCTCCCACTTTCTCTTCTAAGAGACTCAGGGTGGCTGGATTTATGTTGAGTTCTTTGATCCATTTGAACATAAGTTTTGTGCATGATGATAGATATGAATCTATCTGCATTCTTCTACAGGTCAGCACCAGCATCCAGCTGTGCCAGCACCACTTGTTGAAAGTGTTTTCTTTTTTCCACTGTATAATTTTATCTGCTTTGTCAAAATTCAGCTGTTCATAGGGGTGCAGGTTAATATAAGTGTTTTCAATTTAATTCCATTGGTCTATCTGTCTATTTTTGTACCAAAACACAGCTGTTTTCAGGACTATAGCTGTACAGTAGAGCTTAAAGTCAGGGACGGTGATGCCTCCAGAAGTTTCATTTTTTGTACAGGGTTGTTTTGGCTCTCCTGGATCTTTTGTTTTTCCATATAAAGTTGAGTATTGTTTTCTTGGATTCAATTTGCCAGTATTTTATGAAGTAATTTTGTAACAATGTTAATGAGGGATATTGGTCTGTAGTTCTCTTTCTTGGCTGTGTCTTGTGGGCTTTGGGTACCAAGGTAATTACAGACTTATAAACAGAGTTTGGCAAAGAACCTTCTGCTTCTTTTGTGTGGAACAGTTTTAGGAGTATTGGTATTAGCTATTCTTTGAATTTCTGGTAGAATTCTGCACTGAAGCCATCTGGCCCTGGGCTTTTTTTTTTTTTTTTGGTTGAGAGAATTTTCATGACTGCTTCTATTTCATAGAGGTTTATATGTCTATTTAAATTGCTTATCTGTTCTTGATTTAAATTTGATAAGTAATATCTATCCAGAAATTTTACCATTTCCTTCCTTTGGATTTTTGAATTTTGTGGTGTGCAGGTTTTCAAAGTATGACCTAAAGAGTCTCTGGATTTCCTTAGTGTCAGTTGTTATGTCCCCTTTTCATTTTAATTTTGCTAATTTGCATGTTCTCTCTCTCTGTATTTTGGTTAGTTTGGAAGAAGGTTTGTCTATCTTGTTAATTTTCTTGAATAACCATATCTCTGTTACATTGATTCTTTTTATTTTTCCTGGTTTATACTTTATTGATTTCATCCCTCAATTTGCTTATTTCCTGGCATCTATTCCTCTGGGGTTAGTTTGCTTCTTTTTGTTTTAGAACATTCATTTGTGTTCTTGATTTTCTAAGGTGACTATCCTCCATATTCTTCATGTGGGCACTTAATGCAATGAACTTTCCTCAGAGCCATTACTCTCAAAGTGTCCCATGAGTTTCGATATACTTTGTCTTCATTCTAGTTGAATTCCAGGAATTCTTTAATTTTTTTCTTTATTTCTTTCTTGACCCAAAAATGGTACCATTGTGCATTGTTCAATTTCCATGAGTTTGTAAAGTTTCTGCAATTTGTATTGTTATTAAACAGCAGAAAGGAGATATGTAAGCAACTTGTTACATCAGCCAATTGATCACCAAAACTCATTTATCTGATCTAATTAACTAGACATGTGTCCCTGTTTTCTGCCAAATATCCATTTGCACATCTCCCAAATTTTCTTTCTATTTTTTTAGAAACTATTTTACATATCAATCTTAGTTCCCTGTCCCTCCAATACTCATATTCTCCCCACAGATACCTCTATCTTCCCCCATGCACTCCCCAGGGAGGGTGAGGCTTTCCATGGGAGATCATCTAAGTATGCTATATCATTTTGGATATTTTTCAAGTTTTGTCAAGAAGTGCAACCTTTCTCGACAGAGAAGGATATATAAGTAGCCCTCTCCTTTTGCTGTAAACTTCAAGTAAGCTCATCATATGAGAAAGGGCTAAATATGTGTACTTTCACTGATTAACTTATCAGTGATTGTAGCCTAAATAATAGTAATAGCTCATATTCTCCATGAATTTAAAATATTTGATATATATAGCCTATATTTAAACATATATTTTAATATATACAAATATATGCTATATATTCACTACTTCTCAGTGATTACTCCTGCCTTCTCTGATTAGGCTACTTAATTTATACTTTACTGACAAGAAGATCCAAAAATCTGGTCTCAAGTGAAAACTTCTTTGGCCACTAGAAAATAATTGTCAATTCTCTTGTTGCATTTTATCATCTGTCTCCTATACCTAATTCTTCAATGTTCATTGCATCAGCACCACACAGAAATCAATGCCATCAGAAGCCATTTGCAAAATAGGTGCAGGGGAGAAAGGTATAGCACAATTGGTTAAATACAGAGCACATACCTTTCTTTTATGATTTGATACACCTCAGTTTTTCTTGACCCTACACTATTACTAGATTGCTAAGTGTGCTCAGGTTCTTGACAAATTTGTCATGATTTGGGCCTATGCTTAAAATCTTATGAAGGGGTTTTAGTACATCTAATATTATTTGTGACTGACAAGTCGTATTTTTACATTGGTGCTGGACAGAATGATGTTTAGTTGCCTGTGAATTTTATGAATGATTATGTTAGCATCACTGTGAACTCACTTATTATTTTTGTATGGTGCACTTCAAATTATTTTTAAATTATTTTGAAATATACCATATGTTTTAATTGACTTTAGTGATTATACAAAAAATTTTAAAACTCACTCCTGTTTTCTAGGTAAAATTTATACACTTGGAATCATGATTATTTTATTTCTTCTTTCCTTCCATTTTTTTCTTCTTTTATTTCTTCTCTCAATTCATTTTTCTGTGCAGGGGTGTTTTTACTATATGTATGTCTATGTATCATATGCATCTATAGCACTTGTAGAGGCCAGAAGGTGCAACATATCTCTTGGAACTGGAGTTATAGATTGTTGTGAACTGCCATGTGGATACTGAGGACTGAATCTGGGTATCTAGAAAAACATTTAGTACTCTTATCTGTCAAGCCTGCCTTCATGCTCTTGATCACTTTCCACCTCCATGCATATCTACTTCATTCTGTTTAACTTAACTAAATGTTTTGTTTGCTCCTGAGAGATTCAACCTGAATAATTCAGCTTTTTTGTTGTTGTTGCTATAGCAACATAACAATGAAAATGACTCATAGAAACAGCTAAAGAAAGGAAAATTTTATTTTAGCTTGAACTTTCAGAAGGTGTAATCTGAAGACACTTGGCACCATGTTTCTGATCTGTAGCAAAGAACAATGTCATGGAAGTAGGTGCAAGTGGCAAAAAGTTTTCTTTCATCTCATGACATATAGAGAACAGAGGAAGCACTATATCAAGAATTCATCCAGGGTAGGACATAAATCGTAAGGTCATGTGAGGTTTAGCTAAATCTTCTTAATCTATTAATGGTGTAGACTCAAAGAATTTCACTTTTAGAGTAGCAAATGAAGGCTGATGTGATAAAAAAAAACATTCCAAAAGCAATTTTCTGTCACTAAGAAATTATACTACAAAGCCAACACTTTATTCCTTCTATGCATAAGGTTTTAAGTACTTCCAAGAAATTTAACTTTTGATTCTTCATATGAAAAATAAACAACTCCAATAGCATCTCTGTTTAAAAGCAGTCCTTGATCTAGACTGCCATCTGGTCTTTCTTGTGTAAAAGATGGAATTATTCAACCACTACCTAAACCCCTTTACCAAGAAGGGTATTCCCCACTTGTCTCCTCAGCATGTGCTAGATTCATGCTGCCTCCTATCCCATCATTTCCAAACCTTCCCTGTGTTCTGTACCCCCAATGTTCTTTTTTTTCCCCATTGACTCTGCTACACTGCCTCGGGTCCTGGAGTATTGCCTTTCCCTCACAAACCCATGTGTGTAAACCTGCTGATTAACCTGCCTGCCTCAATGCAACTCAAACTTTGCTGGTCTTCCTCTCTTTCCTCCCCTTTTTGGGAGTACAATCCTTCACTAGAAGCTTTGCCAGTGTTCTCTTATCTCGATTTACACCACAGGTTGTCACCAAAGAATCTTCATAAAACAGAAGAGTACACATTCCTTCCAGCTGAAAACCACTAAGAAGCTAGCAGATTATAAATGAAATAGGCTATATTTCTCTTAAAGTTTGCACCCCACAAATTAGAAATATAAGGATAAATATTCCCATAATATGTCATTATTTATAAATCAGTTGTGCACTGTTTCTTATGTGTGTTAGAGATCCATAGCCAAGCAATTTCCAGAGCTCAAGAATTCCTGTGAAAGAGAGAGAGGAAGAAGGCTTCAAGCACCAGGATCAGGGCCTGTTCCTGGTGCTTGAACTGTCGTTTGGGAACCTAGTCCTCAAGCTGTGTTGCCTTACTCAACCATGATGCAGGGAAGAGTTTAGCCTTGTCTCAACTTGATGTATCATACTGTGTTGACTCCCATGCAAGATTTGCCCCTTTCTGAACAGAGACAAGGAGAATGGATGGGGAGCAATATAAGAGGGAGGTGGAGGGAAGGAGTGGGAGGAGGGGAGGGAGAAAAAACTGTGGTCAGTATGTAAATGAAAAATAAATAAACAAAAACTCATATGTAAAAATATAAATAGATTGCATAAATATATAGTGAATTATTTCTTCCTGTGCATTGCCATTGAATCCTGGCTTTCTCTTAAAGATTGTGTTACATGTGACTTATAGTTTATGTTTGACACTGAAAGGTTACAGGCAATTTTAGCATTTGGTTTAAAGTTGGATTTAATATATATTGGGATTAGAATATACATGTAAATATATACATGTATATGTTTATATGATATATTTAATAATTGCATACAATCCATGGAGTTGATATAAATATATATGTATATATGTTTATGTATAAATATACATGTTTACAGATTAACAAAAATAATTTTAAAAAATTATGAATATTGGAGGGAGAAAGAGGACATGGGAGGAATTGGAGTGGAAGAGGAAGGACGTATAAAAATGCAGTGCTCACATAAGAAGTTTTAAAACACTAAAAAGTTTTAAATGTTTCTAGCATTATATACATATTAAAAACCTAAATGTGAAGTCAGTCAATTCACCTAATCATATACTTTATTTTATTTTTATTTGACATATCAATTCCTATTCCCTTTCCTTCCCTTCCTCCCTCCCTCCCTCTTTCCCTCTCTCCCACCCTCTCATGTCCCCCAATTTCCTCCCCTCCCATCCCCCCCTCCACATATAGGGTCATGCCTTCCAGGAGGGGTCATCTAAATCTGTCAAGTCATTTGGAGTAGGGACTAGGCCTTCTCTCCTGTTTCTAGGTTAAGGGAGTATCCTTCCATGTGGGATGTGCCCCCAAAGTCATTTTGTGCACCAGGGATAGATCCTGGTTCCACTTTCAGAGGTCCCTTAGACTTCCCAGGCCTTCTAGCTGAGACCCATGCTGAGGAGGTCTGAGTCAATCCCATGCTGTATTCCCAGCTATCAGTCTGGGTGCCCATTAGCTCCTCCTTGCTCAGGTTAGTTGCTTCTATGTGTTTCTGCAGCCTGGTCTTGTCCTTTCTTTCTGCATCTGGATTCCAGTTTATCTCAGTGTTTAGTTGTGGGTGTTTGCTTCTGTTTTTATTAGCTACTAGATAAGGGATCTATGGTGGTGGATAAGTTAGTTGTCAATCTCATTATCAGGGAAGGGCATTTATGTTAGCCTTTCCACTGCTGTTCAAATTGTTAGTTGGGGTCAGTCTTGTAGGTCTCTGGACATTTCTCTAGGTTTATATTTATCAAAAATTAAAACAAAAACCCAAAAATTCTTTGCAATTCAACTTGATGGCATGGATTCTTATTGTGTCTTGGTTTTCTATAAAACATGTGCTGACATGAATTATTATTGCTAACCTTTCAGTGGTTTAAATCTCTTGAGTTAGGGATTCTGGAGGACTAGAAGTGCATTCTCATGGGTTTCTTGATCCCATTTCTTTTATCTATGTGCTTACTGTTTAAGTGTCCCTATAGATGACAAATAAGCCCTTTCAACCCCCATGCCAGCTATGATCCATGGAAAGCACACAGTAGTTTCATAGTTTGTGAACTGATGTTACTACAACATCTGAAAATGCCCCTAGGAGGAAAATAAACAAACAAAAAACAAGGAAGCCATGTCAAGACAGAGGTAAGACCTCACCATTCTGTTTCTTACAACTTTACTTTAAGAATGAAAAGTGTGTTCATTAAGCACCAAAATAAAATGCAGTTGGGAAAATACCATTAAGATGGTAAAACTTTGATATATTTTATTCACATTTTTTACTATCTCTCTTCCTACTTCCCACACTCAATTCTCTCTCTCTCTCTCTCTCTCTCTCTCTCTCTCTCTGTCTCTCTGTCTCTTTCTCTCCCTCTTTCTCTCTCTGTCTCTCTCTTGTCTCTCTCTTTCTCTCTCTGTCTCTCTCTCTGTCTCTCTGTGTGTGTGTGTGTGTGTGTCTGTGTGTGTGTGTGTGTGTGTGTATGTGTGTGTGTGTGTGTGTGTGTATACACATGCAACAGTACATGTTTACAGATCAGAGCACAAAATAGTTCTTCTGTTCCACCATGAAGGTACCTTGGGTCAAACTCAGGACATTGAGTGGCTTGATGTTTTACTCACTGAGCAAACTGATAAGCCAATATGAAATTATGTTTTTTTGTTTTGTTTTGTTTTTGTTTTGTATTTTGGTGAAACTATGACTAAATGAGCTTATATCTGAATTATTTACTTCCCTTCATGGATTATATTCACTTCTTCCTTTGCCAAATTTCTCCAATGAACAGGTCTTTATGCTTAGTCTGCAGAACCTGAGGACATGCTGCTATTTCACCTTCATTTCATCTCTAGCTTCTATCATCTGAGGTCCTCAGTATGTCATCCAAGCTGTGTTGTAAGCCATATTTAATTTTCTCAGACATCATGAAGATACTAATACTAATAGCAATAAGCTCAAGGAGGGTATTTTCCACCCAGGTCAGTACAACAACACTCTAATTCTAGCAGCTAAGAGAAAACCTTGTTCTTCATGACTTTTCAGGAAGGCTTGGCATTTGTCTAATCATCACATTGGTTTTTTTGCTTGGGGGAATATTTGATACTCAGCAGATGAAAGCTGTAAGGAAAGACCAAAGAGGGTATGAGTACTAAAAGTGAGAAAATGAGGGTGGGTTAAAAGCACAACCAACCAAGTGTGATCTACTTTGAGGAGGTATCAACATATAAATAAGGCTACAAAGTCGAACACAATTGTAATCAACACAAAACACTTTCCAGAGGTGGTATTTGTATAGAGTTAATCAATGGAAGCCCAGGATGATATGAGAATTGTAGGATGGAGAAACTCTGGCTATATTCAATGATAGACAGGCACAATAAAGTAAAATGTGATAAAGATCTTAAAGGATGGGTTCACGTTCAGTAAATGGACCTGAAGGATGAGAAGGTGTTTAACACACAAAGATGCATGTGAGGTGTTTGGCTGGGGTTATAAAAGGGTTGAGTGTTATTAAGCAGAATAGGTAAGACTGAGAAAGACAGGTCTGTCTAAATTGCACTAGCCTCTGTATTCAAGCAAGTGAAAGTAGGGCAGCATGCAGTGAGAGTTGGTAGGAGTCTGGGAATGTGTTTTAGCACAGGAGTAACAGGATCAGATCTTTAGCACTGCTGACAGTATTCTGCTAAAAGCAGAATTTTACAGTGTTGAGAAATGTTGAGGTTTCATGTTTATATGAAAGTCTCCTTCCTAAGGGCTGTGAAGAAATTCCTACTGAGGTGTAGTACGAATGCATTACACTGTGCCCCAGAGTCAGGAAGAAGGCCCATTAAGGGGTTTTATTCAAGATCCTCTGTCTATAATGAGTGAGATGGTGTGTTATCTCTGTCTAGATGCTTTAGGATGACTGATGGTGCTGAGGCATCTAATTTAAACTTACTCGGATTTATCTGGCCTGAGGGAGTTGCTGAAATATTTTAACAGGCAAGGTGGGGATTAACTATTAAAAAGTGATAGGAAAATCAGTCAGGTGTCTGGCCTGAAAGGCAGCCGGGGCATCAAGCAGGCGAAGAGAAAAACACCAGCAAAGACTCATGGGATGAATTACTTAAGGTTCTGTCCTTCCTTTGGTCTAACCATAAAGGCTAAGTCTATCCCATCTTCGGGCTCTGAACAAGTCATTGCAGAGGTCAATGAACAAAACACTGTGCTTTGACAGCTTTTATCTCAAGTCTCCTCCCAGTGGCCCTTTCTTAAGTTTTGGGCACTGAATACTGGAAATGAAAGATACCAATCTTGCCAAGGCCTGTTCAGGGCTGATGGGAAATCTCTGAACTGACTATTCATTATCTACTTATTTCCAGCTTGATTGATGCCAGTTTCAACTTCAATGTCTTCTAACATCTTGCCCCTTGCCTTTTACTGCATCTGCTTTTCTGGCTGAGAGCTCCAGTAAGTATGATTGTGGTCCTTCTATCTACCTTGATTTCTCAAAAAAGGAAACTCAGCATCTAATTCAGGCCTTCCTCCTACTGGAGAGATTTTTTTTCAGTGAGCACTGCAGTTGTAGAATTATAAAGATATGCATTCATGTGTGTGCTAGTGTATCTGTAGGTACTGGCACATATTCATTTGTGTGCACACACATGTGGTGGCCAGAGGACAACCTTGAGCATCCTTCCTCAGGAGTGTCCCTCCTTTGTATTTTAAGAACAGAGTCTCTCACATTGCTGGGGGCTTACCAAACAGGCTATTGTAGTTGGCTGGTGAACCTCAGAGACCTACCTGTCTTTATCTCTCCAGGTCCATCATAAGCACATAAAAATCAACCTAGATTCGTGGGGGTGAGAATTCTAGAAGTCTCACTCAGGTATTCATTCTTGCAAGACCTTCATTTTACAAACTAAATTATCTTCCCAGAGTAGAACTCCACATTTTTGACAAAACTTTTAACTAATCTAAAATGAGACATGAATAGATAAACTGCCAGAGATAGAAAGTTATCCAAAACTACTATTTCTATTTTGTTTACTATTATTTTGAGTGCCTAACAGATGACTCCTTACAAAGAAACAATTTGACATACATTTATTGAAAAGTCAACAATGTGCTTACATTTCATCAATAAATAATTTTACAATTTGCCTATGCAAAAGAGAAAAGTCACAACAGACTCAACAGGTAAGCAATTTAAAAGGACACTGGGACTGCAAAGTTTCCAGCAAGCCCACAGGCTATGTGTTTAGGGATCCTGGCCTGAGAGTCAATGCAACTGCCGACCTGCTATGTATAACTATTGATGCTCTGGTACAATATGAGAAGAAAGTGCCAGCCAATTAGAAATAATAAGTTCAGGGCAAACACAATGCCATGAGCATGGCTCATGTAAAATAAACTATAGGAATTAACATCATCTCCATAAGAAAACTGCAAAAAACATTGGTGTGTTTCTTCATCAGAAAATGGTATGTGTTGTTGTTTTGCAGCTGCTATGGCCTAAGAAACACAAACACGAGATTGAGCGCCCACATGGAGTTTATTGAGAGAGGGGAGAGGAAAGGGGGGGTAGCTGGTGGCCAACCGAAAGCGGGGAGAGAGAGAGAGAAAGGGGGGGCAGAAAGAGCGAGAGAGGGAAGCAAGAGAGAGGGGCAAGAGAAACAAGAGAGAGAGGTGCGCTTGGCGTGCTTGCTTTAAAAGGGGAGCCTGAGCATGCGTAACCCAGTCTCTGCGGCCAGGTAGCTTGGGCAGTGGGGCTTGCATAACCCAGTCTCCACCCAGCCAGGTAAGGCCTGACATAGTGATTACATGTCCTACCCATCAGAGGCGGGGCCCACAGACTGCCGAGCCTCAACAGTATGAATATCTGACTTTACGAACTTTGGGTAACTGTTGTCGACAATGGACACAGAAGCAATGTAACACTCACTGGCAAAAAGAAAAAAAGTATTATATGAAGTAATAACATAGTGATGAATAAATTTATATATACACATTGCAGGCTGAGCTCTGGGAGTCAAGTCAAAGAGAAGGAAAAGGAATTATATGAGCAAGGGAGCAGGGATGTGGCAAGATCATGATCAAGGAAACCCAGAGACAGCTGACAGGAGCACATGGAAGCTCACTGATTCTAGACTAGCAAATTGGGATCCCTGCATTGGATCAAACTAGATTCTCTGCATGTGAACTACATTTGCATAGCCTGGTCTGTTTGTGGGACTGCTGGCAATGGGACCAGTGTCTTTCTTTTATGCTTGAGCTGGCTTTTTCGAGTCCATTTCCTCTGTTGGAATGCCTTGCTCAGCCTCAATCCAGTGGGGAGGGACTTTGTCTCTGAATGTGTTGACTTTGTTGACTCCTCACGGGAGGTTTTTGCCTTTCTAAAGAGTGGATGGGAGAGAGTTGTGAGGAAGTATGGGAACAGGAGGATGGGAAGAAGGAGGAAGTGTGGCTGATATGTAAAAGGAATAAATTTTTTTTTAAAAAATCCAGCATTTAAAAAACTCTTTTTGTTCTGTAGAGACTGGGTGTGGTACCTGTTTATGCCTGAGAAAGAGGTCTGCTACATGCCATCCTTCAAACAAACTAATCACATCCTCTTGGGGTGGAAGGACACCTTTTTACCTTGTTACTTCAAAGTCTGTCTCCTATTGCCCCTGAACCACCAATTTGTTCTGTTCAACCTCCTGTGTGTATTATTCTATGGTAGGCAGCCTCCTCACATCCTGAGCTCTGAGTCTATGTGACTAGTACATTGACTGAATCATGTCAGAGTCACAGAACAGGCACATAGTCTTTCTTCTAATACTGAACAGAGACCATCAAAAGTATCAAAAGAGTCTAATGGTTTCACATAAAATTCTATTATTAATTATTCTCAGTACACTATCCACATGAATATTATAAATCTTCAATTTAGAAAATAAAAAAATAAACTCTGCAGACTATAGCACTGAGGCTGATTAATGTAACCTTCTGTAGACTTAAACTTCAAATATTGACAATGCTATGGTGCTTATGTCCACCCAAGAGATTAATAAAATACTGCAGTTTAAAAAGAACTTTCTATAGCATTAAAACAAATGAGCAGATTATCACACGATTTGTAAGTTATCATCTTCACAGACTATTGGGTCAGCTGACATAAAACTTCAGCTTCTGCAAAAATCTTGTCAATATATATGCATATAGGTATTATATGGGTGTATATATATTTATATGGATTTTGATATATATGACAATTAATATACATATATACATGAATGAATTTGAATAAGAAGATAGTTTTGAGTAAGACTCTAGTTAGACAATTTTGTATATCTGCTTCCTGTATTGAGCTGATGTTCAACTGAGGGAATGTTGAAGTTATAAACTAGAGAATTCTAGGGAAACTGGAGGGATGATAGACTTCTATGGTTGTTTATGGTATCCACATATACTATGTCATCTTAATGATTAAGATCATATAAAGTGGATCTCTGCATCTACTTCCATTAGTTACTGGATGAAGTTTCTATGATAACAGTTAGGGAAGTCCCCAATCTGATTACAGAGAAAGGCCAGTTCAGGCACCCTCTCCACTATTGCTAGGAGTGTTAACTGTGGACATACTTGTGGATTCCAAGGAATTTCCCAAGCACCAAATTTCTCTTTAACCCCATTATGGATCCCTCTATTGAAACATCACTTTCATTGTTCAGATACCCACATTGATATTAGTTGTTGCATAATATGTAGAGCTACACAAGCTTCGTCATCATTATGTCATCGCTCTCACCATGACATGTTCCCTGCCGTTTTTCAGATGCACCAGAACGTCACTACCAGAAGCCAAGCAGACACTGGCTATACATTGAATTTCTCAGTGTCTACACCTGTAATAATGCATTTCTTTTGTAAATTTCCCACCTCTGGTATTCAGTTATAGCTACAGAAAACAGAGCAAACCAGAAGCTATATTGACATTATGACATCATGCACCATTAAGGATGTGCTTAAAAATAATTATTGTGTACAAAGCAGTTTCTGTTCTGCTAGGAGCTCCCCTACCAAAAAAAAAAAAAAAAAAACACACACAAGAAGACTTTTCCACAGCATTACTATGTCTTGTCATAAGACAAGTTTGTTGATTTCATGAAGTATTGCATATAAATGATAGGGTGTTGATATGAGTAGACAAAATATATTTTACTTTTACTTAATATTCAGTAAGAAAGATGAATTCCCAAATATTCATATTTCTTGTGAGTTGCTTAAAATGTTCTCATGAGCATTCTGGTTTATCAGAATAGTTAATAGAGTAACAACTATTCTCTACTCCTACCTATCCTCTCTTCCTGGGTTATTTTGCATCCAGACTCCTCCAGGTATCATTCCTTCTGTCAGCTACCTCAATATCATCTTTCTGAGTATTTCTAGCTTCTACTGTGTGGATGAGCAGTATATAGGTCATTCTGTAATGCAAAGGCCTCCCTCATAGGCATGTGCTATGTGGCAATAAGGAAAGAAACTACTTTTCTAGATTCATTTATTTAGACTTATTTTAATGTGTATCATGAACTTTGTCACAAAGTAGCTCTAGTGCTTGCTTTGATTTCTGGAAAGAATAAATGCTACCTTTGTTTTTTCCCTTTATATTAAAAAACTGAAACAGAACTGACCCCCTTGTGGGCATCTACTTGACTTATAAGATTCAGTACCTCTGTTTCTTTGTTCATTTTATTTTAATTCCATCCCTCCTTCTCCCACCTCCAACTCATCCCATATCATTCTATACATTTTCATATTCATGACTTTTCCTTCAATTATTATGTATGTATATATATATATGTGTGTGTGTGTACATATATATATATATATATATATATATATATATTTTCTGAAAAACACTGATTCTTACTCTTGCAGTAGCCATCACTTTCTACCTTTAAAACATAATGCACACTTATTACTGCAGAAATAGAAAAAAAAAAGCTACAGGAAGGATTCCTGGCTTCTGCAATCTAACCAAGTTTTTTTCCTGAAAAAAAAATATGTACCTTACATTTAGTCAAATCTACTTTTGGGCACATAGTACTAGATTCTCTGACAAGAATATTACATATCTAAGAGCAATTACCCCAACCAAGATTTAAAAATAACCCATCTTAACCCCATTCATTGTTCCTTTATTTTTAAAATACCACCCAAGTTTTTTCCTTGACAACCACTAGTCTATATCTTGTTCCTAAATTTTTTTTGAAAATGTTGAATGATGACATCCTGCTTTTCAAAAAGCAAAGCATATTTTCATGATGATGAGGGTGAACTGAACATCTATTTGCTCAGATGTTTTCAGTTCATGCAGAGTTATTGATAACATCAATATTTACTTTCAAAAGTGACCTAGGCTATGTGATAGAGTACTTATCTCTTGATAGTAAAATGCAAGAACACACACACAGACACACAGAGACAGACACATACACACACACACAGACACTCATTCAAAAAAACTGATTTAAAGCCATGTGTCAGAATGAACGTCCACACTTTGCCCAATAATCTCCTAATCCTTCCACCTGAATCAACTTCATCATTATAAGCAGCAGTAGCCACAGCAACAGCAGTAACATTGCAAAAAAATTTGAGAATACTTTAATATTTGCATTTTGAATTCAGTTATATTTATCCAGTTATTTCACATATTTCTGTATTTGACTTCAGCTTGAAACTCAGATGTAGGTCCCATTATTATGGAGAATTAGCTATTGATAATGTGCTTAAAATGGACTGTGAATTTTTGCACAAGTTCTAATCATTTTGCTACATCACCACTATATTTTTCCTATTGAATATATATTGAATAAATACATTCACTTTATACATTAAAAGGCATTGCTGCAAATGCTAACATTGATGATGTACGAATATCCACAGTGTTTGTCACAGGAACTTTTCTAACCTAAACCGGTGTCAATAGTTGGTTTATGAAAAACTATAATTTAGAGTTCAAAATGAAGATAAAAGACAATGGCTTTCTTATACCTAAGACACATTATTTCTTAAGGCAGTTGTATATCAATGATGACATTAATGTCACTTTAAATGAGGATAGAGATATATTTTGATTACAAATATACTGCTTCTGGCCTCAGATTGTGACGTTTCATCTGTCAAGTGGGAATAGTGCTGTAATGATAATACTTGTTCAATTGAAATATATTAAAGCATGTAGTGGGTTAACACAGTACCTTGCACATACTAATGTTGTTTTTCAAGTTATAATTAAATTAAACAAGAGTTTTTATTAGCTTCTTTTTAGAGTTTATTGGTACTTGGGGTGATATAAACAGAAATGATCTGTTGAATAAGGCTTAGTGAAATATAGCAATTCCTTTTTTATTTTGTCTAATGGAAGCTAGCTCTTTTAAACTTCCCCTTCATTTAGAAGCATACAGAGTGGACATAAAATTACCTGGCTATGTACTCTGGCATAAGCAGCTAAGTTCCTATATAAAGAACACTCTTATATTTCCAACGTCTACAGTAAATATACTGTTAGAGGCCACATATAATTCATCTTTGTTTAAGAATTAATCATCAATTATGAATCCAACAGACAATATGAAATATAAAATATATTCCATCTCTCCTTATATTGTTAAATATATTCATAACTTGGGGGACATGGGGCTTTATTTATAATTCAGAGGTTAATCAGCACTCCGCATTAACAAATACCAGCATGTACAGGTAAAGATTAAGGGACTTTAGTTCTCCAGCCCACCCACCCACTGTCTTTTGCTTTGACTTCTTTCTTAATACCACAAACACCCTGAGTGTTGTCTTCTACTGTGAGTGGCATCCTGCCTGTCACTTAATGCTTCACTCAAGTAGCTCATAGCCCTTTGTCAACATAAACTCATAAAATGCAGACAGAGAAGGCAGTATCAGCCTTTAAGAGGAAAAACCAAGAGAAGAGTATATAGTCACCACAGAAATGGTCATAAATTTATTTCTTGTGTATCTTTATGGAGAATTCTAACAACACAAAGATCCTCTGATGGAAGATGTTATTCTGTAAATATGTTTCTCATACTGGTTAATAAATAAAGCACTGTTGGGCCAATGGAAAAGCAAGATAGGCAGAGCTAGGAGACAAGGAGGAAAGAGGAAGTAGTTAGGTGGAGTCAGCACGTAGAGCATGGAGAAAAGCAAGATCCCGGCCCGCAGCTCAGATAAGATGACCACGTGGAAATATTTAGATAATTAGAAATTGGTTAATAATTAAGACAGAGCTAGCCCATAAACAATAATAGTAACTGGCCAACAGGATTGTATCAAATACAAAGTCTCTGAGTGTTATTGGGGGCTGGCGTGGTAAAGGGTCGGCGGGACGGGTGGTCTTGGCGGCTGGGAAAACGGGTTCCTAACACAATGGTGTCAGAAGTGGGATTGAGAACTTTCACTTAAAACTTAACAAAAGCTTAAAAAATAGTTTTTAGAAATAAAGGAACAGAGACTAACAAGACTTCTGGGTAGCAGCATTTTCTCGGTACTGCTCTTATGGACTGTTTGACTTTATACTGTAGAAACTGGACATGCAGGACCCACAAAAAGGTGACTGCTGATGCAAGATGGACAATGCTACAGGATTTCTGCTTCATGGAAGAGTCTGCCAAACAGTCTACAAGGCACAGAGAAAAATGACTGACAAACTGTCAATACGGATGGACAGTTTAACGTTTCCTGCTTTGCTGAGAGGTCTGCCAGACACACTATGGCCTATGGGCTGAAGATGGAACTTTACAGAAGAACTTCAGGTGACTGACCAGGCAGTAAGTTGTCTCTGTCATTTCTAGAGTTTATATATTATCCTTCTGTGGTCATTGAAGGAGTTGAAGACAGATAGTTTTGGTTATAGTTTTCCTTAATTAGGATTAAAGATAAATTACATATAGGACTTTAGACTCACATAGTTAGGATAGATGATATTTTCTTTAAGTCTTACAAAATGTTAATGGACTAAATATTGTTAACTATGGTTCTTATTTGATAACTGTTGTATGGCATATTTTGCTATGTTAAAGTTAAAACCCTTCTTTTTATTTTAGAAAGAAAAGAGGAGATGATGGGAGATGTTAGTCTGTAAATACGTTTCTCACACTGGTTAATATATAAAGCACAGTTGGGCCAATGGGAAAGCAAGATAGGCAGGGTTAGGAAACAAGGAGGAAAAAGGAAGTAGTTAGGTCGAGTCTGCACGTAGAGCATCGAGGAAAGCAAGATCCTGGCCCGCAGCTCAGATAAGACGACCACGTGGAAATATTTAGATAAGTAGAATTGGGTTAATAATTAAGACAGAGCCAGCCCATAAACAATAATAGTAACTGGCCAACAGGATTGTATCAAATACAGAGTCTCTGAGTGTTGTTGGGGCTGGCGTGGTAATGGAGTGGCAGGACTGGTGGCAGTGGTGGCTGGGAGAATGGGCTCCTAACAATCCTCCAGTTTTATTCTCATACTTTCATTTCCTAGAGAGTTTAGTTGACCTTGATTAATTCCTAGAAACATGTATTGAAACCGGTTATTTCTCTTGTTTAGGGTTTAAGTGTGATATTTACCTTTTAATTACAAGAGCATATGGCTTTTCCAATAGACAACTTTGTTCTTAAAGCCCCTAAGTAACAGAGCTCTGAGCTGTGGGAAAAGGAAGAAGTTGAAGAATGCCATATCTAGAAATGTTCTTCACAGATTTTTATTCTGTTCATTCACTTCATTTATAAGTTCAACAATACTAAGGAAACAGCACAACATTGTTTTGGATGTCTGGATAACATCAAGAATCATTTTACTGAGAGAACCCACTATCTTCAGTATCTGTATATTTCTTTCCAATATGCAATCAAACCTTCACTCAGTGATATAAGTGTTGGTTTAGTATCTTAAAAGTTCTTGATTAGAGTCTCAAGACCACAAATATATGAAAAAATAATAAATGCTAATATCTAATCTCTGGCTGGAGAAAATAAAGAGCTTATCTTTTGATTTACTTGTTTGTAGATGTATATATTAGAAGTTTGTTAGCTTTCTCTGCTCAGTATTTTCACTAACCTTCAGATTTATCCTGAATGCATTTCTTGCCTACATGCTCCTATCTACTTCCAATTCTATATTGTTTCAATAAATAATCTATTAGCATGAGTGAATGAGTGAATGGATGAACTGATGAATAAATGAATGATTGGAAAGAGAACATGGAATGAATTAATCAACACTTGAATAAGTAGCTACTCTCCCAGACAGATAGACTGAAATGAAGTTCAAATAAATACTGGTTCATATCAATTGAATTATTTAGCTTTTTTCCCCTCCTGATTTTCAAATCAACTTACAGACTGCTTTATTTTTGTCTCCCTCTCTCCCCAAGCTTTCCTTCTCAAGGAATTGTTCTGATATTTTTCATACTCACTTCTCCTTCTCATTATCTATGCAACTAGAGCAGCTGCACCTTTACAGCTTGCCTCTTATGCCCATGGCCAGGGCATAGACATTAGAAAGAGCAGATGCCCCAGAATCAAAGTTTTTCCTAGGACATTAACAATCAAAAATCAGGAGTCTCATTATATCTAAGTAGTAAAGTGATAAAATTACTTTAAGTTCAGGGTTCTATAGCAAAGTGCTACCAATTGGGTAGCTTATAAATGACCAAAATTTATTCCTCAGAGCTGGGGAAACTGAAGATCTAAGGTGAAGGTCTTGGCAGATTTGAAATCAGGAGAGAGTCTACACCTGTTCCATAACTGGGGACTTCTTGTGTTTACACACGATATAATACTTATGGCAGTGCTCTTGTATCTAGTTGATAAAGACACTAATGAAAGTGATGAATGCTCTACTTCTTATTTATTCTTTAATATCATTATCCTGTGGATTAGCCTTTCAATGCCTGGCTCATTCAGGCTAACAAATGTTCAAACTGTAGCTCTGAATATATATGTGCAATCATGATTTACTAAAATGCAAAAAGCATAACCAACAAAGAGAAAAGAAAATCCAAAGCCACAACAACAATTCTAAGTGAATCGTGCCTTACTTCTCAATTGCTTTCCTGATTATGTTTCTTGTGCAAAGATCAGTGAAAATCTTCTTAATCTCTATCATCAGTATACTTTTCATGTACAATTTTAATCAATTCTATTTCACATCTACGCAAACAACTTGTACTTTCTTCTCTTTTGAAGAAGCAAAATGCATATATTGTACATAACCAGAAGCCAAAATAAGCAAAAGAAGAGTGACAAGAGTTAGGACAACTGAAGGTACTGAAGCCAATTCCCAATTCAGACTCTCTCTAGATAACCCCCATTCCTAAGCCTTCATATCACCTTGAAACTATTAAAGCACTCGTTCACTTTTGTCAAAGACAAGAAAGCAAGATCACTAAACCTTTGAAGTCACTCTGCCTTTACCATTAGGAAAAAAGGCATCTACTGAAGATTTCTTTTTCAACACAGCAACACAATAAAAAAAATGTAAGTGACTTTGTAGTGAAAAATAATATATAAAGATAATTAAATCTCAGGGGCATTTTGGGGTCTGATATATGAAGAAAAATAAACTTCAAGGCTGCCCCCAAAGACCCTTCCCAACCTGCCATTACCACTAACATGAAGTTGTGAAATGAAAATTCTGTGCTTGATTTGTTCTTTTTTCTATCTTTCATTTGCTCTCTCTCTCTCTCTCTCTCTCTCTCTCTCTCTCTCTCTCTCTTTCTCTCTCTGGAAAAGAAGGTTTACTATGATTTGGGGTGGGACAGTAGTAGAAAACAACTCTGCTTTTATTTTATGCCAGTAAAATGTTTGTTCCTAGCATTGATGGTGTTAATTTTTATGAAGATGGTTGCTAGGGAGCTAGCCCATTAGAGTAAAGATTTTTTTGTGTATAAAACTGAAGTGTGCCCCATGCTTTTATCGGCAGAACTGAAACAATTAATTGGCACTGCTAAAATGACTGCAGTACTGTCAATTTCACCAGGGCATTATAATGTATAATAATGCAGATTGCTGGAGATTTTCTCCCCTAAACTACACATATTTAAGTCTTCATTCTAGACAATTTGTACATTAAAGACTTGGGTCATAAGAGGAATTTTTAGGTAATTCTAACACATTCTGTAATCTGGCATAAAATACATACCAGGATCACTTCTCAAGGCGAGAAGCTGGCTTCAATAACAGGGGAAGAACTACTAGAATATATCCTACTTCAATTCTGGTTTTAATTTTCCTCAACTGACATTTTCCTTTATCTCAATTTAAGAGATGATCAACATTATTATCAAATTATTCAAACAGTTAATGATAATTAAAGAACTAAAAATAGACAAATCTTTTATAGGCAAAGACAGACCACCAAACAACTAAAACAGATAATGAAAATTTCTTAGTCTGCAATATGGTGTTCATTGAGTCCTGTTGGCTGCCTGCTTCGATAATTTCTCTTTATTTTATTGATTTCCTTTTTGCCTTCCATAGATGCAAACAAAACAAAACTAAGAGTTGTGTAGAGAGCTGCAAAGTATGGCACCTTAAAGATGGTGCTGGCTTCTGCCTTCCACCTTCCTGATGGTGGGCGCTCTCTGTCATAAACAAGTCCTTATTTGGTTAAGCCTGTTCAGCCTGTTTGCTTCCACATCAGAGAAGCCTATCTACAGGGTCCACGTGGCTCACTGGGGTTGGTCAGAACAAGGGGATTTAAGCCTGTGTGGGCATTTCCCCAAGGTCAGAAGAATATTGTTCAAGGATCCTGAATAAACTGCATGAAGACGATCTTCCCAGAGTTGCGTCTTCCTTGCTGGTCAAGGTAGGTGCATACAGTGTTGATCAATGAGTAGCATGCGGTTCTCAAAGACACAGACAGACTCAAAGGCTTTTATGAGAAATACAATTTTAATGGCTGTCATCGGTGTTGATACTTGCTAACGAGAAGAAATCGAGTAGGATTAGCCATTGGGCTGTTATACAGTCTTAGCAAGGATAGAAAATGACTAAAGTAAATATATTTCCTGGGAACTATTTTGAATGGGGCAAGAATACTTTTGTACTCTCTTATAAACTGATATGACTGCCAAACCCAGAAACTGCCAATAGACATAGGTGAGATGAGCCTGTCTAAGAGAAACAATCTCTGAAATGGATCCATTAGTTGCAGATGTCTACAGAATAATCTTAGAACTTTAAGTTCTATCACTTTTGAAATTGAGTCTACCCAGCACATCACAGCATCCTTCATATTAACAGAATTTTTTTTACATTTTAAATGTTAAGTAACACATTACATGAAACAGCACAGATAGCTGTTAGTCTATTGTATGCCTATAACATATATATTACATTCATTTATAGTGTAAAGAAAACCTAGTCAGCATAGGACATTTTCAAGAGGAGTGTTTAACCCATACATCACAACGTTTGCCCATCACCAATGGGCAAAACAGAGTATTACAATGGGGTAGACAAGAAAAATAATATTAGTGCCATGGGAGAGGAAAATACTAAGCACTTAAGGGCTCATGACCACTGTGTAGATACACATCTTTGAAAGCAGAATAAGGTACGTGATAATTAGCTTGGTTCACAGGGAAAAGATATACCTGCATTGTCAGAGAAATTAAAAGACAGATGGTCTATATGATGTGTATCAGGATGCTAAAGTACAGGGAAATAAGTTTCGTAGGTAAATCTGAATGAAACTCACAGAATGCCATCCATTCTACCCTGAAGAGTCTAGAGGTCATTCAAACTGTCATGACATCAGCACGGGAGTCATTCTATAAATGCTTATAAAAAACTATCCTAATAAAGGGATAACAAATAAATTATAGAAAGATGAGAATATAAATAGAATCTTCTTGGTTAAAATTCTAAATTAAAAAGTTGAATTTGCGAAATTATATGACATATTCAAAAGGAAGGAAAACTCAAAGAAACAGCATAATACAATACATACATTGTCACAGAATGGAGTAACCATGGAGCTGGAAACTAAGCAAAATCTGTACCCATTCTTCTTTTACCTCCCTCACACTTTTAGGATGTTAGGATATGCCCCCTTACAATTGTTAAGAACTCAAGGAAGTCAAAATTAAGAAATTGGTTAAGTAGAAAGCAGGTTTCAGACTTTGTCATGAAGGACTGATGACCTGTGTTCAGACTTTCAGAATCTACATAAAAGCCATAATCAGTGTACACCAGTAAATCTCTACCGGGCATGGGGAACTGAGAAGTATGTAACTGAAAGTTCACAAACCAACCCACCTCATGTACATAACAATGAAGAACAAGAGTGATCCTTCATACAACTAGGACTAACAGCTACAGTTGCTGCCTGACTTCCCCATTTTCATGTCACACTTATCACTTGCATTTAACACACACACACACACACACACACACACAAACACACACACACACTCACTATCTCTTACGAAAAAATAAAGGTAATGTTATGAACAATTTCCAATAACTGAATTCTAAATATTCTACCTCTTACTGACTACATGATTGAATAATTATTTGCAACTTAGTTTTCTCATTGACCGTATAGGCTAGATGCTGTTGTGATTAAATGGAAGATACCTTAAAAGTCCTGTAACTTCAATAAGAGTTCAATACACATTAATTCATCATCACATAATATTCATATTTTAGAGCTTGTGGGTTTCACTTCAATTCCCTTCACACAAGCATAAAGGACTATCAGCTCAGGCTGTTTCTTCAGGCAAATATGCCCTCTTGAGACAATTCCTTGCAACCTTTATGGTAGTACCCTCCACCCCAGTCAGTTATGTTTGTTAACTGGCCACTGACTAACACTCGGCTTTCTTAAGGAGAATTTAATTCAAAAATTATAAAATTAAACTGTTTGTACTTGTTTGGTTTTTCTGTAATCAGACACACAATTTTTCAGCTTGTGGAAGAAGCAGAAAGAGAAACTCAGGGGATGTCAGCTGGGTCTAGCTAGCTTAGACATCAAAGAATACTATGAATGTGTAAAATTGCCTTTGGCAAATACTATTTACAGACCCTCTGGCACAGTTATACTGAAATGATAAGAAATGTCACCACAGCCTACAGCATTTAATAATAAATACAACCGCCTTTAATATCAATGACCTACTTACTCAGAGCTCACAATATAGTCACAATAAAGGAAAAGAGAAACCATTTTGCATTTTCTCTTGTTAATATGCTGCAACTCCTTCTATTAATTAGATCAGTAGTATAGCCAGAAGTAGAACTCAATGAGACTACCTATATTATGCATTTAGAATATAGTTTTCCCTTTTTAATTGACTTCTAAATATAACCACTTATAATTCTTATACTCCATTACAGTAATTAAAAATGAGATTAGTTAAAATGTCTCTGTGACATCATTAAAAAACGTTCATAAAAAGTAAAATGTTCTTATTGTCTATTTGGTATTTACTGAGACCTTATGTGATGCTGGTGACCAAAGTACTAAAACATTCCATGACTATTAGCCCTGAGAAAGGTTTTTTCTAAAATTTTTTCCATGTTTACAGATTTCTCTCCACTTTATTGATTTTGGTTATCTTCTGGATACTGGTTACATCTTTGGAAAGGATATTAAATGTCATCTCTTTGTATGTACCACTTCTCAGGGACTTCATGGTAGGTTACATATATTCTTTACTTCTTTACACACTGTGGTTTTTTGAGCTTCCTCTGAGGGCTGAAGAGGATTCAATGGCAATAAATTACCAATACAAGATATGATCAGAGAAAGAAACATAAAAGCCTGAAATTTCTGGATTGACGACTCTTAATTCCTGAACCAGTCAGACTGGAAAGCTAGAGGAAAAACTCAATCTGAGGGCTTTGGGCTGTACATTTGTAGGTTTTGTTTATAGGAACTCTATCAGGCTCTCACATATGAATACAGGAAGAAAATCTCTTGTTGTTTGCAGACAGAAGACGAAGGATTTTTTTATAATAATGCTACAGATTATCTTAAGGGTTTTCATTTATGTATAGTTGTTGATCCTCTCCTATGTTCTCCTGTTCCTCATGTAGTTTTTCTTTTTTTAATTTAAATTTGAAACAAGGTTGTTTTACATGTCAATCCCAGTTTCCTCACCCTCCCATCCTCCCCTATCACCCTCACCAAATCCCAGCCATCCACTTTTGTTCCCCAGGGAGGGTGAGGCCTTACATGGGGAGTCTTCAAAGTCTGTCACATCATTTGGAGCAGAGTCTATCCCTTTACGTGAGATGAGCTCCCAAAGTCCATGCATATACTAGCGATAAACACTGATCCATTATAGAGGTCCCATAGACTTCCCAGTCCTTCTAACTAACACTAACATTCATGCTTCATGGTTTCCAAGCATCAGACCAGGTTCATGAGCTCCCCCTTGTTCAGGTCAGCTGATTCTGTGGGTTTCTCCAGCCTGGTCTTGACCCCTTTGCTCATCACTCCTTCCACTCTGCAACTGGATTCCAGGAGTTTGGCTAGTGTTTAGCTGTGGGTGTCTGCTTCTATTTGCACCACCTACTAGATGAAGGCTCTAGGATGGCATATAAAGTAAATGTCAATCTCATTATTGTGGAAGGGCATTAAAGGTAGCCTCTCCACTATTGCTTAGATTGATAGTTGGATTCATCCTTACAGATACCTGGGCTTTTCCCTAGTGCCAGATTTATCCTTAAATCAATAATGGCTCCCACTATTATGGTATGTCTTTTCTTGTTCTCCTTTATTCATTCCTTGTCTCAATCTTCCTGTTCCCTCATGCCCACCTCTCTCCTCTTCTCCACTCCTCTTTCTCCTAACTCCCTCTCCCCTTCCTCTATGCTCCCAATTTGCTCAAGAGGTCTTGTCCCATTCCCCTTCTCCAGGGGAAACATATGTCTCTCTTAGGGTCTTCCTTGTTTCCTAGCTTCTCTGTTGGTGTGAAGTGTAAGCAGTAATCCTTTGCTCTATGTCTAAAATCCATATATGAGTGAGTGCATACCATGTCTTTATCTTTTTATCACCTGTCCCATTTAAACATTTTTCCCCATTTGTCCCTTTTCCACTTTCTTAGCAAGCAAGCTCTACTACCCTTATTCTGCTCTTTAAGGACTTTGCCACCTTCTTTTCTAGTTCCTTGACCTCCCCTACATGAATAAAAAACTGAAGCTAAGATTTATACATTGGAGGAAATGTAACATGTTTGCTTTTACAAGTCCTAGTTATTTCATGAAATAAGTAAGCTCTTTTCTGGTTCTATCCATCTATCCATTTTCCTATAAATTCAAAATGCTTTTCCCTTTGTATGGGTGAATAAAATCCCATTTTATATATGTACTGGAAAATGCAAAATGCTTTTAGTAATATTTCTCTGTTGATCTGTTGGTGGACAGCTAGGCTAATTCTGATTCAAATTCCTTTTTTTTTTTTTTAATTTTTTAGACAGTGTTTCCCTATGTAACCATGGCTGTCCTGGAATTCACAAATAACACAATCAGTTTTGCCTCAAACTCAGAGATCCACCTGTCTCTGCCTCTGCTTTCCAAGTGCTGTGATTAAATAATGCTCCACTACAGCACAGCTCTCTTCTATTTTGAGTAGAGCAGAAATGAGCATGGTAGTATTAGTACCCTTTGCAACAATTTGAAATACTCAAGCCTACTATTTTTTCCTAGCAAGGTTGTCCCTCAGAGGCCATTCAATCCAATTATCAAAGTAATCTGACTGGCTAACATTTTGTGTCAGCCACTGAAAGAATATAAATACCAATTAGAGTTTATCTCCTCACCTCCTACCTAAAAAGTAGGGATTGAGAAACCTTGTGAAGGTCACAGCCCAAAAGCATAAGCACACAAAAATATAAAGTCTTCATCACAGGTTAGTAGAATTCTCTACCTACTGCCTTTGCACAAAAGCTCATTTCACATGAGATACCATGTCAAGGAAAAATGCAGCACACAGTAAAAGTCATAGAGTAGACTACAAGAAGACAGAACAAGCATTAGAAGAAAATAATGTAATTATCAGGTTTAATTTATAAAGTTTTATTTAAATTAAAAGCATTCTTTTCCTTCCTTTAAAAATATTTATTTTATTTCATGTGCATTGATTGGTGTTTTTGCCTGCATGTATGTCTGCATGGAGAGTGTTGAATCCTATGGAACTAGAGTTATGAACAATTATGACTTTCCATGTGGGTGCTGGGGATTGAACCTTGGTCCTCTAAAAGAGCATCCAGTGCTCTTAATTACTCAGCCATCTCACCAGCCCCCTTCCATGTCATTTTATGTGTGCTATGTCCAGAAGATTCAGCCCAGATTAGGGTGGTCTTCCCACCTCAAATATCCAATCAAGAGAAATATGTTCCAGATGTATGCAACTGCTTAGGTGTTAGTTGATTCCAGATATAGTCAAGTTGACAAGCATAGTGGTTTAGAACTCAATAGGTAGCCCTACAATTGACCTCTGACAGAAACAGGAACCCTGTCCGTCTTGTTTCAGCAGTCACTTTTCTATGGGCCCTGCATGTCCAGTTTATACAGCATAAAGTCAAGCAGTCCAGACAAGAGCTGTATCTTGCCCAAAAGGCTAGTCTTGCCATATTGGAAGCAAACTCTGTAATGAGTTTCTTTGATGTCCATCTTCCTTTCTGACACAGTTGGTGTTGCCAGGAGCAGTTGTGCCTCACTGTTAAGAAAAACCATAAGCCATTTTAAATGTCATATCCTGTAGGTCTTTGATAGATTTGAAAAATGCCTATCTGTGTATTTAGAAAACCTAACCAACCTAAATCTAAGCTATGACTACTATAGGAGACTATCTACAATTTGTACTTAATTATATATTACGTTTTAAAATAATCTATACAAACACAATACCTAAACAAGAGGAGAGGAGAATTATACATATCACAAAATTGACCTTAAATATGTATCAATGAATGAAAATCCATTTCAAAACAAAGTATTCATTGCTATACCATATTCCCCTTTTACCTTTAAAAAGAGATTGGTTGTGATGATTAACCATTTATAACCAACCCCACTTAAATGAAAACAAACATTTATAGACAATATTTGGGAATTTGGGCATCATTCTTTCCAAACTGCTTCCTGCTGGTAGGGGATGCTGTCTTGCGGATCCTGAGAAGACACAGAAATCCTGATTGTAGTGGTCTGCAAGGCTGCCTTGTCTTAGCTGTTTTGAATGTTGGATCACCTGGCTGTGGATTCCTTTCACACTAACATGGTTTGATTAAGCAAGACCCCCTGAAGCAGTGTCCCAGGTGATCCAACATTCAAAACATTCTTATTTTACATGCCAATCCCAGTCATCTCCCTCCTGTCTTCCCATATGCCCCACTAAGCCCCATGGGTGAGACCTCCCATGGGGGATCATCAAAGTCTATCACACTATTTAGGGCAGGGCCTAGGCCCTTTCCCATATATCCAGGTTGAGATAGTATCCCTCCATAGGCAATGGCACCTAAAGAATTTAATATACCATTTGGACAATGGACTCCCATGCATAAAGCAACAGATATAGTGAACAACAGAGAGGAATGCAGGAGCAAGATATATCTATATCTATATCTGTATCTGTATCTGTATCTGTATCTGTATCTATATCTAATAAAAAGAAGCAGAATATTAATATAAAACAAATGCTTAATAAAAAGAAAATCTTTAGGTGACAAATGCCTTTGATGACCTTCTGACAGGACTGAACAGGCCTGAGAAAGGAATACTGGAACTTGGTGTTGTATTAGTGGAAACTTGGCAAACAAAACACCAACCAGTAGAGTAGAAATAGGTTTCAGTAGGATTTACAGAAACCACAGACAATGACAAAGTTAGTAAAACTTGAACCATGGGAATTTCATAAAGAAAAGAAGATGAAAAATATTTAAAATAACAATAGTTGTAATTTCCACCAAATTTATATCAGACACTTAACCATAGATCCAGGAAACTCAGATATAATCTTACAGAATAAATATTAAAATAAACATAATCACATCATCTTTAAAGCATAGAAAAGTAAAAAAAAAAACAAAGCCAAGTAACTTATATAAATATTGAATATTGATGAAAGTTCCATAAAGATATTTTTTTGCAAATACAAACACAAATACAAAATAGCCTATAGGTAAATGAAAAAATGTCCATTGGTACTTTTCATCATATATCAAAGTACTACATTGAACACACTAAGTATGTGCAATTTTTATTTATTTATTGTATCTCAAAAGTGTGCGGGAGCAATCAAGAGTAGTCAAAAATAAATAATTTTTAAAAATCCCCAAAGAAACTTCAAGAATAAAACACCTTATAGGGAAATGTTGCCCTAGCTACTTTCATCCTCTCGGCAACCATGAAAGCAGGAAGAAAGGAGCTCAATATATTTGAAGTGACCAGAGGGAAAATAACTTCAAAATATAACAATGAATCATTGTCCATTAAAAATAAGGGAGGAAAACAGATTTTCCAGGACAAAAAGAAGTTGAGGGAATTTGTTGTGAGTGCTCTTAATGGCAAGAAATACTTTCACTTAGAAGGAAAAATGTGAGAAGTTTGAGGTTTCATAAAAATGGGAGAAATGCAGTGAAGAAATACTGAAAATGAAATAAAATTTATTTGTAATTTATTTGACAGATCAAGGATTTTGTTTTGTTCATTTTGTTAAAGTAAACTAAACAATATGATGAATGTGTTAAAATTACTATAGTGGTTTTAATAAGAATGGCCCATATAGGCTCATGCATGTGCATGCTTAGTTCCCAATGGATAAATAGTTTGTGAACCAGATACATTCTTTTTGGAAGGTAGCTTATCAATTGGTGTGGCTTTGAGGTTTCAAACGCCCATGCCATCCCTCCCCAGGTCCCACCTTATGCTTGTAGATAAGGTGTAAGCTGTCAGTTACTGCTTCAATGCCCTTGCAGACTGCTGTCATCTTTGCTGCCATGATGGCCATTTCACTGTAAGCTACAAATGAAATGACACACCTTTTCCAACGAAGACACACCTATCTAACAAGGCTACACCACCTATTTTGTTCCAGATAGTTGATCAACTGACCAAATAGGGATTAAGCATGCTAAGATATGAGCCTTTTTGGGGGCCCTTTCATTGAAACTACCATAATAATATGTGATAACTAGATAAATAATGATAATAGCATTTACAAGAGCTATCATGTTATGTGAATATTATGAGCTCAGTGTTTTCCTAAACAAGAGTGATAAAAATTTGAATCCCTTCTAGTGACTTAGCAAGGTAGATGTTGGTACTATTATCATTTTACAGAAAAAAAAAAAGAAAAAAGAAAAAAAAAAAACTACTGAGTTCCATAGCTTGTCTAGGTGTAAAGACTTAAGAAGTAAGGAATAGAAAAAGTTAGATTGAGTTTTAATCAGCTGTGAATTGGGAGCTTAAGATTTTGGAACTATGGCAATGCTTTAATGCCTGCCATAAATAGAAATGAGGAAAATATTTAAGTTTTGGTAGGGATATTCTTTTTCGTTTCAAAACACCACATTCCACTCCATGGCTCCATAGGCTTATTGCCATTTCATAATACAAAAGGACATTCAGTCCCACTGAAAAAGTCCCATAGTATATGAAAGTATCATCAATGTTTAAAAGTTCAAAGTTTAACACTCTTCTGAGATTCATGTCAATCTCTTTACTGTAATTCCCTATAAAGCAAAATAAAAAATTAGACTACACAGTCCAACATACAATGGCACAGGATATTAATAACCATTACAAAAGTGAGGAACTAGAGCACAGTGAGAAAATCATGGGCCAAAATGCAGGGATGCAACAGAGGGAGTTGGAGGGTAGACATAAAAGTCTGATAAGCTGTGCTGTGTTTGTCTGGTAAGGCAAGGGACCCTGACTGTTTGGGGATGGTGGGGGAAGGGAACAGCGTCTGCCATCTCGGTGAAACCCAGGTCCCATGAAAATCCAAATCCCACTTCTGACACCAGATATTGTGGTTTAATAAGGATCAGAAGAACAAATAGGCTGAATAGATGTTTATTCAGGGTGAAATAAATTACAACATAGACAGATGAACACCAGCAGTTTCCTGGTCCCAAGGATGCCTCTGGATGCTCTCCTGTCCCCATGCTGCAAGCAAGAGAGCCACTAGGACCCCCCTCAGATTTAATTTCCCCAGGTAACATCCATCCCTGTCCCCACCCCCAATGGGCATGGTCTGTGAAACAGGTGCAGACAATGTGAATATCTCACTACGCCCAAACCAGCTGGGAAAACTCAAACTCCATATCAGATCTCCAACTTCTTTCACCTTTGTTGACAGCAATGTGCTTCTTTCTCATGGGCTGTGTCTACTTCCTGTTAGCAGATTTCCTTTTCAGATATTAAATGGCTCTGACATCTCCAACATTTTGGGGTCTCTGCGGAAATTCAGACTTAACCTTAACAGCTTCATGTAATGGCCTTTCTAGGCTTCCATTCAAGGACACCCCTGACATATGCCTTGCCTTAGTGGCTTTCCTTAATCATGGAAGGAGATTCTTCTCCCCTGTAACCTCATGAGCTGGGCCCCCACAGATCAACTCTGCCTCATTTCCACTATCTTCCATGTACCTACTAGTATGCTCCACTAAGGTCTGCTTAAACTGTACAATTATTTATCTAGTCCAAAGTTCTAAATGTTCCATATTCCTCTAAACAAAAGCATGGTCTTGGCTATCACAGCAGTACTCCAGTCCATAGTACCAAATTCTGTCTCAGAGTTTCTATTGCTGTGAAGGGACACTATGACCAGGACAACTCTTACAAAAGAAATCATTTAGTTAGGGCTGGCTTACAGTTCAGAGGCTAAGTCCATTACATCAATCATAGAGGGAAACATAGGAGAGTGCAAACAGACATGGTACTGAAGAGGTACTGAGAATTCTATATCTGGAACCACAAGCAGCAGGAAGGGTGAGGGAGCCACTGAGCCTAGGTTGACCTTTAGAAAGCTCAAAGCTCATCCCTGGTGACACACTTTCTCCAAAAAGGCCACTTCCAGTCCCTATGAGCCTATGGTGACCATTTTAATTCAAACTACTGAACATATATTTTCAGCAATGTCACAGAGATTCAAAGAACAGACACAACCCTAAATGTTCAATTCCTTTACCTTTGTTACTAACCCTCAATTCATTCACATGGATTTAAATACATTCAGAAAATGATGCTATGTGAATTTTCAGTAGCTGTCTAGAAAGCTAAGTTTCCTAATGAAATTACTCTAGTTATCTTTAATCTTTTACCCAATTTTCCACCTGTTCAGTTCCACACAGTATGCACTCTATTTAGATCCCCCCAAAAGAAAATAAAACTTTCATTTTGCAATCATCCATTTTCTCAATGAATATTTTTTAAAGATAAAGATTGATTTTTATTTCATTTTATACATGTCTCTGCCTATGTTGGTATGTGTGAGTGGAAGTGTCTGTGGAGGCCAGAAGAAAGCGTCAGGCCACCTGGAACTGGAGTTACAAGACATTGTGATTCAGCTGATTTGAGTGTTGGAAACTTAACTCAGAGCTTTCGAAAGAATAATACAAACTTATTGAGCTGTTTCTCCGGCTGCAACAAACATTTAATAAGCAGCTATAAAGTATCAATTGCTATTCTGCATACTGGAACAAATCATTATACAAAACAAACATTTCTGAGCTCATGTGGTCTTTGCTGCATTGGATGAGGCATATATAAATAAGCAAAGCCTTCCAGTTACATCATTTATTGAGAAGTCTAAAGCTCATAACATATGCATGGAAACTAAATGGTATTCATGTGAATTTCAGTAGGCTATCCTAAAGCTATATCTGATTTCTGAGTTTTATAATATTTGAGCAAAGACTTGAAGAGGATGAGAAAGCAATTTCATTAATTGGCTAGAAAATATACTAACTCACTGTTAGAGACTTTCATCTCCTGGAATTAGGGTCGTAGCCTACTCAATGAAATCTATAGATATATATACATACATACATATAAATTCTATGTTATAATCCATCACAGCAGGAAGTCAATGCAACGGAGTCTAGAAGAGACTTTCATCATACCCATATTCATGAGTAGAGAGTATTGAAAACTTACCTATTCTCAGCCTCATGTCTCCAGATCAGAAGATACTATCTACTCTATTGTGGATTCATACTGGCAGGTATCTTCTTACAAGCAGTTAATGAATATTTTGTGTCTACAGTACAACCTAATGTACACAATATTCCATTGTGATTTTTTTCCAAGATCACTCTAGGTTTTGTCAAGTTGACCAGTCTAACTGTCACAGAGCCCTATATACCTGAATCCATATGTGAAAGATAAACCATTTGCTCCAGTGAGATTTTCGCAGATCATATATTGCAGAGAATACCTCATCCCACTCTCTGATGCACTGCTTAGAATGCAACATAATAAAGGAACAATCAACAGCCAGAATATTAGTATAAGTCATGGAAATTATTAAGAAACAAAGCTGAATAGCATCATTAAGTATCACTAAAGGCTTCTTTTTTCTTTTCTTCTTTTTTTTCTTCAGGAATTGGTATTTATTATGAAAGTCATATTCGATGCCAACAAGATGCCAGAATTACAAAAAAAAAATGTACATTGCAATCTCAATGCAAACAATCAAATGGAACCCCACTCATTAAAAATTAATTCAAATTGCCCCAAAAAAGCAACTGAAATTTTTAAATATCTTTATATATCCAACCAACAAATTAAAATGGTTAACAAGAAAAAAATCAGAGATCTGATATTGTTTAAAAAAGGCAACTACATAAGCATTTCCATCAATTCGAACATCAATTTTTTGGCCACTCATCAGCTTCATGCCATTCATCATCTGCCAGGCTCTCTCAGCCATCTCTGGAGACTCAAATTTAACCACACCACACCTCTTGGACTTTCTGTTCTCCATCTTAATGTCTGTTGTACGCAAGGACTCTGGCATCAAGCACATGGGCCTACTAGGTCTTTATCACATGGCCTCCAGTATTAAGGGAATGGGCCAGACCATGGAGCCCATTGGCTCTGGCGTGGAGTCCATGGGTGCCAGCATGGGTTTCGGCCTGGAGCATATGGCCACGCCCATTGACTGAGGGAGCCAAGCCATTGAGTGCATGGGCTTTGGTGTAGAGCACATGGGCCCTGCCATTGAGCATATGGGCCTGAGCAAGTATCGCAAGGTGCCCACAGGCATGGGGGCCAGTCTGGAGCACATGAGCCCTGTGATGCATAGTATGGCTACTGGCCTGGAGCTAATGGGTGCCAACAACCTGTAGTGCACCAGCCTAAAGCGCATGGGAGCCAACAGTCTGGAGTGCATGGGCCTGGAGCGACTGGGTGCCAATAATCTGGAGCAAATGGGCCCTGCCATGGGTGGCACTGGAGGTGCTAGCTTTGACAGAGCCACTGAGATGGAGCTGGGCAACTTTAGAGGAAGTGTCATTTGTTCCTTTGGCGGAGCTGGAGGCCATGTACCTGGAGTAGCCAGGAAGGCCTGCCAGATATTTATGAGAAATCTCCTATTTGATTTTACGTGGAAGATGCTAAAGGACAAATTCAACGAATGTGGTCACTTGATATTCACCAAAGGCTTCTTAAAAATGTAAATAGTATAGGAGTTGAAATAAAATGTAAGGGACTAATACATAAAATTGTGTGTACAGGCATTCATTGCTGAAGTTCTTGAAGGTCACAGAATTCAAAGAGGCTTCTCCCATAAAGGTTTCTTATGATAGATTGATTAAGATAATATTAAGACCTGGGTTCCAGCAAGTTCTAAAGTGCAGTTCATATATATTCCTATGCTTATCTATATAAACTATGGCTCCAAGCCTACATCACCCTACTTTTGAAAAACATGGACCTTATAAAAATGAGCCATAATTTCTTTCCAAAGTTGACTTTTATCAAGCCACAAATCTTGCTTAGGGGGTAATAAGAGGCTTAAGTTGTTACAAACAGCAAAAAGAATCATGTGTGAACAACCATGGAAGATCTTTTGCAGAGCCATATCTCTGATGTTGGAGTTAAAGAACACAGTTTAGCTAATGCATGAATGCAAAAGATGGCAAGCAATTTGAGTTTAGAAATGAAGCCTCTTCATTCACCAGTTTGAAATATAGCAAGATCATAAAGATTAGTGTTCTGCATGTTGATTTAACTTTTTCAAAAATGAGACACCAGGTTGAAATGTTTAATAGTCATTTAACATAATAATTTACAGATTGAAGAAGATGACTCTGGCTGACTATCCTAGATGTGTACATGTAGTGTTATGTTAAAAACACTTCTTGGAAGGCTTTAAGTGCCTAATCCTTCCCTTCCCTCCTAAGAGTTACGAACCTCTTTAAAGTACCGTGTGTGTGTGTGTGTGTGTGTGTGTGTGTGTGTGTGTGTGTGATATATATATATATATATATATATATATATATATATATATATGCTTTTTGGAAGGATTTCTATGCTTGTTTGTTTCCTTGGGCTCAAAAACTTATGAATAATTACTATTTAAAGTACCATTGTTTATGTATATGTGTGTTATATGTGTATATATATATATGTGCACATATCTGGTTGCATGGGTGCTAGAGAAAAATACCCAACAATCACTTCTTTATATTAATCATTTTGCATTTTCCTCTATCAAATTTTCTTTTATTAAAAATAGTTTTTTTCACATAATATATTCTGATTTATTGTTTCCCCTCCTACAACTCCACTGAGACCCTTGACACTTCCCTGGCTATCCAAATCCTCACCCTTTCTGTATTTCCTTGGGAAAGAAAAACAGGAATCTAAACAAATAACAATGAAAAAAAATAACCTACAATAGGACAAAACAATAACAACAAAAACAGCAAAAGACAAAATAAAAGTATCCAAAGGTGGGGGGTGGCATAAGAAATTATATAGACATGAAGACTAGCATATTACTGTACACAGGAATTCCATAAAAATATAAATGAGAGGGTCTCTCATTGAACCCAGAGCTCACTGATACAGCTAAGTTGGTTGTTCTGCAGTCCCCAGGACTCTTATGGTCTTCCTGTACCAACACTGAGTTAACACATAAGCATCACTGAACCCCAGCTTTTGACATGGTTTCTAAAGAGTCAAATTAATGTCTTCATGATTGTATGGGAAACACTACCAACAGAGGCATCCTCTATGGGCCTAAAAGCAGCACTTATTAAAGACTAACTGACTGTCAGATTTAAGCTACTGGTATTTTCATAAGGCTCCCCCTCATAGGCAGTATACGCTTAAAATAAATTCAGTACTATATTTTACATAATAAAACATAACATATAATCTGTTTATGGTTTCTGAGCATTAGAGGTTCATTATTTTCAATTCATAGGGCAATATTTTTATATTGACCAAGTTCTTGTCCACTGAGTTTTCAGAGACAAAAAATAAACTTCTATTGGCATGATGCTGACAGTAGAGTAAAGCATGCATTCTCATCCTGTAAGACCAGTGAGCAATGAACTGAGCTCAGGTTTTTCAGATTCATGTTAATTAGACAGTGGGGTCTCAAGAGACTACTAAATCATGACCCTATTTAAACTGCTTATCCTCAATCATAGGGTAATAGCACCCTGATTCGTGAAATAAAGAAATTTCTGATAAAAATCAGTCTTCATTATTTTTTTAACTTAAGCCTCTTAGCCCATTGCAATGACTTCATCCTCAACTCCAATTCTAAAAGTTGAGCTTCTGCAGATAACACAAAATGAAATTCCACAGTAATTGATTCCAGTTGTCTTAGCCACAAAAAATTACTTTGCTAGGAAAAAGGTATTTATGGATTTGATCACATATTTTGTCTGCTGCCTTCACTTATAACACATTAATTTTCCTCCCTGTTTCCAAACAGAACAGTTGGCAAATCATATGGCTTTAAGAATTCATTAGATAAAGAAAAAGTTCTCCACAGGGTGGTTTAAATAATAACTTTCATTTCTCTTTGCTCTTAACAGTAAAATATTTTAGATTGTAAACATGTTTAAAAATACAAAAAGAAAAAGTTGAAAGAAAACACTCCATAATCATTTAACATAATGAGAAGCACAAAGGAAAATAAAGTCATGAAATTTGAAGGTAATTATATAGAACTGGAAATCATTAAGTTGAGTGAGGTAAACCCAGATCCAGAAAGCTAAACACTGCCTGTTCTATTATTTGTGGATCTTAACTACCATTTTTACTTTGTATTAAAGTTTCCTTTCTACATAAATATCCACCTTTTTAAAATTAATTTGTTCATTGTGTGAGTATATGTGGGTGTGCATGTATGCTTGTCTGCATTTATGTGTGTGTGTGTGTGTGTGTGTGTGTGTTTGTGTACATGTGTGTGGCTAAATGTATATACATCTGTGTGCTTGTTGTATGTGAGTGTCCATATGCATGTATGCATGTATTTCTACATAGGTATGTACATGTATGAGAGTATTCATGTCTGCTTATGTATGTGTTTACATGTAAATACCCAAGTGTCACAGCATGTGTGAAAAGCAGACACCTTAGATGACTCAGTTCTCTGCTTCCACCAGGTGAGGTATGGAGGTTGCCTGCCTTGTTAGGCTTGGTGGTAGGACATTACCAACTGAGCTGACTTACTGGCATATTTTTGGTTTTAATAAATTAGAACCAAATGTTTTTTGGTTTCTGTTTTTATCTTCCACATTCATTAACCTATTTCAAAAACATTATATCTGAAAACATCCAGTTAAGGATATTTGCAATATCTCATTACCTTCTGTAACGTATCTAATATTTAGCTAGTTTCTGTAAGTCATTTCTAAAGTAATTTTGATACTTGGCTAATCATAGTCCTTATATAATCATGCTTTTATAATTTGTAATTTTTTTCTAGAATCACTAAAATTGCAAATTTTCTGTTATGGGTGGAGAAGAAAAAAGGTATTGACTCCTAGACTTTGATTCACAAAAACAAATGTTCACAGTATAATCTTATTTGTCCAAAGGTTAGATGGTTCAAAGAAAGAGGGTTTTATGCAATTTCTGCTGAGCTTCATTTTTCTGCAAGAAGCCCATATGCTAGCAGACATTTTATATAAAATGACTGTGTGAATGCTTTCCCACAGGGAGGTTTGCAAGGATCATAAACATTTTAATATCTTTTTGGGACTTTTTGCAAGTGATGACAGCAAAGAATGCACATAACCATGTACTGTCTAGAATTTTTATTTCTCCCTTCAATTGTTCATTCATATTAATTCATTAAATTAAGTTACACATGTTAATATTATATGAAAGTATAAAACAAAAATATTTGTTGCTTGAAATTTATGTCAACTCATCCTGGCCCTGGGAAGTATAGGAGAGAAACTGAATCAGTTAAGGGTTTCTATTTGAATCTATGTCTCAGAACTCATCATCATTGTCACCTCATGTAACATTGGTTTTAATGTCACCTCACCTAACACTGCCTTTAACTCCTTCCTGTCTTTGTTTATTATCTCTCATATCTAGATTATCACACACACACACACACACATGCACACATACACACACACACACACACACACACACACACACACACACACACACGCACACCACATACAAATCTTTCTCCTTTCTGTTTTTTTGGGGTGGTGATAGTAATATGTGGAATTTCCCTTCAATATTATGTACATAATTAGTCACAGTATAACATTATAGAGGGATTTTATTTAGTCTGCTCATTAATATGGATTCAGTTCACGGAGATTTACAGTCATAATAGAGTAGAAAGTGTGATGGATGTACAAATACAACTTCTTCATTCCTTTTTCATAGTAATAATAATCTTGAGCCAATGAGAAGGGATTCTCAAATTCCCATAGTAGATGGAGAGACCCTGGGAAGTCAAAGCAACAACAAACTGTAAAGCAACAACAACTGTAACTCCAACTTGCTAAGTAGAAAGAACTTTTTGTTTTCTTTAAGAAGATGGATTCTCTGGCTTGGCCCTACAACAATGTTAGCTGGATGATTCATTGTTGTAGGAGGCAGTCTGAACACTGTTAATCCAGAAGCTTCTCTGGCTGTTTCCTGATTGATGTAAGTAGCAACACTGAAGTAATGATGAGTCAAATATAAAAAGAATCAAGTCACCACCAATATTTTCTGTGGGATAAATTTCGCTGACTGAGACTTGCTGCATAAAAATGGCATATACCCAAATGATCCACATCCATGAAACAAAGGCATATGCTCAACTATGTTCATAGCAGCATTATTTGTAATAGCAAGAACCTGGAAGCAACCTAGATGCCCCTCAACTGAAGAATGGATAAAGAAGACATGGTACATCTACACAATGGAATACTACTCTGTAGAAAAAAAAACAAAAAAACAAAACAAAAAAACCAAACAAACAAACAAACAAAAAAAAAACAATGGAATCTTGAAATTAGCAGGCAAGTGGATGGAACTTGAAGAAACTATCCTGAATGAGGTAACCCAGTCACAAAAAGAGGAACATGGTATGTACTTGCTTATATATGGATTTTAGACATAGAGCAAAAGATCACCAGCCTATAATTCACACCATCAGAAGAACTAGGATACAAGTTGGATTCGAAGAGATTCATATAAGATCCCTAACAGAAAGAGGAAGGGATAAGTTTGCCAGAGCACATGGGGAGTGTGGCAGTGAATGGAGAGGGAACTAGGAGATAGTGAAGGGGAGGAGAATAATATAAGAGAGGAGACAGAGACAGAGACAGAGAACATAAAAGAGGGAGCCACTATAGGATTAAAGAGAAAACTGTACCTAAAGAAATGTCCAGACACCTACAAGACTGACCCCAACTAACAATTTGAGAAACAGTGGAAAGGCTACCATAAATGCCCTTCCCTGATAATGAGATCAACAACCGACTTATCTGCCATCATGGAGCCCTCATCTAGTACCTGTAGGAAACAGAAGCAAACACCCATAACTAAACACTGAGCCAAACTAGAATCCAGATGCAGAGAGGGAGGACAAGATCAGGCTGCAGAAACACAAACACATACTGACCTGAACAAGGAGGAGCTAATGCCTCCCTTAGACTGATAGCTGGGAATCCAGCATGGGACTGACTCAGACCCTCTGAATATGGGTCTCAGCTAGAAGGCCTGAGCAGTTTAAGGGTCCTCATACAGTTGAACTGGGATGTATTTCAGATACACAAATGGCTTTGTGGGCACATCCCCCATGGAGGGATACTCCCTTAACCTAGAGACAGGAGAGAAGTACTAGTCCCTATTCCAAAAGCCTTTACAGATTTAGATGACCCCTCCTGAAGGTCATTACCCTACATGTGTAGTGGGGGGGGGTATAGGAAGGGAGGGTTGTCAGGGTATATTAGAGGGTGGGAGAGAGGGAAAGAGGGAGGGAGAGAGGGAGAGGGAACTGGGATCTATATGTAAAATAAAAATAAAATAATTAAAAAAAATGTCTTTCCTTATGTTGTGGAGAGGGAGACATGATGAACAAAGTGGTCAAGACCAGGCTGGAGAAACCCACATAAACAGCTGAACTGAACAAGGGGAAACTCATGGACTCCAGACTGATAGCTGAGAAACCTGCATAGGACTGACGCATATGCCCTGAAAGTGGTGTCATTTAGAAGCCCTGAACAGTCTATGGGGCCTCTGGTAGTGGAACTGTATTTATCCTAGTGTGTGAATGGACTTTTGGAGCACATTCCACAGAAGTGAACTCTCTCAGCCTAGATACATGGTGAGGGCCTAGGCCCTGCCCCCAATGATGTGACAGACTTTGATGATCCTCCATGGAAGGTCTGCTCCCCAGGGAGCAGAAATGGGTTGGAATGGGGGGGTCACTAGGGGGAGGAAGGGAGAATGAGAGGTATAGGGAACTGGGATTGATATCGTAAAATAATATTATTTCTATTATAAATAAAAATTAATTTAAAGAAACATCTTCTCTTTCTTCTGATCACATTACTTCCTCTAAACCCATCCTTCTCACATCTCCAGAGACCAAGTATACATTAAGAATAATGTTAGCTGTAGTTTTCTAAAACTTCTTTTCTTTTACATTTAGTCTAGGAACTGGATAGATATTGGATGCCATTTCTACTTAGTTCATGAATACATTGGTTTGTTTTTATAATTTTGACTATCTAGATTAAGAAAAAGCTCACATAAAATATCTATCTCAGTGTGCTTGACATGTGTAACTCTCAAAATTAGGTATTTGGTGCTTGTTATGAACTTGTTAAAGTGTGAATGAACATAGACTTGTTTGTGGGTATTGATGTCCCTAAAATTGATAGCACACCATTTGTTTTACATCAGACTTCAGTATTTCAAGAGGTGAGAGGCACTTAGGTGAATCACATAGGAATAATACTCTCTATAAATTCAGTATTTAAAACTCTAACCCATTTATAGCTGTTATGTGCTTACTCTTATCTTGTCATAAAGCTCAGCCAACTGTATGCCATTTCTTTTTAAATTAATTAGTTAATTTATTTATAGCAATGTAAGTGAAATAAGTATATGACTTATTTTGTTGATTTTTGGACAGAAAAACCTTTATTTCCATACAAAAGTTTGCATTTCTGTGTTGTGGAAAGGCCCCATAACCAGATATTAGATATCAGCTATAGGGGGCTTTCTGTCTCTTATAGGTAAAGTTAGACTCCAAACTTAAAGAGTGATGGATGCCCTTGTTCTCTTGTTTATTTGTCACCAAATAATAGCAGAAGATTAAACAACTAGGTCACAAACTTCAGAAGCACTTAAAGCTACTTTGTTATTCAAGAATTTGGGGAAAAAGAAGACTTCTGCAATGGAATGGTCTGGAAGGAGGAAAGTGGTCTGAATTCACAAGGGAAAAATGTTGTGGAATGTCACTGTGAGATTTAAGACTTCGTTTGGACATTTTGTTTGAAAGCTTTTTTAGCATCATGAAAAATACATGTGTTCTATCCATTAGCTATCTGTCTGTGGGAGGTGTGTGAGAATGGGACTCTGACCTTTTGGTTTTTCTAATAATGACCAAAATTGAAAGATGGGGCAGTAAGAAATCAGAAAATTCATTTTATCATTTTACAAATGCAGAAGACAGTCAAGTCTTAACATTTATCTTCTAATTTAGTAAATAATCTAATTGAAATGACTTCTTTTTTCTTCTTTAGTTTTCCATCTTCCAACTCTGTTTTTAAGATGTTGGATATTATGCAGTTTTTAAAACAGGTTCTTGGTCAAGGAAATAACAAATGGTTTTTATTAGAGCATTAGTGACTCAGAGCTTTGCAATCATTCAGAGAACAGTACAGGATTAGTAAAATGTGAATTCAGCAGGTGATTAAGCAGAAGCCCAATCATTTGCAAGAGTTGAGTGAATTCTGCATTTTTGTGAACATTGGAAACTGTTTCATTAAGTCATTTTTGTAGAAATTATTCTTGACCCTTGCTGATGCTTCCCAAGTAGAAGTTTTATGATTTATATACATGCATGAGCCTTCCACATTAGCAATCCTCTTTCACTGTTTTATTAACCAAAGTACCTAGTATCTCAGGTTTGAAGTCTTGTTAGGAAGCTAAATACTAATATCCAAATATCTAAATCCGAATGACCAACATATCTGGGGAATTAGCAGATTAAAACATGAATAATAGAAAAAGCACTTTTTTTAAGTTTTATTTTCTCAAATGGAAATTATTATTGAATTACTTTTACAGTATTAAGGCTTGAACCTGGTGTTTCCTTTATGCCAGTCAAGTGCCCTACCACTGAGAAGTGTTATTAATTTCCCTCATTTTAATTATGGGTTTGGCAAGGTCTCATTAAGTTCCCTTAGATAGTCTTGAACTTACTGTGCAGCCTAAGTGGGCTTTGATATTATAATTCTCTACCTCAACTTTTCAGTAGCTGAGGTTATACAACTGGGCCACCAGGTCATTCTTATAGTTAGGAAAGAATTTTATGATCACCATGCTAACTAGTTCATGACATTAAAATGAGGACTATAAAACAGACTTGTGTTCCTTTCACAAAGCTACACTTTGCAAATTGGTCTATATTAATGCATAAATAGCAATTATAAATTTAACCCACAAATGATTCTCTCAATATACAACACTATTTGTTGCATTAAAAAAAAGTAATAATTGTGAAATGCCACAGATTCTTGGAAGGCTTACAAGACTGGGTATAAATACGCTTTCACTGAGAGGACCTTAAATTCAACAAGTCAGCTATTTCTTAACCCCAAGATATGGGTGTCAATATCCCGCCACTGGGAATGCCTTGCTAGGACAAGCAAGATTATACTTTCTGCATTTCACAACTGCGTAAGACTGCAGTTGACTCCCCTATCCCACCTATTTCCAGTGGTCTGCATAGCACTTCTAACACCATGAAAGCTACCCTTAAATGTAATGCAGTCATTCAATTGCAAGTGAGCTACATTTTTAACAACTACCATAATCTTTATTCAAATAACTAAATGATATGATGCGGTTTTTCAGTGCTTGAGAAGCATAAATATTTATGTTATGAAAAATAATCTAAGTTTTATACTCTAATGGATATAGTATTAGTACAATCTCAAGAAAGAAAACATAATGTGGTTTTGGTAAACTGAAAGGAAATATTTATTGGAAGACAAGGAATATGCAGAAGACATATATAGGTTTATAAAGGCAACTAGTGTATCCTTGAAATATTGCTCCCCATGAGTAAGGCTTTGCACCTCCAACAAGCCCATGATATATTTGCAAAAATAACTTTCAAGATTTTCTTGTTAATGTTATAAGACCAGATGTGTACACTTTGCTTAAGAACATGCTAAATCTGCCTTGACACAGGCACAAAAAAAACAATACAGTTGACTAGAGACTGAAATATCCAAAACCATGAGTTAAAATAGTTCTTCTTTACAAGTTAGAAGTCTTGTATTTTGTTACAATGGCAAAAACACAACAAATACAGAGTTGCAAACAATTAATATATAATAGAGGATACACACACACACATACATGTGTGTGTGTATGTGTGTTTCTCTTATTGATTTATGAATAAAACAAAACTAAAAGAAAGAACAAGCTAATTCTTGAGAGAATGACATAATTAACTAATTTTTATGTGAAACTTTGAAAAGCACAAGCATTGATTTTCTGTTCCTATAACACTGAAAGAGGTAGTGACTAAGCTGGGCTGCAGAGATCATACTGTAATAATGAAAGGAGGCTCAACTAGTAGGGGGTGTAATGAATGTGAGCCTGAAGTAAATGAATCATTATAAAATACACTGTCTCTCTGCAATGAGTCTGCTTTATTAAAATAATCTCTGGCATAATGTTGTCCTCTTTTGGGCTTCTCCTACTGTGAACCTATCCATGACTCCACCATCACAAATCTTTTCCCTGAGGACAGATTCCTAATGAGAATAAAGAGTTTGATTATTTGCTTTTAATAACTATGCCTCCCAAATCCAACTTAATGCAGCAGTCTCTATATGAAAAGACACACTAGAATTATTAGAGGATCAATCAATATTGTAAATTAATCATAATTAAAGCTGGTAATCATAGCTGCAATTACTGATTGATTAATTACGACAGCTCTTGAAATGCCAGTAAAAATTTAATATCATATTAGATACACCTGGTAAATATAAACTTCTATGATTACTTTCAGATTTATATTATTTATATCATACTTCTGTCTACTATTATCAGCTATCTTTATTTATTCATAACTTTGTTTTAGCAGGACAAACTATTTCATTGTCCTTTGATGAGGGTAATCTATAAAAATATGTTCATGTTATGGCACAAAAGAAATCTAGTGTCAGTTCCAAGCAAATATTTGCAAATTTATAACATCTATTTGCATTCCATCCACTCAAGGATACTGTGTTTTTGAAAAAAAACACTAGGACATAAGCATATTCTAATATTCTACCCTTTGACAGTAAGTAATGTTGGTGTACTAGATTTATGAGTGCAAAACAACAGGTTTATTAATCCATTTCTGAAAGCTTCACACAAGAAAATCCTTGCAACCTGTTTTGTGTAATGATGCAAGAGCAACAAGAGCCTAGCAGTATAGGAATCAATCTTGCAAATCCACACCTTATAAAATTAAGAAAAGGCTGGTACTAGTGGAGCAAAGGGACTGATTAATAAACAAGTCTACTCTTGTTGCTTTAGAATCCTTGATTAGGTACAGCACATAAAAATCATGACCATTTAACTCACAATTACCTCAGCAGTTTCTGAATACTGTGCAAAGTAGTTTGCTACACAAATGACGGTAATAAGAAGATGCAGGGATGTTTTAGGTTTTCCGTAAGTTCAGCAAAGTGCATAGTGCATAGGACATTAATAAAAATATAAGAAATATAAGTTTTAAATATACTAATGAGCAGAAAGAGTAGGGTTTGAAAAATAAAGAACAACTTAGAAAAATTACAAGCTTTGTGGGGATTCTATTTTATCAAGTATTTTCAAAATGTAAAGGCCATTGAAATTCCAGTGGCAGTGGCTAAAGCAGTGACTTAAAATTTAAGCTCAGAGTGCGCCACTTGTTACTAGTAGGTTTTTCCCTGCTGGTCTTGTCCCACCAACATGCCAGCCCCCAATAACACACAGAGACACTGTATTTGATATAATGCTCTTGGCCAGTTATTAATTTCTTATTGGCTAGCTCTGTCTTAATGATTAACCCATTTCTATTAATCTAAGTATTTCCACGTGGTCTCATCTTACCAGAGAGAGGGCCAGCGTTCTGCTCACTCCAGTCTCTCCATATTGACTCCTCCCAACTACTTTCTATTTCCTCCTAGTCTCCTAGTCTTGCCTATCTTGCTTTCCTATTGGTCAACAGTGTTTTATTCATTAACCAATACGAGAAACATATTTACAGAATGACATCTCCCCTCACTAGAGGTCTAGAGTTCAGTGCAGCACCCATTATAGGTGACTCATATCCTTCTGAAAGTGCAGTTCCAGAGCACTTGATGTCTCTTTCTTCCATGATACCTTCATACACATGCACAAAGTCACACAAACACACACAAAAGTAAATGGTAAATTTATAAACATTCCAATGATATTCAAATAGTACAAGGAATAAAAAAATTACAGAAGAAAGTTCACAAAAGAGGCCCAACGGGCAAAAAGTACATAAAAATTGTACACCTTGTGGGAGTCAATAATTAAATCTCACCACAGTGAGAGTGTCATTCATTAAGAAATCAAGGAAAAAAAATGTTGGTAAGTGTGCTAGTGAAGCAGAAGTTTTATACACTCTAGGTGGTAATAGGAATTACTACAGCCAGTTAGAAAATCAGCATCCAAGTTCTCAAAAACATAATCCTATTCATGATTGAGCTGTATAATTTCTGGGACTCTGGCCAAAGAATCTCAGTCAGCACATAATAAAGATGCAAGCATACCAAAGTCACTGTAGTGCTATTCAGAGCAATCATGTTATCAAATCTGACTAGGTGCCCATCTAATGATGGATGAATAAAGAAAATAAAACATCATCCATATTTATATATGGAGTATCATTCATTATGTCATTTGTAGAAAATTTAATTTGAAAGATAATAGACCCCAAAGGGTATAGCATTAGTAGGAGGTATGGCTTTGTTGGAGTGGTGTGGTCTTGTTACAGGGCAGGTATCACTGTGGAGGCAGCCTTTGAGGTCATATATATTCTCAAGCCACACCCAGTTAGCGTATTCACTTCTTATTGCCTGTAAGTCAAGATGTAGGACATTTTGTTACCTCTCCAGTACCATGTCTTCCTGCATACTCCCATGTGGAATCATGATAATAATGCAGTAAACCTCTGAAAATATAAGCCACCCCAATTAATGGTTTACCTTTATAAGAGGTGTTATGGCCATGGTGTCTCTTCACAGCAATAAAAATCCTAACTAAGACACCATATAAATACAAATATCATACATTATCCCTCATATGAAGAATCTAGATTTAAAAACAAAAGCAGAAATATGAAAGTGAGGAGTGAATAGGAGACATGAAGGGATAAATATGATCCAAGTAAATTTTCTGCATGTATAATGATATCACAATTAATTCACTATATTGTATAAAACAGTAAGTAGAGCATAGTATAAGATATGAAAGTGGATGAGAAACTACTAATTGACAATTTGGAGTAAGAGGAAAGAGTAGTCAACGAGAAGGCAGTGAATATTGTGCAATATGTTATATTCCTTTATGAAAGAATCACAGTACAACTTATTGTTTTGTAAAATTAATATATGATGATAAAATAATTTCAATTATGTTCTTTTAAAATTGTTTACAAGTGATATTTAATTCATTATTATTTTGGTCTTCCATCTAAAGTAGAGTAAACCTCTTGACTTCTGATTATAAGTATTAATGTGACAAAATAATGTTATCACTAATCAGTGGCACCAAAACTAAAAAACAGAAACTTTTCAGAACATATACCTAAGATACTAGCATAATTAAAACAGAGTTTATAATAAACAAGTCTTTGAGTCTATCTGTGCACCTATGTGATGGAGACAGGATTAGTATTAAGTAACTAATAGTGCCTTGGCCCCAGTCCATCTGCAGCTATGCAGTTCTGAGCTGTGTAGCAATATTCTCTCTCACATTCAAGGGGGATAATTCAAAGTATGAAGCAGGAACTGCTGAAAGGCAAGAGAAATTTATGAAGGCTGCATTACAGTAGAAATTTTGATACCATTGTACATATTAATAGCAAATTAGCTTAGCATGAATAATAGCATTTTACAACGAACAACCAAGGAATTAGGCACTATTAGCTTTGTGCTCAAAATCACTGCCTGCCTCTCATGAACTGAATTCTGAAATATGAAGTCTCTGGGCCTAGTACATCCTTAGATCTCCCTGAGCTACCAGCTTACTTTTAGCTCTATCATTACAACCTCCAGTCTGCTAAACCATGCAAATTCCTATGCTCCACAGAGTATAGTAATAGGAGTTATACATTGCACAAGTGCTACTGATTCAACTCCCATTTCCCTTAATACAAGCGTGGGTAATGTCCATTCAGTGAAGCTGTCTTTCAAATAAAACAGAAGAGGCTGTTTTTAAACATTATCCTTTTAATGTATAAGATGTCATAGGTTCCCTGAAAGAGAGAACTTCAGTGGCATAGTACTTAGATTTGCAACAGTTATGAAACAGTCATTCCCAAGGCAGATTTAATTACAGGGAGTAAATATGTTGGAAGAATTAAGTTTTATCACAAAGATTTGGTTTTCATACAAGAAAAACCTTAAGTAATTTTACCTTCAAATTGTTCAATGGTAATTCCACAAGTCTTTTATGATTATATGATGTTAGAGCCAAACAATGATACAACTTGACCTTGTATGATATAGACAGGGTCATTTTGTGACTATGATACACATATCTAAACTAACAGGAAGGGGGATCTGGAATTTGTTGAGAAAGTTGTGTGGCCCTGTTAATAGCCTATCTGTCACAAGTGCCACGAGTAACCATGTCAAATGTTTTCATGTTGTGGTAGGCAAAATGATTCATGGGATTGCTTTATCTATCTTTTTTTTATATACTTTTTCTTATTTTGCATATTGATCCCAGTTCTCTCTCCCTCCAATCCTCCATGACCCCTGACACCCCTCCCTTCCCATCCCTTCCCCAACTCCACAGAGAGGGTGATGCCTTTCAAGAGGGATCAACAAAATCTGTCAAGTCATTTGGAGTACAGACTAGGCCCTCCCTCCTGCCTCTAGGCTAAGGGAATATCCCTCTATAGGGAATGTACTCCCAAAGTCTTTTCGTGCACTAGGGATACATCCTGGTTCCACTGTCAGAGGTCTCTTAGACTGCCCAGGCCTTTGAACTGACACCCACGTTCAAGGAGTTTGAGTAGGTCTGATACTGGTTTACCAGCTATCAGTCTGGGGGTCCATTAGCTCCCCATTGTTCAGATCAGCTGTCTCTGTGGGTTTCTGTAACCTGGTCTTGCCCCCATTTTCTTATCACTCCTCCCTCTCTGCAACTGGATTCCAGGAGTTCAGCTCAGTGTTTAACTGTAGGTATATGATTCTGTTTCCATCAGCTACTAGACGAGGGCTCTATGGTAGCAGATAAGTTAGTCATCAATCTCATTATCAAGGAAGGACATTTAAGGTAGCATTTCCACTGTTGCTCAGATTATTAGTTGGGATCATCCTTGTAGGTCTCTGGATATTTCTCTAGAGTAAGTTTTCTCTTCAAACCTCTAATGGCCCCTATATTGTGGTACCACTTTTCTTGCTCTTGTCTATTTGTCTTTGCACTCAATCTTTCTGGTACCACATATCCTCCTCTCCTCCCCTTCTTTTCTCCTAACTCCCTCTCCACTCACTGCCACTTCCACCCTTGCTCCTAATATGTGCATATACTCAGGAGATCTTGTCCTTTTCCTCTTGCTTTATCTATCTTAATACTAAAAATCTATCAATGAAATTAAGGATGATGATGTTGATAATGTGGGCAGTAGACAAGATGGTGAGATGTGTGTGGGTGAGGAGAGACAAATTTGAGTAAAAGAAGTGGGACTAAAGATTTTATCACTTGAACCTTGACACATTTGCTTAAGGCATTTTCATTCTCCAGTAGAGAAAAACATATAGCAGATCTTAACATTTTTCCCTGTCTGGGTAAAAGAAGCAGTTAGTCTATTTATCCAGAATCTTATATAAAATCATTCTGCTTTCTCCTTCTGAGAGTTGAAGGGAAGGAGTAGAAAATGGAGGAAAAAGAAGAAAAATAAGGAAAATGAGGAAGTGATGAGAACTAGAACAAGGAGAAAGTGAACAATATTCACTTTCACGTTGCTAAGAGAAAAAACAAGGCAAAGCACAGTGGACAATGGAGGTAATAGAACAAAATAATAATATGTTTCAAACCCATCATACAAAAGCTTAATCAATGAGGTACTACATTAGCATTATTTTACTACTAGTAGTTGTATCATGGTTGTCATGGAATTAAGATATATAGAAAGTTTTTATGAGAAATTGTAGTCTCTACACTGACTTTAAAAAGTTTAAAAACACTGGAGTAAATTAAAACTCACAAAGTCAAATAAGTGGGCTAATACAAACACTGCCAAAAAAAGATTCTAGATTATTTGAAGTTGTTTGCCACCTTCAAGATAACCACTAGACTCTCCCCACTTTCCATCTTTCTGTTTAGTTTCATTCACACACATTTTATAAATTTTCAACAAGCTACTTTCTAGCTTTCTACATCACTTAATGATACCCCTCATTTCTAAATAGACTCCTATAGAGTAAATGAATGAGTGTACTCATATGGGCTGTATAATCTATCACATACAGTGAGGAACAAACCTACTTTTAAATGAAATTTCACTGACAGTATTGTGTTTGATATTTCTAACCGATATGGTTAGCACTGGTCTTTCAAACACCAATATCTCCTCACACTGATTCTCTCATTTTGTCTCTTTTATTCTTTTGTGGTCTCTACTCCATTTTTCTTGCCTCTCAGGATCTCTAACATCTTGAATATTAGTAGCAGATTAAATATAGCTTCAAAATGAAGCTTCCTCTCATCGCTTCCTCTTATTCCCTTCCCTAGTGAAGGAATAGTTTCTGTAGAGAGGCAAAATGGAGCAGTGGGAATTAAATTTTTCTTGGTCCACAACTCTGCTTGAATACACATGGGTAAGTATTAGATAAAAAACATATTTTTTTCTGTTAACTGTTGTGTGTATCTCTAGTATACTGTAATAGCTAGGGTATGTTAAATTGTCATGTTCACAAAGGCACACAATCTACAAGGTCAAGAGCAGCTGTGACAATTTTTCACCTAAAAGTGCAGCAACTGTCAAAATCAATGAGTTGTAGAATAGAAGGTTGAGGATTCAGAAGCCTCAGTGTCGTGTGTCTGTTCAGAAATGTGTCGCTATTACTCTGGTTTTCTATGCACTTATCATCTAAGTTCTCTATGGCTTCCATCATTATGAATATAGTTCCAGGCCACAAGCATCCAAATGACAGGCTTAGCTTCCTATTACACTTTATGCATACATATAGAACTGTAAATAATGCAATATGGCATTTAAAATTCTATCAAAAAAGAATCTTTAGTGAAATAAATATTTTGTGTTTTGTACAAAATTGCCAAATGAATAAATATTTTATATTTCTCAATTATAATACTCATACAACAATTGGTCATGAGAAAAATTATGGAAGTCCTACCTGGTTTCACTTTATCACAATGTTTATTTTCTCTGTCTCTTCTCTTTTATTTCCCATCCTATTTCTATGTGCATCATCCACACTAGTAGACCTTTCTTCCAAGATATATTTTTTCTGACATAGCGAGAAAATATTGTATTTTCTGTTATTTAATTAGCTAAAATGTATTTATTGATTGATTGTCCTTTAACAATTTTATATACATGTTTAAGATGAAACTCTTCTTACCAGTAAGACCTATCCCATATTTATGTCATTTTTTAAAAACACTTATTGTGGTTACTTGCATAAGCAAAGGTTACAATAACCTCCCTGACAAGATAAATCAAGTACACTAATAGCTTGACTATTAATTATGAGAGTAACCAATTACCTTCATATTGGATTTGAGATCCACTGTATAAGAATAAACTCATGTTTGATATGTAAATCTGGTAAAGAGCCCCTAGCTGGAGCAATCAAAGGCCTCAGGGCAGAACCAAATACTGTTGTTTTTAGGAAATGGACATGATGTCACACTTCCTTCTATATATTTATGCTTATATTCATGGATTGTTGCTGTTCTTAGCCTTCTTCAGCCTCTTTCTGCAGTGCATGATAGGTAAATACACCAGAATGTAGAGAATAAATTATTGTGGAGTGCTTGACCCTAAATGGGATATCAATCACATACATAACATCCACTAAAGCTCAAGGAACATCCACAGTATGGAGTGGAAAGAATGTAAGAGCCAGAAATTGGTGAATAGTACTCTAAAAACATGTGTATTCTGGTATGAGATGGTCATTTCACTCACAAATTCATTTTATTTTTAGTTATTTACATAAGATATGCACATGATTAAGCACATCACCATTTCATCATATATGGGGGTCATCACTAAGGGAAAATGGGCTCTCTGTAGGTTTATCATGTGATAGTAAACTCCCTCCTCTTGAGGTCTTTCTTGAGAGATAAATATTCAAGAACTAGACTCTAAAAAAACTGATAGAGCTACTATAACTAATACCTTCTGCCGCCCTATGTAATGATACTTCTGTAACTGTATTGTAGACAGTGACTCACAAGGCATCACTGAAAGTTAACTTTGATAATACACACAGTAGAATTCCCTATCTCACATAAAATATAAATCAGATATGAGTAACTGTAAATGCAGTATATTATCCAGAAGATAAAATGCATTTGCTATCATTGTTTGAAATAAAATTCATTGATTGAAGTTTTAATAATGTCTGTGTTTGACAAAAATTTCTTACAATTCTGAAAAAATCATTAATAAGTTATAAAATACATATATAGATTAAATTAAATATAATAGTGCCCCTAAGTTCTAGTTATACCTCTTTATCCCAAATCTCTTCCTATACATATATTTTCTCAAGATATTATGCTCTAATCTCCTGCTCAATTGAACAACTCCCACTCTATAAATAGATATTTTCCTTAAACTATTAAATTTTATTCTATTCTATTATTAATGAAATTACTCCATAGATATTGAAAAATATTTTTAAATATGTATGAGCATTCTGGGAATAACATCCACCTAGAATCCTAAGATTTACCTTAGACATCCCCTCTCACCAAGAAAATAAGATCAATTGTGCTACAAATGGCTCTTCAAAATAACCAGTACTTGCTTCCTCAGATGATTGTAATAGTAGTTATACACAGAGGAAGATGTTTTAAATTTTTTTTAAAAGAAAAGGAGGTGGTAATGTTGGTCTTGGCATTAGTGTTAAAACAGTCATTAGCTACATTGCAAATCCAAGGCTAGCATGTGATGGAATGGAGGTACTAAAGCATAAGTGAGAAATTTTCAGAGTTCTTATTTCCATGTTTACAGAGAATTGACTCAAAAAAGAAATTAAAGAAATTAAAGAAGAAGCCTATATGAAACTGAAGTGTAAAAGGACATGTAGCAAGGTAAAGGCTTAAAATATTGTGTGGAGTGTGTTTAAATAAGGTCTTCTCTTCCTCTATGAACTTAAAGGTTAGATCTCCCTCGTAATTGAATTAAATCTTTTAAGGAAACTAACTTAAGTTCCTTCTAAAAATTTCCATTGATTTTGGGCTTTCTCTTGAGCCTCCTTCTTTGCCAACAACTTCTGTGGAGATATCCTACACCTTAAAGTAAGATTTTAATTTAGTGACCCAGTGGTTGTTGGGGACATCATAGATAATAGTGCAGAACCTTAATACTATTCCTTGGCTAAACATATTTATATATATATATATATATATATAAATATAAATATATATATATACATTTATATATATATATATATATATATATATATATATATATATATATATATCAGCCTTAGTCAAGAAGCTTGTTTTTCCAGTGAATGCAGAGAATACTAACTAGTAGGTGCAAAGAAATGTGACATCTTGGGGTTTAGCCAAGCATTAAAGAACATGGGATAAGAAAGTTGGAAGGTAGTGAATAGGATTATGAAATGTCACCTACAAGAACTCTTATAGCCATTTCAAATAAACTGACAGCACTTGTATCAGACCTATATAAGGCTGGGCCTGTCAAAAAAAAGTATCATAATGCCATACCCCTTCTTGCTGAACTATATTTTCTAATAGAGTCTAGGAGAAATGGATTCATGGTCTTTAGTTGTGTAACGAATGGTGATCTAATTTAGCTCTTATAAATACTTGCAAACAAATGTCACAGAGATGACACTGAGTAATTTCAGAGAGACTAACAAAACAAAATAAAAAGGCATGTTTGGGAAAGAGATCTTTAGGAAAAGTGTGTAACAGGATGGGAGGGATATAAGTGAATAGGGAGCTAAAAATAACCATAATGCATTTGTGTGCCTGAAAATATTAAAAAATGAATGTAATCAATAAAAATATAGCCACATGCATAGTGTGTCAAATATAGCCACATTTGAAGGAGGGTAGCAACTATCATTAATGATGTCCCAGATAGATGGGAGATGAAATGCCAGTAGTAACCCAAGAAGTGGGTCAGTGCATCTTATATACACAATCAACCTATCTAATGCCCCCATCTCTACCTCTTAATTGCTGATTGCTGACCTCATTATACTAGGAAATTCAGAAGGGACTTCTTCAGTCAAAGTGAAAGATTTAATTTTCTATGATGAGAAAACATATTTGAATGTTTAAGAAAGGAACAGACTATTTTTTACTTACCAAACCCTTAAATTACCAACAGTTGAACTTCCAATGACAGCATTCTCATAGGGTGTTAGACTCTACTTCCAGCTGTTTAAAAATTCCATGAAATAATGAGAGGATGTACAGTAATATTAACTTTCTGTAAAATCAATTTTATCTTTCCATTAATAGCTATAACTAGTTCTCTATATAGCTTATGAGAAAAACTTTTTGTGAACAGGTTTTTTTACACATATTATTATTTTTAATTTAAATAAGAAACAAGCATGTTTTACATGTCAATGCCAGTTCCAGACCCTCCCCTACCCTCCTCCCATGTTCCCCCCAAAAATTCCCATCCCATCCTCTTTCTGCTCCCCAGGAAGGTTGAGGACTTCCATGAGGAGTCTTCAAAGTCTGTCATATAATTAGGAACTGGGCCTAGGTCCTCTACCACGTGTTTAGGCTAAAGGAGTATCCCCCTATGTGGGATGGGCCCCCAAAGTCCACATATTTGGATATGTGGATAGATATTCATGGATATGTAGATAGATATTTGGATAGATATTCTTTTTTAAATTTATTATTATTTTTTTTTATTTTACATGCCAATCCCAGTTCCCTCTCCTTCCCTCACTCCTTCCCTTCCTCTTACCTTCTCTCCAAACTCGCATGCATGGTGACCACCCTCCCCTACCATTTCTCCACCACATTCCACATGTAGGGCTATGGCACCAACGTCATGTAAATCTGTCAAGTCATTTGAAATAGGGACTAGGACTTCTCTCCTGTCTCTAGATTAAGAAAATAACCCTCCATGAGAGATGTGTCCACAAGGACCTTTTGTGCACCAGGAATACTTCCTGATCCCACCTTCTTAGGTCCCTGAGACTGCTCAGTCCACCTAGCTGACACCCATATTCAGGGGGTCTGAGTCAGTCCCACGCAGGATTCCCAGCTATCAGAATAGGGAGAGGCATCATCTCCTCCTTGTTCAGGTTAGCTGTCTTCATGTGTTTCTGCAACCTTGTCTTGTCCTCTCTCTCTCTGCATCTGGATTATAGTTCGACTCAGTGTTTAGTTATGGGTGCTTGCTTCTATTTCCAACAGCTATTAGATGAGGGTTCAATGATGGTGGATAATTTAGTTGTTGATCTCACTATCAGGCAAGGGCATTTATGGTAGCCTTTTCACAGTTGCTCAAATTGTTAGTTGGAGTCAGTCTTGTATGTCTCTAGACTTTAGGGTCAGTTTTCTCTTCAAACCAATAATGGCTCCATCTTTTATGTTCTCTCTCTTTCTCTGTATCTATCTATCTATCTATCTATATTTCTCTCTCTGTTTCTCTGTGTCTCTGTCTCTCTCTTTTCTGTCTTCCATCCCTACCCTGACTCAATCTTCCTCTCTTGATTCCTCTCTTCCCCTTCTCTTTTCCCTAGTTCTCTCCAAATTCACTGCCCCCCCCCACTTCCCATGTGCTCTGGGGGACTTGTCCCTTCCCCATTTTGTGAGGGACCTTATATGAATCTCTTAGAATACACCTTGTATCCTAGTTCCTCTGATGGTCCGAATTATAGGCTAGTGATCCTTTGCTCTAGGTCTAAAATCAATATATGAGTGAGTACATATCATGTTCCTCTTTTTGTGACTGAGTTAACTCATCCAGGATGGTATCTACAATTTTCATCCACTTGCCTGCGATTTCAAGATTCCATTATTTTTTTTTCTCCAGCGTAGTATTCTATTGTGTAGATGTGCCACATCTGCTTTATCCATTCTCCAGTTGAGGGACATCTAGGTTGCTCCCAGCTTCTTGCTATTACAAATAATGCTGCTATGAACATAGTTGAGCACATGTCTTTCTTGCATGGATGTGGATCATTTGGATATATACCTAAGAGGGGGAGTGCCAGGTCCAGTGGTAAAGTAATTCCCATTTTACTGAGGAACTGCCATACTGATCTCCAAAATGGCTGTACAAGTTTGCACTGGCACCAGCCGTGGAAGAGTGTTCCCCTTTCTGCACATCCTCTGCAGCATAAGTTTTTATTGTTGTTTCCAATTTTACCCATTCTGGCACGAGTTAGATGTATCTCAAGGATTTTTTTTTTTTGATTTGCATTTCCCTGATAGCAAAGGATGTTGAGCACTTTCCTAAGTGTCTTTCAGCCTTTTTGATTTCCTCTATTGAGAATTCTTTCAGATCGTTGATCTGTTGCTGGAGTTCAAACACACAAGCAGTTCACCATAGAATTTTAAGAACAAGCCAACTTACTGTTTTCTAGGCCAAGAGATACTCACTTAAAAAAATAAAACTCTCATTAGGACTATTGACCTATGCTCAGTTATTGGGATGTTTTACACTGGTTATTGGGTAAAATTCTCATCCAATTGTGGAGTCTTGACAGTTTCAAGTGGAAGGTAAAAGACATGGAACTTTTTGAGTGTTGATGAAAGATACAACTGGCATCTTTAGTTCTTCATGAAATTTCCCTCTCCTTTCCACTAACAGGAAGAGACAATGAGAATTGTGATGTCTTTTAGTCCTGTACTTTATTAATTATATATATGTTATATACATATATAATTACATGTATATGTAGCTATATATATATATATATTTATATGTAAATTTTTAGAAAGGTTCCTCACCTTTCTAAAAAAAAACTTGTCAAATAAATTTGAATAATACCTTAAAAATGGGATACAGAATAGGGACTCATAAAAATCAACAGATACAAAATAAAACACTTGAATATTTTCTTTAAGGAAACATATATCTATAATTTAATTTAGGATAAAATATGATAGTATGCAGTAGAAATTTCACCTGGAGATGATAAAGAATTAACTGTAACACCAAGTTTTTGGGCACAGTGACAAACAGTGTAATAGCAGGAACAATATTAATGGGGACAATTGATGAAACTTCTAGAAGAATGAATCCCCTCCTCTAATAATTTATAAAAGGAGTAATAATGAGAAAAACAATGTCTGAATAATAATGAAAAAAGCTGAACATAGGTTTTTACCAAAATTTTTAATTTGGTATATTAAAAACAGAAAATTTCATTTTCTTCAAGGGATTGTCTCTCAGAAAACAACCTCCTCTTAAGGGTAGGGTGCATGCCCAGGAGTTGAGGGCTGAAAGAAAAATAATTCAATGACATCTTTGGAGGTTCATTGACTCACAAGTCCTGTCAGGGACTTTCCTTTTTATCTTTTTCTGTTAATTTCTTTTCAATTTTTTAAAATTATTTGTTGTCTTGTTTTACCCCACTGGTTATTTACATATATATCATGGCTCCTGATTTAGCATCTTTGTGGGAATCTTAATTTTGTAAATCAATGGGTCCCTATGTCCATATCTATATCTTTTTTTTCTCATAAGTCTTTGTAACTCTTCTTTGATTTTTAATTGATACTATAATTTAAAAATTTTACATGTTGATCCCAGTTCCCTCTCCTACTTCCTCTCTCTCCCTCCCCCTTCCTCCCTCCCTCCATCTCTATTACCCCCCTCACATGCACCCTGACAACCATCCCCTCCTATCTCCCCACCCCCATTCCACATGTAGGGCTATGCTATCCAGGTGGGGTCATGTAAATCTGTCAAGTCATTTGAAGTAGGGACTATGACTTCTCTCCTGTCTCTAGATTAAGGGAATATCCCTCCATGTGTCTGCAAGGTCCATTTGTGCACCAGGAATATAGCCTGGTTCCACTGTCTGAGGTCCCCCAGACTGCTCAGTCCTACTAGCTGAGACCCCATATTCAGGGGGTCTGAGTCAGTCCCACGCAGGATTCCCAGCTATCAGTCTTGGGGCATATTATCTCCTCCTTGTCCAGTTTAGCTGTCTTAGTGGGTTTCTGCAACCTGGTCTTGTCCTCTTGCTCTGCATCTGGATTGTAGTTCAACTCAGTGTTTAGTTATGGGTGTTTGCTTCTATTTCCAACAGGTGGTAGATGAGGGCTCCAGGATGGTGGATAATTTAGTTGTTGATCTCACTATCAGGCAAGGGCATTTATGGTAACCTTTCCACAGTTGCTCAGATTGTGAGTTGGAGTCAGTCTTGTAGGTCTCTAGACCTTTCTTTAGGGTCAGTTTTCTCTTCAAACCAATAATGGTTCCATCTTTTATTTCTGTGCTCTCTCTCTCTCTCTCTTTCTCTCTTTCTCTCTCTCTCTCTCTCTCTCTCTCACTCACTCAATCTCTCTATATATATTTATCTCTCTCTGTCTCTGCATGTCTCTCTGTGCCCCTGACTCACTCTTTCTCTCTGTGTCTCTCTCTCTTTTCTGTCTTCTATTCCTACCCTGACTCAATCTTCCTAGTTGCACGTGATTCCTCTCTTTCCCTTTTCTTTCTCCTAGTTCTCTCTGCATTCACTTCTCCCCCCCCCCACTTCCCATATGCTCTGGGGTACTTGTCCCTTCCCCATTTTGTGAGGGACCTTATATGAATCTCTTAGAATACACCTTGTATCCTAGTTCCTCTGGTGATGTGAATTATAGGCTAGTGATCCTTTGCTCTAGGTCTAAAATCAATATATGAGTGAGTACATACCATGTTCCTTTTTTTGTGACTGGGTTACCTCATCCAGGATGGTTTCTACAATTTTCATCCACTTGCCTGTGAATTTCAAGATTCCATTATTTTTTTCTCCAGAGTAGTATTCTATTGTGTAGATGTGCCACATCTTCTTTATCCATTCTCCAGTTGAGGGACATCTAGGTTGCTCCCAGCTTCTTGCTATTACAAATAATGCTGCTATGAACATAGTTGAGCACATGTCTTTCTTGCATGGATGTGGATCATTAGGATATATGTCTAAGAGGGGGATTGCCGGGTCCTGTGGTAACGTAATTCCCATTATCCTGAGGAACCGCCATACTGATCTCCAAAATGGCTGTACGAGTTTGCACTGGCACCAGCAGTGGAAGAGTGTTCCCCTTTCTGCCCATCCTCTCCAGCATAATTTCTCATTGGTGTTTCTAATTTTACCCATTCTGGCAGGAGTTAGATGGCATCTCAAGGTTTTTTTTTTTTTTTTGATTTGCATTTCCCTGATAGCTAAGGATGTTGAGCACTTTCCTAAGTGTCTTTCGGCCTTTTTGATTTCCTTTATTGAGAATTCTTTCTTCAATTTTGTACCCCAATTTCTAATAGGGATATTTGGTGTTTCGTTGACTAGGTCCTTGATTTCTTTGTATATTTTGGAGATCAGCCCAATGTCAGACTTAGGGTTGGTGAAAATCTTGTCCCAGTCTGTGGGCTGCCATTTGGTTGTCCACTGTGTCCTTTGCCTTACAGAAGCTTCTAAATTTGAGGAGGTCCTATTTATTAATTGTTGATCTCAGTGTCTATGCTACTGGAGTTATGTTCAGGAAGCGGTCTCCTATACCAATTTGTTCAAGGGTACCTCCTACTTTCTCTTCTAAGAGGTCATTGTAGCTGGATTTATGTTGAGGTCTTTGATTCATTTGGACTTGAGTTTTATCCATGGCGGTAGACATGGGTCTATCTGCAGTCTTCTACACACCATCATCCAATTGTGCCAGCACCATTTTTTGAAAATGCTTTCCTCCCCACATTGTATTCTTTTAGCGGTTTGTAGAAAATCAGGTGTTCATATGTGTGTGGGTTAATATCAGGATTTTCAATTTGATTCCATTGTTCTACCTGTCTATTTTCATGCCAGTACCAGGCTGTTTTCTGAACTATAGCTCTATAGTAGAGCTTAAAGTCAGGGATGGTCATGCCTTTTGAAGTCTTTTTTATTGAGCTCTTTTCCAGTTTGTGTGAATTGACTTATTCTTATTCTAATTTTATTTGGGAAAGGTATTATTTACAGAAGAGAAAGTTAACAAAGTTGGAAGAAAAATATGAAAGAATAGGTGATGATTGAAATGAAAATGCATTATATTATGTGCATTTGTCATATAAATTATCTATCAAAAATAAATATAAATGATATTTTTAAGAAAAACATATAACTATGCATTTTTTAAATACTGGTTGCAGACAGTAGGTGACAATTCACTCACAGATTTGATTTCCAGGATTAAAAACCCAGACATAACAAATCTTCACTTTGGCAGACTTCTGGCTGGAAGCAATATATGAACAGCATTGCATTGCAAGAAACTCTCCGCTACAGTGCTAGTCCCTGTGAGTTGAAGAAACAGAAATAATACTGTTGAGAAAATGAGGTAACCAGACATTTCAGAAAAAAAAATCCCAGAAGACAGGCAGGAAGGTATGCAGAAAACAACCTACATAGGAGTACTTTCAGAGGCTTGGATTTGAAACTGCTTTAAACTGCAAAAGAGCCAAGGAAAATTACTTCCAGCACTACAGAAATCTCTGTGGAGTTTCCTTAAAAACCTTAAAGGTTTTATCTATCAGAAGTGTGTCTAGGTATACTACACTCATCCATTTATTTAATTATCATTGTAAGTATGTGCTATAATCACAAGATTTGTTATCTCCACCTCACTAAATTATGTTTAACATTAAATCCAGAAATGGGCCTTGTAAATAAAAAATTTGAGAAATAACTACATATGGTGATACATATGTTTTCCCTAAGAAGCACAAAATATGTTACTGTTTTTAAGAAGAAATGACAAGGTCTGTAGCTGCAGAAACTATTTAACATTTTCTGACCTCTAATGTCTAATGTTTAATTTCAGTACAAATGTGAACAGAAAACAAAAAACAAATTATTCAAGTGAAGAATAGTTTGTTGGCTCATATAACTAAATTAAGAAAAGTGATAGTTTTCTTGATACTAAGTTATTAATAATGTTAACTAACTGTTTTCTTAGAACATCGTTGTTCTATGTCTAGTTTCTAATGACACTCATTTCTCCACACAATATGCTCAAGAAAATACTGTCTTTAAATGATCTAAGTAGAAAAGTTTTTGTAAATTAGGTAGACTTCATTCCTGAAGTGCTATCTGTGCCTACAGTGCTAGGACATGTGCTTATCAGGTTGAGCTAAGTCATGCCAAGGTGACAAGCAATTCTAAAATTTCATTTGTTTAATGCACTTGATCAGTTGTAGTCTATGCCACCACCTTTTGTCTACAACCCAAGCTGCCCCACACACCTCTGTGTAGAGCATTTTTTTCCATAGGTAAAGAAAAGAGCTGTGAAACACCTGACTAAACGTGTGTTCTTAATCAAATGAGTCTGTGGCTAAGCTTGATGATTCTGGTAGAGAGAAACATAGTATTTCTCTAGAGTTTTAAGCAATACACAGAGTTCTAGTTTACTTTTCTGACCTTTACTAATGCCCAACTTTTTCCTCTACCACATTTAGTCGAAACCTAGAACAAATTTGAACAACAGTGCTGCTTCTCCATACAATATTTCTCATCATGGAAGTATCATGCATCTTTTAAAAAGCTCAACCCAGAAAATTCCTTCTAAATTTTATTGGCCAAACTAGTCACAGGACAAACCCTAATAGCAAGGCAGAAGATAATAGTCCCATTTCAGTAAGATATTCAATCAAACTATGGTTTATGAATCCTGCTGGGCATTGATGGTTCATGCCTTTAATCCCAGTACTTGGGAGACAGAGGCAGGCAGATCTCTGTGAGTTTAAGACTAGCCTGGTCTACAGAGCTAGTTCCAGGACAAGCTCCAAAGCAACACAGAGAAGCCCTGTCTCAGAAAACAAATAAACAAACAAAACAAAAAATAATCCTGACCTCTCACTTGACAAGGAAATACACAGGATGCCTGAGATTCTGGAATATAAGTATTTTCTATGAACATTTGTTTTGTTGACAACTTACGTATGTTGGTTCATTTTATAGCAACTTGACACAAGTTATAGCTATAAGATAGGAGGGAATCTCAATTAAGAAAATGCCTGTATAAAATGGAGGCTGTAGCCAAGCCTGTAGGGCATTTTCTTAATTAGTTATTGATGGGGAGGGTCCCATCAGTTGTGGGTGAGGCTCCCTGTGTTCTGTTGGTTCAGGGTTCTAAAAGAAAGAAGGCTGAACATCCTATAGAGATCAAGCTAGTAAGTGGCACCCTTTCATGGCCTCTATGTCAGCTCTTGCCCTGTTTAAGTTCCTAATTTGACTCCCTTCATAACAGTGGTTATGAAGAAAGTAAGCCAAATAAATTGTTTCCTCCCAAAGTTGGTTTGATCATGGCTCTTCATCATAGCAAGAGTAACCCTAACTAGGACACCCTACTAGCCTATTTTACCTTAATACCACACCATTTTTTTGCCTTTGCCTCTAGGCAGCTTTACCTTTACTTTCATTATATAGGTAGTATATTTGTAGCTATATAATATCTAAATGACATTAATTATAATCCCAACTTACATAGCCAGTACCACACATGTCCAAAACTTTCTATCATTCCACATAGAAACTCACTAAATATTAAATTTATCTTCCTTTCTCTTTTTCCTTTCCTTCTCCTGTCCTGTATCTTAATTTTGACTTTGTACAATTTCTTGATGTAGATATTTCATAGTATAATAGTAATAAATGTCCATTAATGGAAAAGTCCCTCAGGTTAAGAGAGTAGAATCCCTGACTTGAGTGGAGACCTAACATTCCAGTGGGTTGTATCAATTATCTGGCTATGTGACCACCCCTAGAATGACAGATCATCTTATGCTAAGGAGGTAGGCAGAAAAATTATTGCCCTAATGAGACATGTAGTTTTTTTCCCCAAACCTGTCCTGCCAGTGAAACTTCTTTTATGATTGAGGTTGGACTGGTTTGGTACATGTCTCAGAAAGGAGCATCTTTCTTTCTTTTTCTTTCTTTCTTTCTTTCTTTCTTTCTTTCTTTCTTTCTTTCTTTCTGTTTCTTTTTCTGAATGCTAGCCATCTCTAAATGTGCTTTCTCTGATAATTTTGGCATTGTTGTTTTCTCCCTAAAGGCACTCCTTCCCATCTTATGGCCATATAGTGGCCCTATAAGCCAGGAACATATGCTCCCCCAACCCTTCCGTCTGTTTCTTTTATCTGGGTAGCTGCAGAGTTTTACAGAGTGCCTCCTCTGATATTGTTCTGTTTCTTGAAAACACTGATAAAATTATCCTCAAACTTCCCTTCAGGTCTATTCTTACTTTTTATTTTTAAGAAACTAAGAAACCCAAGAATAGACCTTATTTTTCCCAAGGATTCCAACCCTTTTTGGTTGCCAGATGGTTATATAATAAGTGAAATCATGCAATATTTGATGTAATGTGTCTGGGTTTTGGCAATTAGAAAAGCATTTTAAGATTGGCCTTTATTATAGTATGCCTTTGACCTTCATTACTTCTCACTTGAGCAACATTTCATTGCTTGTACTTGCCACGGTGTTTGTTCACCTTTCATCTACTGATGGGCATTGAGGTTGTTTCCTGCTTGTAGTTTGTGATTATTATCTCATGGTGCATCTGCATGCATGATAATTCTGTGTTTAGCATTTCCAAGTGGTGCCAAATTCTTTTCTACAGCACTTCATTTTTTGTCATCTTTACCCACAATGCATAAGGATTCTGATTTTTTTCATATGTGCATGCTGCTAATGTTTCAATAGCTACAAATCATGCCCAAAATACCAGACTCTACACCCTAGCAATGTCATGAATTTAAATCTCTAACCTAGTAATGAAGTATATATTTTATATACACATATTCACACAAACATCATTATCATTATTTATTTTCATATTTTTGAGATGCCTAGAGCTATTTTCATTATCAATAATGGTATTGATAGTAGTCTACTCCAATCAAAAACTGCAAAGAAAAGGTAGTTTAGATTATAAAAAAGACACCATGACAAAGTGATTCCTTGATGAGTTTTCCTGAATGAGTTCCCTCAAATGTATCAAGAAACTGATATTAATTTCTTCAGATGGATTTCTTGTCAAGGGAAAATACATTCATTCACAATAAATCATTAAATGAACTCTCTAGTACTAATGAGCACCTAAAAGAGGGGAAGGACAGTGTGTCTCCAGTTTCTGGGGCTTGCTTTTTCAATAGATGGGAGGTCCACAGATCTGATATGGGGGAAGAATTCACACTGATGGAGCTTCGCTTAGAATAATTTTTCTCAGTTCACTTGCAATAACTTTGTACCAGAAGATAGTGACAGCAGACACCTAACACATAGGTAGCAGGATCAGATTGCCCATGTTTAACTCCTAATCTCAGTCTTGAATATGGCCATCACCTTCACTAATACTATAGCATGCACATACACTCACTCATGCATTCATTTAATATTTATTAAGCATTGTATGTTGTCGGTGTCTGCTGCAACTAAAAGTTACATAATTTCTGCTCCAAGAAATTGCACAATAGTTAAGAATAAAAATATATAAATGTAAAATTAATAGAAAACAAAGTATTAACCTGTGGACAGGGGTTAGACAGTATACCATTCTATCATCTCCAAATAGTACTGTCTACCTTCGGTGAATTGTGGCAATGACAGTTGATCCACATATTTTGCTCAAAAGAATGATTAAAAATAATGACTGTTACAATGTCGTGAAGAAATAAACATTCTGGTAAGTATGAGAAGCATGGAGGATAATATCTTTAACCTGAATCACTTTTATACATGAAGAAAAAATTAAACAAGTCAAAATTGATTCTTCAATTAAATATGTCAGGTGTGGAACGTGGAAAGTCCATCTTCTGAGGCAAGAATGTATTGCTAGCATTTGGATCTCAAGTAAAAATTATGTATCCATAGAATTCAAACTTCCCCATTGGCTGGTGAGAATTGTGTGCCAAAGATGCATACAGTCCTTGCTCAGCTTTCTCTTTCAGGGTTTCCAGGAATTGGCAGAAGTGGGAAGCATCACCCACTACTGGAGCTGCTGATAAAATAGGGCAGTACATTTTATCTTCAGTTTGTTTGGATTCCCACGGAAAGTTAGCACCTTGTGTCATTTTGTTTGGTGAAGTTGGTGTGCATTCTGGTGTTCTCTGTGTTAATGATACACTTCTTTATATTCTCAAAACAATACGGACCATAAGTCTCATATTGTACTAAAGAGTACTCTAATGTGTGAATGGGTATGAGTAGTTAGTGTTGTGAATATGTTTTGGATTATTCCACTGCAGTCTGGAAGAGAGTTGAGTATTCACCCAACTGAGTATGCTAGTTTCATATTATGAGATTCAGCTTGAGATTTTTATATCTGCTGTTTATAATGAGGCGACAAGAAGTCCTTTCCTATTACTTTAATGGTTGATTCCATCTGCATATATGGCCACTAAGTTAATATCTAAATAAATCCAAGAGGGGAAAATGCTCAAAAAAAAAAGAAAGAAAACAAAAAAAACTTGTCCTCAATAAATGTTGATATGAGACATGGGTTTCTATGATTCTAGACTTGACAGAGGCTTCAGTTGTCTGTTTCTAACTACAAATTGGTAAATAAATTAAATACATAAAAAATAATCACAAGCTCATATCAGACATAAGAACATATTGAAAGGATCCTCTGATCATGCTTTCCTAACAACCATCTGAAGTGTGCATCTTCATAAGGACTATATAAACAAAATTTTGTATGATGTCATTGTTCAAAAGTCTCTAACTTGGTTTTAGAAACTGAGACTTGGAACTCTGAGCAAGGTTACACATCTTAACTTGGTTCTGTAGCCCACAGTTTAGTACCCCACCAATATGTTTCTTCTCTCAACTTTTTCTTTGCTAGGCTAGAACTCAAACTACAGGCTATAAATAAAATGGTGGCTGTAACACAGTAGTCCTTTCATGACTGATAACTATAGCAATTTTTTTCATAAGGTACACTTGACATTTTAAGCTGTTTGTTATAATATTTGAAGGGCTCATATTCAGAGTATACAATATGGGTATGTAATCTAGATTCTCTTATAACCTTTTACTAATCTAAAGGGAATTGTCACACACACACACACACACACACACACACACACACACACACACAATTTACACTTGTGCTTCTTTTCTACTAACTGTCCTGGAATTCACAATAATAACTTAGGTTCTGTTCTTGAATGCACTGAGTTACTAGAACCTGTATCATAGATGTATAATAGATGGCTGCCATGAAATTCAGTCAATTCTGGGACATGGCCAATTTTGGATTCTTGGATATTTGTCTGCTTTGACATTTTCTGTTTCACGCTTAGATTTTACAGCATACTAACATAATGAATCTTTGAATATGAATCCATGTTTCAGAGTCTGCTTTTGGGGAAACAAAGCAGAAAGAATACATACGAAATGGCTGAAGGTTTGAAATAAAACACTGGTATAAAACATTAGACCTTTTCTTTCACAGTAATATTATCTTCTCTCCCACCTAAGTAAACTTATGAGCATTTAATTAAATTCTTACTTTACTTACATATTTGGCATTTTATTTAAACTCACCTTCTATGACTTTGGAATAAATTAAAACCAGTTAAGAGTGCTGTTTAGGATTCTAAGTGTAGCATCATTGATTCCAAGGTCTTGGCCCTATCAGATTGAAATCAAAGCACCATGTAGGACTACGATCTCCCTGAAGACTCAGGCTTTCTGTCCAGATGACTGGATGTCATACAATCCATTCCTTACAATTGGAAGACATTCTCTATTGCTTTGTTGGCTATTCCCCATGTGAAACCCTGATAAGGGCTGATCTTGATTCCTTGACTTGTGATTCACTCACTTTAAGTTTATATCTGTATTCTTCTATGTAAACAGGAGTAATGTTTTTCACTTCATAGATTTCTTTGAAGAATTTGTTTTATTTATGTCAGGCTCTATGAGGACTATCTCCCATTTGAATTAACTTAAATTCATCTGATTAATGATATTAATCTAAAATATGTTTAGATAATATTAATCATATTATCTAAAATATGTCTTTGGCCAAATAACACAACATGACCATAAGAACAACAAAAAAAATATTAAAGTTACACTCACACACTAGGGGAAGTGGCTATACATGACCATAAGAACAACAAAAGACAATATTAATAAGTTACAGTCACACTCTGAGGGAAGGGGCTATATTGGAGATATGCAAGATGGGTGGGAATCTTAGAGACTAGCTTGAAGTTTGCCCATAACAATTAGATTTTCCCCTGTACTGACTGCATAAATAAACATTTTCTGGAGAATGATGTTATTTAATGTGACTGTGGATTTTCAGGGATAGTGGTGATGATGGTGGAGTCAGTCAGAATAAATGTTACTATTTTCCTTCTAAAAAGTCTTCCTTACTTGGTTCCCATAATTTAAATTCCAAAGAGAGAAACATTTCTCCAAAGAAATTAAAAGTACTGTAGACTTGGATGTAAATTTAAGTTATACAGATAACTATTTAACTTTCTTTAACCACCCTCAATGGATAACATAAATAAGTCCAATAAATTATTGAAAATATTAACAGAAACTATTAGAGAGCTACCTTGTATGTGATAATTTTAGAAAATAATGTTCTTATTCTCTTAAATTTCAACTAAATTTTTAGAAAGAAAATAGAAGAAAGGAAGAAAATATATTTTCTTTTTGTATATTTTAACATTTTAGTGTAATTACAGCGATTTCCCTTCCTTTTCTTCACTCCAAATCCTTCCATATAACCTGTCTTGATTAATTGTTATAATTATATATGTGTATATATATGTATATATATATATTCATATGTATATATATGTGCATAAATATAACCTGTTCATTCTGTATATGGTTTATTTTTTATAGATGGTCATCTGGTGTTGGATAGCCAATTGGTATGCTCTTCCCTAGCATATTATTTCTCTTATTCTCAGGATTCCTTACTTGCCCACAATTCTTAGTGTTGTATTGAGTTCTCCTCATGAGCTTCATCCTTTACCACTAGCATGTCAATCAGTCAAGTTGGTGAGATTTTATGGATGCAATTTCTGACATTCCAAGAAGATAGAGTCTCACAATTAACTCCTTGATTTTCTTGATCTTACAATCTTTCTGGTCCCGATTCCTGAACCTTGGGTGCAGGAGATTTATTGAAAATGTATTAGTTAGGTCTGAGCTCCACAATTCTGCATTTTGATTAGTTGTGGTTTTGTGTACCAGTCTCTATCTGTTCCAATGAGACATTTTTTTTTGATGAACAGTGAAAACTACACACATCTGTAGTTTATCGGAATGAATATTTAGAATGTAGTTAAGGATTATGCTGGTTTAGTAAAGTAGTAATTGAAGATTATTTCCCAAGATCATTGACTTCATTAGCCCTGAGTAGTTGGTGAGGTTTCAAGTACCAGGAATGATATACTTCTTCTTGAATGGGTCATAAGTCCAATTAGAGAATTGTTGTTTGCCACTAATATATGTGTGTCACTACTGTACCCTTTGGCCATGTTGTTCATTTATGTGATTTGTAGGTGCTGTATCTGGGTATCACTTTTAGCTACTTCACTCCTTTGTATGTTTGAGTAGAGAATAGTGTCTTCTGATTTCATGAAATCTGGTCCTCAAGGCTGAAACATTCAAGTCAGCTTTAGCTCAGGGGCATTTTTTGCTCTGTATCTGTGGTACAGGGTATCACCAGCAATAGGGAATTGTTTCCTACCTCTGGAGAATAATAAAGGGCAATAGTTATAATGATAATGTTTTGGGAGTCTCTGACTGACCTGATTAACAATTCAAAATAGGGCTACTCATGTGGTGTTGGTGTTTTGTTAGGCAATCTATGGTTCTTGGAGAGAAAATTATCAGGTCAGATGTAAAATTTTCATTTAAACTCTATAGTTTATATACTGATTTACATGTACTATTGATATTTTTGGGTAGATGGTTTCTCCCCTTCTCCCTAATTAAAGCCCTGGCCATTTTTCCTACTAGTCCCTTCAGATCATTTGTATCCTGCTATTCTTCCTGCTATTACTACCAACATAACTCCATCTCCAATGTTTTAAGAACATTATAGCAATAGATATTTTTGGAAAGTAATTAATGAATGCATGTACATAGGATATAGAGCAGCCACAGAAAGCATTTCACATGAAAAGGCAGTCCAAAAGATATTTTAAAAAATAGAAAAAAAGAATAAAAATAAAAAGGCAGTTGCAGGTTGATTGCCCCAACCTTGGAGTAGAACCCAGGTAATGACATAATACAGGAATTACATATTCTGGACATGGGAGGCTACTAAAAACTCAGAGGTGTGTAGACATGGTAAATTTTATACAACAGAAACAATTACATGTGTTTTAAGGAAATGTCATTAGGAATATTCTTGCCTGGGCTCTTCAGGATTCAATAGTGACAATGCATAGCTAGATACACAGGTAAGTCTTTAGCAATCCAGAAATATTTAGAATGTTTAACATACTGATTATATATTCAGAGGATCCTCAAACTCCTAAATCAGACAGGGTTTTTGTTTTATTTTCACCTTGAATTTTAAGCAGCCATTTTGAAAGTTCATTATGGAAGACGCATCTTCTAAATGTTGGCTTGCATGACGTATTTCAATTGATGATGGAGGTGCATAGAAAACTTACAATTTCTTTTTTATTAATAAGGAGACTGGGAGTCAATGAAATCTATATATTACCTTTCCTGATAGAGATTTGATGCAGAGCTTTCCAGGAACTCAGATTTGTATGACACCAAACTATTCCCTGAAGCTCCTTACTGCACATTTTTGAAGCAATAGACTGCACCTTCTTTTTGTATGGTACTTGGTTGTCAGTTAGAAATCACCAGGCTAGGATCTGCTCAATGGGCTCCTTCCACGGGCTTCCTGATTTGCATTAATGGACTTTTCTACTCTGTATCCCTATTGGGCTGGTTGAGGGAATGAGAGTCAAGGGCAAGCTGGGAAAATACAACAGGAAGAAAGCTCGAGTGACTGACTCATTTACAAAAATGCAGGATTGCTCAGTAGATTCACCCATGCTCTCTAATGCGCTCACACATGCTAGCGTGTTAACAGCAAAGCCCATTACAAACGACTATTTCCACTTCCAAATCATCTCTTATTATCTCTGCTAAGTGACTGTGAGCAAGTTTAATCTATTCCTCAACATTCAAAGCATTTTATTCTCACTATCAAATAACATTTCCCATTTCCCACATTCAGGGAAGGGCAGAATCATTTAAACAGAGTTTTGCATGACTTACTTAAAGCTGACAGTCTGCACATGTGGAATTTAAACTCGCCAGAAACCTAAAGGATTCCCTTAGATTTTATTAGCTTGTAATTTTTTTTGAAATATGAAATAATAGGATAGCTTGAAGGGATGATGTTGATACAAAAAAAAATGTTCCCTTTATATCAAAACAAATTCCTGAGCTGGGTCAACATTGAATCTAAATGGTAATTCTCCTGGATTTTGTAGAATTAGGATCCTGCTCTCCTTTCTTATTCTAAATCACTCTTCTATGAATTTGAACTAGCTTCCCCTAGGGTCTTTAGGTATTTTCCTATAATCTGGCTATACATATACAACAGCAAACAAATGTGATTAGAAGAGTTTTACCCTGGTTCTGCAGATGTGAACATTGTTACTAAAAATAACCCAGTGTATCACTAAAACAGTAAACTAAAGTACATGCTTTCCCTTTGCCCTTTTGGGGTAGAAAATAATGAATTTTGACACAAAAGAATATGTCATTAACTATGAAAACAGACCATTAAACAGAAACAAGTGATTGTTTCAGATGGTTCCATTATTTTATAAAATGCATGGAAGGAATATGCTGCATAGCAAAAGCACACAGAAATCAGGCTAATCAAACTAGTGCAAGACATAGGTTTTACTTCTAATAAGATAACCATATGAACATTGTTTTACCAAGATATTATCAGAATTTTTCTCATTGATATATTACATGTTGATGCTAACAGCTGTTTCATATAACAATCTAATATTAGCTGTACTAATCTATTGAATTCCCAAATATGCTTTAATTTAATGAGGAACTTTTTTTATACTAAGACTCACTTCTAAAAATAGGGATAAATGTGAGAAAATAGTGTAGTTTGTTGTCTCAAAATATTAACTAGAAGTAAAAAGCATGAGCCAAAGCAATGTGGAGTGTTAGTTCTGTCAGTTTTCATATCTAATTGAGCAGGTCAGAAACAACATCAAAATCCTAACTCCATTAAATCAAGTATAACTTAAGTGAGTGGAACTTTATCATTGAATCATCATTCCACCTTTTGATGATAACACGTTTTTTATGAAATAAAAAATTTTTCATTACTGAGACATTACATTTGACAAAGAGAAGAAAGTTTTCTTTTAGCTCATGGTCGCAGAGATTTCATTTACCATTCTTGGCTGGTTGTTTTTGATCCACTGTTGTGCATTGTCTTTTATTCCTTTGGCTCTATTTAGACCATCAGGTATTTCAGAGGAGCAAAAAATCACAGCCTAGTTAAACAAATGTAGCATAAACAAAAGTCACACAGCTTATACTAATATTCTACCACACTCACTGTGAGGCAGAATATCAGAGAGAGGAAGAGATAGAAGGGACTAAACACTTGGTCCAGGTATGATTTTCAAACCCACACCATTAGTGATTTTTTTTTTTTTTTTGATCTAAGCTCCATACCCTAAAGTATCTATCTTTGAAAATAGCACTACCAGCTGGAGACCAAGCTCAACTTCTCATATTTTAGGGGTTTTTCAACCACAACACCTTACAGTCAATATCCTACCTAACATTTTGGCATCAAACCTGGTTGAGGACATATAATTAACATGACTAAAATTAAATAGCACAGCTTGTACTTTTACCACAGGCTATCTATTTTTTGGTGGTGAAAATGGATATTCTTCATTTCTAATCAGATATTTGAAATCTCAAAAGGGCAATAGATTTTTTTCTTTCTTCCTCATTCTCCTGTCCCTCCATCCTTGATTACCCGTATCACCTACAGAATTATCTATTCCACTTCCATGTGACATGTGTTCTATAGTACTTTCTAACCCTTTACCTTTAAAGCCACTTTTTAGTTTTCTTTGTAATTTGCCTATTTTGGTTTCTGTTTACATACTTCCTCTTATCCAAAGTCACAAGTATAACAATAAAAAGCTAGGATTCTCACATGACAGAAACCATGCAATGTTTTATTTTCTGAAAAATATTATCCATATAATATAATATTTTTCAGTTTCAACCAGTATTATATTAGTTCCTTTATAGATTATGATTATTTTTCTCTAAACTATTTTTCCTTCTATATGTGTGTGTAAGGATAAAACTCAGTTTTCAATGGTTTGTAACTATCAAACAAAAAATTAGCATGAAATATTGTTAAAAATTTCCTTTATAATAATAGCATTGAAAAACAATGAGAGTGAATATCGCTGCTGTTGGACAATCTAAAAAAAAATGTAGGCATTCTCTTGTATCATGTTTATAGTTCAGTCACCTCACAGACTCCTCACAGAGAAGTGACCATTCTAGCGAAGGGAAATGTATTTTCTATTTGGACTTCTTTCCAGATATTGATAAACAAGAACAACTTAACTATTGCATTCCTATGAGGCAATAAAATAAAAAAAAAATCTATCTTTGAGCTGTAAAGTACCTAAGTGCTGTCTTTCTTACACACATAGAAACTATGGTTCCTAGTTCCCTGCAAATTTGATAAGGTAGTGAAACCAAATCTGTTTGGTGGAATATGGGAGATATGATCGTATGGTGCTTTCTGGGTGTGATTTTAAACAATCAAATAAGAAAATAAAACTATTCTGTATTTTAAACTTTCTTCCCTTACAGAGTATGTGTGGGAACAAATCCAAAGACTAAATCTTTTATCTTGAGTGACATGAATGAATATTCCTTGCAAATGGTCAGCTGAATATGTTGAGCTAGGACGACACTTTCTATACTTGGACCCTGGAGTTTAGGTTTTGTGTTGTTTCAGAGAAAGCTTAATCCATCCTTCCACCTAGAATTTTATTTAAAAAGTGCTTTGGTGAAATATTTACATATATTATATATGACTTTAAAAATCTATATCTAATGATCTTTACCTATTCCTATGATCTTTCTAACTTTTTAATACCAGAAAGAAGACTCAAATTGGTTCATTTAACTTCTTTAAGAATAAGATTGAAAAACAAAACAAAACTATATAAGTTTCTTTCAAGGAAAGAGTTCCCATGCTCAAGAACAAATATGTAAAGAATCATTTTTCCAACCATGAGAAAGCCATGAGTCATCCAGTAAAGCAACAAAAGGCAAAGTACAAAACTGAAGTTATTTGTTTACATAATTCTATTATATTGCACATTCTTGGTCAAGAACTCTGAGCTGCAAAGGACTCAAGACTCCATCCCTAGTCAAGCTGCTTTCAACAACTAATGTTTGCTATGGAAGGGAGAATCAATTTTCTATAGAGATTATCTGCTTGGTAGGTCCACCATGCTCTAGTGGATGGCTTCACACCCACACAGATATAGGGAGCAAAAATTGAACTCAGTGGGATATTATAAACAAGATATAAATTTGCAGACATAACACAGGAGACATTAAGTGCAAGACTGAAAGATAAACATTATCAAAATATAATGTATGAGTGCTTGAAATTATTAAACAATATTTAAAAGTAATTTCTGCATAAAATAAAATGAACATCAAATAAAACACTTTTAAAGCAGCTGAAAGTTTTGCTGCCACAGAATGGCAGAATACACAAGAATCCTCTTTCAGGAAGGAATTGTGCATTTCTAATGTCCATTAGACACATCTAGGTAATTATCATTTATGAAGTTCTCAGAGACCTAAACTCCAATGTAAAAATATTTTTAAAATGTCTGTTTTATACCTACACATATAATGTATAATTATAAAAATGAATAGCAGTGAAATATCTTGATTTTGCCCAGAGTGGGGATAATATTTCCATTATATTATTGAGTTTACATCCATACATTTTTTGGAGGCCAGCATCATCATCTCTTTCTTCACAGGTCATTTTTTGGGTGATCACCAGAGAAAAGATAGAGCAGAGCAAAAAAGTTCATGTCTTTACTTGTAAGATACACAGAGGTTTCAGAGTTATGTGGAGTATATATACTCCTCATATTAACACTGGCTCTGCACCTAGGAAAAATTTTCAAAATCTACTGTTATCATTTCATGCTGGAAATAAATCAGTTCAACTTGCCTCATATAACATTCAGTAAAGCTTTTATCGAAAGGACTCACAAGGCAACAAGGAGTTAATCTTCAGTGTTGACTTTATCAATGTTCACTGAAGTCCTAGATATAACTTCAACAAGTTAAAATAAGCAAGTAACCTGGGTTACTTTATCCTCAAGATTCTTCATTAATTTTCTGTTTAGCCATGGTATGGTTCCAGGTGTAGAGGGACATTGTAGTGGTTGTATAAAGTAGCTTGAGAGCTTCATATGTAGGGAAATATTATCACCCTAAAAACTCTGTCCTGTAAGCCCAAGTTACATGTATTTAAAAGCCACAGTGTCAATTGTAAATGATTCAGTACATTTCAAGAAGAAAATCTCCCTGATTTTTATAATTAAACCATGCCCATTTTTAATAAAAGAAATGTTTTCACAGTACAAGAAAATAACATAATAGTGTTTCCTTCCAGAAGCAACCCCAAGTAACAAAAGCTTGTCTTATTTGACAAAAATCACTGCTACATGCCTTATTGTTGTTGTTTTCTTAAATGCTCACAGGTTCCTGACCACTGTAAATACATTCAACACATAGTTATAAGGTAGGCTCAATAATATTTGACATCTACACACAAATGTATGTCTTAAGAGTCCCCATAGTTCATCTGTAAGGAAATGTGTTTGTCTTGATGGCCATTCAGGAGCTATATGACTTATAAGGTGATATAGTCTATAGACTGCGAGCCCAGACCAGAATGCAGCACGCACCTTGACCAGCAAGGAAGAATGACCACACCTTGAGGATTCTTCTCAAATCACACTTTATTGGAGCCTCTTGGTTGAAGGGAGAGCAGGAAGCGAGGGACCACGTAAACGCAAATGCAGCTGCTTATATAGGGGAAAAAGGACATGGGTAGTACCCTGATTGGTCACAGCCGAACTGCAGACACCCGAGGCCTCGGGATTGGCCAGAGACACCGTTCCTACTGTGCATGCGGGAAGCGGGAAGCGTGGGACACGCAGTCCGAGGAGGCATTGCCTAATATGAAGTTGTTTACTGCATCCTGTAGGGGAGCAGTCACCATTCTGCAATGGCGGCGGCTCGCGGCTCCCCACAGTTCCCCCTTTTTATTTTAATATGAGCAGAGCAATGGTAGTTGGTCTTCTTCATGAAGTTTATTCAGGATCATTGAACAAGCTTCTTCTGCTCCCATCAGCTTCTGTTTCTCCCATCAGCTTCCGCTGCTTCTCTCATCAGTTTACCCTGTTTCTCTCATCAGCTTACTCTGCTTCTCTCATCATCTTACCCTTCTCCCAGCCCCAGCAAGCCCTTAAATGTGCTCACAGCCCAATCAGCTCATGCCACCTGGTGATCCCGGATAGGCCACAGAAGGAGGAAGCGCACCAGATCCATCAAGCACTTCCAAATAAGGCTTGTTTACAGCTAAGTGCGAACTACCTGGCATCCAGCAAGGCACCATCTTGGGGCTGTGGCTTCCCACAGTTCCCCCTTTTATGTTTTAAATGCAACAGGCAAGGGTAGTGGTCTGATCTCTGATGAACAAGGGACATTGTAATGGCCCGATGCCCAGTTATCAGCCAAGCTGGTGCCACACCCGTCCGGTATCTTTTTTCAGAGATGGGATTAGGATACCAACCCATAGGCATAGACTATATCACCATTATGTCTTAGCTGACTGGTGGACATATAGAAACTAGTATGCTTTATGATTGAGCCTAACCTTGAGGAAAATTAGTTTAATCTGACCTCTTTATTGTATCTTTCTCTATTACTAATAAAGACATTAAATAAAAATAAATTCTTTGAGAATATGCAGTAATTAAAATCTGAGAAATTCATACCAAGATAGAACATTTGAATACTAAGAGAAGCTATACAAAAATTTTTTAAGGGACAAAATCTCTAACATGTTTTAAAAACAAAATTCAATTGCAGGTCACTTCTAGCATCACCTTTGCTGATGGGTAGTATGGGACATCCCCAGAAATAGCATAGAAAATAACTGCCCATTGTTGGGAGATGCCCAGCTGCAAAACTATGACATAGTAAGCGTCCTTGCATGGATGAGGGACAATACAAATTTTTCAATAACTTTTCTTTATCACTGTCTTCATACATCTACTTATATGGGTTTAATTTGTTACTGGTAATATTTATAGTCCTGACAGATTAGCTTGAGTGATATTCACCTGTTCCCCTGAAGGACTGCATTTTGATTGTAGGGATGTTGGCAGGGAAGGATGTTTTTAACAATACCTGCCATGAAGATTGTCAGAAACACCTATCTCCTACTATTTCTACTAGTTATTGTAAGCATTAAATTTGGGTTTTTGAAAGGCTGAATTGACATGAACAAGTCATAGTTGAGATGGAAAAGTATGTATTATTGTCTCATAGTTGTCTATAGAATGATATCATCTCTTGAATTCATGAACGCAAGCTCTAGATTATCTAAAAATGCTACTCCCTTGATGTAGCCTTACAGAATCATTGTTCATAGTGATTCACTTGAGAGCAGAGAACCCTGATAACTCATGAGCAGTTTGATATAAATACCTAAGAGTCTTCAGGGTGCTTTTATATTCTCTGCCTATGTTTGCCTGTGCCTCTGCCTCAATCTCTCTGGCTTCCCCCACCCACCTCTCTTTGCAATACTGGAGTCAAACCTGAGGATATAGGCATGGGATTTTGTGCTGTTCCTGGCCTCTATGGGATTCTAAATTCTCTATGCAGTCAGTCTCTATGTTAAAAGAAATTAAAGTTTATCTCTTAAATATGAGTTGCCTTGATCTATAAATTCATAGGATACAAAGTTTATTATTAAAGTCTGTAGTTTATGACTATGATTAGAATGATGGTGCAATATATGAAGCTGTAACATATTTAGGTACATTCTTATAGTAAAGGCTTACTGAATGATTTTAATAATATATTTCTAGGTTTGATGGAAAACAGAACAATTCCTTTGCCTTTTAAATATCTATAAACCCTGTGGAGTTTAAATTATTTGTAGTAATAACAATGCTAGTTACTGGGGAATCTAGAACTCATGGCCTAATCCCTAGTCTATGGCTTACACAATAAGCTATGCTTTTTACAAAACACTTTGTGTTGCAGACATATTTGGTGATGTGTATAGCTTACACTTTCCATCTCTTCTATTTTGTACAGAGTGTTATAAATTGAATTAGAAATTCTTAATTATTTCAAAAGGAATAAAAATATATTTGCTACAACCAGGTTTTTGGCACTGGCCTGGTCCCAGAGCTGCACCAGCCACAAATAACACAAGACGCTATATTAGATATAAATGCTATTAGTCTGTTATTAACATTTCTTATTTGCTGTCTCTTTCTTAAATATTAACCCATTTCTATCAACTTAAAAATTTGCACATGGTCTTATCTTACTAGAGAGAGGATCAGGACCTCTGTTCTCTTGTTCCTATATTTTGAATCTCCTTCTACCTTTCCCTAAAACCTCCTTGTCTCCTAGTCCCTCCTATCTTGCTTTCCTATTGGCCAACAGTGGTCTATTTATTAACCAATAAGAGAAACTCTGAAGACCCATACATCTCAGGATTAATATCCTGCTACATTTCAGCTATTAATTTACTCTGTGATTTTAGCCTTTGCTGGAAAAGTCTTAGGTTATGTAAGCTATCCATATAGGTTTAGGTTTTGTTTTGTTTGTTTTTGTTTCTGTTTTTGTTCTTTTTCATTCTCTGAGCAACCAATCATTCCTACAAGCCCAGAAAATGAAAGTCAAGCATTCTGCTGAAGGCCATGATGATGTCAATCACCATACCCAATTGTCCATCTTCAGGAAGGGATTTGCCCAGTTCAACTCACTTTTACTTTCACAGAGCTATCTAATGTAATGGAAATGGTGGCAGTGAATAGGCTTTTAATTGAATTGGCTATTAGGGAACCTAAAGCCACTAAAGGAGATTGAAAATGCTGTGTGCTTTGTCTTCGTCAAGATAAAAGACAAAATAGAGGTGCTTGAAGTCAGGTATTAACTGAGCAAGATTTGTTTGCAATGGATGAGCACAGTTTCTTGTCACATCCTCACCCTGACTCTTCTCCAAGGTGTTCCTTTTTCATTACTAAGAAACAATGGGCCAAGGCCCCATTCTGCCTTCTCCCCATGTTGATTTTCAAATGTAATCAGAGGGAAAGTAGCTGTTATCAAAATGGAAGAGAAGAAAATCAACCCAAATGCCTTTGTTCAACCCTTGCTGGCCCAATTTTCTCATATAACTTCAATAAACAATTTTCAGTTATTCAGCTACATCATGGTTCCTGAGCAGATTAGGTGAGATGAAAGTGTGTGGGCTACTTTGTAAATTGGGAATATTCCCACATATATGAAATTGAAATATTAACATTGAAATTTAATATTTATTCAACTTTTCCAAATATATTTCAATTTGGAAGAAAGATTTGGAAACCTCCAAATTATTTTAAGTACTCTTTTACAATTTATTTCATATCTTTTTTCTTTCACCTTCACTGTGAAACTGCCTAACTGTCCTGAAAGCTGTCCAAGTAGTAGTGCCAACAAAGCCACTAGCATAATATATTCTCATAAACTTTTGTGAGAACATAAATGCAATTCTGAAATTCAATCACATCCTATTAAGTAAAAACCTAAAAATAAGGAATGATCTTCTGAAGTGCCAAAGAAATGAATCTCTCATTCTTTCTTTCTTTCTCTAACAGCATGATGCAAACAAAGATGGTTGGTAGCTTAGTCAATCTATGACATAACAGATGATGAATCTTGACATTTTATTGTCTGAACTGAAAATTCACTCATGATTTCATGATTTGTGTGTGTGTGTGTGTGTGTGTGTGTGTGTGTGTGTGTTAAGAGAGAGAGAGAGAGAGAGAGAGAGAGAGAGAGACACAGAGAGAGAGAGAGAGACAGAGACAGACAGTGACAGAGACAAAGAGAGAGAGAGAGAGAAGAATCATGAGATCATGCAGAGTTCAGTAGAACTCATAATATAAGTAGTAGACATGCTTTGTAGCCTCTGATGATGCTGTCTAATGATAAACTCATAAAAAATATAAGTCATTTGTATTTACTGCTTAACCTATTGAATGAACATCATAGCCTGGTCACATAAAACATGACAGAGTACAGGCCACTGATTCTCCTGATTGTGGGTAACTAGAAGCTTTGAGTCACGTTTCTGATCAGTGTGAGGACAGTATCATGATGCATATTGACACCCCAGTAAGAAATCAAATTTCAAATTATGATTTTAGTGAATGTGCATCTCTTTTGCTCAATTTAAATGAACAAATTAATAATAAAATGTTTGTGCACATTTATGAAGTACATGAAATGCTCTTAAGTGTTCAGGGTCTAAAAGTGGAAAATTCTCCTAATTCACAAGAAGGATTTTTTGTCTAGAAACCAAGTCAGAAACTTGGACATCATCAGTTTCTTTACTCAGCTGTAAAAAACAATAACATCATGAAATCTGCAGGCAAATGGATGACACTAGAAAAATCATCTAGACCCAGAAAAACAAACATGATATGTACTCACTTTAAAGGGAAACTAGGTGTAAAGCAAAGGACAACAAAACCACAATCCACAGCACAAGAGAAACTAGGTAGCAATAAGGACTCTAAGAATGACACATGGGTCACCCTGTGAGGGTAAAGTGATGAGATCTCCTGGGTAAACTGTGGGGGTGGCAATAGGGGAGGGGATGGGGAAGAGAACATGAAGGAATTGATAGTCATAGATGAGTGGAGGGAGGTATGAAGTGGGACAGCAAGGAAAGAGAAATCCTGATAGAGTCATTACTGGGCTATGGAGAAGACTGATGCTAGGGAAATTCCCAGGATTCCACAAGGATAACCCTAGATAAGGTCCATAGCAATAGTAGGGAGGGTGCCTGAACTGGGCTTCCCCTATAATCAGATTGATGAATATCCTGACTGTGATCATAGAACCTCATTCAGTAAATGATGGAAGGAAATGCAAAGACCTACACCCAAGCAACAGGCTGAGCTGCAAGGTCCTGTTGAAGAAAAGTAGAAGGGAATACACGAAGAAGGGAAGGGTCAGGATCATGGAGGGAAACCCACAGAGACAGTTGATTCTAACTTGTGAAAGTTCACAAGCTCTAGATTAATAGCTAGCTGTGGAGGCTGCATGTGATGGAACTAGGCCCTCTAGAAGTGGGTGATAGTTTTGTAGCCTGGGCTGTTTGTGGGGGCCATTAGCAGTGGCATCAGGATCTATGTCTGGTCCATGAGCTGGCTTTCTGAAGACCATTGCATATGGTGCAATGCGTTGCTCAGCTTTGTTGCAGGTAGGTGGGGCTTGGTCCTTCCTCAATTAAATGTAGGAGGCCTTTCTGACTACCCATTAGAGATTTTACCCTTTCTGAATAGTGGATGGGGTAGGTTGGAGGGAGATGAGGGGATCAGATAGAGGGCAGGAAGTGGGAACTGTGAGTGGTTGATTGGTATTCTTAAAAAAAAAAAAAAAAAAAAACCAATAGCTAGGTTTACAAATTCCTTGGTAAGTTAGTATTTAACCTTAGTCAATTTCATTTCTATCTCCACACCAGTATTTTAATTTAATAAAAGATGATTGCTTAATAAATGCCAATTTTGAAAAGGTGTTTCCTCTGGAAACTTTCCGCTCCTTGGTAAAATTATTGATTTTTAATAAAGAACCCATTTAAGGGTCAACCAACTCCAGCCAGAGCAAAGATAAGGATCTCAAGGCCTAGCCACTGATTCCATTGTGTCTTGTTGGTAACTGTGGTGGACTAGCAAACCAGACCATTTTATACCCTCCTATCTGCTTCAACGCATATCGGTATTCATTTCCTCTGGATCAAACTTTCATGATAGGTTCTGAGAATTCAAAGTACCTTTTTACTTCATATCACCCCACATTTCCAAACACATTTAAAATTAAAACCTCAATCTTCCCAAATCTTATTCTAAGTCAAGAGGAGACTCACCCTTCTCAGAGTATGTTCTACATGCCCTGACTATCACATCACAGCAGAAGGTGCACACAGTGTTGCCTTCACATCCAAAATTCTGAATCCACTAAGTTGCTGCCAAATAAATGTGATGCCACTGCATGGTCATATCACAGTCTATAAATTAATGTGCACACTTTGCCAGGAAGAATGTATTTACTGAGTGCCCACTTTCTACCAGGACAATTTTGAATTCCACCAATAGCTTGTCTTCTGGAAATAGAAATTTCTTATTGCATTTTGGATTTGCATTTTTTGTAATTTAGATAGAGATAAATGTATGTGATAAGTTGTATATTGCTGTCTGTATTGGTGTGATTTTCTCACCTTTACTGAAAGATAACTTGGGTGTTCCCAAATTGCTCTCCTAATCATGTGTAAAGTTTGCCACTGCCTTATTAAAAAGTGGAAATGTTCGTTTTCTTTTCCTAAATGTTTTAAAGAGTAGGTTTTGTTTGGCACAGAGTGTTGTCACTGCTTGTTCAACAGAAACTCATAGAATTCTATACTACATTCATGCATGCTTCATGGAACTGGAAATAAAGCTGAGAGTGGGCAGAATAGTCTTCCCTGGGCAAAATCACATCAATCCTTTATCCAGTACCAAATGATCAGCTACAATACATGCACACAAATAACATTATATAGACTGAGTGGGCTGTATTCATTTATTTAGGAACACACACACACACACACACACAGACACACACATATTTGAGAGCTGGGTGGCTATGAATTTGAAAGAGTGCAAGATGAGTTATAGAGGAGTGTTTAGAGGGAGGAAAGAAAGAGGGTCAATGATATAATTATATCATAATCTCAAAATAAAAAGATAACAATTTTAAGGTCAAGATTGGAATACTTCAGAGATGGCTATGCTTTTCACACATTTACCCCCACATATTGCTTTTTACTCTTTCTCAGGAGTGGCCCCTGATGAATTTTAAGTAGAGGAGAATGTGCCAGGCCTGTCCACCCCCTCCTGACTCCCCTTCACCTGACACCACAAGGGACCTTAAAGAAGGTTAGAACTTGGCAGGGGTTCTCCTCTCATAATGAGAAGCTTGCTGTGAAGTCTGTCATAGCAGCTGAAAGATTTACGTAAATGTTTGCCAAATAAAAATGCCTTGGTGAATCACAGAAAAAGGTATAATTTTCCTTTGGTAAATGCAACATGCACAAGTGAGTTGAAACAGCTGGTTCAAGTGGAAATGAATGACTTCCCCAGAGTCACAGGCTGACAGTAAGTGCTTGCTGCTTACATGTGTGGAAGAGGTACTAGGGACAGATACTGTAATGGAGCAGAACAATTTCTCCGCCTCATCAGTTCATGAATATTTGAATGGAGAGATTCAGAGTGTTCCTCCTTAGCTCTGCTTTTGATTTTTTTATCCTGGATTTCTCCTATCCAGTGACTTCCTTCAAATACCTGCTACGACCAGATCATTGTGGCCATGAAGCTCTGACACATCTCTTGGCACTAAGAAACAACTTTCCTTGTATTGATCTCAAATTATGATGCATTGCATTGTTGTTCTTGCTTACACACAATGAGGGTAAACATATGAACACACCCCCATCTCTCACTCCACTTACTGCTTGTGTAAGTAAATGGAAATCTTTTTTACAGAGAAAACATTACTGAGATAGATATTCATGTACTTTTTAGGGCTTAAACTTACTGTGTTATCCACATTAATAAATATTTTGAGCACTTGTATGGAATGTAACACTCTCGATTCTAGTACTTTTTCAAGCAAGGGCCTCTTCTACATCACAGGCTGCCTTTTGTTAAATTCAAAAACATTCATACCTTGGCTCTAAAATAGGTACTGTAAAATACATTCAAAGGCTTTGCAATGTTAAGAATGCCAGTAAGGGCTTTTCAGGTTGCACGGTTGAGAGACTCTTGTTCTCATCCTGCACCTTTTCTCAGCACAAGTTGTATAGGGTGGCAGAAAACTAATGTGTTCATTCCCTGAAAGTCATTAAGAAATCAGGGTTACTCACTTCCTGTTCTTGACAATTGTCTCAGCGACAATTTGGGTTAAGTGGCTAAAGAACAGGAAGTTGTGCATTTAAAGAAAACAAAGAAGGGAGAAATTATCAACACCCATCTCCCTCCCCAATAAAGAGGGGAGGAAAATAGTGCAGGATAATCCCACAGATAGTGAGTGACATCAGACATTCTTTATGTGAGCACACTGCACCCCAGATCTCAAATAGGTAGTACAGGTCACATTAACTTATATGTCTAGAATATTATAAAGCAATTATTTAACTAGGCTAGATATGTTGTAATTTGTAGAAAGTACACTCACAGGGTTAATGTTTGGGCATTGGGTCCCTAGCTGGTGACACTTTTTGGAATGTTGTACATATTTTGGGGTCTAAATACCAGAATGTGTCCCAAGGAATTAATCTTGAATGTTATACCCACCTCTTACTCCAGTAGGTTCTGCTAGCTTGTGGGGCAATGTGTGAGACCCATTGCTATATATTCTCTCAACTACAGAGTGAGCAGTTTCTACAAACATGCCTTCTTCACCATAAAGAAGTACTATCAAAAAGGTTTTCTGCTATTAACATTTTTTTTTTATTTATTTTTTGTGGATTTCACAACATGTACCCAATTCTACTCCTTTCCCAGTCCCTCCATATCTGCCTTCACCTTGTAATTTCTCCCCCACAGGAAAACTAAATAAGAAACAATAAAGATAAGAATAAAGCACAAATAAAAATATTAATAAAAAACAAAGCAAACAACAAACAAAACAAATAAAAAATACTTTCATCTTTCCTGCCTCTCCATTGCCTCATCTTAGTGGCATTGGTAGCTATGGTGTATCATGTAGTATACACTTTTGTTCAAACAACTTTACTTGCAAATGCACATTATATAGTGTGTTCTTGGTCAGGTTCCAGGCCTCGGCTTCTGATATACCATCAGTGCTAGCTAGATCCTCATTGAATCTAATCTCAGGTATCTTGCTGTTGCCAAGTCATAGAGATACTGCAAATATTATTCAATAGGTCCAGTAGGTTATTGATGGGGTAGATATTGAGATTGCCGACTTAACCCCATGGATGTGAGTTCAGGTGGCAGCTTTGTTGGTGTGACTGCCACTGGGACCACCCCACTTAGGAGAGGGGAGCATGCAGCTCCCCCACACCTGTGATGAGGGGTGGGGCCAGCTTTCATAAGTGTATTGGGTGGTCCATCATCTTAGGGTCTGTAAGGGGTAAGGCCAACTCATCATAACCCTCTAACTTCAACATATCTTTCAAAACATACTTTGCATGGGTTCCTCAGTTAATATAGGCAACACATACCCCAGATATGGCAGGACCATCAACCAAGACATGTCCATGTCCAACAGCAGCAGCTTGAACTCAGACGTCACCATAGCCATGGAGATAGCTCAGGCCCAATAGCAGTATGATCCCTGGACTCCAAACTGGAGCCATATGCTAGGCAGCTACATGGTCTTTTATGATGACAGGAGCAAAAGACCTCAATACAGGACCAGACAGGGCCCTCTGCCACAGGTTAGACCTGGACATCAATATAAACCTGAATGGCAACACAGACCTCCTTGGATTATATGACCCTGACAGCAGCATGACCCTAGGGCACCAACATGGCCTCAGATGTCATCCCACACCCTGGACATCTGCATAGCATTTGACAATAACAGGAGACATTTACATCAACACAGACCCTGGCTTCAGTAGGGCCATGGTCACAGACATGGTCCTTGGCAGCAGTTTGGGCTTAGTTAACACCATGGCCAAGGGCGGCAGTATAGGCCATGTCAAATTGGCATGACACCAGCCAAGGAATGTCCTTTGGTCCCCAACATGGCTACAAGTAGGTGTTCTGAAATATTAGTCGACATTCATTTATGATGGGGAATGTGTGTTTAATGATACAAGTATGCATTGCATTCTTTTATGTTGCATTTGTTTAACTCTGTAAAAGTGTTACTTTGTTTTTCTAAAATACCTGACTGCTTTGATTGATCTAATAAAGAGCAGAAGAGTCAATGTGTAGGAAGGAGAGGAAATGTCAGGGCTGTCTTGCAGAGAGAATAAACAGAAGAAGAAGAGAAAAGAGCAAGAAAAGGAGAGAAGAAAACCAGGAGCCAGCCACCCAGCCACCCAGTCAGCCATAGAGTAAGAAGGAAGGAAAGAGATATGAAATAAGAAATGTAAAAGACCAGAGGCAAAATGTAGATGGGATAATTTAAGTTAGAAAAGACCTCCTTATCTGGGTCTCTCCAGAACTGGAATTATAGATGTATGGCACTGGTTTTTACTTTTTATGTGTATGCTGGATATCTCCATGATCCCAGTTTACTCAGGAGATCTTGTCCCTTTCACCTTCTCCCGGGACCATGTATGAGTCTCTCTTAGTGTCTTCCGTGTTTCCTTGCTTTTCTGGAATTGTGAATTGTAGGCTGGTAATTCTTTGTTCTATGTCTAAAATTCATATTTGAGTGAGTACATAGAGATACAGTGTTTGTGGTCTCTCATGAAAATGGGGGTTAGTCTACCCCAAGATCCAATAATTCCACCCTTAGGCATATACCCACAAGATACACTTTCATACAAGGACATCTGTTCAACTATGTTCATACCAGCACTGTTTGTAATAACCAATAACCTGGAAGCAATCTAGATGCCCTTCAACTGAAAAATGTTTGGAGGAAATAAGGTACATTTACACAATGGATTACTACTCAGCAGAAAAAATACAAAGGAATCCTGAAATTCACAGGGAAATGGATGGAACTAGAAGAAACCATCTTGAGTAAGGTTACCTTGTCACAAAACGCCAGTCACTTTCTTTCGTGTCTAGTTTGAACAGCATGCTTTCAGAAATTGAGGCATGGACAGTTTCTTGCTCAAATGGCTAGCTTTTACCACAGATAAAGCAACCTCCATATGGAGGTTATTTAATAACTATCCTTTTATGAAGTAGATTAGTGGTGCCAGTGGAAGACTTGTCTCAGTGGCATAAAAAGCCTGAATTTATTAAAACATTAAAATGCCATATCCTGAAGTTCTCTAAAGTGTTTAAAGACCATATACCTATTTAAAATATGCCTCTGATAAACCATTAAAATACACATAAAATGACCATAATATTTGTTATAGGTGGATACTTATAAACCTATATGTTTATTATTGTAAATAGCTTTCAAAGACTATAACTTATCACATTTTTTAAAAATAAACTGCATAGTTACAATACCTTAACCAAGAAATAGAATCATATAATACAGTATAACAAAATAACCTTAGATTTGTATCAATATAAAAATATCTTAAACAATGGTAGAAACATATGTACAGTATAAGAAAAACAAACTTAATATGTATAAATATGCAAAAATCCATACCAATGTAAAATATTTAAGATTAGTAGTTGTTTTTTATATTTTAAAAGTAGATCCAATAATCTTCTCTTTATTCTATAATTTCTTTATTCCCCCCTTTTCTTTCCACATAGAGGTCCCTGAATCTAATCTATCTTGTTCAGTTTATGTGACTATGACCAATAATAACTTGTATTCAACCCCCTCAAACAATGACAAACATCCATAACCCACCAAAATACCAAAACAACCCACCCCATCTCATGGGAATGTGGGTGTTGTGTTCTCTAGATGGCTTCCTATTGTATGGGACATTGGCACCTTTGGGAGACCTTAATAAAATTAAACATAATAGTCAAGTCATGCCTAGAATAGTCTGTGAGGCTGGGCCATTTAAGCCATGAGTCTTGCAAATGTTTTGGATACAGAATTCTGAGGAAACTATACAGAGGCATTCTGATAGGCTGGATCACCTAGGCCACCCATTTATATTGTTCTCTGGTTCTGTTGCTCTGAACACACACAACATCTAAAAGGTAATATAAATGCCTGCATTTGTACAAGTATGGACTATGAGTTGCACACAAGCTAGGCAAGTATGATTTTTGTGATTAATGTTTGAGCAGGTAAAATATATATCACCTGTCTCATAGTTTTATATTTTTTAGGTTTATATCTTTATGTCTATTGTCAGGAATTTCAGGGGGTCTCTCCTAATCAAACTTGATTTCTATCAAACTTGAATAAACCCACTGTCTTTCATTTTCTTTTGAAACAAAGCATAGCCTCTTCCCCAACATAACATATATCTTATTTCTATTTTAAAGAAAGTTAAGACATCTTTTAAAATATATAGGTTGTTTTAATTTAGTAAATTTATAATCAAATTTCTCTCAGAATCTATTGTTTGCTCATCAGCAATCAAAAATTTAAAGTCAATACAATACCATACAGGATCCGTACTTCCTCTGTATTTCCCATATTAATATGGTTTATTCTAATTTGATTATTTTTGAACTTTTTACTTTTTAATGACCATCTATACCCATTTTCTTATCTTTCTTAATCCTACATATATTTTTTAAATACAGTATAATCTGTTCAGAGGTTTTATTCCTTCTGAACCAGCTTTACTGCATATCTGTAACCTTTTCTGTCTTCATGAACAAAATTATAAATCACCATAAAGCTTAGCTAATGGCATGTTGGTGGCTCCAGCCTGCAGGCAGTGGCTAAGAGACCTGTTTCTGTACCACCACATTCATGCAAGAGACTGCAGGACTAGGACACCACGTTTGATGTCCTAGTTTTTGTGTGACTGGAGTCCTTTTTAAAATCTTTCTCAGCTCTTAAGTGAAAATGCATGCCTCCACATTGGATGTCATTTCTAACAAGATTTTCTCTGTCCTGCCAGCCAGCTCTCATATAACCACATGGAGACATATTATTAATTATGAAAGCTCGGCTGATAGCTTAGGCTTGTTTCTAATTAACTGCTATAACTTAAATTAACCCATTTTAGTTAGTTTATGTGTTGCTATGTGGCACATGGCTTGTTACCTCATCTCCTACATGTCATGGTCTGTTTCCTTGTGACTCCACCTTTCTTTTTATCATTCTCTGTGCCTGGAAATCCTGCCTAGTTATTAGTTTTGGGCTCTTTATTAAACTAATCATAGAGAGATATTTTCATAATGTACAAAAAGGTTATTTACAGTGGATTCACATCATTTGTGACTGACTCATTCTTCTAAAGTTGGTGAAAATATATGTAAATTTAGTTATCACTGATATAGTGAACCCCACATACATTAGCTTTTCTTTGAGATGATGTATTTTTTTACTACTAAATACCAGCAAACATTTTTAAAATTATTTTATGTGGATATACTGTTGAACTACTTCTATAGCAAATTTTACTGGCTCATTATTTTTTTCCTCAATATATTTTCCTATGAGTTCTTGTCTTCAGACACAAACTTTTCTTAAGTCAAGGAATCTTTATATCTCAACATGTACATGTAAACATTCATAATTTTTGAACCAGAGATTTCATTTGCTATATGCTGTAAGCTAAATGGATATTTTGGGATATGCACTCATCTAGAGACAAAGACTTTCCCTGAACAACAGTTTAAAATGCTGTAATGTGCATCCATTGGAAATGATACATTTGACAAGGAGCTTCTTTGCAGTAGTCTGTAGAAACAGCTCAGCTACTTAGACACAAATGAATGGGGCAGCCAAGGTAAATTGTTCCCCAAATTCCAAAGCTGAGGTGTTTGTACACATACAGCACTTTCTTATTTCTCAGTTGGCACTCAGAATAACATCCTCACTTGTTTATACACAAATATTCTAGCATTTCTATCAGCTAGGCAAGTTGAAGGACCAAATCCCATTCCTCATTATATCATGGATGTTGACCATAATGTGAGCCTGCACAAGAACTCAACATATTTTTGTTGACTGAACAAAAAGAATAGAGGTCTCCACTTTTTATAAATAGATTAGGACTTGTATGGATCAATGTGATGTGACATCTAGATACCCTGTCTGATTTTTGCTCTAGCTTCTGGAAGTGGAGCCAGCAGCATACAGCCTTAGCTGTCATTATCTTCAGTGGATGCCTCATCTGCAAAACCCTGGTTAAATTAATGTCAGATAAACTTCCAAACGAGGCCACATGACTGACAGGTGAGAGAGTACAGGAGCTTGGCACTTTTCAAAACAAGGAATAGTATCAAGGAATGTTTAAGAACTAGAGTTTCTATAGACTTGTGTAGGTCAAAATAACTTTTCCATTTGTTCAGTCTTGTTTTGTTTTCCCAACTTTTTCAACTCTATGAATGTAGAGGTCAAAGAGGATGCTTCTTACCACAAACTGTTCTGTAGTAGTTTATTCCAACTTGAAATTCTTCTCAAGGAGGAAGGGGGGCAGACATAAGGCATGGGAACTAGACAGATTTCTCATATCTGGGGAGACTGAAACTTGCAAGTTTTATGAAGATCCCTTAAAGCAGCAAATAAATAACATGATATTCTATCGAGGTGACTATATGGAGCTTCCTTAAAGCCCTGCAGAGAGTTCCAAGGATGCAATTTTTTTGAGTCCTAACCCATCTTGGGAATAAGCTTTACAGTGATACAATTATATTCAAGCTGAATTTTCCTTGCTCCTTTAAATAGCCTCTTGCCAATCATTTTGCATAGAATCTAGTAAAAACCCATTAGTTCAACAAGTTGGACTTCAATGAAATAATTGCACTGACAGCTCCTGTGTTCCATTTCTTATGGGGAGTAGATGTGTATATGTCTCACTCTCCGTGTATTTCTATGTCTGTGCATGTGTATTTGTGTGTTTGTGTATCTGACAGTCTGTGTCTCTAATGTATCTATGTTTCTATGTTTGTATATGTGTCTTTGACTGTATTTGTATCTGTCCCTGTGTTCTGTGTATATCTGTCTGTTTGTGTGTATGCTTCTGTCTCTGTGTATTTATCTGTGCCTGTATCAGTGTGTGTCTCTCTATATATTTCTGTGGTGTGTGAGTGTGTGTGTGTGTGTGTGTGTGTGTGTGTGAGTGTGTGTGTGTGTGTGTGTGAGTGTGAGTGTGTGTGTGTTTTGTTTGTGAATGTGTGTGTGTGTGTAATACAATTTATATAAAGAAATTTAACCTCTAACCTCTATCTCAGCATGTACTTTCTGAGAACCAATATTTTTGTAGCAAAAGTAACACAATTTTACCCTTAGTCATTTGCTGCTTAGAGAATTATACGACAGTTTAAACTACATGGGTCTTATGTAATTTTTCTTTATCACTACAAAGTAGGTTTTTTGTTTCAGTCCGTAAAATTTTATGTGGCTGAAAATTTCTATAAAATATCTCCAAACTTGAGAAGTTGGAGAAAGAGAGCTCATCAATTTATGCAAGTGTGTTGGATGTAATAGACCCAGTTCAGTTCATAGAAGCTACATTGGGCATCTCACAAGTACCTGTAATTCAAGACCTACAGAAGGTCTTAATACTGTCTCTGCAATAGTGACACACACCTTGTACACATACATATAAATGACTTTTACAACTGCAATATTTAAAAATTTCAATTCATCTAAATCTATAATTTACTTTAACATCATAACCCAAACAATGTTGTAAATAAAAAGCTATAACAGATTTCTAAGAGATATTTTTTTGTTTTTCTCACATATCAAAAGATCACCACTAGTATAACAGTGCTCCTAATAAATGTTCATTGAATTGCTTCACAGATAGCTGCTCTGCATTTCATTAGAGTCCTGAAACAAGATGAGTAGACAAAGAAATATCAGAAGGCTATTCTGTATTATCCTTCAATGGCTAAAGTAGAATGAGAACAGAAAAAATGGGTAACTTTTTAACTGATCGGGAATTTATTTTGAAGAGACATCTGATGTGTAATATTGGCTAATTGAAATGTGATGAAAGATGTACCACTTAACATGTTATACTTACATGTAGAATTCTGTATTACAACAGAAATTGGCTAGCAGCAGTGGGCTTGGTTTCATATTTATTGTGAATTTGTATATAATAATTTCCATTAAGTATTGTGTTTACTCAGCTTTAATAAAGTATCGGATATGAATTAATATGATTCATTGCAACAACACATATAGGTGGTTTAGTAACTGATATGAGCAGTTCTGAAAATTGCAAATCACTCTTATTCACAATATTCAAGTTCAAAAGAGACAAAGAAGAGTAGAAAAGGTTGTTATCAACTGAGGGAAGCCCTCAGCTCTGGGGACTACTTAACTTTTACACTCCCCCACTTTCTACAAATATTGCTGAGTTATTTATTTATAAATAATCTCAAACATGTTGTCCAGTTATTTGGTCTTTGACATAACAACTTTTTACACAATTTCAATTATATCAGAGGGTTATAGTCCTGTAAATACTATACATTAGTGAGGTAGGGGATTTGAGTAAGTTTTGAGTCTTCAGTGCTCATAGAAACTAAAGGAAAGTTCATTGATAGTTAATTTTCTTTAATTTTCTTGTGTTTTCATAACAACTTCTAAAAGGAAGCATTTTTAAGAGAATGGGAGCTCTAGATATTTTTGATCACACACACACACACACAACACACACACACACACACACACACACACACATATATATATAATTTTATACATCCATGTGAAAAAGCTGTGTATTAAATCTAATACAAGCCTCTGAATTTTTGAATTGATAGTTTTGAAAAATTATAATATATATATCATATATATAATATATAATATAATATAATAATATTGAATATATATGTATATATACATATTCAACAACAGGTAGGGTGTGTTGAAATCTATTATCCTCCATGAGAACAATGCCACTGAGGGTGAATATATAAAAGTGATACTGTGAATGGAGTTGTTAAATTATAAAGAGAGAAATTGCAAAGGACAGCAAAACCCAAAGACTAGCATGATTTCACAGAGACTTGAATCTATAATGCCCTACAGGAAAACAGAAGGGCAGATTAACATTTTATTAAGTAGCAATAAATTGCAATAAAATTTGACAAAAGAATGACTAGAGAAGGACTAAAATGAGAACTTCTGGATTTAGTCAAGGTTAATGGTAATATATATATATATATATATATATATATATATATATAGCACAGGATTTGTGGTATAATGTAGAAACAGTCTAACAATGGCAAGAGAGATTGATTGCCTTCAAGAAAGAGTATTCTTTTACTTTTGGTGAAGATGAGAGATTTCATGAAACATGAAAGCATGAGAAAATTTAAACTCATAATAACAGGAAAAAGAGAGAATTAATGGTTTTTTGGTAACACACGATGAGTCCAATACAATACTCATAGAGTTAACAACACCTGAGAACAGTGAAAACTGTTTTCCCATTTCAATAGGAAGCAAGGAAAACTATGTGGCTGAGCAAGCAGGAAACGGGTGTCAAATATAAAAATCCTTTCCACATTTTCTATACTTTTAGGGCAATACAATGATACAAAGAGCTAAGAATGTAGAGAGAAGAGGAGGTGAGACATAAATAGAGATGGTGTCAAATGATTTAAGACCCAGACTAGCTGAAACGTTTGTTAGAGTCAGATGTTTAATATAAGGAGGGAATTGGGAAAATAGGAGATGGTAATATAAAAATGTAAGTCATGTATAAAATATGTATTAAGTCGGGATTGCATTTATATATAACAAGTCTTGTAGCACAACTGTAGCAGTGAAGAGTAGAGACCATTATTATTAGATCAGGGAAGACAAATATTCAAAGGCAATGGTAGCAAATGCAATTGCTACATGGGCATTAGTTACTTTGGAAGAAGTAATGTTGGAAAGTGAAGCAGTGGACCAAAGATGTAAATCTTAAGAGAGTGAGAAGTAGAGTCAGAGTACACAGGTGAGGACAGCCAAGTCTGGGAGTGGGCATTTTTGTAAAGGTATATGGCAGAATCCCTGTGTTCACCCAGAGGGTGGGGGCTGTGCTTGCCTACAGGTCATGCTGTATTCTAGGAAAACAAATGAAATAACAGAGTCTATCTTCTTCAAGAGAAATTCTGAAGTCAGCACAATATGCCTGATTTATCTCATTTGAGAGTTCAGATTGCCCCTTATCTTAATTAATACTTGTTGTAAAATCGAGTCACCTAGGATCATAATTTCCATAATATTTATTTTAATACCCTTAAGCATATTTTGAAATTCCTTCCTCACAGTCACTTCTTCAATAATCACTAACATTTCTTGGAGACACAGCCATTGTTTTCTAAACATCATTACTACAAGTCCTTGCTAATTTAGGTGAAACCAGTCAAAAGCCAAGCAAGCAATGATTCCTAGCAATCCACCTCCAACTTTACCTGTGTGCATCACAGAGTAGAATTGCATTGCTGGCTTGCACACATGCAGAGACTCCACAACTTAAACTCAGTTTTTGATGAGACAAGATGCAGCAGTAACTCACCTGGTATAAAGAGTTTGTTCTTGTGAGCACAATCTGGCTCAGCATGGTGTGTCTTGATTTGTGTTAACATTCTAATGCACTAATCATCTTAATACTTATTATATTTATTTGTGACATAATTCAAATCCTTCTCTGAACTAACTAGTTTATGACTCCTTCCCATTCTGTTTTCCTGCTGGTTTTATTTATGTTATGGCATGTTGTGTTGCCACCCATGCTAGAAATTTATCTGAGCTATGACTTTTGCTGCTGATTTAGCAAACATTTTATATTCTGCAATGAACTGTAAACATTTTTTTCTCCTGACAGATCCATTATGACAAGTGCTATAAACTCTTCACTGTTGACTGTATCTTCCATTGAGTTGTTCTTTATGTCAAGTTTCCTATGCACAGAACATGATGGTGGTAATATTGTACCTGTCTCAGATTGCCTAGGACAATCATTAAGTTCTGTAGCATGACACATCTATACACTTAGTTTTATTACACCTGTTTCTGGTTTATACAGCTTGTTAGAATGAGTGAGTTTTAAGGATAGTAAAATGAGCTGAAAGTAGCCCATGAAACCCAATTTCATTCCACATAGATAGTTTGGCTACCTATGAACAACCAAACCATTTAAAAAGATTTGGTAAAGTCTACCATTTCTTATCAGGTATAAAATATTACAATGTATCTACATGACACAAAATTTGCAGATAACATGAAATGCTGATCCTGAAGAAAAAAATATTCATGATGCAAATTCATGTCTATATTGTCCCTTAGCTTAGTGTAGGTCACTGGAAAAATCTTTCATTTGTTAACATATTTTAACTTGTTTATCAAAATTCTACCAAAAATAGCAACTGAGGAAATGAGAAAAGTGTCACATAACTTAAGAGATAAGTCTGTCCCCCACCAAATTTTATGCTGAAAATCTAATACTCAGGGCATGACTGTTAAACTGTGTTCCTTAAAAAGATAATTAAGTTAAAATGAGGTCACTGGGATTTCTTTTCTTTTTTGAATTATTTATTTCTTATTTTACATATTGATCCCAGTTCGTCTCCCTCCCATCCTCCCATGGCTCCCAACTCCCCGCTGCCATCCCATTTCACATCCACTCCACAGGGAGGGTGAGGCCTTCCAGGAGGTATCATCAAAATCTGTCAAAGTCATTTGGAGTATGGCCTAGGCCCTCCCTTCTCTCTCTAGGTTAAGGAAGTATCCCAAACCTTAGGGATATGCTCAAAGTCCTTTTGTGTGCCAGGGATACATCCTGGTTCCACTGTCAGAGATCCCCTAGATTACCCAGGCCTTCTAACTGAGACCCACATTCAGAGTGTCTGGGTTGGTCCAATACTGGTTTCCCAGATATCAGTTTGGTGGTCCATGAGCTCCCCCTTGTTCAGGTCAGCTGTCTCTGAAGTCTTCTGTAGCCTGGTCTTAACCCCTGTGCTCATCATTCCTCCCTCTCTGCAACTGGATTCCAGGAGTTCAGCTCAGTGATTAGCTGTGGGTGCCCACTTCTGTTTCCATCATCTACTAGATGAGGGCTCTAGGATGGCATATAAGTTAGTTATCAATCCATTATCAGGAAAAAGCGTTTAAGGTATCCTCTTCACTATTGCTCAGATTGTTAGTTGGGGTTATTAGAAGGCCTTTGGATATTTCTTTAGTGTCAGTTTTCTCTAAAAACCTAAAATGGCTCCCTCTATTATGGTATCTCTTTTCTTGCTCTTGTCTATTTGTCCCCGAACTCAATCCTCCTGGTTCCTCATGTTCTCCTCTTCCCTCTTTTTCTCCCATTATGTTTCTCCTAAATCCCTCTCACCTCATTGCCCTCCCCCAATATGCTCAGGAGATCTTGTGCCTTTCCCCTTGTGAGGGGGACCTTGTATGACTCTCTTAGGATCCTCCTTGTATCCTAGCTTCTCTGGTGGTGTGAATTGTAGGCTGGTGTTCCTTTGATCTATGTCTAAAATCCATATATGAATGAGTACATACCATGTTCATAATCCAATGTGGCAAGTGTCCTTATGAGATGAGAGACTATAGGTATAGATAGTAGAGCAACCATGGGAAAACAAGTTGAGAAAGTGTGGGGACTTAAAATTTACTAATTAAGATATAATTGTATAATTTTCATTCTTCATCTCCTCCATCTTAACCATCTCTGCTCCTCCACTACCTCCCAAATCACAGCCTCCAAATGTTTATACAGATAATAGATGCAGATACATACATAAAACGTTCTGAGTTCATTCAGTGTTACCTATGTATGTTTCAATGGCTCTCTATCAACTACTACTTTACACTCAATTATGGGGCTCAATCGTGGGAAAGAGTAATTCTCCCCCTCTCAAATGTAATTGCCTGCACATCTCTATCTATGGGAAGGGCACCATGAGAGTTCCCTGATTTGCTCTGGGGTACCAGCTGTTGAAATTATTCAGGCATTGTTTAGGTAGCCATGTATTTGATATTTGACAGCTGGATAAGACTATTTATTTTTTCCTCCATGGCAGGTTTTATATCGCCTTACATACTATGAAAGTTAGTTATCTGGGACAAGGATTTCATGTCCATGCCAGCTCAGTTGCTCTGACTTCTGTGTCAAACTACATGGTGTCTTTAGCAGCAGAGACTTATCTTGAGCTTATGATTGATAATCAAGGGTAATACCAATAGTCTTTATTATTGAAGATTCTTTGGGACACCCCTTACCCCAAAATTCAAAGAGTTTTCTCATGTAAGGTACAAGGTGGGCAGTTTTAAGCCAGAGATCCTTCTGAAGGAAGCTACTTCACTACCAACTTCATTGTGAACCTTAAACTTCCAGACTGTGAAAAAATGAATGCCATGCTTCAAGCCCCACTCTCCATAGAATCTTTCTATGGCATCTCAGAGAAAGTTACACATTATATAGATCATATCAAATTTATTTGGTAATTCTTTACACCATTTCACCTAATTGATGCCCCCCCAAACCTGAAGATGCAACTATATCTTTAGTATAAATAGAAAGAACCTAAATCTTACAAGGCCCCATCTCTAATGAAGAACTACTTGTGCAGTGCCTGACCCTCACCAGCAAGGAAGACGCAACTCCTAACATGGAAGTAGACAGGCTGAACAGAATTAACCAAATAAGGGCTTGCTTACACCAAAGAGCATTCACCCTAGGGGAGGAAGAAGGCGGGAGCCAGCACCATCTTTAAGGTGAGGCACTTCACAGCTCTCTACAACAACTGGCAATTAATGGCTTCTGGAAGGAAGATTAAATTTTCTCTGAGCACAAGCTTCCTGATAAGAGCCCAACCCTATCCAGTGCTGGTGGCACAAACCTTTCACCCCAGCACTTGGGAGGCATAGGCAGGCGGATTGCTGTTATCCTGTTATACAGAGTGACACAGAGAAATTCTATCTTGAAAAAAAAAAAAGGAGTCACACATACATATGCAACATATGTACTAAGATTTTGTGTGTGTGTGTGAGATATTTTTTCTGAAGCTATTTCATGTTTTCCCAAACATTTACAGATCTTATAATTGAATTAATAATGTGCCTCAAGATCATTTAAAAATATGTATTCAGTCTGTGCTTCTACTATGTACTGAGTCTGAGTTCAACCTGCCTTTAAGAAAATATTTTAACCAGCTTTGTTTTTTACATACCCCATATTATCAGCCTTTAGACTCCAGTATAAATCCATAGCTTCAGAATTAACTATCTTTCATTCCCCTGAGCCTGAATAATTTATGTGTATGTTTACTGTACTAATTATTTGCTGAAAGTAGCCAACAGGTTAAAAGAAAACTTAAATAAAATATATATATACTGTTAGTGCTGGAAGCAACACTTGGATATAGGTTTCTACTATCTATTATTTGTTTTCAGTACTTTTTTGGGTCAGCTTAGGTGAGTAAAGTAACTCTACTAAAGATTTCTGTAAAATACATATTCCTCCTTTATTTTCTAAACCATATGTTTTGCACTTTTAAGCAAATATGGAACGAAGTCCCTTATTATAGACAGACAAGAAACAGTGACAGATAAGACTCACACCACAGACAATTAGACAAGCCACAGAGCACCAAATCCAGACAAGGTGAAAAGTGGGGATTTCACATTTGGACTCATTCTTGTCCTAAACTACTTCAAGAGGAAGTCCTTTTTTTCCACTCCTTAAGGCAACATTGACACATTTTGGTGCTACATCAAGGTATCTTTAAGCACTACTGCAACAAAAATATGCAACAAATATGCAACAAAAATAAAGATTAGATACCATGCATTTGAAGATTGGGTAGAAGTGAAGGCAGTGTGGAAAGAAAGGAGGAAAGGCAAATATAATACTCATGTATGAAATCCTCAAAAAGATATATATTCTATCTTATTAACATTCATATATATCATATTTATTAACTTATATATTATGTATATTTGAGAGTAAATAAGATAGAAAAAGAAAAATAACTATATGTGCAACCCAGGTAGAAGCTGGGAAGCTATAGTTAAAATTCTGGCCTTTCTGATTCACAATCCATATCATTTTTCTTTTACAGAACATCTATTTTATACATTCATCATTTGAATTCATTGATGATCTAGAGTGGAAAGAAAGAATATATCATGGTTATATCCCAGTACTCAAAGGTGTCTGCCTGGTCATATAAACCTATTCCTATGGAACAAAGCCTTTGTTTAGTATGGGTTTACTTTCTAAATATTCAGAGTTCATTAAGGAATGAAACTCATTACCAATATCCATGTCTTAAGGAAGAGCTAGAAACTTGTATTTAATTTGAAGGAGCATCTGGTTTACAATATCAGGTACCCCGAGAATATTTTCAGAGTTCCATTTGTCTTTCATTAACTTAAAGTAGAACAAATAGCCCCAGATTGCCTTCTGCCTTTGGGCACCAAAGGGCCCACTAGTAGATAAGGTAGAAATGGGCTGTGCCCACACACAGATCTTGCTGGAATAAAGAAGCTTATTTTACTAGATAGTCTTCATTTGCTTCTTTTCATTTTACTCCTTTACCTGCCCAGTAGATTGCTCTTCCATCCAAAAGGAAATCTACAAGGTCATAGGCTATCTTGTTTGTCGCTGTGACTCTAATACCTGGCTGACTGCCTGACACACATTAAAGGTTCAATAAATATTTTAAAATTGAATTGGGATTCTAAATTTTTAGCTGATGAAGATGAATGTGTACCCTGTTACTTGACAGGAGTTCAAGCAATGTTTAGAAAACTGCTGATGGCAGCTCAGAGTTTGTGTTTAACATACAAATGCACAGCCTCTAAGCAGTACATGAAGTTACACTAACAATAAAGGCAGTCTTATATCTCCTTTTCTTAACTGTGCTACTTCTATTTTTAAGACTACAATGTGATTTTTATAATGTTATATTTCATTGGTCTAACAAATGAAAATTATAGAACATCTGAAACTCATACTTTTAGAAATAACTGCTGTTATCACTTAAAATCCATTATTTGTTTCATCTATAAATAACCAAAATATATTCTTCTACAGTAGGCTTGAACTCTGAAGGAAGTCCCATAGCATGATACTTTCATAAAATGCTCATTGAAAACATTATTACACATAATTAAAAATTAAAGTGGGATTTATTGGATGTGAAAGGATTTGCAGCATGACTATTTTCATATCATCCACTCATGTTGAATCTACTCCTTTCCAAACACTGGACAGCTAATAGAGCTACAACACGGCAAGATGCAGGTTACTCCTTTCTAAGCCATACTATAGGCTTTACATATTATTTCTCTGGATTATCCACTGTTAATTGAAGTTTTATTGATATTAATTTACTCATCTACTTCTACTCATTAGATATAACTGACTTTCCAAATTGCACTTCTTCAAACTGTTTTTTTTCATTTGAAATTATTTATTGAAGACATCATACATTATTTTCTATTCTAGAAGTAAGACAATATCAGTAGTAAACAATGTGACTTCAATGTTGTATAAAAGGAAAATAAAGAAACAAAGAGTGTCCCAGACATTCTAGAGAAGAATTTTAGGATGAGTCATGAAAAAGCATGAAGCCAGCAAGGCATAAATGCACATGCCTAGAGTGTAATGACCATGGCTCATGTGGAAACACATGAAATCAAGCATGCACCAGATTATCTCAGGTCCCAGATTCATTCAGTGGATTACAGGATGTTGGAAACATCTGGACCTTTTATCTCTGGCATTCTTTATTTCCAAGAGAAATCAGAATGAATGTTGTCATTTCAAAGTAGGGAGTAAACATGTTTGGCAGATTTTGGAAAACAGCAAGAGAAAACAGTGTGTAAAAAGATGACTAAGATGTACTACAGAATTCAAAAGCAGAGACAGGAATTAATTTGAAAGGATATAGTTCTTTTTCACACATAACTCCTTCAGGATAGCTTTATTTCTTGGTCCAAGCTTTATCAACTTGATCTTTTTACTTACTATCCCAATTGTTTAGACCTCAGCTTGTTGTAAACACTTACCAGGTATTATTATAAATGATCTCTGACAGAATTTCTGTTTTGGATCAAATGTGAGCAGTTCAGAACAGAAGGTAATCATTGGCTCAGCACAGTAAACATAGCATGCTTTTGAATTCACAATAAATAAATGTTTCATTAAGTCAGTGTGTTTGATGAAATGATGTTTCAGTGACTTCTCATTTCTCTATCTTCCTCACTCCTTCTCTCCTTACTTCTCTCTCTCTCCAGCTCAAGGCTATCAGAAACCAAAATTAAATATAGTATTAAATATTTACCCATTTTTTTCAATGTAAGTGTTTCTACGATGTCTTATCTTGCCAGAGAGAGGGTCTGGACCTCTTCTCTCACACCCTACATCTTGACTTCTCACTACTACATCTCTCCGAATCCTCCTTGTCACCTAGTCCCACTTGTCTTACTTTCCTGTTGGCCAACAGGGCTTTATTAATTAACCAATAAGAGAAATATATATACAAAATGATATCTCCCATCATCTCCACTTTTCTGTCTAAAAGTAAAAGAAGAGTTTTAATTTTAACATAATAAAACATATAACAGAACAGTTATTAAATAAGACCTTTAGTTAACAATATTTCGTCCATTAATATTATCAGGAATTAAAGAAAATATTCTATCATCGATCCTATCTTTGTGAGTCTAAAGTCGTATATGCAACATCCCTTTAGTCCTAACTAAGAAAAACTATAACCATAACTTTCTTCAACTCCACCAAAGGCCACAGAAGGATAGTATATAAACTCAAGAAATGGCAAAGACATCTCGATACCTGGACAGTCACCTGAAGTTTTTCTGTATATTGGCACATCCATTATTGGCCCATAGACTATAATGTGTCTGGCAGAATCCTCAGCAAAAAAAGGAAACTTTAAACTTTCCACCTGTATTGGAAGTTTGTTAGTCACTTTTCTCTGTGTACTGAAGAATGTCTGGCAACCTGTTCCATGAAGCAGGAACCATGTAGCACTCTACATCTTGTTTCAGCAGTCACATTTCTGTCCAGTTTATTTAGCATGAAGTCAAACATTCCAAACAAAAGCTGTATCTTGCCCAAATAAATGTGCTTGCCATATTGGAAGCAAATTCCACAATGAGTTTCTTCCATGTCTATCTTTCTTTCTGATGCAGGTGGTGTTGCCAGGAGCAGTTGTGCCTCACTATTAAGAAAAACCCTAAACCATTTTAAATACCATATTCTGTAGGTCTTTGAAAGGTTTGAAGAATATTTACCCATCTCAAATATTTCTCTGTACATCTAGAAATTCTAACTAACATAACTATACGTTTGACTATTATAGGTAACTATCTGTACTTAATTATATATCACATTTTTAAATGAGCTATACAAACACAATACCTAAACAAGAGGAGAAATATACATATCACAAAATTGACCTTAAATTTGTATCAATAAATGAAAATCCATTCCAAAACAAAATATCCATTCCTTTTTTTTAGCTTTTATATTAATTTATTTTTTATTTTTATTTTACATAGTGATACCAGTTCCCTCTCTTCCTCACTCTCTCTCTCCCTCTTCCTCTTTCTCCCACCTTCTCATGCCCCCTCCCCCCATTCCCAACCCCATTCCACAAGTAGGGTGATGCACCAAATGGATCAAAGACATCAACATAAAGCCAGCCTCCTAGAACCTCCTAGAAGAGAAATTAGGAAGTACCCTTGAACAAATTGGTACAGGAGTCTGCTTCCTGAACATATCTCCAGTAGCACAGTTAGTGTACACTAAGGTTGACAATAAATGGGACTTCCTCAAACTTAGAAGCTTCTGTAAGGCAAACGACACTGTTGATAAAACCAAAGGGCAGCCCACAGGCTGGGAAAACATCTTCATCAATCCTACATCTGACTTAGGGCTGATCTCAAAAATATACAAAGATTGAGTCAGGGGAGGAATAAACTAGAGAAGAGAAGAAAAGGGAGAGAGAGAGAGAGAGAGAGAGAGAGAGAGAGAGAGAGAGAGAGAGAGAGAGAGAGAGAGAGATATGCAGAGAGGGAGGACAAGACCAGGCTGCAGAAATACACAGAGACATCTGACCTGAACAAGGAGGAGCTAATGGGCCCCCAGACTGATACTTGGGAATCCAGCATGGATGACTCAGATCCCCTGAACATGGGTCTCAGCTACAAGGCCTCAGCATTCTTAGGGACTTCTTACAGTGGAACCAGGATGTATTCCTGGTGCACAAAAGGACTTTGGGGGGTCACATCCCCCTTGAAAAGATACTATCTTAACCCAGAGATAGGAGAGAAGGCCTAGTCCCTATTTCAAATGACTGACAGATTTAGATGACCCCTCCTGGAAGCATCATCTTAAAGCATGGAGTGGGTGGTGGATGGGAGGGAACAGTGGTTGAGGGACATAGAAGGGTGGGAGAGGGTGAAAGAGGGAGGGAATTAGGGAGGGAAGTTCACATTTGAGCTTCACTAAAAGTATTTTAGTGTTTCTTATAACTACTTATGAAAGTACAAGTCTGGGAGACTTAGTAAAGAGCACATAAGACTCATGTAACAAACCAGAATTTAGTTCTTGGCACTGCATGAGATAACTCAGAAGGATTGTGAAGTCCAGCTTCAGAGGGATATAATGTTTCTGGCCTCTGTATGTACCTGCAACTCATATTCACATATTGATAATTATATACTGCTGACTTGAACAAGGGGGAGCTCATGGACTCAAGTCTGATGGCTGGGAAAATAGCATAGGACGGACCCAGATTCCCTGAATGTGGTGTAACTGGAAAGTCCATGGGGCCTCTTGTAGTGGATCAGTATTTATCCCTAGTATACAAATGGACTTTGGGAGCCCATTCCACATATAGGGATACTCCCTCAGTCTAGACACATGAGGGAGGGATGGATCCTGCTCCAAATGCTATGACAGACTTTGAAGTCTCCCCCATGGAAGAACTCATCCCTCCTGGGGAGCGGAATGGAGATGGGAAATGGGTTGGTGGGGGAAACGGGAGAAATTGTATTGATATGTAAAACAAGCTTGTTTCTAATTCAAATTAAAGTTATATAAAAATAAAATCAATAAATCTGAATAATGAAGTTTTACTTAAATTATCAATTGTAATGTATTGTCCATTCCCCAGTGGAGATGGTTTTCCTTAAACAAGGTCCACAATAAGGAAAGCCCAAACATGGATTGGGAATAATTGAATCTCAAGAGAGCACTCTCTCTGGCAGGGACAATCAAGAGTGTCTTGTGAAATGATAAACTGCAATATTAATTCTGACTTGGAAAGCTCCAGTAGATGTCAACGAAACTCTGCTTGTAAAGCAGTAACTCATATTAGTGTGTGCACAAAGCATTTTTGAAAAGCCAGCACATTATTAACATTTGTTGTGTCCAAGGCACCTCTCAGCCAGCAGGAAATTAGCTTTAAGATCGCATCTCAGTTCCTCTAGATTCTGCTGTAATGGGTTTCTAGACAAGAGCAGCTTGTTCTCACTCCTTCAAGATGACTTAAAGATGATTGCTCCTGCTGCGATGATGCCTGCCAAGTGTGAAGTGTCTAATCTGAGCTCTGTGCAGCTACAAGCATTTAATTTGCAGTTTAGGAACTGGTAGGGGTATGCCGTGCAGATCAACAAGGGTAAATGCTGTTAACATTTACCCATACATCGTGGAGAATACTTGGCAAGAGTCAGCTAATTGTACTGCCAGGAAGTTTAAAGGCCTAAAGGGCTGACTTCCTTTGTACTTACAGCTTGAATTTTTCCTGCACTGCCGGGGGAGACCACCACACCCTATAATGGATAATTCTAGGGTGGTTAAATGGTGGGAAAAAAAACACATCTTAACTTTTCTTATAGTTCTGGAGAGTGAGTTGAAATCTAAAAGAAGAACAAATAAATAAAATATAAGACTACAAAATACATTAGCCACTAAAATAAACTGGGTAGAAAAAAATAATTCACTCAATTTTGACCCAATAATCAGAATTGTTCAATTCATAGTAATTGTTACCCTACTTTTTCCCATGTAGTGTGAAAGGCCAGTATGAAGTGGGGGAATACAACTCTATGGGAAAACACTTGAATAAGTCACGTAATGCCCCAAGAACAACACTTAGTAACATAAAATAAGTAAATACGGGCAGTACAATTGCCCTCTGAATTTTCTACCAGCATATTGTACTGTTTGCATCAATGACCCAGTATACAGGATCTTTGCTCATACTCCCATTTAACCAATTTTTGCTTATATTCTAACTCACAAGGTGACAAACTAACTTCAGGCATGTACTATAAAAGGGCATTTTGTATACTATTCCTCACCTGCCAAGTGGGAAAACTGAGGTACAGAGGACTTCAGTTCCTAGCCCTATAGAGATGAAGCTAGAGAAAATAGATCTATTTCCTATTATTCTTCAGAGATTTTTTTCGATTTGTTACTTATTCTGTTTCTCCTATTTTAAAAAATTGTATAAAATAATTGTACATGTTGGAGTCTTTCAGTATCTGGCTGACTGGCTGGCTGATAGTTATTTGGATGGGTTTATAGAAGAATGATATTTAGATAGATTATTTGGAATTATTAGATTTCTTACTTTACCATGAAAAAGCTACCGATTGACTTATAACTGCATATTTTACCCATCCTGGGATTCCAGGAATATAGTATTCTGAGATTTCTCTTCAATCTAGTCTCCTAGCATAGCGATAAACACCATGTGTACTAAATGCTAAAGTTCTCTTGCTGAGGAATAGCAAACATACACATTTCCATTTTTCTCCTTTACATCAAGAAAAGGCACCCACTATTCCCTGTGCAATCACAACATAATGAAAATGTCTCCTAGACATCACAATAGTCTATTAAGACTCAAAACACCCAAGCTCATTTTTCACAACATTGCTAGTTGGTTCATTTTTCACTTTACCTTAGATTTTTGACAAGTCATGTAAGAGAAATGGAAAGAATACTATGCTGTTGTCAAAACCTGCCTATCTATTTCTGAAGCACATCATGCATACCATATAGGCTAGTGAGAAATAACCCTATTATCACTCCTGAGAACTAAGAACAGTAAAATCATTACAACAGAACTCCTCACCCTGAACAAGTATGTTCAGCAGATGTTTTGTATTTATTCAGTCTCCTGTGTACAGTTACATCATTTTCCAAATAGAAAATGAACAGTCAACCTTCAAATTTTACACAATGCAATAATTCAGAACTTATTTACCAAGTTTAGATACAATAATGTCATTTTGGGGGTTATAAGTGAATTTTCATGCTGCCTATTTATTTATTCATTCTTTTACTAACCTTTAATAGTAAAGGATATATTATAAGGCTTAATGACTACAAATCATCTGTCTTATTTCCACACTATTTCATTTCTGTTTGTTTATAAAGAATTTCCTCTTCCATTGATAAGATGAATAACCCAAAATCAATGTTGTACACATGAAATTTCTTCACTTGGTCATCTAAAAATACTAGCATATTAACAACAGTGGATATGCCAGTTTGGATGGGAAAAATTTCACAAAGCCCCACCTCAAGATGAAGAACTATAGGCAATCAGTGGCTTCTGGGAGACAGATTATGGTTTTTCCCTTGAGAAGCCTAACATAGAAATATAGAGGTCATTGTGAGAAGAGGAAGTATTATGACATAGCATAAGAACATGTATGTACAAAAATGCTGTAACTCTTACTACTTTATATGCAAACTTAAACATTAAAAAACACACATCATTGTCCTTAATTGTGTGTGTGTGTATGTGTGTGTGTACGTGTGTGTGTGTGTGTGTGTGTGTGTGTACATGTGTGTGTGTGTGTGTGTAACGTGTGTGTGTACGTGTGTGTGTGTGTGTGTGTGTACGTGTGTGTGTACGTGTGTGTGTGTGTGTGTGTGTGTGTGTGTGTGTGCCCTGAACTTGTGATCAGAGGGCTGTCTCACAAATATTTTGCTGAACTATTTATTATGTTGGGTCACTTTGTGAAGGCATTTTCTTTTGAGCTATTGAATTTTCCCAAAGAAGAAACATGTATTATGTTGCCTTGAATGTTTAAGCTTTGTTGGTATTATTCTGGAAGTCTCCAGGGGAAAACAAACCAGTCCTTCATATTTTATATACCCACCTTATTTTAAGTATGATAGCTTGGCTATTGATGCTCCTAATGCTACAAGTATGAGAATCACTCTGCTTCAGTCTCTTCAAAACAACATTTCTTAGTTTCTTTCTTACAGAAGGAAGAGAATGTGAGTGTCTAGGCAACCCTTTTACAATGGTATGCTTTCCATCCATGTTCTCAGCACTTACTACAGAGATATTTTCTAACTTATATTCTTGATGGGTTTTGTGGCATCATCATTCTCACTTTTAGAATTATACTTAGGAAGTTAAATTGCATTGTTATATACCCTGTAAAGTTGCTATTATGTTAGTTTTAGTTGTTAATTTTATGCAATATAGAATAGCCTGGAAAAGGTTTCTGAAAGTGCCTGTGAGATATTTTCTTAATTATAATTGGTGTGGGTAACACCATTACTTGTACTTGCCATTCTGGAGCTACTAAAAGAAAAATGCTCAGGCTGCAGTTTATCAGTTGTTTGAGGTAGATTGTATTTACATATTTAGGAATATGTATATTGGGAATTTTGAAATATTTGTTACTCATATATGCATTATAATATAAGATACATTATACAAATATATATTTAGGAATTATATGTATAATATTTATGTATATATTATGTATTATATACATTATTTACATAATTGTGCGTAACAACAATTAATGAAAAAGGAGCCTATGTGTTTGAAAAATAACAATGAGAGATTTATGAAAATTTAGAGGAAAAATTAAAAAAAGAAAAGGGGTAAATGTAATTTTATGAAATACAAAAAATAATTTTTAAGTAGAGAGAAACAGAGAAAGCTAACCATTCACAAATATGCACGTATCATTTTGTCTTTTGTCTGGAGTAATGTGAGTAAGTGCTTCAAGTTCCACCATGACTTGCTTACAACCATAGACTGTAAAAAGGAATTTGAGGCAAGAAAAAAAAAAACAAATCTATCTCTTAAGTTGAATTTGCCAAGGTATTTTATAGCAGCCATAGACAATGAAATTCTGACAGTTACTGAATGTTTTCTTTGCACCTCAGATAGTGCTAGTTTCATCTCTCTTTCTCAGAGTCCATGTGAGGGGAATAACAGTCAGTATTGGAATTCATGGAACATGGCTGGGTTGTTGGCAAATCTATGCCTGAGTGAGCCTTAGAGGAACAATGCCCTGAGGACTATGTATCCTGAGGCCCTCATGTGATTATTGAGCATGGTTCTGAGACTGTTGTCTTCGCAGCCACTATATCCCTCATAATCTATGGGTTGCATGAAATCTCTCCAGGGGTTTGTAGTCTCTCATTGGGCAGTGTTACTGGTACTAAAAATAATAGTAATTGACTTTTTCCAAGCATTGTTGCTGGATCAGTTTATTGATTCAACCACTACCATTAGAAAGAATTTATACATGCAGAATTGATAGTTAAGGTTAGGTTAAGGTATTTTTGCTAATGGCTTTCAGGTAGAAAGTCTTGGGGAACAATTCAAAGTTTAGAAAGGCACATAATTAGTGAAGTCTTGACTCATCAAGAACAAGGAACAAGAAAAATGACAGCTTTGCTATTGCTGACTAGCATACCTTTCTTCCGAGGATGGGCTAGAGATCAAGGTTGATGATTAATTTCTTGTAACCATTTTTGTCCGCAGTTTCCTGATATTAAAAAAATCTGTTGATGAGTAACATGCACTCTGAGGATTTAAAGTATACCTCATGTATAAAAGTTTAGATTTGTGATTCTTTTAAGATTTCTTATAAGATTACCTTTTGAGATAAATAATAAAGCGATTGATCCTTTCTTTGTATCCACAAAATAAAGCCTTCCAGCAAAAGAACAGTCTGAGAAAAATACCTTGTTTGCTTATACTCTACTAATCTATAACAAGTTCCTCGGGTATGAATATCTGTGGGTTCTTGGGATAACTTGTTTTTCAACTGTACTGTGCTTAATCATTTAAGGGATGTAGCACAAATTGTTTTTTACTTGTATTCATTCTAATCATTCACCTAAAAATAGAATGTTGCCACTTTGTAATTTTTATACTGCTTGAAAGGTTTTTGCTAGGGTATATGAACTATAAGATAAAAAGTGAAGTTAGCTAGAATGAAGACTTAAAGAAACACAGAAGGAAAGCATCAGGGTAGAACAGAACCAAAAAAGAATGGTATAATAAGCAACAGAAAGAACAACTAAATGAAGAACTAAGCATTGAATCTCAGAAAAGACCTCATCATATGTCTGTTGGTCTGGCAAGTGTGTGTGTGTGTGTATGTGGGTGTGTGTGTGTGTGTGTGTGTGTGTGTGTGTGTGTGTGTGTGTGTGTGTATTTATTTTTAGTTGGCCCCAGAGTTTACTTTTGCCCCACTTGCTGGCCCCAGAGAATTATGTTTTAGTCCCTCAGATAGAAAAGTCAAATAGATTGTTTATTTTGCATGACTCCATGAACCTCCCTCAATCCTTGTGCTGCTGAAGGCTGGTTGGTAAGAGTACTTTTTTTTTGCTAGCCTGGTTCCACAGCCTCATCAGTCCCAAAATAACACACAGAGACAATGTATTAGTTATAAAGCTGTAGACCAATTCTAGAGCTTCTTATTTTGCTACCTCTGTCTTAAATATTTACCCATTTTTTTCAATGTAAGTGTTTCTACGATGTCTTATCTTGCCAGAGAGAGGGTCTGGACCTCATTTCTCACATCCTACATCTTGACTCCTCTCTACTACATTTCCCAGAATCCACCTTGTCTTCCAGTACCAAACAGTTTGCTCTTCTATTAGCCAACAGGGCTTTATTCATTAACCAATAAGAAAAACACAGAATGACATCTCCTATCAGCTGGTATATTTTAGCAGCAGTATCTCCTGTGTCTTTTATCTTGTGTGTTAAATATTATTGCACTGGGATTTGACTTGTAAAAATTAGTGCCTAATATATCATGTGAGGTAGTTAATACTTCTGCTATATATTTTTCATACGTGTAAAATGAATCTTGTCCCAATCAAGCCTAAAAATTGACAAATGTTAAATATTCTCTTGAAACCCAGTTGATGGAGGACCTGTAGGTCAAATTCGAGAAAGATTGGAATAAGAGTTTTCCATATGAGTTATATTCAATGCACCCCCATGTTTTGTCATCAGTTGCCTTAGAATCATTTAAATTTATAGAAAAAAATCATTTATTTATTAATCATACATTCACATGATGAATTTTATTTCATACATCTTATGTGAGATGAGCATATTAAAGCTTAACTTCAGGAATCCTAAAATAAAGCTTTTATGTCAAAACACTAACTACTACAACGCGTGTCTTTTATTTGTGAATCAGCCTAGAAAGCAAAGAAAAAGATAAAGCACCTGCTTGCTAACAGTCTTCAGTAACGAATTGGAAAGTATTCTAATCTATCTATTGGGAAAGGCGAAGAAAATACATTCCTCAATTGATATAAAATGAAAAATGGCACACAAAATAGAAACCCTAGCTTTTATACCATTAAATTAAATTGAATAAGCATGAAATTACTCATTAAGTTGTTGAAAAGTTTGTAAGAGTTTTCAATTTGCATTTATATCTATTGCCAATATTTAGAAGCATCCAAAGAGTCCCTTTGTGATTGAATTTTCAATTAATTATGTCAAAATCTCACATCACAAGATTCTTTAGCATTAGTTGTGGTGTCACACTTCTGTAATTCCACACCACGAAGGTTGACATACGACCACTGATGGTTCTTGAATTATATGTTACTCTCATGAAAGTATTATTTTATTATTATTAGAAATAGATTACCTCATATAATACATCCCAACCTCAGTTTCCCCACCCTACCATCCTCCCAACCTCTCTGCTTCTCCAGATCCATTCGCCTCCTGTTTCTTTTTTCAGAAAAGAGTAGCTTTTCAAGAGACAACAGCCAAACAGGACAAAACAAGACAAATAAAATAAGGTAAAAGCCCTCATATCCATGCTTCACAAGACACCAAACAGGAGTAAAAGAGTTCCAAGAGCAGGAAAAAGAGTCAGAGATACACCTGCTCCCACTGTTAGGAGTCCCACAAAATGCCAAGCTAACAGCCATAACATATACCCAAAAACTTATGAAGACCATTGCATGCTTGAGCTTGCTGTGTCAATGTCAATGAGCCATTTTAATCCCTATTTAGTTGATTTTGTGGGCCATGTTCTCCTGGTCCTCCATCCCAGCGTACTTTACAATCTTTCCCCTTCCTCTTCCACAGATTCTAAGATCTCTGAAGAGAGGGAACTGATAGAGAACCCTAATTTATACTCACTCAGTATGCATAACCTGGCAGTAGGTCTCTACATTTGTGCCATTTGCTGCCATAAGAAGCCTCTCTAATATGGATTGGACAAAGCACTATTCTGATCTGAGAATATCATTATGATTGTTTCATTGTTTTGTTGTTGCTCTGTGGCCAGTCCTCTTGTTTGGTTCTATTCAGGACTCTGGGATCTCCAGTTTCTGGTTCTTGGCCATACAGACAGTATAAGGCATGTGCTCCCTTTTGTGTATGAACCTCAAGTTAAAGCAAACATTGGTTGCCCCTAGATCACCCACAGAATATATACCATTAACTTTTCCCTGGAATGTCTATGCAACCACCCCCCCCCATCCACCAGAGTCCACCTCTTTAACTAAACTGGGTCTGTGGATTATAGCTTGACTATCATTTATCTAATAGCTAATATTCACTTATAACTGAATACATACCACATTTGTCTTTTTCGATCTAGGCTACCTCACTCAAGGTTGAGGTTTTTTGTTTGTTTGTTTGTTTTGTTTTGTTTTGATTTGATCTTTCTATTTCCATTCATTTGCCTACAAATATCATGACATCATTTTTTGACAGCTCAATCTTATTCCATGGTGTGAATATATATTTTCTTTATACATTCTTCAGTTGACGGATGTCTAGGTTATTTCTGGTTTCTGTCTATTATAAATAAAGCTACTATGAACATAGTTGATCAAGTGTACTTGTGGTAAGATCAAGAGTACTTTGGGTGTATGCCCACGAATGGTATACCTGGCTAATGGGGTGGATTGATTCCCAATTTTCTGAGAAACCACCATATTGATTTCCAAAGTGGTTGTACAAATTCTCACCAGCAACAAAAGAGTATTCCTGCTTGATCCTGCTTGTTCCATACCCTTGCCAGCATGAGTTGTCACGTGTTATTATTAATCTTAGCCATTTTGACAGTTGTAAGAAAATTATAAAGTAGTTAAGATTTGCTTTTTTCTGATGGATAAGGATGTTGAACAATTCCTCAAGTGTTTCTCAGCTATTTGAAATTACTTTATTGAGAATTCTTTGTTTAGATCTGTATCACATTTTTAAAATTGGGTTGCTAGGGTTTTTGGAATCTAGTTTTCTTCAGTTCTTCTTTATATATTTTGGATTTTAGTCAGAGAACTAACTTTTGATATTGAGTTGATAAAAAACTTTTCTTATTCTGTAGGCTGCTGTTTTGTTTGATTGATAGAGTCCTTTGACTTACAGAAATATTTCAGGCTTGAGTGGTCCCACTTTGCTGCACCTGCATGGCCTGGGACCGAGCTTGGCAGAGGATGTCTGGATTGAAACACTTAATAGACCACCATGAGAATTTAAGAAGAAGCTACTGCCACTGTTTATTACAGAGAGTAATAGGCTTATTATATACTCAAGCCAGGGGATGTGCTAAGCATAGGAGGAAGTCATGCACTACCCACACTTGCACTGCACACCGGAAAGTTTTGAAAACAACTTTGTTTGCTCAACCTTGTTTTCATGGAAGTTCTACATCCGGGTGGGAAGAAGAGAGCTGTAATGGACAAGTACTTAAATTTCCCAACACCACTTATTAATTGTTGACCTTAGAGACTGTGATCTGAGAGCTCTGACTAGAAAGTTACCTCCTATGCCAAAACATTTAAGTCTGTTCCAATTCCTTCATTCTGGTTCAGTATATCTTGTTTTATTTTGAGGTGTTAATATACTTGGACTTGAGTTTTGTGGAGACACGACCATCTGAAGTTCCTAGATTACATAACTTTTCTATAAATAAACACACAACAAATAAATAAATAAATAGATAGATTAAAAAATAGAAATGTTAGTTGTGAAAAGAAGTGAACTTCCAGGTTATGAAATAAATGAGAGAGTTCAAACATAAAGTACAAGTATAATAGTACATAATGTATGATTTTAGCTGTGACATATTGCTTGTATAAGGCAAAACCAGGCAGGCAGTAAAAAAACAGCAGCATTTTCGTGAGCTACAAGTTAATGACAAAGAGGTAGAGTAGAGCAGTGAAAATATTCAATGTGATACTATAATACTAGAAGGTCATGCCAGGATGCACTTAACCACGCCATAGAACATAAGACATAGAGAGTAAATTCTAAAGCACACTGTGCATTGCAGGTAATTATAATGACTCTGAGAAGGGTCCATTGTAACACATGCCTCACTCTGTTTTTTTCCTTAAAGTTTTTACTTTCTAAGAAAATAGAACCAAACAAATAAAATAAAAGGTATGACTAAGTTGGTTGCTAGCATTGAGTTTTATAGATTTTACAAATGTTGAGATAATATTAATAGTATGCAATTCTAAAGCACATTTTAATGACAAAGTAATAGTTCCCAATGTATAAGTGCAAATGTGTTCTAATGGCAAAGGAAGAGTATGTAAAATCCATCATAGTGAGCTCATATAGAAGAAATACTAAAATACCTCTATGCAGGAAACCAAATATCTAGGAAAGAATGAGCAGTAAAAGTTACCTGCATTATAAGCTTTAGCATTCATTTACTGTCCAGGGAATGTTCCAAAATGAATACTTGCAATAATGATGAAAACTGGTATTTCCTCTTTAAGGCAAGCTGACATATAACAATGCTTATTTTTGAACAAAGCTAAACAGAAGGAATAGATATGGTACAGATCATTCTGTTTAAATCTCTATTATCTTAATTTTGTAAATCTGGGAAAGTAATCTGTTGTTATCCAATAGCATTAAGAATGAATAGTTGAGAATTCTTGGAAGCTGGATAATTCTTTTGTTGTTGGGAAAATTTTTTAAATTTTATTTAAAAAAATAAATTTTCATTTTACAATTCAACCCAAGATCCTGCTCCCTCCCCTTCTCCTGGTCCCGCTTCTCCTATTCTCCACCCCCCCCCCCCATTCACTAATCTACTCCTCATAGTGGGTAAGACCTTCCTGGGGAAGTCAACAAAATCTGGTATACCAAGTTAAAGCAGGACCAAGATCCTTCACCCTGAATCAAGGCTGTAAGGTATCCTACCATAAGAAATGGGCTCCGAACAGTCAGTTCATGCCTCTGGGATAGGCTCAAAGATTTTAAGCCAAAATGAAACACATTGGCAACATTGATACTTCAGTAGTTCTCATTTTTTATAGAGCCAAGATTGTCAGTCGATCAGAGAATAAATTATTATCATTTGAGTTTGGAAGGGAATATATATATATATATATATATACATATATATATGTATATATATGTATATATGTATATATATACATATATGTATATATACATATATATATACATACATATATATATATATGTATATATATATATTCAATTAATTTTCTAGTTCTGTAGTGGTTTGAATAGAAATTACCTCAATAGACTCATGTGTTTGAATGTTTAGCCTAAAAGAAGTGGCAGCCTTAGGAGTTATGGCCTCATTTGGAGTGGGTGTGGCCTTGTTGGAAGAAGTGTGACACTGTAGAGGTAGATTGTGAAGTCTCAGAAGCTCAAGTTAGGACTAACATATCATTCACTTCTGTTGCCTTTTGATCAAGATGTAGAACTTTTAGCTCCTTATCTAGATCCAAGCCAGCTTTTATACTGCTGTGTTTCTTACCATGACAATAATGATCTAAACCTCTGGAATTATAAGTAAACCCCAATTAAATGTTTTTCTTTGTAAAGAATTGTTATTATTATTATGATATCTATTCAGAGCTATAAAACCCTAAGACAAGATCATATCCAATTTCTAAATAAAACTTTGATTATATGTTTACAAAATGCTTAGCTTTCCAAAGAGATTTCATATTCACAGAAACTATGTTGCAAGTTCTCTTTCTCTCTCTCTCTCTCTCTCTCTCTCTCTCTCTCTCTCTCTCTCTCTCTCTCTCTCTCATTCTGTGTGTCTGTGTGTGTGTTATGCATGAGCATGTGCATATGTATTTCTTTAAGGTACAAATTTGTACTAATCTACATTTCATTGCAATGAAAATTCATCAAAATTATATTGAAAAACATGATATTGAATAGAAATCATATAAACCCATGTAATTGTGAAAAACTGTGGGAACTGTGAACTAATTAGAACTCTAATTTTAAACATTCATAAACTCACTGAGGCCTGCATGTTAAATTCCTTCTCATGTCTAACTTGCTAATGGAATTGAAAGTGGAACAAGACTGATTGCATGCATCTTTTATTATAAACTTTGGTTGGGGAGGGCTGTCAGTTGTCATTTGAAGAAATCCCAAGCACTATTTCATTAATCAGATTTCTTACTCTTCACAAATCTTAAGTTTATTTTTCATATCTAAATTCAGGTTTTAGACTTCATGATGCAGGGGACATCTTAATTGTTTAGCATTCTATGTGTTACTGATTATAGAGGAGAAGAGTGAAAGTAGCCATGAGCAATGTTAATTGGCTCCTTTATTTCTATTTAAAGTCAAAAAGAAAAAATAGGTCTGGCCCAATCATTATTGGAATGTTGCTTGGGGCATATTTCTATGTATATTTATACTTCTGTTCAATTCTTCCAAGACCTGAATCAGCATAAAGGAAAAGCTTGTATACTCACTTTAAAAGAAAATGCTTAAAAGCAATGGTCTAAATTTAATAGAGATTCTAATGATTTTTACATGTTTTTATAGTTTTCAATTTCATTTTTCTTAAAATTATAATGGAAAGAGGAATGGGAGATTGGAAACTTCCTTCTTCTATGCCAGAAACTTTAGCCTAAAAAAAAAGAAATGCATGGTTTTTATAATTTTACTTAGTTTCATCCTATTTGTGGACACTAAAGTGTTGGAACAGTATCTGCTAAACATACTAAGAGTGAAATCTGAAGCTCAATGGCAGATATAAACAAACCTATTTGCTCTAAAGAAAATTCTGCTAAGTTCACTAAAGCAGATAATAAATTTCATGGGATAAAATTGTTTTGAGTATACGGGGAGTGGGTGGGGGCATGAGTGGAGAACTAGTTATGAGAAAGAGGAGGGGAGAAGAGGAGGGGAGAAGAGGAGGGGAGAGGAGAACATGAGGGACCAGGAAGATTGAGTAACAAGAGGAATAGAGGAGAGCAAGAAAAAAAAGATACCACAATACAGGGAGCCATTATAGGTTTTAAGAGAAAACTGGCACTAGGAAAATGTCCACAGACCTACAAGGATGACCCAAACCAACAATCTGAATAATATTAGAGAAGCTACCTTAAATGCCCTTCCATGATAATGAAATTGATAACTACCTTATATGCCATTCTAGAGCCTTCATCTTGTAGCTGATGGAAGCAGAAGTAGATACCCACAAGAAAACACTGAACCAAACTCCTGGAATCCAGTTACAGAGAGGGAGAAGTGATGAACAAAGGGGTCAAGACCAGGCTACATAAGCCTACAGAGACAGCTGACCTGAACAAGGGGGAGCTCATGGACCCCAAACTGATAGGTGGGAAAACAGCATAGGACCGACCCAGACACCCTGAACGTGGTCTCAGTTAAAAACCTTGGACAGTCTGTGAGACTTCTGACAGTAGAACCACGATGTATCCCTGGTGCCCAAAAGGACTTTGGGGGCACATTCTCCATGGAGGGATGCTCCCTTAGTCTAGAGATACTAGAGAGGGCCTAAAACTTACCTCAAATGACTTGACAGATTTTTATGATTCCTCCTGGAAGGCCTCACCCTCTCTGGGGAATAGGTATGGAATGGGATGGGTGGGGGGACAGGAGAATGGGAGGTAGAAGGAACTAGGAACAATATGCAAAATAAGAAAAAGAAAAAATCTTGAACACGTGATTGGCCCATTAATCTTTGACACGGTGTAAGCTGATTTTCAATGTATATGAAGAGAATAAGCCTGATACTTTTGAGAAAATGATATCTACAATTCCCATTACTTTGCTGTATCTTCCTACTATATTCTTCTTCTGCCATATGGCAGTGGTATTTGCAAACTTTTAACTAGATAGATTCTCCCTAGGACCTACAGAAGTTCACTCTTCGTATGATCTAAAGTAACAAATAGAGTATGAATACATGAATGATAACCATTTACAGCTAGTACTGTTTTCCTGATACCTTTCCCAGCTATAGCCAGTGCAAATTTGTGTTCTCATGATGATTCTGTCAAACAGATACAGCCTGTAATGTACACTTTCCCAACACTACAATGTACTTTGATCAAAGTACTAATAAAGTCTTCACTAGAGTGGAACATAGCCTACAGTAATGATAAAAGAAAAGTTTTGTAAATAGACAAAAGAAAAGACAAAAAACTGTCAGAAAATAAGAATGACAAAGAAGAATAGTATGGAAATTCAAGAAAATAATTCTAGCTATGTGAAATTAAACTACTCCTACACATTTATTCTAATTAGTATTGTGATATAGACCTCAATTACAACACCTGTTTTGCTATATACCTAGAGTTTATTAGTCAGCAATTTGGAAACCTCTTTAATTTGGATTTTAACAGTAACACATGATACCTGAAGCACATGTGGGAAGACCAACATAAGTATCTGACATTACTAGCAACAACTTACATGTCTGAGCATTGACTCATCTGAAAAATGATCCTGGTTCTCTCTACTAAGGCTGATGACTAAAAATTCTAATATGGTCTGTCCCTTATAACACAATGGCCTTTGTATAGTTCTGCTTCTTCTATCATGATTCAGTTTCCTGAGTTATAATCCATCAGGTAAGGGGAAAGTTTGCATTATCTTTGATGACTGAGATATCAGGGTCAAACAGCATCTTTCCCATCCTGTTATTGATTTGGCTCACTCAGACTCAAAGAAAAGAACATTGCCTACTACTGATGCTATTTTAAATAAACTTTTAAAGAACATGTTGGAGAAGCTAGTAAATTTTAATACTAAAATATGTTATGACTAGAGATTTTCAGTGGTTATGATCCTTAGCTACTCTTCTAGAGGACAGGAGTTCAATTCATAGCACCTGCATATGAGCTTACAACCATTTCTAACTCCAGTCCTGGGGGCTCTGGAATGCCCTCTTCTGGCCTCTGAAAGTACTATGTACCTTCACATATATGCACATGGTACACATCACATATATTTAGGCAAAACACTCACCCATATAAAATAAAGACAAACATTTAAAATGCAGGTAGTTTTAAAAATAAATAAATTCTACTAAGGTATGCACTGCATTGCATTTTTTTCTAAATCTCAACTGAATCTATTTTTGAGTGTTCATAGATCACAATAGGATTTATTCAGCCTTAAACTATAAATTTCTCTTAATGTTGTAAAATATTTACAGTGAAAACAATATATAATTCTGATTCCTTTTTCCAGATACTATTGAGAGTACATCAATCCACCATGAGTCTTGTATTTTTTTCTCCTCAGGACTGTGATGAGGCTGTATTTTAGAGATGTGATAGAAGGAAGGATAATGTATGTTATGAAATATTGGGCATCAGCTATTTAATGACTATAACTTGACTGTCACAATGAGTGTTCTTCATAGAAATTAGGTAGCAATCTCTGCTGCAAATATATGACTGGATGATAAGAATTTCATTATTCTCTCATGTCACTGAGGCTTAGCAAAACAGATTTTTCTTTGTACTGAGAAATACATTGAATATTCTCCAACAGGTAGACAAAGTAGTATAGTGGGATAATAATATATGTGTAATAACAGAAAAAAATAAGATTTTAAATTAAAACACCATTTTCTTTTTATGCTATATCATAACATGGTAGATAGCTAATTGTTTATATTATGAATATATATATATAATGTTTTAACTATTGAGTGTTAACTGACATTTATATATCTTGTTTATCATTAAGTCATTCTTACAAGATAGATATTTTCAAAGGCTTACATGATGAAAATTAATTTAAGGGGTATAAAATAATTATCAAGTGAAAGAATTTGGATGAAATTCAGACAAGTTCTGTCAGCTAAAATACCTTTTTATTAAAATATATTAGATATATAATCCTCATCAACTGCTAACCTATTAAGCATGTCATCTGAATTTCTGAAAGAGGTCACCTTTCACAAAGAGCTAGGACCATTTTTCTTACTTAACAGTACCTGCGAAGTAAAAGCATTTTCAAATTCTCTTAGCCACACACTATGCCCATTAATGTGCTAATATATTGGTTCTACTAGGCTATCATCATCTAGTGGAATCCATATCTACATTATTCTCTTTCTAATATCTAATAGTTACATATTGTCTAAAGAGAGTGTGGATAGAATTAATATTGGTGAATATTTCAAATTTATATTATAGCTTTGTAGAGATAGTTGTAACAATGATTCTTTTGTATTGTGAAGATGAACTGTTTCATTATTGCCCATAAACTGTATTGTCTTTCCTGGAAAGGGTATATTCATACACTTATATTTTTCCTACAACAATATTTAGGGAGCCAAGAATGGGCTCATCAGATCAAAGAAATACAGAAGGGAAGATAAAAAGGACAGATAAAGAGGAAAGCCCTACAGAAGCTCATCACAAAACCATCTACTTAAGTTTTTATTAGGCATCTTAAAGGAAGTTGTGGTATCTATAAAGTGGAAAAGTCAAAAGCCTTAAGAAACTACTGAGAAAACAATATATCTAGCACCACAACTATTTATTTAGAAATTATATATACACTAACACAATGTTAATGCAATTTGAATATTTGTGGAATGCAAAATTATATGCCTAATATTATATAAAGTGACAGTGAGTATAGAGCAGTTTATTCTCAAATGACTAAGAAGAAATTGTAAGAAATATAAAACGAATAAATGTGATTCAATTGTGGACAAAAACAGAGGAGGCAAAGAAGCATATGAATAGATAAGTAGATATAGTGAGGAAAGAACACACCAAAAGATTATCCAATACCAACAATACAAAAGAATGGTCAACTTTGAAAACAAAATTACAGTGACATTAGCCAGACTAAGAACACTATATTTATATATTTACACACAAACACACACACACATACACACACACACACATATATATATGTATATATATATGAATATATGTTTATGTATATAGGTATATAGATATATAGAGATATAGAGATTTAAAGATACAAAGACATAGATATGAATTCACAGAGAATGTGGTAACATGCAGAGGTACTGAACAGGTTTACTCTACCTTAGAACTGAAGGAAGAAGTAGAAACATGACCCATTCCTAACCCAGACACTATATCCTATTGATAAACACTTGCAAATGAAATTTTAGTATTCTTCAAGGTAATATAACTTGGAAACAAGCTACTCTCAAGGATAGGCTGTACGCTAGGCAGTATATGGCCAACAGAAAACAGCTCAATGAGGGTCTTTGTTAAATAAAAACATAAATGAGTGGGGTCTTACTAATCATTGCTAACAAAAGACACATTCATCTTATTTGGGGAAGATGTCTAAATAGACAGACAAGGTGAAAAAAAAAGAACAAGAAAGAGACATAAGCCTACTGTCCCATGGTAAGTGAAAAAGCATTGATATACCCAATTTAATGTAAAGTAGATTTACAAAATACTTTCCTAGTAACTGACTATGTTTCATAATGCAAAGGCTCAGTAGAAGAAGATGCAATCCTAAAGCCATATGCAAATAATAAGGTTTAAAAACCTGTAGGCATTACAGAGGACAATAAATACAAAGAGTCAATCCACAGTCATAGTTGGATATCGTAACATTTCTCTAATTGCCAAAATATAAGCAAGGAATGAATACTTGACTAACACCATCACTCAAGTTGATTAAATTAAATTTATAGAGCATGACATTAAAGAATAGGTAATTTAAGCATGCATTAAAATGATAGCAACAATATACTTTCTAATTACCAATAGAATACCTCATAATAAATTTTCACAGTATTTCTAATCACAATATAATTGAATATAAGTCAGTAGACATATAAATAAAATCATAACACTTGAAAATAATGGAATTTAGGCAAAACATACACCAGTAAAATCCCCAAAAGGAAATTAATAACTGATGAGAGATGTTATTCTGTAAATATGTTTCTCTTATTGGTTAATGAATAAAGCACTGTTGGCTAATAGGAAGGCAAGACAGATATGACTAGGAGACAAGGAGGACCCTGGGAGATGTAGGAGAGGAGAGTTCCAAATGTAAGACCAAGAGGAGAAAGAGGTCCAGACTCTCTCTCTCTGGTAAGATAAGACCATGTGAAAATAGTTAGATGAATAGAAATGGGTTAATATTTAAGAAAGAGCTAGCCAATATGCAATGCTAGTAACTGTCCAACAGATTTATATTAATACAGCATCTCTGTGTGTTATTTGGGACTGATGTAGCTGTGGGACCAGGCTACATGGAAAACTGCTAATAACAAATAACAATAGTTTTATCCTTATGGTAATGTTACAGAATATCATAATTTCTGAGATACTCATAAATGTTTATAGAGACAGAACAAGTCTTATATCTTTATATGAGTACAAAAGAAATAATTAAAAGGAAGTAACTAATTTTATCTTTAAAAATTAGCAGGGGAAAATAACGAAAATAATTATATGGGAACAAAAGCATAACAGTTAAATTAAAAATCAGTGATCTGACAAGCCAATATGGCTTTAGGTGTAGGAGTGTCTTACAGATGTTTCATTTGAACCTGGATTCACAGTTTTGCATTTCATAGGTTGTGGTTTTCTCTAATAATCAAGATCTGTTTCAAAAGGTAATTTACTTGAACACATATAAGTAACATATGGACTGAGATTGTATTTATCTTTTAGGAATACATACACATGCACATATATAGTAAGTGAATCTCAAATATAATAAGAATGGAAAACTTATTAGAGTGTTTTCAGGAAGGCAGGAGAGAAAGAAAGTGTTATAATTATAGTACACCAAAGAATAGGAAAATATTAAAAAAAAAAAACAAAGGTCTGGAGTTCTATTCAGGATTAGAGAATATGCTTAGCATGCATTTGGTCTTTTGACCAAAGACACATTCATATGTATGAATATTGTTTGATAAAATTGTATTCTTGATAACATTTTAATTTAAATTTGAAAAAAGCTATATTAAATGTCAATCCCAGTTCTCACACCCATCTGTTCTTTCCGGTTCACTCCACCAATGGCCATTCCATCCCCTTTCTACTCCCAAAGAGGGTGAGGCCTTCCAAAGGGAATTTTCAAGGTCTGTCATATCTTTTGAGGCAATGCCTAGGCTCTCTCCATGTGTCTAGGCTGAGGGAGTATTCCTCTCCATTAAATGGGCTCCCAAAGTTCATTTGTATACTAGGGTTAAATACTGATACACTACTAGAGGCCCCTTATAGTGCCTAGTCTTCCTAACTAACACCCCTATTTAGGGAGTCAGAGTCAGGCCTATGCTGGTTTCCCAGCTATCTACCTGGAGCCCATGAGCTCCCCCTTGTTAAGGTCAGCAGTTTCTGTGGATTTCCCCAACCTGGTCATGGCCCCTTTGCTCATCACACCTTCCTGTCTCTAACTGGATTCCAAGAGTTCTGCTCAGTGTTTATCTGTGAGTGTCTGTTTCTGCTTCCATTAGCTACTAGATGAAGGCTCTTGGATAGCATGTAAGGTACTCATCAATCTCAATATCAGGGAAGGGCATTTAAGGTAACCTCTCCACTACTGTTTAGATTGTCAACTAGATTGTCATAGATCTCTGGACATTTCCCTAGTACCAGATTCCTCTTAAAAACTATAATAACTACCTCTATTATGATATGTCTTTTCTTGCTCTCCTCTATTCTTTTCCCAACCTAATCTTCCTGCTCTGCTTCTTGATGCCCACCTATCCCCTCCTCTTCCTCTTAACTCCCTCTCCTCTCTCCTCCATGCTCATAAATTGCTTAGGAGATTTTGTTCCTTCACCCTTCTCCACCTGACTCTGTATGTCTCTCTTAGGGTTCTGTGTGTTTCCTAGCTTTTCTGGCTGAATGGATTGTAGGCTGGTAATTCTTTTTTTATGTCTAAAAACCATATATGAATGAGTACATACAGTGTTTGTATTTTGGTGGCTAGGTTACCTCAATCAGGATGGTTTTATCTGGTTTCATCCATTTGCCTGCAAATTTTAAGACTCCATTTTTTCCTACTGAGTAATACTCCATTGTGTCATTGTGTAAATGCACCACACTTTATCCATTCTTCAGTTGAGGGGCATGTAGGTTGCTTCAAGAGTCTGGCTATTACAAATAATGCTGCTATAAACATAATTGAAAAGATGTCCTTGTTTTTGAATGTGCATCTTTTGGGTATATGCCTAAGAGTGGAATTACTGGATCTTGTGTTGGACTGATTCATATTTTCCTGAGGAACTGCCATACAGATTTCCAAAGTGGCTATATGAGTTTGCATTCTAACAGCAGTGGAGGAGTATATGCCTTTCTCCACATTCTTTCCAGCATAAACTGTCTTTGGCATTTTTGATTTTAGCCATTCTGACAGGAGTTGTTTTGATTTGTATTTCCCTGATGACTAAGGATTTGAGCACATTCTTAAGGGCCTTTAAGTCATTTTAGATTTTCCTATTGACAACCTATTTAATTCTATAGCCCACTTTATAATTGGATGATTTAGTAACTAGATTCTTGAGTCCTTTGTATATTTTGGAAATCAGCCCTCTGTCAGATATATGGTTAGTTAAAAATTTTTTCCCAATCTGTGGGCTGCTATTCTATCTTGTTGACTGTGTCCTTTGTCTTACAGAAGCTTTACTATTTCAGGAGTTCCCATTTATTAATCGTTGGTCTCAGTGTCTGTGCTACTGGTGTTATGTTCAGGAAGCAGTCTCCTGTACCAATTTCTTCAAGGGTACTTCCCACTTTCTCTTCTAAGTTCAATGTGGCTGGATTTATGTTGAGGTCTTTGATCCATTTGAATTGACTTGAATTGGACTTGAATTTTGTGTATGGCAGTAGATATGGATCTATCTGCAGTCATCTACAAGTCAGCATCCAGTTATGCCAGCACGATTTATTTAAGATGCTTTCTTTTTTTCATTGTATAACTTTAGTTGCTTTGTAAAAAATCAGGTGTCCATAGGTATATGAGTTAATATTACAGATTCCAATTTGATTCCATTGGTCTTTCTGTCTGTTTTTCTGTCAATACCAAGCTGTTTTCAGGACTGTATCTCTATAATAGACCTTGAAGTCAGGGATTATAATGCCTCTGAAAGTTCATTTGTTGCACAGGGAAATTTTGGCTATCCTGAAACTTTTGTTTTTCTGTATAACATTGAGCATTATACTTTCAAGATCAGTGAAGAATTATGCTGGTATTTTGATGGAGACTGTATTGAATCTGTAGATTGCCTTTTGGCAAGATTGTCATTTTTACTATGATGATTCTACCTGTCCAAAAGCATGGGGGAATCTATCATATTCTGGTATCTTCTTTAATTTCTTCCTCTAAAGACTTAAAGTTCTATTATGTAGGTCTTTCAATTGTTTGTTCAGCATTATCCCAAGATATTTTATGTTTTTTGTGGCTATTATAAAAGATTTTTCTCTGATTTCTTTCTCAGTCCCCTTTTTGTCTATATATAGTAGAGCTACTGATATTTTTGAGTTAATATTGTATCCTGCCACTTTCAAATTGTATCCTTGAACAAATTAAAATAAAAATTGCTAAATTCATTTTTAAATACCACCCCTGTCACTCAAGATGTCTTCAGCACAGTTGCTAGTTTCCAACCTTAATCCTTGCTGTAAACATAATCTGGTGGATTTCAGCTAATATATTGTTTTAGAGGAAAAGATATTTTACTAAGATATTTATTCCTACAATGTTTGCTATAAATAGAAAAGTGGTCTTTTTGCTAATGATAGTAATGAAAAATAATTGTATTTCCGTATTGTCTTAAGATAACCATGCATATATTTCCTTCAAATTTGAAATCTGTTGCTATGTTCAAGCATTACCTGTTCTTGTATCCATGTTTGTTACCGCTTACAATTTACCGAAATCAGCTTAAGTTTTTGGACTGAGTACTTGTAAAAGAATCTTCAGTGCTTCTTAGAAAGAGATAAATTATTTAATCAGCGATGAAGCTCCATAGGGTTTCAAAAGAAGAAGCTGACTCGGTAATATTTTAAGTCATTTGCTTTCCATTCAGATGAGACAGGGCAGCTGGGATCATTCTGTGAAGATACACATACTGAGCACTTTATGCTTTGCAAGCCATATGCTCCTTGTTACACCTACTCAGCCCTGCCATTGCATCTTCAAATTAGCCCAAAGCAGTATATTAACAAATGAGTATGTCTGTGTCCCAAATAAGTCTACATATAAAATAACAAGAAACAGGGCAAGACTTGTCTGTTGACTGAAGACTATAGACTATGGGGCTAATACATTGCTTCCATAACATCCTGGAGGTATGTCTATTCTGAATGTTCTAATTATTTTCACTTACAGAAATATTCTTTTCATCCCTGTCTTAATGACAATCTACATGAGGAATTTGGTATATGTATGACTGACATAATAAAATGGTGGATCTTGATTTCATTTAACTATGAATTCCACTTCTCCCAATTATCCATTTTTACTTACAGTTTAAAACCTCTTTTGGCCTCCCCTGAGCTTGGAAAACATTTTGCAGCGCATCTCTTTTCACCTACATCTTGACTGACCTCTATTTGGGAAGCAAGGAGAAATTTCTCCTACTGAAAAAAATGACTTTTGTTTCTGATGACTTCTCACATTTCTCAATGGACTTTTAATACATGCGTGTTTTTATAGTTTTGTGCAATATTTTACATAGGTTTTCGCTAGGTAGCTCAGGCTAGCCTCAAAGTCATGCTCCTCTCGGTGTTGGTTTGCAGGTATATCCCAACATGTTTAGTATACATACAAACATACATATCAAGTTAGATTCATTAATATTAATGTCTCTTTTGCTGCTAGTTATTAGTTTACTCTTTCCAGTCTTGTTAATTTGGTTAAAACTTTCAATTATCTGGTTAATCCTACCCCTTTTTGTTAATTGCATTCAATATGCTAATTTTTTATATAGTCTTGGATCTACACCAGCTACTGGCTTGGATGAGGTTTTGGGTCTGTATACCTTTGCTCCTTCTTTTTATACTAGTTCCTATTAACTATCTATTTTAAAGTAATTTCTTTAGAAGTAGAGCCCAATGTTTCTATTCATTCATTTGGTTAATTGTGCTGGTTAGGGTGAAAGAACATGGCATGAATGATGGGCTGGTAAAACAGGGGAAGAAGTTCATGTGAAACTTATTGCTGCATGATCCTCTGAGGACTTCTGGAGTCCAAACTGCATTGCAAACTTTCTTCTCCTGAAACAAGAAGAGAAGCATGACACATGAACCTAAGCATCTTGGATGAGTTAGCATGAGTTACTCCAGAATAACCTTTAGGGAAAGAGTGCAGGTGTGACAATCAATCAATGGGTTTTTGACAGCTAAGAGATGGTACTGTAGAAGAGTTTGTAAACAGAATAGTAAGAGTCTGACAAATACCTGTAATATATTAGTAATGTTTCAATTCTTTCTAATTTACACAAAACTATTAATTTCTAACAGTAACCACGAAATATAAATAATACTCACTGTGGCAATGCAGATAAAAGATTGGAAATGCTAAGACCTAAGACACATGTTGGCTCTTCCTTCCAATAAACAAAATTTACTGATAGGGAACAGGTGGGGAGTAAGTGGTAGAAGGCGATAGAGGCAATAAGGGAGAGGGAAAAGGTGCAAGGTAAAGAAAGGCCAAAACAAGAGAAGGTAGAAAAGATGTAAGAAAGGAGAAAAGACAAGGAGGGGGGAAAGAGGAAAGGAAGGAATGAAGAAGAAATGAAGGATGGAAGGAAATATTATCATTCCAGTCTAGTCATAAATTCAATTAGTGTGGTGCACACAACAATAGATGATGAACTTTAAAAGAGGTCAGGGCAGAGTTCCAATGTTTTATTGAACAACATGCCTTTTTAATCATCTGGGGTCATAAAGGATCTAACTGTAAGCCCATTTGTGCTGACAGGTTAAATTAAAGTGTCAAGCTTCTTCAAAGATCATTACCTCTGTAGCTAGTTTCTGGAACCATTATTTCTGAAGGAGGAGACCACCTTGGAAGACTGTTCTTAAACGAATATTTGAGAATAATATTCTGAATACATACTATATTTATTTGTTTTTGTTTTTAGACAAGGTCTAACTGCATGTCCTTGGTTGACATTGTGCCTGCTATATAGTCCCAGCTGTCATTTAACTCACATGACTGCTGGGGTTAGAGGCATGCACCACAATGAGAAAATTATTTTCATTCACTTAAGTGTTTGTTGGAGGCATTCATGTCACAGTGTGAGTTTGTGTGTGTGTGTGTGTGTGTGTGTGTGTGTGTGTGTGTGTGTGTAGTGTGTGTTCAGGTCTGACAACATGAACATACTTGGGTATCCATCCCTACCTTCCTCCTTTTCTGAGACAGCATGACTTGTTAACAGTTGTCTAGTATACACCATGGTAGCTGGCCCACAAATTTCCAGGGATTCTTTTATCTTTTACACCCATCTCACAATATCGTCCAAGATTTATCTTTGAGCATAATTGCACAAATGGGAGTTCTGGATAGAACACATTCCATCTTTGCATTCCCTTTAGTGTGTGTTTCAATTTTATTGGAAGATAAAAATGCAGAATGTATTTGAAGTGTGAAAGTAGAATACCACGGAACAAATTATTCCAAGGATTAGCCCACTTTCATCAAACTACATAATTGTAGTAGAGGTATGTGGGGTTTTGCTATTGTTGTTTTGTTTGTCTGCTTGTTTTGTTTTTTCTTTATATTTTATTCTTCCCTTTATATAGTTAATAATTAGTTCATCCACCACATTTGTGTTGTTGCTGTGCTCTGTTCAGCAGCATGTGCTATATCTCAGAAAATAAATAATTCAATGCCAATTAGTTTTTTTTATCCTCCATTCTAACATTTTAAGGATACATATATGTTTTCAGCCAAATTTATATTTGTGATTGTACTGGCTAACATTTCTTTCTTTTATAAAACAATATGTTTCATTAATTTTTCAAGAATTTTATGAAAGTAAATTGATCATAATTTTCCACACTCCTCTAATGAAAAGTCTTCCACACCTCATTTCTACCCTCCCATGTCTTTTTAAATATATATACATATTTTTAAGAGACTATCTTCCCCATCCTCTTCTAAAATGTTCTTTGGATCTTAGATGTAAGGACTGGGTTGTAAGTATAAATGTAACTTGAGACAGGAACCCCAAGCTCACTTGTTCTTTTGAATTTAACCAGTTGTTGCTTTCTGTAATAATCTTTCTTCATCTACTGCAAAAAGAAAGCTTCTTTTATAAGGGTTTAAAGCTAAGATTTTCTGTGAGTACAAAAATAAGTAGTTCAAATGTAACTATAAATTATACTGCTTTTGGAAAAGGACAAAAGTAGGTTCTATGGTCTTAGCAGTCATGGGTAGATGGCTGAGATTACAGTATCAACATGTAGTTCCACTTACTAATTGGACATTAAGAATAATTTGGTGGCTATTATTTTTCCCAAGCTACTTTTAACTTTATCATCATCTTCCACAAACAAAACAAAACAAGACAAAAACAAAAACAAAATACATGGCTTTGGAATTGTTTTTGCAGCAGCATATAAGTCTTTTTAAAATTGACTTATTTAAATTGAAAGCAACCTTAATTTATATACTAAACCCAGATCCTTCTCTTTCCCATCTTCCAAATTTCCCCATCACCTCCCCATCCGACTATCCATTTTCCAAGATTATGAGGCCTCTATTGGGGATCATCAAAATCTGTCACATCATTTGAGGTAGGACCTAGACCCTTCCCCTTGTATCTAGGCTGAAAAAGTATCACTCCATAGGGAATGGGCTCCAAAAAGCCTGCTCATGCACTAAGGATAAATACTGGTTCCAGTGCCAGAGGCCACATAGGCTACCCAGACCCTCCAAAAGACACCCACATGTAGGGTACTTGGTTTGGTCCTATGCTGGTTTCCCAGCTGTCAGTCTGGAGTCTATGAGATCCCACTTGCACGGATCATCTTTTTCTGTGGGTTTCCCCATCATGGTCTTGACCCTTTGCTCTTCCTTCCTCCCTGCCTACATCTGGGATCCAGGAGCTCAGCTCAGTGTTTAGCTGTGAATATCTGTTTCTGCTTCCATCAGCTACTGGATAAAGCCTCTATGATGACATTTAAGGTAGTTATCAGTCTCATTATCGGGGAAGGACATTAAGATAGCCTTGTCACTATTGTTTAGATTATTATGGGATCATCCTTGTAGATTCTTGGTATAACTCTTAAGTGTAATTAAACCTAAATGATTAAAATGGTAAGTCTATTTTAACTTTTCTTGTAATGTTTCATCTTCATGGTTTTGGTTTTGTAACTGGAAGCTTTTATGCATCCTACTCAATCTCTCAGCTGATTTTAAAATAATCATGCAGAGTCTTACAATTAATTATAATTATTTTGCTGACGGCTCAGGCTTTTTACTATCTAGCTCTTACATTTAAATTAACCTAGTGCTATTAATCTGTGTACTGCCATGTGGCCTGTGGCTTACTGATGATTCTTGAACATCTTTCTTCTTTGGCAACCAGATGATGTCTCCTCAAATCTTCCTTTTTTCTCCCTTTGTCTCTGTTTGGATTTCCCACCTAGCTATATTCTGTCCTTCTATAGGCCAAAGCAGCCATATTCATCAACCAATAATAGCAATATACACTCACAGTATACAGAATGACAACCCATTTCATCTTTTCTATTTAATTAAAATGAAATGTTTTAATTTTAACATAGTAATATAACAAAAGCGTTATCAAGAAAGAATTACAGTTACAATATTTTGTCTATTTGTCTTTGGAAAAATTAAACAAAGTACTTTATTGTCTATCTTATCTTTGTGAGCCTAAGGTTTTACATATAATTTATCTTTTATAATAACCAAGGAAAACTATAGCTATTGAGTATTCAGCTCTATCAAATTCCTCAGAAGGATATAATATTTCCTAAGTAAACAAGAAGGGTATTACAAGCAACTTCCAAAACCCTAGGAATGACAGAGGCATCTGACTGCCTTGACAGTCACCCAAAATTCTTCTCACATTATTATAGCAAAAGTAACTGGAAATTTTTATGTATCCCTCTTGGTCCCACAGCCACATATCAAATTTTTACTCAGATGAGTATAATTATAATTGTCTGGTGGTTCAGGATTTTTACTAACTATCTCTTACATTTAAATTAGCCCAGTTCTATTAATCTGTGTATTGCCATATGGGTGTTGGTTTACTGGTGATGCTTGGACATCATCCTCCATTGGCAGCTAGATAGCTGTGAGCAGATTAATAAACTCCATGAATGCCTGAATAAAAGAATAACAGATATTTGCATCTGTACAAACCCTTCTTCATTCTTTCAGTATCTCTTCTTGGATTTCCCACCTGGCTATATTCGACTCTGTTGTATGACAAAGCAGCTTTATTCATTAATCAATTATAGCAACACATATCCCAGTATATGGAGAGACAACCTACACCAGGTTTTGTTTTTACTCTCTTTTCTCACAATACAGCAATGTCTGTTTTGAGAGATGAAAACAATAAATACACATGCATACTAATATGTTTCTTGAGAACTGAAATGGACACTAATATAATTTATACAACCTGGAAGTTAATAATAAAAACAAATACCCATATTATTTTTGCCAAAGTAATATTTTCTTATCTGCCTTACAGAATAAAAAGTGATGTCAGCATCTACATCAAAATTATTATGATAAGAAACCCAAGAGTTGATTACTAAGTACAAAATTGGTAATCATAGTTTTATTGGATATTGAAATATATGTGAACATGGAGTTCAAAGCCCTCAAAGATTTCATTGAAAAATGAAAATCTTCAAGTGTTAATGTGTGTTTGTACATTGTATATAGGCTCCTTTATCTAAAAGATTGAATTATTAGCCCTCTGAGAGGATGTATTCAAAAGATCAAATACATAGCTCAGTAAGGAAGTGATAGCATGAATAAAATGTAGAGATGAAATAGAAAGAAATATTATAATTCTTAGGGATGACAAGAAGACACTTCTATTTGGAAAAATCAAAATTTGAGGATAACATAAACCAAATGTGTTAGAGTGAAAAACTTACTCATTACATAAGATGAATTTGCTGTCACATACTCAAAATACATTATTGCTCAGTGTGAGGATATTTGGATTATACTGAGCCGTTAGTTCATTAGACACTGAAAATCCAGCCATGCTTAAATAACTATCATTCTGTTAAAACAAAGCTATTCATGATATATTTTCATATATGTTCCTTTTTATGTTCTTGCCCCACCTAATTTCCCTCTGTTCTATTTAATTTCAAAAATGTTATGTTTTATTCTGTTGATATTTTCATAGTATTTGTATTTTATAAAATGTTACATATTTTAATGTGATGACTATTTTATTTTTTGTGATCACAAATCTATCTGATGGTACAGATATAATTCTTTGCTTTCTCTTCTAATAATTTCATAGTAAATGGAATGTGAGCAAATGACTGACAGTTCTTTTTATCATCAACCCTTGATTAGTAGAAAACTGTATAAGACATAACCTGATGCAACAAGTATGAATTAATTAAAATATAATAGTCCATTGAATAAAATGACTTAGAATAAATCAAAACACTGCTTCTAGCTGACTCCATTTATACCAAGTTCATAAATAGGAACTCTTGGTATTAGATGCAATCTCTGTGAAAATAACTACTATACAAAAGCATCAGGTAGATTCTGGGAAGTTGGTCATATTCCAAAAACATGCACACATATATATTTAACAAAAATACATTCAGAAATAATAACTGAATGTCTGGCACAGAATCTATTAGCGTATATGAATTTTTATTTTAGAGGTGAACAAGCAAGGTCAAAAATAAAAGACATGCTTAGTTTTGCTTTATAACAATTGCAGAATAAATGGGCACATCATCTTGGATCAAAAAAAAAAAAAACACAGTTCCTACAACACATATGTGCGTCAACACCACAACAAACATGTTTGTCAAGCCAGGCTCTTCTTTGCATTACCAATATGCTAACAATGCAAAGCCGGATTTCTTTTTCCTCCATTATTTGCAATGACATGTATTATATATTTGTTTCTATATTATTTTATTCTCAGAAGACAACTTATTTTTAACCCAGAACTAATGGAAACAATTACATCATAGGCAGAATGAGCCAATAATTCTGTCTGTCTTTCCAATTATTCCTCTGAGGTTCCCTTATGCACTGAGTGATGACTTCTGTTGATGATCACATCACAATCTTTACTATGTTACTATGAAGTAACATCTACACTACTGACATTAAAACCAGTGGAGGAGAATAAACCAAAAACTGAAGTCTTACTTAAACCTAGTTTCGTGTTCTAAAGAGTGTTTTGGAGACTATTCTGTCATAAACAGCTTTTCATGTTCATATATAGGGGGATGGAAATTAAACAGCACCATATAAAACATGACAAAATAAAAGCCAGAATTTTTTCTCTACTTACAGACAAACATTGTAGTCTAGAGTCTAGTTTTATATATATATATATATATATATATATATATATATATATATATATATATCTGTGACTTTTTCTGAATAATTAAATAACACATGTATAAAAAGGTAGTTTTTATCTTAACAAGTATTTGTTGGTATCTGGCCACCTCCCCTAAAATACCCTGAATCTCCTGATCAGTTGAGCCTTGCTTTGCAACACCATGAAACACCAAAAGGGAAGTGGGAGTTAAAACAAATAACTCCTATCTATTCAACTTATCCATGGTAAAATATTAAACTGAAACATAATAAAAACTCTTTGTCTATCTGTGATTCAGAAAATAGTGACAACAATGGCTATGATATTACCAAATTATACACAGATATTAGGAAAAACAAATTAGAACAAGTGAAAAGATACTGAATACCAGGTAGTGGACACTTGTAACTCTAGAACCCTGGAGGTGGGTACAGTAGCATCATATGTTCAAAGTCATCCTAAGGAAAATAGTACAATCTAAGACATATGATATCTAGGCACAAACAAACAAACAAACAAACAAAAGTGGACAGAGCACATTGAAGTCATGGAAGAAAATATTAACTATTAATATTTTACATTACAATCTCTATGAAGAAAGCATATTTAACATCTCTTCAGAAAGCTATCATGAATATATTTACGAAATAATAAACTTTATTTAATTTGTGTAGCATCATTAAATTATTTTACACTTCATTTTTCATTAATATGTCTGACTTGATTTATAAAACTACTATTAATATTCACTAATAAATGCTAAGTTATATTTTGAATACATTCATTTTTATTTCATACACCCAGAAAATGACATCTCCTGTTGTGCAAATTATATTTTTCATTTTACTGATTGGCAAACAGTATATGATGTCATTAATTTCAATAGTTATTTTATCAAAGAATGTTTAATTGCTTGTTAGTGATCTTACATTTAATAATTACTTGACTATAGTTAATTTCCTTTAAAACTAACAGAAGACAAAATCCCATAGGAAGTCTACCTAAACACATAAAGCTGACTAAAGTTGATTGCAACTATGCACCTCTATCTTAGGTTTCCTAAAAATGTTAAGAAATATTAAACATAAATAATAAAATGCATTACAAAGTTACAACAATCAGACTAGAAGGGAGGCACCTAATTAATTTTTTTAACTTTTTTTGGTGTTTGTTTTTTATTTTATTTTATATATAGATCCCAGTTCCCTTTCCCTCCCTCCCTTTCTTCCTTCCTACCTCCCTCTCTTTCTCCCTCCCTCCCTCCCTCTTTCCTTACCTCCCTTCCTCCCTCTTTCCCTCTCTTCCACCTTCCCATGCCCCTACCACTCTTGCCTCACATCGTGACCCCCCCCCACTCCACAAGTAGGGTGATGCATTCCATGAGCTGTCATCTAAATCTGTCAAATCATTTGGAGTAGGGACTAGGCCTTTTCTCCTGTCTCTAGGTTAAGGGAGTATCCCTTCATGGGGAATGTGATCCCAAAGTCCTGTTTTGCACTAGGGATACATCCTGGTTCCACTATATGAGGACCCTTAGACTGTCCAGGCCTTCTAACTGAGACCCATGTTGAGGGCATCTGAGTCAGTCCCATGCTGGATTCCCACCTAACCATCTGGGGATTCATTAGCTATTCCTTGTTCAGGTCAGCTTTCTCTATGTGTTTCTGTAACCTTGTCTTGTATTCCCTCTTTGCATTTGGATTCCATTTCAGCTCAGTGTTTAGTTATGGATGTTTGCTTCTGTTTCCATCAGGTACTAGATGAGGGTTCTATGATGGTTGTTGAGTTACCATGATCTCATTATCAGGGAAGGGAATTTATGGAAGCTTTTTCCACGGTTGCTCAAATTGTTAGTTGGGGTCAGACTTGTAGGTCTCTAGGTTCAGTTTTCTCTTCAAACCTATACTGGGTCCCTCTTTTATTCTCTCTCTCTCTCTCTCTCTCTCTCTCTCTCTCTCTCTCTCTCTCTCTCTCTCTCTCTGTCTGTCTGTCTCTCTCTCCTTTCCTTTATACTTCCCCAACCAGTCTTCCTAGTACCACCTGCTTTCTTCTCCTCCCATTCTTTTTCTCCTAGTTCCCTCTCCACTCTCTGATGCTCCCCCCTCCACTAACTCCACATATGGTCAGGAGATCTTGTCCCTTTCCCCTTGTGTGAGAGACCACATATGAGTCTCTTAGAATCCTCTTGTATCCTAGTTTCTCTGATGGTGTGAATGATAGGCTGGTGATTCTTTGTTCTATGTCTGAAACCTATATACGAGTGAGTCCATACCATGTTCCTCTTTTTGTGACTGGGTTACCTCATTCAGGGTGGTTTCTTCAAGTTCCATCCACTTGCCTGTGAATTTCAAGATTCCATTGTTTTTTTTTTTTCTGCAGAGTAGTATTTCATTGTGTAAATGTGCCACATCTTCTTTATCCATTTTTCAGTTAATGGGGCATCTAGGTTGCTTTCAGGTTTTTGCTATTACAAATAATGCTGCTGTGAACATATTTGAGCACATATCTTTGTTGCATGGATGTAGATCATTTGGGTATATGCCAAAGAGGGGGGCTGCTGGATCCTGTGGTAGACTGATTCCTGTTTTCCTGATGTACTGCAATATTGATCTCCAAAATGGCTGTACAATTTACACTCCCACCAACAGTGGAGGAGTTTCCCCTTTCTCCACATCCTCTCCAGCATAAGTTGTCATTGGTGTTTTTAATTTTAGCTATTCTGGCAGGAGTAAGATGGTACCTCAAAGTTGTTTTGATTTGCATTTCCCTGATAGGGTGTTGAACACATCCTTAAGTGTCTTTCAGCTTTTTTGATTTCCCCTATTGAGAGTTCTCTATTCAGTTCTGTACCCCATTTTTTAATAGGGCTATTTGGTGTTTTGTTGACTAGTTTCCATTTGTTGACTAGTACCATTTACTAATTTTCGATCTCAGTGTCGGTGCTACTGGAGTTCTATTCAGGAAGCAGTCTCTGGTAACAATTTGTCCAAGGGTACCTCCCACTTTCTTTTCTAAAAGGTTCAGTATGGTTGGATTTATGTTGAGGTTTTTGATCCATTTGGACTTCAGTTTTGTGCATGGAGATAGATATGGGTCTATATGCAATCTTCTCACCATAATCCAGTTGTGCCAGGACCATTTGTTGAAGATACTTTCCTCTTCCCATTGCATACTTTTAACTGTTGTGTTCAAAATCAGGTGTTGGTATGTGTGTGGGTTAATGTCTGGATTTTCTATTTGAATCTATTGGGCTACTTGTCTATTTTTGTGCCAATACCAGGCTGTATTCAATAGTATAGCTCTGTAGTAGAACTTAAAGTCGGGAAGGTGATGCTCCTGAAGTTCCTTTATTGTACAGGGTTGGTTCAGCTATCCTGGCTCTTTTGTTTTTCCATATAATGTAGATTATTTTCCTTTCAAGTTCAGTAAAGAATTTTGCTGGGATTTTAATGGGGATTGCATTGAATCTGTAGATTGCCATTTTTCTGTGTTTATCCTATCATTCCAAAAGCAAGAGAGATCTTTCTCTTTTCTGGTAGCTTCAGTTATTTTTTTCTTTAAAGACACAAAGTTCTTATTATATAAGTCTTTCACTTGTTTTGTGTTACCCCAAGATACGTTATGTTGTTTGTGACTATTGTAAAGGGTGATGTTTCTATGATTTCTTTCTCAGCCCACATTTTTCTAAATAAAGTAAGGCTTCTGGTCTTGTATCCTGCTACTTTGCTGAAGGTATTTATCTGCTGTAGGAGTTCCCTGGTAGAGTTGTTTGGTTCACTAATGTAAACTATCATATCATCTGCAAATAGTGAAAGTTTTACTTCTTTCTTTCTGATTTGTATCCCCTTGATCTCCTTTTATGTCTTATTGCTTAAGCTAGAACTTCAAGTACAATATTGAAGAGATATGGAGAGAAAGGGCAGCCTTGTATTGTTCCTGATTTTAGAGCCTTAAGCTCTCCATTCAGCTCTATGTTGGTTTTGCTTTACTGTATATTGCTCTTATTATGTTTAGGTATGTTCCTGTTATTTCTGATCTCTCCAAGACATTTATCATGAAAGGGTGTTGAATTTTGTTGAAAGCTTTTTTCAGCTTGTAGGGAGATGAACATGTGGTTTTTCTTTTTCAGTTTGTTTATATGGTGGATCACATTGATAGATTTTCATATGTTAAAACATCTCTGCAACCCAGGGATAAAACCTTCTTGGTCATGTTTGATGATTTCTCTGATGTATTCTTGGATTTGGTTTGCCAGTATTTTGTTGAGTATTTTTGCATCAGTGTTCATGAGGGATATTGGTCTGTAGTTTTTTTCTTATTTGTGTCTTTGTGTATCTTGGGTACCAACATGACTGGGGACTCATGAAAAGAGTTTGATAATGGACCTTCTGCTTCTATTGTGTGGAACTATTTGAGGAGTATTGGTATTAATTCTTCCTTGAATTTCTGGTAGAATTTTGCACTGAAGCCATCTGACCCTGAGTTTTTGTTGCAAGGCTTTTGATGACTGCTTCTATTTCATTTGAGGTTATATGTCTATTTAAGTTGTTTATCTGTCCTTGATTTAATTGTGGTAAGTGATTCTTATCCAATTGAATTTTCAAATTTTGTGATGTACAGGTTTTCAAAGAATGAACTGAAAATTATCTGGCTGTTGTTTGTTCCCCTGTTTGTTTCTGATTTTATCAATTTGCATCTCTGATTTTTGTTTATTTTGGATTAGAATTTGTCTATCTTATTAATTTTCTCAAAAATCCAACTCTTTGTTGCATTGATTATTTGTATTGTTTTCCTGGTTTCTACTTTATTGATTTCAGCTCTCAAATTAATTATTTCCTGGCATCTACTCCGGGGTGAGTTTGTTTCTTTTTGTTCTAAGGTTTTCAGTTGTGCTGATAATTCTTTAATGTCTTTGTTTTCTGCAAATGAACTGCCCTCCCAGCATTACTTGAAAGGTGTCTCATAAGTTCGAGTATGTCGTGTTCTTGTTGAACTTTAGGAAGTCCTTAATTTCTTTATTTCTTCTTTGACCCAGATATGGTGCAGTTGTGCATTGTTTAGTTTCCACGAGTTTGTAGGGTTTCTGCAATTTGTGTTGTTGTTGAATTCCAACTTTAACCATGGTGGTCTGATATGACACAGGGGACTATTCCAATTTTTTTGTATCTGTTAAATTATTTTATGTCAGCTAGTATGTGGTTGATTTTAGCGAAGGTTCCATATGGAGCAGAGAAAAAGGTATATCCTTTTGTGTTTGATTGGAATGTTCTATAGATGTCTGTTAAACCCAATTGAGACATAACTTCTGTTAGTTCTTTTGTTTCTTTATTACATTTCTGACTGGTGGTACTGTCTAGTGGTGAGAGTGGTGTGTTGAAGTCTCCCACTATAAGTATGTTAGGTTTTATGTGAGCTTTGAATTTTAGTAGCATTTCTTTTACGAATGTGAGTGCCTTGTATTTGGGACATAGATGTTCAGAATTGAGACTTTGTCCTGATGGACTTCTGTGATTAATATGAAATGACCTTCTTCATCTCTTTTGATTGATTTTGGTTTAAAGTCTAGCTTATTAGATATTAGGATAGCCATACCTGCTTGCTTCTAGGCTCTATATGATTGGAAGATCTTTTCTCAATTCTTTACTCTGAGATAATGTCTGTCTTTGAAGCTTAGATGTGTTTCTTCTTTGCAGCAGAAGGATAGATCTGCCTCTGTACCCATTCTGTTAGCCTGTGTCTTTTTATAGGTGAGTTATGACCATTAATGTTGAGGGAAAATAAGGACCATTGTTTGTTAATGCTTGTTTGTTTTAAAATTGATGTTGGCAGTAGTATGGTGAATATATTTGCCCTACTTTACCCTTGGGTTCTGATGATTGGGGTTATCTATTGCCTGTGTCTTGGTGGGAGTAGTTAACTTTTTTTGTGTTTGAGTTTTCCTTTCAGAACTTTTTGTAGGGCTGGATTGTAGATGTGTATTATGAAAATCTGGCTTTGTCATTAAATATCTTGTCTTCTCCATCTATAGTATTGAGAGTTTTGCTGAGTATAGTAGCCTGGGCTGGAATTCATGAACTCTTAGTACTTGTAGAACATCTATCCAGGACCTTCTGGCCTTGAGATTTTCCATGGAGAAGTCAGTTGTAATTTTGTAGGTTTGTCTTTATATGTTACCTATCCTTTTTCCTTCGCTTAATATTCTTTCTTTATTATGTATGTTAGATGTTTTGATTATTATGTATTGTGGGGGTCTTTTTTCTTTGATCCAGTCTATTTGGTGTTTGGTATGCTTCTTGTACTTTCAAGGGCTTGTCCTTCTTCAGATTGGGAAAGTTTTCTTCAATGATTTTGTTGAATATGTTTTCTGCATCTTTGAGCTTGGATTCTTTGCCTTGCCTTCTTCTATGCCTGTTATTCTTAGGTTTTGTCTTTTCACAGTGTCCCACATTTCCTGGATATTTTGTGTTAAGGATTTGTTGGCTTTATGATTTTCTTTTGTCGATGAATCATTTCCTCTATTTTATCTTCAGTGCCTGAGATTCTCTCTTCCATCTCTTGTATTCTGTTGATTATGTTGTGTCTGTAGTTCCCAGTCATTTTCCCAGTTTTTCTATTTCCAGAGTTCTTTCAGTTTGTGTTTCCTTTAGTGCCTCTATTCCAGTTTTCAAGACTTGAACTGTTTCCTTCACCCATTTATTTGTTTTTTCTTGGCTTTCTGTTCTTTCTTTAAGAGATTTGTTCATTTCTTCCATTTTTTTTGTTTTTTCTTCCATTTCTTTGATGGATTTTCTCACATCATATTTGAAGGCCTCTATCATTTTTATGAAGATATTTTTGAAGTTGTTCTCTTCTGCTTCATCTGCTTTGTGGTGTTCAGGTGTAGTTTGTGTAAAGTCCTTAGATTCATTTGGTATCATGCTTCATTTCTATTGTTAGGTGTTTTCTTGTATTGCTGTCTTCCCATCTTTTTTTCCAGTGGGTGCAGGTGGGATCTCTCTCTCTCTCTCTCTCTCTCTCTCTCTCTCTCTCTCTCTCTCTCTCTCTCTCTCCTCTCACTACTACTACTACTACTACTACTACTACTACTACTACTCCCCCTGTGGGATTTGGTGTGTCAGAAGTTTGATGTCTGTAGCTCTGGGTGGTCCATGCTCTCTAGGAGATCTCTCCTCAGTCAGGAGCCAGACAATAGGAGTCAACGATCGGACGGCAGGGACTCAAGATGTTCCTGTGTGGGTAGGCAGGTAGTGTGCTCAGAGCAGCTCCAGGAAGTTCCCCAAAGGTGGAAGAATTGTTGGATACACCCTCTGTTTTAGTGTTCAACAGGACTGGTGGGACTGTGGTCAGGGTATGGCACAGGGTGGGAGTAGGGCAGGTTTTCTGTGAGGGGAGGTTTATGTATCAGAACACCAGGAGAGTTCTCTCTGGAGACTGGACACAGGATGTGGAGCAATATTCTGGGAGTTCCCAGGGAGTTCCCAGGTAAGAGTGTGGGGGGAATTCAACTTGAACTGGTCCCAGACTCACATCCATCAAAGGCCCAGCGATAGGGGTCAAAGATTGGGCAGGCAGGGACTCAGAATGGCCCCACGTTAGTGGTCAGGCCTAATTTGCTTAGTTCTCATCCAGGAAGTTCCCTCAAGGTCGAAACATCCTGATTTCTACACCTATATTACAGTATTTGTCTAGCACCCACAAAGTGAAGATAAGTAGGAATAAAATGTAATAGGGTTGTGTATTAGATGTAGAAAAAGTGTAAGTAATTTAATTTTCATATAATTACAGCCTCTGGAAAAGAGATACATGGCATAGAAAAAAATTAAATATCAGAATCATACACATTTGATTATATACATACATATTCTTAATTCAGCATATTGTTAGGGAGATGGAAATTAAGCTCATGGTGAGCTATCAGCTCATACCTGTCAGAAGGGAATAATTAAATACAGAAAAGATAAATATAAGTGACAGTGTGGGAAAGCTTGCACATTTTTCACACTTTTGATAGGCTGAGGGAATATAAAGATTGAACAAAAACTAAAAACAGGTATCATAATATAATAGTAAACCTAATAGGCATATATCCAAACAAAGCTTTCACAGTATGTTAAAGAGACATCTGTAATGTTAACTGTAATGCCAGTTATCCAAGGAACATTAATGACTTGTTATTGTAATTCCACAATATATTTACTTATTTAACAAATATAAAGATTATATATTAAAAGAAACTCACAGGAGATATTATTGAAACATATTTTTAAATGTTCTCTGACTATTCCCAGGAATATATGAACCAAACATCTAGTTATCATAGTTAGGGCATCAACTATACAATGAATCAGTTTCCCCAAATCTAGATTAGTGAATCAGTGAGCTTCTTTGCTTGGAATACAGGAATACTGGTGAATAGTTATTAGAAGGAACATGGATGTCTCAAAGGCGACTGCATCCCTGAAGTGTCCACTCAGGCCTGAGTGACAAAATAACAAGTGGCATTCCTGAGCTCAATGTCTGACCATCTTCTCTCTCAGGCAGCCAGTATTGTTTATATAATCTTTAAGGAGATTCATAAATTTTGCAAGTTTTAGCAATTTTCTGAGTCTTAAGGAACTTCAATTGAGAAAAATATTTCAATTTAGAGGGTATAGCTACATCATACTCCACTCTCATATTCTTTCTGTGCATTATTTTCTAAAGATATACAGAAGTGTCTTTTTTTTCTTCCCTCATTAGTTGAGTATCAAGCTGCTGTTACACCGTGGACATAAACATATGTGTTTGGAGGCAATTTAGCTAGAGCATTAAAATTGTTTAACAAAAGTAAGAGTGTCCTCTCCACTGAAGTTCATAAATTTCTAGTTCATGAGTGTCTGTGCTGGCTTGCAATATAAGTTAACTTCATTCGGTGGGATGAGCCTTCTAAAATAGTGCAAGTGTCATTTGACCTTTGGAAGCCAAAACATAAGCAAAAATATATGATTAAGGTATCATGGCTTGATAAGGATCAGGATAAACAAATAAGCCAAATAGATACTTATTCAGGGAGAAATAACTTACAAAATAGACAGATGAACATCAGCAGGTTCTTGGTCCCAAGGATGCCTCCAGATCCTCTCCTGTCAGCGTCCAGCCAGCAAGAGAGTGCTCCTGGACTCCTCCTCAGACCTTGTTCCCCCAAGTGACTTCTGCCATTGTCTCCACTCCCCAATATGCATGGTCAGTGTCACAGATGTGGACAAAGTGGACAAAGTGAATATCTCATTACAGCAAGGTTTAGCACAGTGTTAAAAATGAAATCCACCACTCTATTTTTTTTACTACAACAATATTTATCTATTTAGTTGTTTGTTTTATTTTTTCTTATTTTACATATTGATCCCAGTTCCCTCTCCCTCCCATCCTCCCATACCCCCCAACAACCTCCCCCACCTACTTCACAGGGAGGATGAATCCTTACAGGAGGGACCATCAAAATTTGCCAAGTAATTTGGAGTGGGGCCTAGGCCCTCCTTCCTGTCTCTATATTAAGGGAGCATCCCTCCATAGTGAATGTGCTCCCAAAGTCCTTTCAGGCACCAGCAGCACATCCTGGTTCCATTGTCAAAGGTCCCATATACTGCCTAGGCCCTCCAACTGAGACCCACATTTAGGTGGTGTGGGTCAGTCTAATGCTGGTTTCCCAGATATCAATCTGTTGTCCATGAGCTCTCCCCTGTTCAGGTCAGCTCTCTGTGGATCTCTGCAACCTGGATGAGCCTTTGTTCATCATTCCTCCCTCTCAGCAACTGTACTCCAGGAGTTTGGCTGAGTGTTTAGCCATGGGTGTCTACTTCTGTCTCCATTCACTACATATAAGTTAGTTGTCAATCTCGTTATCAGTGAATTGCATTTAAGGTAGCCTCTCCACTAATGCTCAGATTGTTAGCTGGGGTCATCTTTGAAGATCTTTGGACATTTCTATAGTGTCAGTTCTCTCTTCCTTTATTATGGTATCCCTTTTCTTATTCTTGTTTATTAGTCCCAGGACTCAATCTTCCTGGTCCCGCATGTTCTCCTATCCCCTCCTCTTCTCCTAACTACCTCTCCACTCACTGCCCCCACCAGCTCCCAATATGCTCAGGAGATCTTGTGGTTTTTCCCATCTGTGAGGGACCTTGCATGATTCTTTTAGGGTCCTCCTTGTATCCTAGCTTCTCTGGTGGTGTGAATTGTAGTCTGGTGATCCTTTGTTCTATGTCTAAAATACATATATGGGTGAGTACATACCATGTTCCTTTTTTGTGACTGGATTACCTCACTCAGGAATGATTTCTTCAAGTTCCATCCATTTCCCAATTTCAAGATTCTATGGTTTATTGTTTTTGTTTTTTTTCCCACCGAGTAGTATTCCATTGTGTATATGTACCACACTTTTTTTTTAATCCATTCTTCATTTGAGGGTCATTTAGGTTGCTTCCAGGTTCTCACTATAAATAATGCTGCCATGAACATAGTTGAACATTTGAAACCCACAACTCTCATCAATTGTGCCATCTAATGAACAATACTGAGTCCAATATTGAGTGTCACAGATGGAAGACTATCCTTTCTAGCCCTCCTCTATGAAAAGAACAAAGATAAAAAAATGAAAAGAAAGAAGAGACAGGATGATAAAAGACGGAAGGAAAGCAAACAAGGGAGTGAGGAAAAGGGTACAACACAGGATAAAATGAAAAAGAGAAAAGGAGAAGAGGGGTCCACTCCTAGCAGAGTCATTCTGGGGAAAATATCAGTCTCTATTTGGGAACAATCTCTTCTTGGTTTGCTTATTCACTCATATAAAGCCTTGCATGTGCACACACTTTTGGAAATTGGTAAAAAGTTATTTAATTGCATTGAAAAATATGGATATTTTTATTTGAAAGTGCAACAAAATTCAAAGCATTTTTGGTACAATAGAGTTTGGCATTGAGGTGCCAAAGAAACTTAAATAAAAAAAGTCCTGGTGGGAATGATGGAAAGAATCATAAGCTTAGGGCAACTTTTGCTTTCCATTTTAAATGGTCTCATAAACAGTTATATATAAATGAATATCCTACTCAGATGACCTATGGACTAAATCAAGGGAGAAGTACAGACACTGTCTATCTTTGTTACATATTTGATAGAAAAGTAAATTGGAATCAAGAAACTCAGAGACATATATATTTATATATATATATATGTACATTGAAACTTTGTAAACATATTTTGATATGACTACTTTCATAGGATATGAACAAGTCAGTATAAACCAATTTTCTTTAAATATTAAAAGACAGAGTGACCTTTGATATTGCAATTGCAATATAACTAGAGGGGTGATATACAGAGCAGAAGAAACTGACCTCTAAGGCCTTATGTCACTCTGAAGTGCTTTGATTCTGAGAGAAATATGTGACTGCTTAGAAATATGTCAAACATTTGCTAGTGTCACTGTGGTTTGGGCAATTACTCCATTTATTTATGGTTTGTGTAATTCATTTGGGGATTGAGGTACAAATCTAAAATTACTCTAGTTCAAGGAAATAGCAATGACTTTGATCCTTCCCATAATCAGCAAGTTTTTCTGAGAGATAGAGTGTGGTCGTATTCTTAAGGCATGGATGCCACTACTAAAGCTGTGTAGGATCAGTAGCAAAAACTGTCCCTTAAAGCCTCATTACAGAGTAAATAAAAATTGACCTTTTGGTACAGTGTTGATGTGTCATCATTAGGGAAGAAATTACTAAAAATGGCAAATGTGCCCAAGTTCTGCCTGTTACAGTTCTGGAATAAGGGGGATAAGGTAGAATGACTACAAAGCCATTTTGTAAGTTCTGAAAAATACACAGCCTCAAATACTGCCAGGTTTTCAACTATGTTACCCAAGACAGTTTATAGTTCATTATCAAGGGAAAAATCAATGTCTCCTTATTAACTCTGTAGAATGAAGTTTCCAAGTGTTTCTCATGAAATTCAAAGTCTACTCTCCCTAACCACAAAAGTAAATGATAAACAGAAGCCCTTGGTGTCAATATTAATAACTCTTCACCTGCTGACATCTCCAGACAGCAAAGAAAAGTGTGATCAGTTCACCTAGATAGTAATCTGACTAACAGTGGGTCTGTGGACATCGTACCCTTTTGATGGATATAATATCTTTAAGAAGTGCTGGGCTGGGTTATCTCACTCAGGATGGTTTCTTCTAGTTCCATCCATTTGCCTCAGAATTTCAAGATTCCATTGGTATTTTGTTTTGTTTGTTTGTTTTTTGGTTTTTTGGTTTTTTTGTTGTTGTTGTTTTTTAATTTTTTTTTGTTTTGTCAGCTGAGTAGTAATCAATTGTGTAAAATGCACCACATTTTCTCTATCCAATCATCAGTTGAGGGGCATTTAGGTTGCTATGAGGTTTTGGCTATTACAAATAATGCTGCTATGAACATAGTTTAACAGCTGTCCTTATTGTGTGAATGTGCATCTTTTGAGTATATGCCTAGGACTGGAATTACTAGATCTTCAGGTAGACTGATTCCAATTTTCCTGAGGTACTGCCATACAGATTTCCAAAGTGGCTGTATGAGTTTACACTCCCACAAGGCATGGTATGTACTCACTCATATGGTTTATAGACATAGAATAAAGGATTTCTGAACTACAATCCACACTGCCAGGAAAGCGAGGAAAAAAGGAGGGCCCTAAGGAAGGCATGCACGTTCTCCCAGAGAAGAAAGGGACAAGATCTCCAGAGCAATTTGGGATTATGGGGGGAGGATAAAGGGAATTAGGAAAAAGAGAAGGGGAGAAAAGGAGAGATGGGCACGAAGGAGCAGGAAGATTGAGATTGAGAAAGATTAGATGAGAGGAAGAAAAGAGATAGCATAATAGAGGGAGCCATTTCAGGCTTTAAGAAAATCCGACTCTTGGGAAATGTTCAGAGATCTACAAGGATGACCGCAACTAATAATCTAAGCAAGAGAGGCTACCTTAAATGCCCTTCCTCAGCATTGAGATTGATAACTACCTTATATACTATCTAGAGCCTTCCTCTAGTAGCTAATGGAAGCAAAAGCAGACACCCACAGCTAAACACTGAGCTTCTCAGTTTCTCAGTTCCAGAGTGGGAGGGGTGATGAGCAAAGGGGTCTAGAAAAGGCTGGAGAAAACCACAGAAAATATTGACCTGAACAAGGGGGAGATCATGAACTCTAGTTTAATAGCTGAGAAAGTAGCATAGGACCAACCCAGAGGCCCTGAATGTGGGTGTTAGTTAGGAGGACTGAGCAGTCTATGTGACCTCTGGTAATATATTAGTATTTATCCCTAGTATACAAATGGACTTTGGGAGCCCATTCCACAAAGGAGGATACTCTCTCCACCTAGACACATGGGTAAGGACCTAGGCCCTGCTCCAAATTATATGACAGACTTTGAATGAGAACCATGGAATGCCTCACCCTCCTTGGGGAGCAGAAATGGGATGGGATGGGGTGTTGGTGGAGGGTACAGGGAATGACTGGAGTGTAAGGGAATTGGGATTGACATGTAAAACAAGGTCATTTTAAATTGAAATAAAAATTATTAAAAAAAGAAAAAGAAAGGTTGAACATTATGTTCAGATGGTAGGGTATTCATGTAATATGCATTGTGCCCTGGGTTCAATTATTAGTACGAGAAATAAAATCTTTCTTGAGTCTATGTCTGTGAGTATATGAAACATTAAACAATTATCCAAAAGTGTATATAATATATGAGGAGAAATATGTATACTTAACAATAAAATATAGTTTAATTTCTAGACATACTTTGCCTTACTTATCATTTCAGGCATAAAACCCTTGAGCTAGAATTCAAGTGCATTTTCATAACTAGTGCAGATTACATAAAGAATACAATTCATAAGACTAATATTTAGTAACTTCAGACTCTAGTTCTACCTCTGCCATTTACTACCTCTGTCTCACTTATCACTTATCAATTTCTTTCATCACTCCAGCTTTCATTTCCTTATCTGTGAAAAGGAGACTGACAACAAAATTTAACACTAATGTCCCACATTTTTTTAACCTTGCAATACAGAATTCCATTTTGAATATGCAGTGATTATCCTGTATGCTGAGAACTAAGGCATACAGCCCTCCATTGGATTCTTGCAGAAGCATTCCTATAGCATTTTCTGATGTTAAATGCCCCACTGGACTTGTTTAATTTGAAGAAATATTCACACTGAGCCCTGTGTGAAAAGAAACTGCTACCATGTGAATATTTACCCACAACATTAAGCCAGACATGAAAATATTCCAGTTACTACTCATTCTAATAATATTTCTGTCTAATGGCTTTGGAGCAATCACTAACTTGTGGTCTGTTCCTCAGCTGGCCTCCACAGAAAGAACTGAAACAGTGTGTACACACATTTCACTGATAATTGCATGACTTGGTGATTCAAGATCACTCTGATCTTCTACAGGCAAGACAGAATATAATAAAAGACTTCTGTGGTGAAAAGGCTATGCTAATTTATTATTATCCAAGGGCTTATTGATTGAGGTATTTTTAATTGCAAGATATATAATGGTAATTTCCAATTGCTTTATAGCCTTTATAGCAATGATTTAAGATAATTTTATAACTAAAATATAAAAAAAGATACATGATAACCCAGTGTAGTGTGATTTTATATAAGAAAGATACACGTGATTAGATTTAACATGGTTACTTATACTTTATGTCACATTTCTTGTGAGTTTCTCACCTTCATTTAGTCCCCACTACAATTCTGGATGTTTTGGTGAGAACTTCCCAGGGAGAAAGGGAATACAGAAGTCAACTTAACCCAGACAGTGAGAACACAATAAAACCTTAGTGATCACACTAAATTCCACTTAGTGAGCCAATGACTTTATCAGGGTTGCTTCTGAGTTCAAAGTGCTACATCATTTAAAAAGCCCAGCCCAACATGGGTGACCATGTTATAAGGATTCGATTCTGGAGCTTTTTACATGCCTTAAGGAAGATCAACATGTCCTAGACGCTCTCCTCAACAACCTGGCTGGCCAAAATCTACATTCAACACTAGATTTTTGCTTCTGTATCTTTGGAGATTGTCCCTTTTAAATTTTGAATATTTCAACTCTCCAAGTGGTACTTTACTTCCTGAGTCTTCTTGCCATCCTCCTTCTTCCTGGAGGAAATATCTCAATTGGGAGGAAGCTCCTATTCAATACACAGTAATGGAAAACTATGAAAATTTTCAGAACACTTTTTTATGCTCCTTCTATTCTTCAAGACCCAATTTCTATTTCTCTCTGACTTATACCTTGAGAAGTCTTTTAGGACTCTATTGCTGTTCTAGCCTGAAACCAAAGTTTCACTTCGAGAAATACCTTATGTCTTTCCTTCAGGTTTTCTCTTTCATCTTTATCTTTTCTCTTCATTTCATACATTCTTTTCTAAAACATTGCTCCATTATGATATTTTTTTAAATTAACTGTGGACTGTGAGTTTTCTTCTTACTGTGCTCAAAATAATGTACATATGAAGGGCTGTTATTTTGGCAAAAACTTACTAAGGCCTACCTTTTCTGATTTTTTACTTATATTGACTCATTTTCAGTCTCCAGCTGGTGATTACTAAGTTAATAATAACTTAATATTTGTAGTCTTCAAGGTTGGAGTCCAGAAAAATGATGAACATTATAATTAATCCGTGCACTATTCTCACTATACCCCAGGAGAGTGAAGTGGATTAAACTCTAGCCATGGCACTGGAATTGAGAATGGAGGAAAAAAGGTTTCCAAGACAAACTTCTAGGAGCTATTTGTAGAAGCAAAATTATAAATACTTATTGTGGTTTAATAAGGATCAGGATAAACAAATAGGCCGAATAGATGTTTATTCAGGGAGAAACAACTCACAACACAGACAAAGGAACACAGAAGTTGGAACCGGATGCTCCCCTCTCCACATACCACCAGCAAGAGAGAATTCCACGGCTCCTCCTCAGACCTAGTTCCATGGTTCACTTCTGCCCCTGGCTTCATCCCCAATGGGTGTGGTCAATACCACAGAAGCAGACAAAGTAAAAATCCCACTATAAATTCCCTTTTAGTCTAAAGAAAAGATTTAAGCTTAATACAAAACTATATACAAAACAGTAATTTACAAGAGTGCTCTAAGTAAAGGAAATAGAGAACAAAACCACCTACATTATCAAGTCCTAGGGTGAAGGCATAAGGGAGTTTACAATAGAGTTGTCCTTAGTTGGAAAACTTAAGTCTAGTACCTAATATATCTAACTAGGAAGAGGTAATAATACTTATGATAGTTTAATCTACAACCTCATCAAGACCTGAGAAGGAAAATAACAATACTAGGGTAGACAGGAAGTGCAGATGTGCAACTTCCAAAAGGTGCAGTGAGGACAGAAAAACAGCAAGCTACCTGGAGAGTCACCAAAGGTCTCACAGAAACGTTGGTACAGCCAGTTTTGGCTAAGGCCAAGAGTACTTGACAGACCACAACAAAAGTAGGAAGGTAGAAAGGCTGTCTTACCATGATTGGCAAGGTTCAGCAGTCTTTTATGTTTGTCTCCTGCAAGCACATAAGACTGCATGTCCAAATCGGTGGTCAAATCGGTCGAGGCAGTTTCTTGCCCAAGAGACCATTAGCCAAAGTGAGGATGAACTCCAGAAGCAGCAACAACAGTGTCCAACATATTTTTGGGAAAGTGCACGGTGCTGTCAGGAGCAACATTGTCTCATGTCACAGAGCGCTAATATAAAAACATTTAAATGCCATGTTCTGCAGGTCAATGAAGTGATTGAAGATTAAGCATCTATAGCTGACTAATCCCATAAGCAAAGAAAACATGGGTGAGGATAATCTGTAATACTCAAGAACTTAGCTAAGAAACCTGATTAAAACTTCCTTGAGTAAAGCAAGAATAAAAACCTAAGCAATATAACTATGTACACACACACACACACACACACACACACACACACACACACACATACACGTAAATTCTTAAAGTAGAAGTAGAGTAGAAATTTCAAAACAAGAGCTAGAGCTCAAAAGGGCAGCAAGACAAATATTCCAAATTGTATCAATATACAAAATGTCTGGATCACAAGCAAAAGTATACATACACTGAATATGGCAAGAATAATGTGCATAAAGCATCATAAATGGAAATATTTCACACAATATAACAAAAAATAATACACAATTCTTCCAGGAAGGGAATAAACTTAATTTTACATAGGTAACTACAGATAAGAATATATAACAATGTAAGCTGTAATACTAATGTCTCACTCTTACTAAATAATTCACAAGAAGATAGGCTAATCTACCTATATCCATTCTGAACCATACCTTTCCCAACCATACACTATTCCTGTCTAAAAGAGATAACCAAGTCTAAGTATCACCTTCCATACCCAACCCCAAGTAACTAAGACCAACCCTATGACGATGACTATTATCCCCAAATTCTAAGAGTAGGGAAAGGAGGCATTGTTATCTTAAGAGTACTTCCTGCTAAGTTAGGATGATTTCTCCATGGGATCCTGTAGGAAGAAAATTTTAAGCAACCAAATTACTCAACAGAATTGGCTGTAACATATGTAGGTAGTCATTGTGTGGTAGAAAATGCTTGACTGGAGTTCTATTTGAAACTCTGGCCAGGTTGTAATAAGAAGGTGCACCATTACAGCTAGTTAGTCATGAGTTGTCTCGAGCAAAGATGTCTCAAACTGGTTTTAGGATGAAGTTTGTAGTCCAGATGCATCAAGTTGAGTCAATTGGAAATGTCCAGGGTGTTCAAAGATTGCTGTTGGGAACTGTTATTATTCCTTGTGGAAAACTTAAATATCAATATCAAACTAAAATTTTCAAGTTTTACAGTATGCATTAGGAAAAGGCAATAATAAGCATTAAAAGGTATATGAGAAAATTAGGATTTCAGAGAGAAAATTGCGAATAAGCAAATGAGTCCTAAGATTTTGTTTTCTTCTGCCTTACACCAATTGGCTTCTTGATATAAGGCAAAAACTGTGAATTTAATCTTAACAACATGCTTGAATTTAGAGAAGGAAAGCCAAATCCATCTCCAAAGCAAGCATTGGTTTACATGAATCGGTACTACAGAAATACTACATACTAAAGAGAAATAGATTTCAGTATAGAAACAGTTTACTAGACTTGAATATTCTTACCATAAATCAGATTCCACTTAATTAAGTGATTCTTTCTGGAGAGCTGTCTTCTCTTCTGTAGGTACCTACATGTTCATTGTCTCTTGGCTGTTTGAAGATAGGTGTTCTCTGTTTTCCTGTAAGGACAAGAACAGAACACTTCCCCTACCTTTGAGAAGTCTCCGAACATCTCATGGGACCTTATTTATTGGATGACTTGTCATTTTTCTTCATTAATGTTTCTCTTATTCAACACGGATCTTGATTAACTTAGATGGTATCCATAGCTTTTCTTCTCCTGTAGATACAAATATAAAAGCCCTACCCCAATGTAACACATATCCTGGTTTCCATTCTGAGGTCAATACATCCTTGAAGTACACTGGCTAATTTAGTTCAGAAGTTTTTTCTATTGTCCAGTGTCTTTCTGCAGCTGTTTTTCCTTTTTCATCAGCATTAAGAAAGTTTAATGTTAATAAAGCATCATATAATCTGTGTTTGGGTGTCTTGGTTCCTCCTGCCTGTTTAAGGAGCATTTCCTTTAAAGTACATTGGATCTCTCAACTACTGCTTGATTATGTGGTATAACAGTTATGTGTTTTATGTTATAATACTCATTGTCAGATTTTATTTGTGCAGGTATGCCCATAATGTCCATTACCTCTAAAAGGTGTATGGTAACTGAATCAGCCTTTTCAGAGAAGTAGCCCATTGAAACCCTGAAAATGTATCTTTAGTGTGAAGTACATATTTTAATTTTCCAAATTCTGCAAAATGAAACCACATCAATTTGCCATATTTCATTTCTATTTATACCTTTAGGGTTACTGCCTGGTGGTAAAGGTTTTTGGTTATAGAATGAGCAAGTAGGACATTTCCTTACTATTTCCTTGGCTTGTTGCCAAGTGATAGAAAAATCCTTTTTCAAACCTTTGCTGTTCATATGGTGTTTCTTATGAATCTCTGAGGCTTCTAGCATACTTCTTATCAATAACCGATCAATTTCATTATTGCCTTGTGCTAAAGGACCTGGCAGACACATATGGGATCTGATGTGTGTTATATATATATATATATATATATATATATATATATATATATATATAATGAATCCTCTTCCTGATAATCTCTTGTAACTGTATAAACAATGATGTTAATTCTGTATCGTCAGGAATAAATTCTGCAGTCTTGATGTGTAAGACTACTCTCTCTGAATATTCAGAGTCAGTAACTATATTAAAGGGTTCTGTAAAATCCAGAAGTGCCATGAGAATGGCATACAATTCTGCCTTTTGTGCAGAATTGTAAGGGCTTTGAACTACTTTGCTTATTTTTCTGATTTATATTCTGCCTTGCCACATTTGTTTGCATCAGTGTAGAATGTAGGAACTCCAGAGATAGGTGTTTGTCTTACAATGCGTGGAAGGATCCAAGTCGTTTTCTTTATGAATTTGATTCTTTCACTTTTGGGATAATTGTTGCTAATTATTCCCAAAAAGTTACTACATGCTCTCTGCCAATATTCATTATATTTCCATAATGAGGAAATTTTTTCATTAGTTAAAGGTACATAATTTCTGCTGGGTCCCTTCCTGTTAGTTGATGCAGTCTTAATTTACCTTTTATAATCAAGTCAGAGCTCTTTTCTATATATGTTTTCAGTTTTTTATTCTGTTTATGTGATAAGAATATCCATTCTAATACGATGTCTTCTCTCTGCATCAAAATCCTTGAGGATATTCTCTAGATGGTAATATAACCAGAATATAGTATAGATTTGGATCCAAATGGTCCACATGTGCTTCTAATATCCTCTTTTCTTCCCATTTTAATTCCTTTTCAGCTTCACCTGATAGTGTCTGTGGACTATTCAAAGCCTTGTCCTCTTTTAGGGCCATTTTCAAGTTTTTCAAATCATTCCCTTTTACTTCAATAATGGTTTGCAGTTGAGAAATCTCTCCTAGTAATTTTTGAAGATCATTAAGAGTCTGGTAGCATTTAATAAGGATCAGAATAAACAAATAAATTGAATAGATGTTTATTCAGGGAGAAACAACTCACAACACAGACAGATGAACACAGCACTCCCCGGCTCCTCCTGAGACCTAGTTCCATGGGTCATTTCTGCCCCTGGCTCCACCCCCAATGCATGTGGTCAATGCTACAGAACCAGACAAAGTGAAAATCCCACTACATATACTTACACAAGATCACAGCTCTTACATTTATCTACAATGTCTGAGCCAAGGAAAACATATGATATTGTCCTCTAGTTTACCTCAACCTACTCCCTTTTGTCTGCCTTTAGAAACTCTCATTTTTGTTTATATACTTCTAAACATTTATATCCCCTATGATCAGAGTGTCTTAACTGTTTCATTGATTCTACTCAGGAGACAGTTTGGTAACTGCACTCCTAAATTTTCAACCCAGTTGTCATATTTATATAAATGGCACTCCTTATGTTCATTTTCTTTGAAATAAGCAAAGACATTGGACAGGAGGCAATTTGACTTCTTTAGTAGTAGCCATTAGACTACTTTGACAATTGCCTTAGGCAAAAAGTTTAAAAGCCAGCTGACTAGGGATAGAGAACTATTTCAAGAGATAAGACCACTGGTCACTTTTCAGAGAACCAATTATCAGGACATGCTTGGCTGCTCAAAACTACTTGTAATTCTACTCCCAGAGTCTCTTATACTCTCTTCTGGATTCCAAGAGTGTCAGGCATGGACAAAGTACACAGAAATAAATGTAGATGAATAACCTATATACATAAAACTTAAAAAAATAATCACAACTAGACAATATCATGTATGAGAGTTGGCCATCTTAATCACTTCACAGAAGCATTGAGACAACTATGCAAAGACTGAATGTGATTGCTTTAGCTCCGAAGGTTTAAACCCCATCAAGGTAGTTTCAAAACATTTGTACCTTTATTTGTGCTATCATAATGGCCCTACAACCACTTCAACATTGATGAGAGGGAGCACTTGCCCTGGTGGTCTGACAGAATATTTTTATGACTGGTACTGAAAGGAAGACACTGATTGATCCATAACACAAATCTCTAGTTCTTACTGCTATTAACTTACCCATTTTGTACCTTGTTAGATGTCAGTGCCTATAATGGGTCTGGAGATTATGTGGATTAATAAGATCAAATAATTAACTTGCTGATCCTCCCTACTTTTTTGGAGGGACATCCATGACAGAAAAACATAATGAAGCAGGTGTCACATTAAAGGAATGAAAACACTCTGAGAGAACTCAATGTCCTGCAAATATATATATGGACATCCAATGTAAGGTACCATGCAGAGGCTTTTGTTTGATTGAATTGAAAGAGACTGGGGATCAGTAGGAGGCATATCCATTATTACTTATTCATCTCATCCCTGTCTCAATTCTTAGGTACTTTATCAGTTACCTGCATAGCTGTTCAAATAATCTTCTATAGGGATAAATGGATTATACCACCTACCTGCTTTCTGTTAGACTAAAATCTAAAACTCCATACTACAACTTATCCATTTTGGCATGTGACAGCTCTCAACATTTCACTACATAGAATTCCTTTGCCATTCACAAACTTTGAGAAATATGGTTCATTTTTCTTTGTTCAATCTTACTGTAGTCCCTTTATTTGTGCTATTTATTTCTTTTGTTCCCCCTGAGACTCTCAGCTCCAGTCCTTTCTCTTCAAGTGCATGGCTTACATAATTTTGACATTAACTTCACCATGAAAACTGATTTTCAAAGTGATTCTCCCTTGTCATCTAATATTAATGAGGACTAATCTTCCCCAACATGTCTGATCTTCACTTTTGTTTCTTTTAAATTAAAGTCCAAGTATCAACAATAACAGATTGATAAACTCAGTTTACAGCAGGCACTGCTTTGTCCCCACACCTTAAATTTCCTTAGACTATTGCCTTCACTTGACATTTCTGATATGTTGATTTGTGTAATAGGACTCTAATGAAAGTACATCAATGCATTCAATGAGCCTCTCAGAGGGATAATACTTCTTTCCCCAAGCTTGTTGACTTTACAGGATGTCACTTAGTATCATGAATAGAATCCCTAAGGTAACAATTTGTCTTCTTACAATTCTGGAAAGATCCAAGTTCAAGGTTTTAGAATATTTGATTGACACAAAGCGTCCTTGGATTGTAGATGGCATCCCTATTCTGGGCTTTTTTGTGTATATCTGGTACTTACTCTAAAAGTCTCAATTTCACATAATGCTACAAATAATAAATAATTAATGCCTATCTTATGTTTCAAGAGGCTTAATTATCTTATCTTCAAACACACTCTATTAAATTTGATTTGTATAGTATCTGTGACATTCTGTATTTTCTGATGAATATGTGTATATTTAGGTGTATACACATATACAGGTAGAAGTCACTGGGCATCTTAGTGACTCTGGCTGTTAATTTACTTTTTATTCTATTTTTAGTTCAGCAGTTGAATAGAATAGCTGGTCAACAAGCTTTGAAGATCTACCTCTCTAACTTCATCTCAGCACTAAGATTATATATGAGAGCCACCCAATTCAGTATTTGGGTACTGGAGGTCTGAATTCAAGTCCTGAAACTTACATAGCAAGCATTTTACCAAATGAAGCATTTGTGTAGTCACTCCAAATACCTCTTTATTCTGAAGTTAAGATTAAGTCATCATTAAGCTTATAACACTGTATTATATGCCACTAATTATATGCTAGGTAATTAGAGTTTATTACACAAAATCATTTAAAATGTTTCTTTATTTAAGGAGCTGGGCAATATCTCAATAGCAAAATGAATGCATAGAGGCATCACAAGCCTGCAGATCTGAGTTTCGTCCCCAGAACTGATATAAAAAGTCAGAGTTTATAGATGTGCTTGTAATTCCAGTGAGATAAGTAGATACTCTGAACTCACTATCTAGGCTGTCTATCTTACTTGGGGTTCTCATGGTCAGGGGAAGACCATTACAAAAGTCAAGAAAGGTGCCTCAAAGGTACAACAGCTGAACTTGTTATCTGACCTTTATGTACATGTGTATATGTGCATATGTGCATGTTTACACTCACACACACACACTCACATACACACTAAATACCAAATATCAGTGGCTTATATGGCATATGTTGCCAAATAAAATACATATATTTGGCAATCTTGGATATAATATATAAAAGCCTCAGGTACAAAAATACATTAATACAGGGAAGATAAATGTGCCTCTTGATCCAAAAATCCCATGAATAATCCACATGAGATAAGTAGGGCTTCTTTTCCAGGTTATAAGGGAATGCAGCCCCCCCAAATTCTTCTACTGTCCACTTTGGTGATTTCTTATTGTTTGAATGATTTATTCTGCCCTTGAAGAACACTGAGTTTCAGAACAATCACTACAGGAGAAGAAAATAGTTTTCTTTTCAAGACATAGTCTTGTAATTAAGTCTTTCATCCTCCTTTCATCTTTCCCTGTAATTCATTTACTGGTATGACTGAGATGTGCTTAAGCAACCTGGAAACACAGTTCCTACTTGGCTCAGTCATCTGTCCTATCATATGCCCAATGCCATTTGTGGCGGTGGCGGAGTTTCATTTATAGAAGAAAAATTTCATGTGGAAGTAATCACTGTCACAAGAAACGGTGTTAGAAAAAATTAATCTTCCTTTAATCTTTCTTAAATTCAATGCATTTGTAAAGATATCCAAAGTACAAGATTATTTCTGCAAAAGAAGGATATATGACATGGGCTCTGCTGTTTGTATAATGCTTGGATTTAAAAGTTCAAATTAAGCTAAGTCTTCTCTTTCCGTTGAAGCAAATTAGTTTCTATTCCAAGTTTGACATTAATTCCATCAAAGTTGGTAATACATCTGATGATACTAAGATTGCCTTGCAATAGAAATTTGAGTACAAAACTCAAAGCACAATAAAACAGAAACATTGTAAGTGAAAGAAGTTAAGTAACAGATACAGTAAAAAGACAGTTTTCTTTGGTCCCCAGAAGTATAACAATTAGTTAATTAATAGGAGAATAACCACAGATCAAGTATTTCTTTTATACACTAATTTTAAATCAATTTAATAGTGAAACACTATTAAAATTCATGGATAATTTGGTAGTTTCCTTGATTTATGGACATAGTATGTAGATGAGATTGCTTGATATTTTGTCCAGCTTTTGTGCCATTTTTATTTTTGAACACAATTAAGGAAACTCTCAGGCTTTTAAATTTTCCGTCTTCTGATAGTGGGATAAAGACAGTGATATTCCCAAACCACTGGTAACAAAGATCTTGGTGCATCTTAATAAGTCAACAAATATCACTATTTTGATTTTCTTTTACTAGATAGGGAATCAGATCATCAGGCAAGAGTTTTCCTTCTGCCCCATCTATAAACTGGATATGTCCTAGAGGAAAAAATATAAACATACATAAGACATCTGTTCTCCATTTAATTGGCCTTCAGGCTGAATATCTTAAAGATTAAGTTGTAATATTGTCATTATCCTTGTCAAGGCTCTTTTCATTGAGAAATTCCTCATACTTAGAGTGGAAAATTATAATTTCCAAAATTGTCTCCCTGAGGCAAATCTAATGTCAATGATTTCCTCTTCCGGTATCTCTGGTGAATGATCCTAACAAACTGAAAATGATTGGCTAGGGTCATGGAAACTTTTCAACATGTTGTGTTAAGAAAACTATGGACGCTGCAGAAACACATAGAGAGAGATGACCTGAACAAGGAGGAGCTAACAGGCCCCCAGACTGATAGCTGGGAATCCAGCACAAGACTGACTCAGAACCCTTGAACATGGGTCTCAGCTAGAAGGCCTGAGCAGTCTAAGGGACCACAGACAATGGAACCAGGGTGTATCCCTGTTGCACAAAAGGACCTTGAGGGCACATTCCCCATGGAGGGTTACTCCCTTAACCTAGAGACAGGAGAGAAGTCCTAGTCCCTAATTCAAATGACTTGGAAGATTTACATGACCCCTCCTGGATGGCATCACCCTACATGTAGAGTGGGGGGGGGAGAGGGTGGAAGGGGTGCATGTTAGGGGGGAGAGAGGGAAAGAGGAGGGAGGAAGGAAAGAAGGGAGGGAAGGATAGGGAACTGGGATCGATTAAAATAAAAATAAGAAAAAGAAAAGAAAATTATGGAGATTAAACTAGTATTGTTCATACTTCCACTCCCCTTTGATCTCTTAACATAGTAAGTCTATGTTTCCACCTTTGTATTTGGTAATGTAATCACACAAATTCTGGAAAATAGTTGAGTGTAGGTAATTATCCATTTGAGGACAACAGGACAGATCATGTGACTGGGCACTACAAACCCCATTTGGCTCAAGAGAGTTTGGAATAGATTGGAATTACTCATTCTCACAAGATTTATAATTTTTCAAATTAAATAAATATTTATGAGAGCTATCCCATACTCCTAACAATTCCAGGAAGATATAAGATTTTCTTGATTCATGCAACTTATACACTTGGAGTGTTTATGTCAATTTTAAAAGTCACACTGAAGACTATTAAAAAATAATTAATTTAGATAAATCTATTTTTTATAAATAGTATAATTTAAAAATTTTACATGTCGATCCCAGTTTCCTCTCCTTCCCTCCCTCCTTCCAATCCACTTACCCTGCTTCCCCCTTCACATGCACCCTGACCACCCTTCTCTCCCTTCCCCCCACACCCATTCCACATATAGGGCTATGCTATCCAAGTGGGGTCATGAAAATCTGTCAAGTCTTTTGAAGTAGGGACTAGAACTTCTCTCTTGTCTCTAGGTTAAGGGAGTATCCCTCCATGGGGGATGTGTCCCCAAGGTCCTTTTGTGCATCAGGATTAGATCGTGGTTCTCTGTCTGTGGTCCCTTAGACTGCCCAGTCCTTCGAGCTGAGACCCATATTCAGGGGTCTGAGTCAGTCCCATACTGGATTCCCAGCTATCAGTCTGGGGGGGGCATTAGCTCCTCCTTGTTCAGGTCAGCTGTCTTTGTGTGTTTCTGCAACCTGGTCTTGTCCTCTCTGCATCTGAATTCTAGTTTGACTCAGTGTTTAGTTATGGGTGTTTGATTCTGTTTCCAACAGGTACTAGATGAGTAAATCAACACTATGTATTGCTATTAGAGCAGTTTGTGTTGCTTTGACTGAGTAGCCAAGTAGATGAGTAGTTTGTTTAGCCGAAGAAGTGAAAAGTCAACTAAGAATAAAGCTAATGTCAACTTAATAAATTGCAAAAACCACTTGTGCATTGGATGAACACATTAAGAAAAATGGTTCTCCTCAACAGGAAATATGATCTAGCAGAGTCTGAATTTGTTTTCACAACATCAGATTCAAGGTGCAACAGCTGTGATAGATACACTCTGCATAGATGTAACTTAATTTTCTGTCACATGAGACAGCACATACAATCAGTTATCACCACTATTGATGTTGTTACATTTAATACTTTTCTTAATATGCATTTCAAACCATTCCATGTCAAAATAGATTCTCCTTTGGAATTGCTGTGTCATCACTGGTAAATACTGTGTGAATAACCTGCTCCAAAAAGTGTCTCAGCCACTGTGTTTAGTGTCTTCTGACAGTGTTTTCCTGAATATATATATATATCAGTCTAATGACAATCAAAAATTGTCACTATTTTGTTTTATTATACTTTATTCTGCCTGACCTCTGGCCAATATTAATTTAAGATCTTTTAACTTTACATTTTGTAGCCAACTCATAGCAGGTTTTATCCAAATAAAAATAGAAAGTTCTAATATCTTTCAGAAATGTACAAATCATTATGAAAATTCCCAATACTCATGCACCCTATGATGTTTCTGAAACTTAATTTACTGTTGTTTTATTCTGATTTATTCCAGGACTTCCTACTCTGCCTTAAAATCCACTGAAAGAAGATTGCTGTAAGGAAATGCACACTTCTAGTATCTAAGGAATATTCTACTTTTGAAACATTCAGAAAAGTCAACAGAAGTCTGCCTGTTCTGGAGATACCTTAGGCATAACATGCAGCATAAAAAATACATAATTATTATTGGCACCAAATTTTGGAAACAAAGTAAAGAGTTCAGAATGCCATGGAAGTGTAACTCAAACCAACTGGACAGATTCTCAGTTTCATTTCCTAGTTTTACACATAAACCAACTGCTTATTTGTTCAAAAATGTGGTCTTGAGAAGTAGAAATTCTGTTTTGTTTTGACAGACAGGAAGCAGGTAAGGTTTTAAAGAGTCTATTTTACAGTGAAACTCAGAATTACAATTCCGTTAATTACTCTGATTATTGGTTAGAGATGAGATGAAGGAGAAAACCTCTTACTACTCATCTACAGACCTGTAAATCTCTTCTAAAGATTAGTTTGTTGAGTTTTTAACAGTAATGCTGAGAAAGTGGTCCCACATTAATGTGCTATTTCTGATAGATGTTAAGCTGAATTGTTTCACACACCAAGAATGATTTTCAGAAGCACTCAGGTGGAGATTTCCAAGTACACCATTTCAGTTATTTCAACAGGCTTGCTGGAAGATGGCTGAGAGAATTCTTATCAATTGACCAGCCATAATTATTATTCTCTAATCTTGAAGTCTGGCACAATGACAAAATGGTTCAGTGGTTTACAAGAAAATGTCAATAAGAACAAACACATTGGCCAACATAACTGGATTGCATCTCCAGTCTTTAATCAAAACATTGATCCATTTAATTTAAAATAAGCTGAACATAGCATGAGGTATTTAACTGCTGTCAGTTGTCATCTGTTGACCTGAAATGTTAAGGTATGAATGGAGAAAAAATATTTATACATACATACATGCAAACATACATACATGCATACATACATACATACATACATACATACATACATACATATATATATACATATATATATGTATACACATATAATCTTTGAATGTGAAATGCCCCCAACACACTACTGCCAGGAACTAAGCCTATTATATCGCTGTATTTTTCCCAACATAATGGGCTGAAATATATTTTTCTCCCTTTGCTCCATTTGTTATTTTGTCACAACTGCAAGAAATATAACCCACATGCACAGCTACTAAGATCAGGGATGTGACTCACTTACCTGATAAGAAAACAAGTGTATTTTTTTATCATTATGAAGAGTGATTTTATATAGTATTTTTGTGTGTGACTGTATAATAATGTGCATGTTTTAGAATGCATGAATGAAGGCTTATGAGTTTCATTGTGTAGCCCAAACTCAACTTCCAGTCTCACATGGCAAATACATTTACCCATTGAGCCATTTTTCTGGATCAGAATTACATGGCAAATACATTTACACATTGAACCATTTCTCTGGATCTGTAAGGGTCTTTTGGAGGGTATTCAAATTTATTTACCCTGCCTTAACCATCTGTCATCACAGATACTCAGGCATAGCAATACTACAAATCAAAGAAACACATTGCTCTACAAAGATATGCGTGCTCCAAGATGATGGGAGACTAAAACACTAGACTGAATGCTTATGTCAACTCAGACAAGAATATATTTTTCTCTTTTATCAAAAACTCATTCAGCAACAGAATATATGAAACAAGAATATGTGCATCTTTGTGAATTTGAGATTATCTAGTTATACATAGTAAGTTACAGGCCAGCCAGGAATACATAGAGAGACCCATTCTCTGATTAATTAATTAAATAAAATTAAAATAAAAAAATCATGGAGTAGATACATGCCATCATCATACATGTAGTGAACTAAAGTTCTCTCCTTGACTCTAATGTCTGAGACAAGAGCAGCTGCCCAAATAGTTGAAGTGATTAAACTGATATGCAGTTGAGAGGGAGATTTGAAAAAAAAAATGTACAAGTGAGGTTATCTGAGACAGAGGAGCTAGAAGACCCTCTGCAGATAGAAAAGACTTTCTATAAAGGTATCATTAAACTAACCCCCCCAATAAAAACAAGAAATATATAAAAAGGAGAATAATTCAGGAAGAAAAGACTCAACATATAATGGTTTCATGTGCTCTGAAAACTTCCCTATACACCTGTAGTACTCAATTCCCTCTTAAATAAAGGTGGAATATTTATAATGGCACATAAATATCTAACAAAGCTTCAACAAATGGTTGATTATACCCAACATACATTTCTCTTATACACTGAATTTCCTACAACCACTGTAGCTAAAGGGTTTGAGTTATTTCAGAATTTCTGTTTGTTTCAACCACAAGGTCACTTGCCTGAACACCAATGAGTTCTCTGTGGTTTAGAAGAAGGTAGTTCTTCTTCTAGCTTGCTGGAATTTTACTCTCTGAGTAACTGTGAGAGTTAACCCACATTTTCTAATGAAAATAACTATTACTTGCATGCAGCATTTGAAATATAATCCAAAATCTTTACCACAGGCTGTATGTTTTGGAAAATGTAGATATGGACCAAAGATTTCAAAGCTCCAGTTGGTGGGGAAAAGCAGTGATGAGTATTTAAAATAGAAATTAGAAATTAGTGGGGGTCCTCCTGTTGCCCTCTTGTTAATTTCTTTCACTTTGCCCAGTAACAGACTTTTGAACTTCAGGAAATATAGTAAAAGTGTGTTTGACCTTTTAAATTATGATGATGCACACAGAGCCTTGCCCTTTTTATTTATTTGTTTTTTTTGTCATGAAGATTCTCTGACTTTTCTGGCTTTATGTATGAGGAAATAAATTCTACTTAAGCATTCAAGCATTGTATTTGAAAGCCTCACAAAACTAGAAAAAGACTTTCTTTACTTCTCTTCCTGACTGCATTGAAGTGCATATTTAATAAACCATTAAACTTGGCCTGATCTAAACCTTGGTTTTATAATAGTTTTCTGTACTAGGAAGAACAATGGGTATAATAATTAGAAAATTCAAACCCCATTCCAATGATGTCATTCTCATCCCACAATCACTCTGAGCCTAAGCTTCCCCAGCTCCAAATCAGAAACACCAAATCCCACCTTATCATTGCTATGACTGCTGAATAGAACCAGTCACAGAGAGAGTTTTGAATGTAATGCTTTGTTTTAAATTTTCTACAACAAGGAAAATAACCACTTGGTGTCTGCTTACATGGCAAAATGTCACACTGTGAGCTTTTGCTTTATGAACTTGAATCAAAGCATCATGACTTTAAGTAGATGTAGAATTCTATCCATTCATGAGACTGTTAGTGCTACCACCAGGATCCCTGGACATACCTAGAAAATGGTAGGAGACAAAAGAGATTGGAGTATCCACTTTTGAGAACTAGAGAGCAGGCCCTGAGTCTGTTAGCTTCCCATAACAATTATCTCTCCAATGATCAGATAAACATGCCTAATCACATTCTTAGAGCCAAGTTTATGGTGTCTCTTCAGAGCAACATGAAAGCAGATTCAACAATGCAGAGGTCACATTTTCTGATGAAACCTGCTGCAGTCTAACTTTAGCTTTCAGAAGAGCCTTCACAAACACAATTAGAAGCAATCTGTTTAAATTTTTAGAGCTTGCTAATTCATCTTCTTAACAAATATCAAACTCCTATGTACCTAAAACCTGCTTAAATCTTCTTTGGCAACAATGAGAAATGATTTTATTGCACAGAAACAAATATTTATTGGACATAAATAAATGTCTTTGGGGATTCGCAGGTGTGTTTATACTGAGAGAAGATGTAATCATTCTGTTTTCATCACCTGTTGCTTTTTAATTTCCTCTCTCATTGCCGCTCTTACTGCCACACAGACAATAACATCACTGTCTGAGTGTATATATACAAGCTGTACCAGAGCTTTGGTGCTAGGACAAGATTCACTGAAATAATAAAGTAAAATAGTTCACACTTTCCAAAGAGCCTCATGGAAATACCAAAAAAAGATGTGCTATCAGTTATGTTGTTTACGAAGTGGAAGTCATGAAAATAAACCAGCATTACAAATTTTCTGGAACTTATTTGAACATATTTCAAAGATAATTAAAATGATCTAACAATGCCAACATTACTATGTGGCTTCTTATGTATTATTCTAAAGAAATACATGCTCTCAATTCTGTAACGAAAAATGCAGTTATGAAATTTCAGATAAATGGATGGAGTTGGAAACAGTCATTCCCAGTGAGGAAATGCAGACCCAGAACAGCCATTGAGTTCTCACTCATGTGTGGATCTTGGCACCAGAACTTTACTTGATTGTGTATAATTTAGAATATCTATAGAATCCATGAAACCAGAAAGGCACCAGGAAAAAAAAAGTATATAAACATCACAACATGGCTGTACTCACGAACTCATGGTGGTGTGTCTAAATGTCCAAGACCTTCCCAATTCAAGACAATCAGCATGGCTGGGGAGGATCTCATGAGCTCTCACCCATAAATGTGGAGCTATGGACAGTTGTTGGTTCTAAGGAATAAACAGGCAACATTTTTAAGGACAGGGCACTTGAAAGGTTGACATGTTCCAGTGAATAACAACAAGTTTAGATAGGAAACAGTGCCTAACTCAAATTGAAATGAAAGGGTAAAATCAGGAATTTGAGAGGGGTGGTTAACTGAGTAGTAGATCTTGGAGGATATAGAAAGAAGAGTCAAGGATAAATGTGAGCAAAATACTTTCCCTACTGGGGTGGAGTATGTTGCAGGTGAGGTAAAAATTTAGTAAAATGGAAACTCCCAAAAATCTGTGAAATTATCCTAGTTAAGAGGCCTAGTAATGGGGGATACGAAGTATGAACATGCTGTCCTCTGTAACCAGACAAGGTTTCCATTGGAGGGACTGGGATACAAAACTAGCCACAAAAACACACATCTAAATTTTTTTCTTCCTGCAAGATGTGCTGGGGTAAAGTTAGTGCATAACTTGTGGAAGTGGCCAATCTACAACTGGTCCATCTTGAGACCTATGCTATAACAGGCAGCCCAAACATGACACTCTGTGGAGGGTAAAGAACAAAACCCAAACTGGGAAAAAAAGTCAATGAAATGATACCTAATTGTGCTCTGCTATACTCATAGACCAGAGCCTAGCATAATTGTCATCAGAGAGCCTTCATAGAGCAACTGATGGGAACAGATGCAGAGACCCACAGCTAAGTATTAGGCAGAGATGGAGGAATCCCAAAGAAGAGGAGGAAAAAGGATTGTAGAAGCTAGAGGTGTCAAAACTACCACAAGAAGACCCACAGAATTAACTACCCAGGGCTCACAGGGACTCAGAGTTTGAACTGATAATCAGGGAGTCTTCATGGGTCTGACATAGACACTGTGTATGTTTTACAGTTTTGTAGCTTGATCTACTTGTGGGACATCTAACAGTGGGATCAGGGCTGTCTCTGAGTCTTTTGTCTGCTTTTGGGAACATTTTCTTCCCATTGGCTTGCCTCATCCAGCCTTAGTGTAAGGTTATTTGTCTCATTTTATTGCAGCTTGATATTCCATGTTTGGTTGATATTTATAGGAGACCTGCCCTTTTGTGAAGGGAATTGGCAGAGGAGTGGAACTGGGGAAAAAAGGAGATGGAAAGAGGAACTTGGAGGAGAGAAGGGAAGTGAAACTGTATTTGGGATATAATACATGAGAGGAGAGTAAAAATTCTTAAAATGTTAATAGAATATTTTTAAAATGACATGCTGGATCCTAGGTTCCAGGAAGTTAAATACAAAGTTTCTTGGTGGAATATAGCTGGCTGCTCATCTCCTGTGAGTTTCAGTCTCTCATTTATTAAAAAAAAAAAAAGAGGAAAATACTTATTCAGAAGTTGCTATAACTATGATATAAGACTTCTGGGGTGAATGTCTATGTCCATCATTATTTAGAAAGCAAAATGTTGTATTGCTTTCTTTATATCAAACTATAATAATGGGATCAGAAAACTATCAGCTATTATGAATATCCCTGCTGATAGAGAAACCCATTCTTCTGAAATGTTTTGTAGGTCATAAAAACAGTCTTAATCCTCTGCTTGGAAACCTTGCCCTACAAGAGTGCTGTGGTACTCAGTTAGGAGGCCACAACTACAGCAGGAAAGTCAAACTGCATGTTGTCTATAGAGTTCACAATCTTAAAGTAAGCCAAAGGCATCTCCATCTTATGTTCATCTTCAGTATGCGCTGATTCTCAGAGGGTGTTCCCAAAGTTAGATATATTTAAATAAGGCATGAGCCACTTTCTTCATTTTTATGACAAAACTACTCTAAAGGATGACATGCTTGGTTATGTTTTTGTTCCTTCTGGCTCATGGTTTGAGTGTACCATTGAATATACCTAGGAGGCATGGCTGTTAGAGTTGAGACAGTTTCTCATTACAACTGAAGTCAGAGGAAAGGTCCTGGTCCCAGGCCTCTTTTGCTTTCATTAAATCAGTGATGTGATGTAGCCATGGTTGCTGTTTCCCAAATTGGCATGCATCTTCCCACTCCAATTAACCCAGTATAGAAACTCCTCACTGACATACCCAGAGACTTGTCTTCTAGATGATATTGTCATATTCATAATCAATGGTAAACATGATAGACATTATGGCTATCTCTCTAGGATCTACACATATTTTCTTTAGTAGAATTTCATCCATATAAATACATGTTACATAAAAAACTTATGTGTGAGCTGATTTCATAATATTCTGGTATGGGCTATCAAGGTCCATGGAATAAAGTCTGTGTTCTTTTCATTTAAGAACAGATGGCACCTTTTTGAAAGATCTGTTTGACCATTTATCTCCCCAAATCATACTGTGTTAGCCAGTCATTTACTATCCCATGAAACCAACAAAAGATTTCCTTATTGTTCTTTTGCTTTGTTTTCTAAGTAGGTTACTAACTATATCACTGAGATACAAGCAGAGTCTTTTCAGTAGTACATGGTTGAGTGGCAAAGACATTGCCAGTGGCAAAGACATTGCCAGTACGGATAAAACATTAAGTAATCATTGAGGAAAAAATTAAAACTGGTTAAAACCTTCCAGAAAAGAGCTAAAATTTTGAAATCTTTGATACCATGAAAATGTGATTTGACTATGTTACCACTCAGAATAGAAGACAGTGCAGGACACTCTTTTCCTATCACACAAATACTTAGAGCCATAAACATATCTGTGAGAATTAGTTATTGTCTTAGAAAGGCAGTCAGAGACTACAGATACAATTCTGAGACCTTGGAATCTCAGTCAGACAAATTAAACAGTCACCGTCTAAGCTTCATTGTCTTTACCACAGAATCCCCAAAGTGACCTATAGCTGCATCTTTATAAATGAGAAAGTCCACCCAAAAATAAATCCCATCCTCCAGGAGGATTTTTTTAAAGAAACATGAAAAGTGTTTTTAAATATAGTCCCTGACATTTTAGAGGGGGAAAAGGAAAGACATGTAGTATAAAAGTGGATTGTGGGTAGATGGATAAAGAAGCAAGTAAAAGTTGTAATAGTGATAATAATGGAAGAGAATCATGTATAATATATTCATAATATATGTGTCTTATGTAATAGTGATACACACACACACACACACACACACACACACACGAGAAGTTCAACACATATGCTGATTGCTGGAGAAGAATATGGTATTCATGAACAGCTAAGTGACAGATGTTTCTACATATGCTAGCATCTTTTCTCCTTGGGACTAACTAAAATGATAATGAGGCATATTTAAGAGTCACTATCTCTTTCACTTATTCTAATGTATAACTAAAATATTTTGTTGGCTATTCAATATACAGCACTTTAATCCTCAATTCCTAACCTTTTTGATACATAAGGAAACAGGTGTTTCTATTTGCTATTTGTCATACTGAAAATCTGTAAACATAGCAATACTGATAGAGACATTTATCATTTTCTTGTGTCCAAGTCATGAGGCAATTCAGCTGTATATACATCCCTGCTGTGATTTGTTACTTACATCTCCCCAAAGAAAATACATGTGCTCAAATTTAAATCCTAGTTTACTGGCATTAAGATCTGCCACTTTTTAAGAGTTTTATAGGACATGAGGACACAACATCATAGAATGAAATTTTAAATTTTCCTCCTTTTAAAAAAGGCCTAATGGAGGTTGCCCCATCTTTTACCAACAATGATGACATGTAGAAGTCATAATATAATTGTTTTCTACCTATGACTTTGTGGCTACATAAGGGTGCATTCATCTGATGACTTGTATACATGCAGTACAACACAAACTTGACAAAGTACTTAATCCATTATGACTTTATATATGTATTTTTACAGTTTTACAGTTCTTTAGTACTGTGTTGCAATGTCAAAAAGCTGCATATGCCTGTGTGGGGTCTATTCTCTCTTCAGATAACAAATATTTTGTTCTGTTCTAGAACATTCTGGATTCCAGAATTATGAAAAGTTTTTATTGTTTGTAATAGCCCACGTAAGATAATGCATTAAAGCAACTCAATAAGTGACACTATTCTTTTTAGAGTTCTCTCTCTCTCTCTCTCTCTCTCTCTCTCTCTCTCTCTATCTTTCTCTCTCATACACAAAATATATACATATACAATACACATAAAATTACACACACACACACACACACACACACACACACACACACACACACACACAATGCACACCCACAAACTGTTACGGCATGTTATTCGTTGTTCCCGCCGGCCTCCTGGTCCTGCTGCCATTGTTCTGCAACCACGTGTGCCCCAAATAACACTCAGAGACTCTGTATTTGATACAATCCTGTTGGCCAGTTACCATTACTGTTTATGGGCTAGCTCTGTCTTAATTATTAACCCATTTCTACTTATCTAAGTATTTCCATGTGGTCGTCTTATCAGGGAGCCGCGGCACGCATGCTGCTTCTTTCCTGGGCTACCTCTCGACCCCAACCTTCTACTTCCTCTTTCTTCCTCCTAGTCTCCTAGCCCCGCCTATCTAGTTTTCTATTGGCCACAGTACTTTATTAACCAGTATGAGAAACATATATACAGAATAACATCTCCCATCAACAAACACTTTAAGTATGATAGACAAGAAAGTGAAAATAGAAAGACAAGAAACTTGGAAATGTATCCCTGACAGTCACTGAAGTGGATAAAGGGTTAGTGGCAGCAGAACCCTGTCTGCCCTAGACACACCTCCCAGAAGGGGAACTCCCTGCTCTCTGATTCCTTGTTTTTCTTATTCTGGAGAAACAGATTTTGGACTGCTCATCTCCAGAATATTAAACAACTACTAAAATTGATAACTGTAGAATTTTCTAAGTTAGAGAGAGAGAATGAAAACAAACCATACAATTATTTCTGGTTCACCTGGTTGTTGTAGGACATTGTTTCTAATTTAAAAGCCACAAATTATTCATTCCCAAAGCCCCTTGTGTCAAACAAGGTAAAGTAGGAAGGCTCTGGGGCATGAGAGGTATGCCTCCCTGGACCACAATTACACATAATCTTCTTTCTCTGTGGTCTCAGTCTTCCCCAGGAACAAATCACTGTTTTCATTATTACCATCAACATTCTGTCAAATAATCATCTGCATTTTTGTCAAACTGAAGAAGTTGACCATTTTTTCATGTACTTATTAAATTTATTTTCCTCCCATGAATTTCTAGTTAAGTAACTCACAATCTTATGCTAGATTGGTTGCCATCATTTATTTTCCTTCCATGTACTAAATGCAAATGTTTTGTTTATTAAGGCATTGCAAATACATCTTTAAAAAATCAGGTTATCAGCTTCACAAATTATTTCTTCATGCTTCACACTTTTGGTCTGGTACTTCATGAATGTTTCCATATCTAAGGTCAAACAGATGTTTGGATTCTTTCTGAAAGTTTTTGATTCTTGGCTTTTTTTCTTCATTCTATTTTCCATGCTTTGATTCTGAATCTACAAGGAATATATATTTGTCTTGGTTAGAAAGTAGCAGTTTATTTATTTTGTTTTTTAATAAAAATATGTCAGTACCAAAATATAAATGTACCTATTCCCACTAATTGTCTATATAACTAGTGTGTTGTGCATGTTTATGCATGTATGTATGTATGTATGTATGTATATGTGGGAGCTCTACACTTGTGTTTACATGTGTAGTTGTGGTACTCATATCTTAAATGACTTTTTGTCAGACCTATTAATCATTTTTTTGAGACAAGATCATTTATTGAACGGGCATTTACCATACAGGCTAGGCTGCCTTGCCGGTGAGTCTCAGGTGGTAGCCATCACTTGACTCCCACCTAGTGCTGAGATGAAACTTCATATCACATATCTGCTCTTTTATATGGCTTCCAACTTATGTCCTCATGTTTGCAAAAGAAGTTCAAACATTTACTAAGCCATCCTTACAGCCTTTGTGCCACTTTTAATGTCCAAAAAACTTTAAACATATATAATTTATTTTATTCTTCAAATAGACTATTATTGTATAACATGGTTTTCATTAATTAATATATATATATATATTATTTTAATAGAGGAGGATTTAAGAATTTATTCTGCTTTCTTGTATCATGCTAAGTATAAAATTTAAATTATGAATAGATTTAAAAGAAGTGTCATCTATTTAATTAGGCTCCCACAAAATGTATGTTTAATCTTTCATTGCAACTGTCAATTTGTCTTAATATGAATAATATTTCTTTTTATACTTACTTCATATCATTTTAGTTGTGTCTATATACATGATTATTTAAATGCACTTTATAAGTGGAAAGTATACTCCCTTGTTCATAGAAAACTACCCTTTGGCTATGCTCAGTTTAATAACACTGTGGCATTATTATTTTGGTTAAAATTTTATGATGTATTTCATTCCAACATATTAGGGTTACATTTTCAATGTGTTCTACAAATTGTTCTATTTGTTTCTTAAAAGTTAATCAGCTTGATTTGCAATTTCATATTGGTTGACACATACTGGGATTTATCTATTTGTGATGTAAACATAGTATCTATTTGTCTATTTTCTATTAGGAGAGAACCTGTTTTGGGTTGTAGGCCATTCAGAATGTGACACTACTGTTGCTTCTTTGTGTTAAATCACTGGCCACTTCTGGCAGGAAAATTTGTTGAAGTGATGACTGCTCTCCTTTATCTCTTGTTTGTTTCTCTTCAAATTAAAATTCTGAGCAAAGGATGTTACCAAATTTCCAGAACTTGGTAGTGTAACCATACAAATCAATGAGATCATCTGAGGCTCAATTCATCATCATCTAAATGCAGTTGTTCCCACATAGTTTACAAATATTTCTCTACAGACCAAATAGAATGCAGTCTTCATCATGCCTAGCAAGTCTTGTAAGGGATAAGGGGTAGAGTTGGGTTAATAACTTCAATACTAACTTTTAAGCACTAACATGTTACTATAATGGAATTATCTTTCCCACTTGTACAAGAAAGCTATTTCCACATTTCTAGAAGCATAGAGCATTTATTTAATATTAATTGTACTAGCATCTTAGTCTCATTTCCTTGTTTAACCTTTATCCACCAGAAGAATTTTAGTCTCTGCAAACAGATAAAAATCTCAATTGTTTCCCTTCTCAAATGGTAAGCAGAATTTCATTAAGACATCACTCCTCAAAGACATAAAATATTAAATTGGCTTGGAATCACCATTAGCATATCACTCTTCTTTTAGTATACTAGCTTGCCTTCTATATAGTCACAGAACTATCCTACAATGACAAAGACAGAACTTTTTGAACATTTTTTTTCTTTTAACTTTGATTCTTTGTTGATTTCACATTGTGCATTGTGGTCATTCTTATCTCCCCATTCCCTCACATCCATCCTCTGGCCTTGAAACCTGCCCCTCAAAACAAAACAAATTTCAATAAAAAAATCAATAGCCAATGAAAAAACACACACAAAAAAAGAGAAGAATTTTGTTGAGGAAGTTGAGTCACACAGTTTACCCTTTAGTCCATTCATTTTCACTTATATAAGTGCCGTTGCCTCAAGTCATTGTTCTGACTTTTCTGCTACACCAACAGTAATGATCATCTTTATCCTGCTGTTGCCTGTAGAGTGGGGATACTCTAGTTTTGGACCTGAAGGTTCTCCCACTTCACTTACTTCAATAGTTCATAGATTTGATGGATGTTGGAGTGAGCCAACTCATATCCCTGGATCTAGGTAGGCAACTGCACAGCCCTCAGACACCCTCATAGCCTAGAATTGTGTGGCCTTTGGTGACAGCATATGACATGGACATCATCACAGACCCCCCACCTGTGGTATGAACACAGACCCAAACAGGATCCTCATTAGCAACCCAAACCCAGTGTCACCATGGTCTCAGATAGCAATGCAGGTCATTCAGATCAACATTACCATGGTAGAAGCAGGGTCCTCAGATACCAAATTGGCCCCTGTTGGCAACCCAGACTAACATGGCTCTCAGTGGCAACAAAGCCACAAACATAAACACAGACCCCCTCAGGTGCAGAAATTCAGGCAATCAAAGAGAAAAACTTCAAGAGTGAGGTTACTACAAATCCTTTACAGTTACTCTTTCCAATGGGCAAATACTTTTTATGTTTACTGGAAAAAATCCATTTTGGAACACATAATTTTACAGAGTCATGACTCTAATAAATAATAAACATTATGCCAATCAAAAGTAGATTTACATAGGTAACTATAGCATGGGTTTTAATAGGTCATACCCATTAAAACCCAGAGTCTGATATCACGGTAAATACTGAAAGGTCAGATAAGTAAAGGAGTCAGCCACAAGAAAGACCTCTTACCTCTACTAAATCCCCAGACCAAAGTAATGATTCTGTCCCTACAAATTGTCAGATGGAATGCAATGAGATCCTGTCTCCTCCCACCTTATTTTCCTCTCTCTGCTGGTCCATATCACTTCTGGTCCTGTCTACACCTCTTTAATGCTGGGATTAAAGATGTGTGGCTTTCAAGTACTGGGATTGAAGGTGTTAGGTCACCCTGTCTGCTATGGGATGTTTTTCTGTGTGCTGTAAATATGGGTTGCTTTCATTGGTTGATAAATACAGCTGTTTTGGCCTATGTCAGGGAAGAATATAGCCAGGCAGGTAATCCAAACAAAGTTACAGAGAGAAAGAAGTCAGAGTCAGGGAGATGCCATATAGCCACCAAAGGAATAACATGCTAGAGCATGAAGCATTATGGGTAAGCCACAGCCTCTTGACAATACACAGATTAATAGAAATGGGTTAATTTATATGAGAGATTAGCCAATAATATCTCTGACCTATTAGCCAAACTATCATAATTTAATATTAAATTCTGAGTGATCATTTTATAAATGGCTGTGGGAAACTGATGGGAAGAAGAGAAATTTGTCCAATGGAACTGGGCTAGACAGAGAAAAACATCCAACTACAACCACTTGACTCTGTATCTCTTTTACAATGGATCAGTCTCATGCAGTCCAGGATGGCTTGAAACTCACCTGCCTCTGCCTCCCAAGTGCTGGATTAAAGGGGTGTGCCATCACTGCCTTACCTCTATGTCTAAGTATTGTGGCTAGCTCCACACTCTGATCATCAGGCAAGTTTTATTTGTTATGTCACAAACAAAACAGCACCACAGGAAACCACATAACTTTTATGCAGTCCTGGTAGGTACTACTGAAATATAACTTGTAACACAAAAAAAAAAAAAAAAAAAAAAACAAAACCCAGAGACTGATAATGGGGTTCAAACTTCAAGCAAAGCAGCTGGCCACTAACTTCTTAACTCTATCTCAGACTGAATGGCTGATCCATGCACAAGCTCTTCACCAAGCCACAGACTGCTGCCTTTCCTCCACGGCTGGGGCTGAATGTCTCTACTCACTAATGAAGATCCTGCTTATATCTTTTATATTTCTCTAGTACTAGGATTAAAGGCATGTGATCTCTTACTCTTTTAGATTAATTCAGTCTCATGTATGGCTGGGTTGTGGGTGTGGAAGTCAGATTCACTAGACCCAGTAAGTTGAAGTTGTGTTCATTCAAGGAAAAAGAACTTACAAGTAAAAGTGATTATCATGTTGCTCCAGCCCCAAGGTTGCACATCCTGCCACCCTGATGCTGCTCTCTGCGACCCAAAGAGCTTCTGAGGACATGATCCCTTTCCTTTTAACCACTCACATCAGCACTTCTGTACCTGTGACAATAGCCAAAGAGCATGGTCGTTGCTGCAGGTGTGGAGGCAGACATATCACTACAATTCTCCTTTTAGTCTAAAAACAAACAAACAAACAACAGTTTAGGTTTGATACTAACTATATACAATGATACTGAATACCAAGTATGCTCTAGGAGAAGGAAAGGTAAAAACATACACAATTTAAGACCTACTGCAAGTGAAGAAACAAAGAGAAATTGGTAAGAATTATGTGCCCAGTTGCAGGAGATTATTATGAAGTTTTCCTAAATTGGAAAGTTTAAGTCTGGCATTTAATATATTTATCTAAGAAGAGAGGACAGATGTTTCCAGGGCCGAACCAGGATGAGGGGCGACTCGGGTCCTAACCTGGGGAGCTGGAGGCCCTGGGCTACAGCCATGAGTGGAGGGGAACCGCAAGGGGGAGGCAGTGGGCATCTTCGGGCGGTGGGTGGCTCCAAAGGGCCAGTGGGACCAAGAGCCAGCTCCAGGCTGGGAATCTGACTTGTGTCTTACCCGAACTTGCAGAGTGGAGGGTCCCGTCCTCGCCATGAGGCTGCAGCAGGAGCAGGTGTCTGGGAAGATGTTCATTCAGCATTCAGTGAGACTACAGCAGCGGCACAAGCTGCCAGTTCCAGACCAAGTTCCCCATGGAGCTGGAGAACAGGATTGATAGACAGCAGTTTGAAGAGACAGTTCGAACTCTAAATAACCTTTACGCAGAAGCAGAGAAGCTTGGGTCCAGTCATAGCTTGAGGGCTGTTTGGCTTGTTTAACAGCATATACCATCTTCTTATGTATGGAAACTCATTATGAAAGGGTCCTGAAGAAAGTCTCCAAATACATTCAAGAACAGAATGAAAAAATATTTGCTCCCCAAGGCCTCCTCCTAACAGACCCCATTGAGAGAGGACTCCGACTTATTGAAATCACCATCTATGAAGACAGAGGTGTGAGCAGCGGAAGATAAACCATAGAGTTACCAGCATCTATCCACTGGCCGATGGCAGGGTGTCCCTTCCTTCTCTCCAGAGTGTCATTCTCTTGTATCTGCTGCTAGAGCCATGGTGCTGGAGTGACTTCCTGTCAACATCCCTTCGTGTCTCCCAATTGTGTAGACTCTTTAGTCTTTTGATTCGTTTCCAAGAAAATACAAGGAAGCATTCACTTTTTAAAACTCAAAGCCATTTAAATAATAAGCAGTCGGTCAGCTCAAGACAACGTTTTTTCTTAACTGACACCAGTATCATTGGTTCTGTTTATCCGTTGGGCTAGTTCCCTAGGTGGCTTTATAACTCAACAAGTCAGGTCTTAAATGCAGTTTCTCCCCAGATCAGTGACAGGCTTTGGGGGTGTGTCACACCTGTGGTTTGGCTAATGCACCGCCCAGATATCCAAAAGCGGCCAGTCTTGATGTGATTCCAATCTCAAGATTGATTTCTGCTATTCAATTTCAAAAGCCTAAGCTCCCTGAGAGAATAATATATGCCATTTGTTTCAGTATTGCAGTTATTATTAAAGCAGTATTTAATGAAATTCAGGTTATTTCTTTGAAAACATTTATGTTAATGCGCATACCTCTAAATGTTGGGAAGATATTGTGTGTGTTGCTTGTAAGCACAAAACGTAGATGCGCAGCCATCAGATATGCCTGTCCCTGCTGTGCCCCAACTGTGTAATAAGCAAGTGTCTCAATAAGCATTTAACATTTAACTCTAGTTTTGCTACAAATATAACTTAGGAGAAAAAGTTGATAGGAATTATACTGTATGTTGCTAATTTATAATCTACTCATAAACTCTGATTCATAGCCTTCTCACATACAGTATTCAGGGCACAGAAACCTTTTGATTGACTCCAGTAAGTTTTGGCTTCCACATTAAACTTGCAAGTTCAAGTCAATTTTTCCAGCTCTTTATCTCTATACTCTTAGTATTGGAATTGCTTATGTCCTTTCTTTTAGGAGTTTAAGAGCACTGCATTTTGGGAGAAAGTTGAGAAATCTAAGGACTAAATGAAACAGTTAAAAGTTTAACTTTTAGAGATACTGTAGGTGCTACTACTGGATTTAATCTTTCAGATTTAATTTGTTTTCTGGGCCTTGTAACTATTCAGTAAACCCCCATAGATCTGTGTAATAATTTAAGTGTATAAACCTCATTTGTTCTTTTAAACCCTATATTAGTCTGCCTGACTTTTAAACTTGTTGCAATAACTTTGCTGAAATATTGACACATTAGTAAAACTTTTCTTAAATAAATTTAAAAAAAGAAGAAGAAGAGAGGACAATAACTTTGACAGTTTAATCTTCAATCTCATCAAAGTCCTGAAAAGGAAAATACAATACTAGGTTAGGCAGGAAGTATATGCGAGTGACTTCCAAAAGGTGACAGTGAAGACAGAAACAGCAAATTACCTGGACATTCACCCAAAATCTCACAGTAGTGTAGGGGCAAGCAGTTTTGGTTAAGGCTTAGAATATTTGACTGACCAATAAAAAGCAGGGAAGTTGAAAGACTGTCATACCCTGACTTGGCATGATTCAGTGGTCTTCTTAGTTTCTTTCCTGAAAGCACAGTAGGACAGCATTTCCAAGTCAGTTGTGGAGGTGAGGACAGTTCTTTGATCATAGGGCCAGTAGCCGAGGAGAGAATGAATTTCAGAAGGAGTGTCATCTGTGCCCAACATTCTCTCAGGAATAGCTCAGTGCTGTCAGGAGCATTGTGTCTCATATTGACAGAGTACTAATATTAAAACATTTAAATGGCATATTTTGCAGGTTTTGGAAGAGTTTGAAGATCAAATATCTATGTCTGACTAACCTTATAGGTATAAGAAACATGGGTAACTGTAATCTGTAAATCTCAGAAATAATAGTTGCTCAATGGCTAGAGCTTTCCAAAATAATTTAGCAAGGATAATGACTTAAAAATGTGGAACTTTATGCAAATATGTATAGATATAAATCCCAATAACAAAACTGAAATATCTTGACTAGTAGTAGAAATTTAAAGTGCAATACAAATTACTCTAAATTGCATCAATATACAATATACATATATATAAAGATAGTTTTATATTTGTGTGCAAAGCATCATAAACAGAAAGAAGATCCTAATAGACAACATGTAAGAATCTAACAATTTATCTATAGCTAATGATTGCTAAAATTAGTTCACAAGAAGAGATATTAATCTGCCTATATCCCAGCCTAACTATACCCTCACAATCCATACCTTTAAACTTATCTAAGAGAAATACCTGAGTCTGATCATCACCTTCTTACACATAAAACAAATGATTGTTGTGGTGCTCCAGCCCCAAGGATGCAGACCCTATCACCCCAATGCTGCTCTTTGGGTCCAAAAGGGGCTTCTGACCCAATGCTTTTCCTTTTAACCGGTCATGTCTACACCTGTGACCACACCCAAAAGGCATGCTCAATGCTACAGGTGTAGAGGCAGACATATCACTACACTGGGTGACTTTCAACTCAAAGAGATCCGTCTATCTCTTAATCCTGAGTCCTAGATTAAAGTTTTGTACCTCCAATAAAGGAAATCTATAGACTGAGGTTATCTTCAATTGTCTGAATCCTCAGACAAGCTTTAACAAATCATAAATAATATACCACTACAATAACTTTGGAAATACAGCCATCTCATTGTTCATTTATTCTATGCTTCAGATAAAATGCCTTAACTGTAAAACATTGAATTTGCTTAATATTTTCCCATGTAATTGTTATTAGTATAATTGGCCATATTTTCTTTCAAAACAATCTTATTTGGATGGATTTAGATACTGAGAAGCTTTGGTAACTATATCATTTTTCTACTCATTTTTCTAAGTTGTTCATAGAGAAATAAGAATGGAACTTTCAAGGCTTTAGAAGTCCTAAACTGAAAATAGAAGTATGCCAGGGAAGAAAGAGGAAATATGTTCTGTAAGAGTTTTGAATAGAATGAAGATACAATGACACTAACAACTGCATAATTCTGCCCAAAAGTAGAAATGACAACATTCCATATATATTATGATTTCAGATATGTGGTCAGGCAGGCAAAAGAATGTGATCTGGAACTGATGAGCAACACATAGACAATAAGGCTGAAATCGCTCATCAGCCACAGTTCAACATCTAAAAATAGTTTATTGTGGCTGAATACATAGTACAGGAACCAAGATGATGAGAGATGGTAGAGATCAAATTGTAATTGGTCCACTCATAAAGTTATTTCCTTATACTTCACAGAGGCAGCAGACAAACAGCAATATTTGCACTGAATAGAAGGCTGAACTTGGCATCAAGACTTTGCATTCTAGAAAATACACATCCATGAACTAATGGGGGTTATTTTAAAAATCATTCTGATGTCCTCTGTCTGATGTTCTTTGTGTTATTGTTCTTAAACAGGGTGATCAAAAGCAACTGAAAGAAGTGAGTATTCTTGGGCTTTTGGTTCCTTGTGGATATGATATGTTACAGCAAGGAGACCTGGGAGAAAGTAACAGATCACATCTCACCCAAAAACAAAAAGGCAGAGAAAGCAAACTGAAAGTGGGAAAAGACTAAAAGTTCTCAAAGGCCACCACTAGTGACATGCTTCATCCAGAAATTCTTTGTTTCCTAAATATTCTGTAATCTCCCCTAAGCAGCACTAGGAACCTCATGTTCAAATGCATAAACATATGTCAGACTTCTCTCATTCAAACCACTTTATTCCACAGCCTTGCCTCAAAGACTCGTGGCCATTTTATAATGCAATATGCCTTTAAACCAACTTCACAGTTCCAATTATTTTTAACAAGCTCAGTCCTGTTCAGGACTCTGAAATTCCAAAGTTTTATCAATGGCTTAATGTCTTAATTATGATCAAAAAATCAAATTATAATTTGTAATTATAATATCAAAATCAAATTAAAGTCTATTATACACTTCTAACATATAATGACAGAAAATACTTATTACCATTTCAAAAGTGAGTTATAAAATTCTGTACCAGAGAAGAACAGAACCCAGGAGGGCAAACAACAAATTCTATAGCTCCATGCCCTGAAAAGGAACTAGATAGCTTAAGTACTCTAGCATTGCTGCATATAGCATATACCTGTCTTACATAAGGCTTTCTCGATGTAAGCAACAATCCTGGGCAGATATCTGACAGCTCTTGAACTTCCAACCCCTTGGGTCTCTACCACAAGCCAGGCTTTACTTTCATGGCTTCACACAATAGCCTCTTAGAGCCTTCTTGCAGGGCTACATATTGTCTTGCCTTGATAACTCTGAAAAAAATAGAGAAGAACTGTATAACACTTTGCTTTTGAGTCTTTCATGTCTCCAAATCAACTTCTACTCTACCTTGATGACACCATTCAGTTTGGCAATCAGATTGGGGTGGACCATCTTCTACTTGAATCAATATAATAGCAGCGTCTATGTATAGTTGTTTTCTAGGAACAAAACCCTGCCAGATTTCTTTCATAATTGAAAGGTGAGCTGGGTTGTGTGTTGCCCTCAGGATGCTCTTTCCATTATTATAGTGCAGAGCTTGAGGCCATTCCTTAATGGTACTAATCTTTTTAACAGATAATGCCTCCCTTTCACCCAGCACTTGCCTGTAATATTAAGCTTCCTGTTACTTTTTTCTTCTCCAAACTGTACATTTTCTCTTTCTTTTTGCCTCACTTGTTCTTCTTCATTATAGGTCTGTGTATGTGTAGTCGGGAATAACCATGCTACAGAGTTGATGCCCTGTTGTCTTGAATTTTTGTACACCAATGATACTCACTCACTATTTTTAATTTAGCCCATAAAACTTCTCAGGATATGGACATAAACCAGTCTGATATTTGACAAAGTATCACACAAATATCTTTTAATACAGTTGGAAACAGACACCATACTTCACTCTTAAACGTCATGAGATAGACCTCCACAGTTCACATTACTGTCAGTACCACTATTTTCTAGCCAGGCTCTTACTAGAACATCAATTGTCCTCAATGTATAGAGTGTGACTGCTTTTGTAGTCCAAGTTCCACAGTCTTTCATATGTTTCCAAAGACAACATGGTTGGGTTCCTCATAGCAATGCATAAATTCTTATTATCAACTTCTTTATTAGTTCATTGTTTGATGCTGTGATAAATTACCATGTCCAAGAGCAACCTATAGAAAGGAGAATTTATTTTGGTTTATGGTTCTAGAGGTATAAGGGCTCACCATGGTAGAGAGATATGGTGTCGGGTTACAAGCCTAGGAAGCAGAAAGACCCTATCTTAACCTCAAAGAAGAAACAAAGAAAACTAAAAATGGGTCAAGGCTATAAGTTCTTAAACTGAATCTCTTTCAAGCAAGGCCTGAAAAGGAACTAGATAGCTTAAGTCCTCTAGCATTGCTGCGTATAGCATATACCTGTCTTACATAAGGCTTTCTCTATGTAAGCATTTTAAAAGTTCTCTAACTTGCAATAACAACAATACTAACTGAAGATGGAGTTATGGTGATATCTTGTTTATACAAATAAAACTTTTCTGAAAATAAGAAGATGGAGCTTGCCACTAGCTATCCATACAGGACTGGAGGTCTGTACACACAGGAAGTGAGAGAGTTTATTAACAGGAAGAAACAGGATCTTGCTCTCTTTTCTGCTGGGAAGTTAATCAAGTAAAGGTGGCTTTGGCTTGCTCCTTCTTTTCTCTGATCTCTCAGAATTTCCTCTATGTATGACTTTGGGATTTTAATATTTAAACCAATGAAGAACTCCATCAACACAGAGTATCCAAATGGAGGATATTTTACATTCAAACAATTATGCCTCCAACTACCTAGTGATAAAAATAGCTAGGGTACATAAATTAAATATCATCTAGTAGATTATTTGTACCCTGGTGTAATTTGAGATAGTATAATTTTTAAAGTGTGCATTCTGGACCAACTCCTTTGAAAGTGAAGTGAAAGATGTAATAATGAATGGAGATTATGTTTGAGTTTTGGTATAAGGATGTGGGGGGACTTAGAAAACTCCAAGTTCTGGATATAAAATGGTATTTCATTTTGAATCCACATAGGATAGCCATAGCCAGGTATCTACATACTTTTAGTGACCAAATCTGGATTATCCAAACACCAAGAATGAATTTGAAAATGTTTTGAAAAATGATGTAGCTACTAAATGGGTTGGTAGTGGAGGCTCCTGGCCACAGTACTCTCAACAGCAGGGATAAAATTCTTGGTGAAATGGAATATAACAGTGTCTGAACACACTTAACTATGGTTAGACATATCTTATTTTTATACTTAAATTTAAAACAAGTTTGTTTTACATGTCAATCCCAGTTCCTGCACTCTCCTGTCTTCCTCTTCCCCCACCAACCTCTTCCATCCCTTTTCTGCTCCCCAGGGAGGGTGAGTCATTCCATAGGGAGTCTTCAAAGTCTGTGATATTATTTGGAGCAGGGCCTAGGCCCTCCCACATGTGTCTAGGCTAAGAGAGTATCCCTCTATGTGGAATGGGCTCCCAAAGTCCATTTATATGCTAGGGGAATCTTGTTATGCTTATTTATGCACTATCCTCCCCTCCCTTCCCATTTCTATAATATTACTTATTTAAAAATGTACTTTCTACCTATCTCTAGCACTGCCTCTCTAAGATACTACAAAATGTGGAGCCAACCACTCTTGTTTCATTCCCGGATTATAAATATAAATAAACTGAAAGTATTTCATTGGTGTCCAATGTCTAGCAAACGAGATAAAGAGAAAAAAAGCAAATGAGATAAACGGAGAAAATAACAATGTATCTTTGTTTTGAAAAGGAAAACAAATCATTGGATGTTTGAATTTCAGAGAGAATGAATCACAATTACATGTATCTCACTCCCAAAGGTTGGAGAGCTGGTTCTGGAAAGTGAAAACAATAAAATGAAAACATCAGCTTGACAAAACTAATTTCACCAAAAAATTATATTTCAAGGAATATATCCTCTTTGCTATTAACATTGTTTGGTGTGAAATCTATGACTGTCTACATTTTCCAAACAAGGAACAGGAGATGCCTTGTTTTGGCCAAAAAAGGGGGGCAAAATGTTGCTTAAGGCCATGCAATTGGGTAGAATATGTTCACAGAATTAGTACTTTGAAGTCTAAAATAAATAATATTCATATTTTACCATAGCTGGAATGGGAATCTAGCCATGCTACCTTTAATAGTGACTTTTAGAAGCATGTTTGTTATTTATGGGTTTTTTAGCTCTGAAAATCAAAAGAGGAATGAAATATATCCAGCAAATTGAAGGAAAGCAAAAAGAAGCATTATTGTCTCATGCCTTGTGATTTAAAATAATCTTAACTTTAAAAAGAAACCTAAATACATGGTATTATGTTTGTTTCACAAGAAACAAAGGCTTAGAGGTACCAAATCCTATTATTTCAATGCATTCTTCCTGGATCCAAAGCCTTTTATCTTGGTATTATGGATTCTACTAAATTCATGTACCCACCAAATTGGGACATTCACCCTCCTTCACACTTCAAAAACAGCATCAACAAGTTTAAATCTGTCCAAATAGCTCTGGTCCCTTGTGGGAATTAACACTCAAGTCCCCACCTGCCATTCTGAGTGTGATTGCTGAATCCAGAGCCATGCATCATTTAAGTTCATTAGTGTAAAATCAATAGCAGCAGGAAATAATTGTAGCTGTTCCTATGACCTTGCCCCTGTGGCACTTCATCCTTGAAGGTTATTTAATTAAATTCTAGGCAAGTTGGCTTAGTGCTAGAGTGGTATATACTATGGAATTGACACAGCACCATGGGGAAACAGCTTTCATGTCCAGCACTGCAATGTGTGGATCCAGAAGCCAGTTCATAATACTCAGAGTCAAAAGACTGGGATTATTTGTTAAATATGGATAAATTATTACACATTCATTTTCAGTCTATAACAAAACTCAATATGGCATCAACTCTAGCCACCATCCAGGATTTCATATGTGAATGGAGGCAAATGAGCTAATCATTGTATATTAGTATTCTATCACAAAACAACACATATTGGTTCTTTTCTATCAGAAATCTGAGACCATAGGTATACGCAGACACCAAGACACACCACACACATACACACACACACACACACACACACACACACACACACACACACACAGGCATGCATGCACACACGTAATTAAAAATAAAACAAATATTAAAATAAATAGAAGCAACAGAAATTTTACTTCTCAGTGTTTTGGAGACTAAAAGGCAAGCATAGATATCCTCTTATGGGTTTCAATTTTGACTTCCCTTTCACTCTCACAGAAGGAAGGGGGCTAGAGAATTATCTCATGTCCCATTGTGAAGGTCTTTCACTAGGAGTCTACCATAAGGCATAGTAACTCCCGAAGTACCATCACATAAGATGTAAGATTCTAATATATAAGATTGGAGGCCAAAAAAAAAAAAAAAAAAAAAAAAAACATCTAGTTGAAAGTGTGGCATATGCCTAAGACTTTCTGTTTTCAGATCTTTCTAGGCTTGGTGTTAGAAGGTATTTCTCAACCATCTAAAATGTAAGAAATCTGATAAATTTCACAAGGTGAGACAGTCATAAGCCGAGTACTTGCCATGTGTCATCTTCCTTTAGCATTCAAGTCTAGTTGCCCACTAGTTGCCAGTTTCCAGATTGCCATGGTTCCCACTTGTCTAGGCCATACTTTCTGGAATTCCAAGATCTACAGGATCTTATCCCTCCTCAGTGTTACAGCCTTTATAGTAAAAGCATACTTAGCCACCTTGATCCAAGTATTAATTAAGAATGCATCTTCTTTAAATTCATAAAGTAAGCAAACTATATAAAAGTAAAAATGATGCAAAAAGGCATCAAAATCAAAATTAACTTCTTTGAAGCAATTACACCAAGTGAGTAATTACAGGACAGAGGATGATACAGAAAAATGACAGAGACAGAAATTGAGACAGCATTATAGAAAGACAGAGAGATATGAAAACATAGGACAACAGACTGGCATACAGTTAGGAAAAAATAAGAAATCAGAATAAATGAAACATGATCACTGACCAGCCAGAAGTTGAATGTTATATAGAAATAGTAAAGACAACCTTATTCAATTTACTTAACGATTTAAAGAAAATGAGCAAATTCACAAACTTATGTTGTGGCAAAATGATAATTCAAAAATAAACAAAACCTATTTTATTAACAGATTTTCCTTGTGCACAGTACTCCATTTCATATAGACATTTATAAAAAGTATATAATATACCGTAGTTATGCCACTTAGGTCCTCCAACATTCTTTTCACTCTTCACCCATTACCTCCCATATACCCCCATACATTCCTTTAGATTGGTAGGTTTCTAGTTTCATGTCATATATGCATAGGTAATTGTATGTATGTACATAAATACTAGTATCCACTAAGGACAAAATTATTCAATTTATCTACATATGGCCTAATTTGCTTAATGTATATGTCCAGTCACAACTGCTTCTTCTGAATATATTTTTGTCCTTTTTGGCTAAACAAATTCCATTATTTTTCAATATCATAACAATACTAATGTTTCTGTATCTAATCCTCTATTAACATACATTAAAGATGATTCCATAACTTAGCGTTTTGAATAGTAATGATCCAGTAAACATGATGCAATCAAACTTTGTGATTACTTGAGTGCTATAGCTGAGTCACACCAAAGATCTTCTTTCCATTTTCTGAGAAACCTTCATATTGACTTCCATTATGGTTGGACTGGCTTATTTTCCCAACAGCAGTATATAAAGATTTTTGTTTTTTCCTCATTTTCACTAGATTTTTTTTTTTACTATTTTGATTGGTGTGAAATAAAATCCCAAGTGAGTTTTAATTTCTCTTCTCTTGGTGCTGATAATGCAATTACTTGTCCATGTTTATAGGCTGTTTGAACTTCAACTTTTGAGAACTATCTATATTGCACCATCCCAATTATTGATTTTGTGGTTTAAATATTTTGGTACTAACTTTTATAAATCCTTTGTATATCAGAGACATTTTCCTGTTAGTTGTATAATCAGCAAAAACTTTGGCCATTCTATAGGCTGTCCTTCCACTCAGTTGTTTGCTTGGTCATGCAGAAGCTTTCTCATTTCATGAAGTCCTAAGTACAAATTCTTGGCATTGCTTTTTTAGTGAAAAGTTCAAAGACCTTGTATAGAAAAATATGACAAAATTATGATTAGTGAAGAAGATAAAGGGATTCATAATAAAAAAATAATCACAAAAAACCCTCAAAACAGATTTAACAATCTTTTTAAATAATGTTCTTAAGGGGCTAAAGACATGTCTCAGTGGTTCAAAGCCCATCCCATACTGCTCATTCAGAGGACTTGAGTTTGATTTCTATCCCCCACATCAGGTGGCTTACAACTACATTTATATCATTTTGTAGGAGGCTGTTTTTAAAAATAATAGTTTTAATCTTTCAGAAAGTAAAATGAAATAATACATCCAAACTCATTCTATGAGGTTCCAAACTAGACAAACATATTACATTGCAGTTTAGTGGTCTTAATGGGTATAGATTAAAACAATTTTGAAATATCTCAGTAATCTGACTCTTACAGTAGATGGGGGAAACTAACCCATTCTTAAGGAAAGAATCAGTTTAGCATTACATGCTGTGCCATGCCTACCCCTGCCAGCAAGGAGTTCTGATCTGAAAATTCCCCGTACAGGCCACCATTAGTACTGCGCCTGACCCTCACCAGCAAGGAATACGCCACTCTGGGAAGATCTTTTTCATGCAGTTTTAATCCTTGAAACATGTTCTTCTGACCTGTGAGAGCCCTGGGGACCCTTGCACAGGCTTAAATTCCCTTGTGCTAACCAACCCCAGTGAGCTACATGGACCCTGCAGATAGGCTACTCTAACGCAAAGCAGACAGGCTGAACAGACTTAAACCAAATAAGGGCTTGTTTACACCAGAGAGCGCTCACCCTTGGGGAGGTGGAAGGCAGAAGCCAGCACTATCTTTAAGGTGCAGCACTTCGCAGCTGTCTACAACATACAAAGATCTACTGAGATCCTACAACATAGGAGTTGATGGATTAAATCCACAAAACTATCTCAGATGCAGAAAAAGTCACTTCAATAAGTCCAACACTTCTCATTGATAAGCTTTTGTTAAGTAATGTAAAGTATTCCCGCTGTCTTGGAATATGTTGAAAACATCAATTTAAAAAAAAAATCTGCAGTTGCTGACAAAAACTTCTTTAGAAGAAAGAAGGATATATTCCCACCCTTCTCCACTCGCCAAAGACTGTCAGAATTGTCCTGTAGTCAAAATAAATAGAAAGCATTAACCTTTGAAAAGAAAAAAAAAAGTTTGTGTTCAATGCCAGTGAATAATTGTGCTGGGATTTTAATGGGGATTGCTTTGAATCTGTAGATTGCTTTTGGTAACATTGCGATTTTTACTATGTTTATCCTACCTGTCCAAGTGCATGGGAGATCTTTCCATTATCTGGTATCTTCTTTAATTTCTTTCTTAAAAGACACACATTTCTTTCTACATAGGTTTTTCACTAGTTTGGTAAGCATTACCCCAGGATATTCTATGTTGTTTGTGGCTATTGTAAAGAGTGATGTTTCCTTAATTTCTTACTTAGCCCATTTGTTGTCTGTATATAGGAGGACTACTGATTTTTTTTTTTATCTTGTATCCTACTAGTGTGTTTATCACCTGTAAGAGTTCCCTGGTAGAGATTTTGGGTCACTTGTGTAAACTATCATATCATCTGCTGATAATGAAAGTTTGACTTCTTCCTTCCCAATTTGTATTCCCTTGATCTCCTTTTGTTGTCTGATTGTTTTAGCTAGAACTTCAAGTACAATATTGGAGAGATATGGAGAGAGAGGGCAGCTTTGTCTTGTTCCTGATTTTAGAGGAATCACATTAAGCTTCTCTCCATTCAGTTTGATGTTGGCTTTGGTTTACTGTGTATTGCTCTTATTATGTTTAGGTATGTTCCTGTTATCCCTAATCTCTGCAATAACTTTATTATGAAAGGGTGATGAATTTTGTCAAATTCCTTTTCAGCATCTAATGAGATAATCATGGGGTTTTTCTTTTTCAGTTTGTTTACATGGTGGATCTCGTTGATAGATTTTTGTGTTAAATCATCTCTGCAATCCAGGGATGAAGCCTACTTGATCATGGTGGGTAATTTCTGTGATGTGTTCTTAGATTCAATTTGCCAGTATTACATTGAGTATTTTTGCATCAAAGTTCATGAGGGATATTGGTCTACAGTTTTCTTTCTCAGTTGTGTCTTTGTGTGACTTGGGTACCAAGGTAATTGTGGCCTTCTAAAAAGAGTTTGGTAATGAACCTTCTGATTCTATTGTTTGGAAGAATTTGAGTAATATTGGTATTAGCTGTTCTTTGAATTTCAGGGAGAATTTTGCACTGAAGCCATCTGGCCCTGGTCTTTTTTTGTTTGGGAAGCTTGTGATGATTGCTTCTAATTAATTAGGGGTTATAGGTCTATTTAAGTTGCTTATCTGTTCTTGATTTTATTTTGGTAAGTGATGGTTATCCAGAACTTTGTCCATTTCCTTTGAATTTTCAAGTTTTCTGGAGTACAGGTTTTGAAAGTATGACCTGAAAAGTATCTGGATTTCCTCAGTGTCTATTGTTTTGCTGCCCTTTTTGTTTCTGATTTTTTAATTTGCATGTTCTCTCTCTGCTTTTTGGTTTGTTTTGATAAAGGTTTATCTATCTTGTTGATGTTTTAGAAATCCAACTCTATTGCATTGATTTTTTGTATTGTTTTCCTGGTTTCCACTTTTTTATTTCAGCCCTCAGTTTGATTATTTCCTGGCATCTACTCATCTGGGGTGAGTTTGCTTCCTTTTGTTCAAGGCTTTCAGTTGTGCTGTTAATTCTCTAACATGACTCTCCTTCATTTTCTTCATATGGGCACTTAGTGCAATGAAATTCCCTCAGCACTGCTTAAAGGTGTCCCATAAATTCAGGTATATTGTTTCCTCATTCTGGTTGAATTCTATGAAGTCCTTAATTTTTTTTAATTTTTATTTGACCCATGTATGGTACAATTGCACATTGTTCAGTTTCTATGAATTTGTAAGAAATCTGTGATCTGTATTGTTGCATGGTGGTTTGAAAACATACAGGGGAATATTCCAATATTTTGTATCTGTTGAGGTTTGTTATGTCAGCTAGAATGTGGTCCATTTTAAAGAAGGTTCCTTGTGGAGCAGAGGAGAAGTTATATTCCTTTGTGTTTGGATGGAATGTTCTCTACATTTCTGTTAAACCCGATTGACCTTAACTTCTGTTAGTTCTTTTATGTCTTTGTTAAGTTTCTGTCTGGTGTTATTATCAGGTGGTGAGAGTAGGGTGTTGAAGTCTCCTAATATGAGTGTTTGAGTTTTAGTAGCATTTCTTTTACTAATTTTGAACATAATGTTTAGAATTGAGATTTTGTGCTGATGAATTTCTCCTGTGATAAATATGAAATGACCATCTTCATCTCTTTTGATTGATTCTGGTTTGAAATCTAATATGTTGGATATTGGGATAGCTACCCTACTTGCTTCTTGGTTCCATTTGATTGGAAGATCTTTTCCCAACCTTTACCCGGAGGTAATGTCTGTCTTAGAATCTTAGACACATTTCTTGTATGCAGCAGAAGAATGGATTCTGTCTTTGTATCCATTCTGTTAGCCTGTGTCTTTTCATAAGTGAGTTAAGACCATTAATGTTGAGGGAAAGTAAGGACCATTGATTGTTATTGCTTGTTTGTTTTATATTTGTTGTTGGAGGTGGTATTGTGAATATATTTGCCCTGCTTTACCCTTGGGTTCTGGTGAAGTGTGATTATCTATTGCCTATGTCTTTGTGAGCATACTTAACATCCTTGGGCTGGAATTTTCTTTCCAGAACTTTCTGTAGTGCTGGATTTGTAGATATGTATTGTGAAAACCTGGCTTTGCCATTAAATATCTTGTTTTCTCCATCCATAGTGATTGAGGGTTTTACTGGGTATAGTAGTCTGGGCTTGCATCCGTGGACTCTTAGTACTTGTAAAAACATCTATCTAGGACCTTCTGGCCTTGAGAGTTTCCATGAAGAAGTCAAGTGTAATTATGATTGGTCTGCCTTTATATGTTATCTACCCTTTTACCTTTGCTGCTCTTAAATTCTTTCTTCATTCTGTTTGTTGGGTGTTTTCATTACTATATGTCAAGGTGTCTTTTTTCTTTGATCCAGTCTATTTGATGTTAGGTATGTTTCTTGTATTTTCATGGGCATGTTCTTCAGATTGGAAAAGTTTTCTTAAATAATTTTATTGAATATGTTTTATGCACCTTTGAGCTGGTCTTCACCTTCTTCCTTGCCTGTTATACTTAGGTTTGGCCTTTTCACACTGCCCCATATTTCCTTGGTGTTTTGTGCGAAGTATTTGTTGGACTTAAGATTTTCTTTTGTCTATGAATCTATTTCATCTAGTTTATATTAAGAACCTGAGATTTTCCCTGCCAGCTCTTGTACTCTATTGCTTATACTTGTGTCTGTAGTTCCTGATTATTTGCCCAATTTTTCTATTTCCACTTCCAGCATTCCCTCAGTTTGTGTTTCTTTTTTTTTTCTTTTTCTTTTGTCTCTATTTTAGTTTTCAAGTCTTCAACTGCTTCCTTCATCTTTTTGATTGTTTTTTTCTTGGCTTTCCTTACTTTCTTTAAGAGATTTGTTCATTACTTGCATTTTTGGCTTGGTCTTTTCCTCTAGTTCTTCCAATTTTTTGTTTGTTTTTTCTTCCATTTATTTAAGGGATTTTCTTTAATCATTTTTGAGGGCCTCTATCATTTTTTATGAAGATATAAGTTGTTCTGTTCTCTGTTCTGCTTCACCTGCTTTGGTGTCAGGTTTAGCTTGTGCAGAGTTCCTAGATTCTGGTGGTGTCATGCTTTCTTTCTAATGTAAGGTGTTTTGTTGTCTTGCCCTCTTTTCATCACTTTTTCCATTTGGTGCAGGTTGGGTCTCTCTCTCTCTCTCTCTCTCTCTCTCTCTCTCTCTCTCTCTCTCTCTCTCTCTCTCTCTCTCTCTCTCTGCTACTCCCAATGAACTTAGGTGAGTTGAGGAGTTCGATGTCTGTATCTCTGGGTGGTCCAAGCTCTCTAGGAGGTATCTTCTCAGGCAGGGGCCTGGAAATAAGATCAAACATCAGGCAGGCAGGGACTCAGGGTGGTCCCACATGAATAGATGGCTCTCCAGCAGAAGCCCAGTGCTCTGGCAGAGGCACACCAATGGGCATCTCCAGTAAGGCTTGGCCAATGGGGGTCAAAGATCAGGCAGGCGGGGACTCAGGGTCTCATTCTCCCTTTTTTAACATGCATTGGTCTTGTGTAGTTCCTTTTTCAAGAGTATGATACCAGGAGATTTTATCTTCCAAGTTTGCATGTCTACAGATATTGGAATTATTTATATCGTGTTCATGAGGCCATTTCTATGAGAGACTGTGTACCTCACTTGCTAGTGTTCCAAGTCTTACAATCATTTCAAGCCCTCTTCCTCCATGTTCCCTGTGCAGATGCAGAACCATTGGTGTCACTTTATATTTTGGAGTTAGTCTCCACATGCTTCATTGATCTTCACTTTGTGTCCTGTTGTGGTTTTCTATGATCGTGCCCATTTACTGTAAAAAGAGGCTTATTAGATGAGGAAAGGTAGATACAGCTAAATGTAGGTAAAAGTATAAGATTTAGAATGTGGTTAGGAATTGTCTAAGAAAGTGACAAGAACAGAAATTTTCAACTCACTTACATTACTGCAAGCCCAAGAATCCCAAAGTTAAGGATTCACACATGCAAGAGAGTCCCTAGCATTTTAAGAAAATCAGTGATTGGCACTCCACAAGAGATGAGGGAGTCATGAGTTGAAGGCCAGTTAGGACTGTACATGTCAAGGTCAACTTCCTTGGCTGCAGAGTAATGCTTTGCAAAACAATACAAAATAAAAATTTATAAAACACAAAAATTACAAAGATCATTTACAGAAATCAAGGAATTTGTATGAAAATATATATTTCTAAACTGGCAGGTATAATTAGCATCAGATAAGAGCCTCATTTGTTGTCTTCAGTTGTCCTGTGAGTATGTACAAAGGCTTTCCTTTCTTTTCCTTAAAGCAATGACATGAAATAGAGATTTCACACATGTTCCATTCAATCCCAGAAAGAGATAATGAAATATATAATGACATTGTAATTACTCCAGGAAAAGAAGCACTCAGCATAGAATGTCCCTCAATAAAACCCACAACTGACTTACTTTTCTTTAAATTAATGTTTGTGAGTACTTTCACTAAGAATTACCTTTACTTTAGGTATTTCTATTCATTAGTTTAGAGTTGAAGGGGAAAATATTCTTCTTACCTTTGCACAGCTGAGTTTAGCTAACAGAAAACATGTTTACAATGCAAAGTAGTATTTATGACTTCTACTATAAAATGTAGGAAGATGTCCACAGTTAGGCTAAATTCTTTAAAATATTAGACAAATCAATGTCCACTTTATAATCTCAGATTCTACAGATCCAAAATGGAAAAGATAACAGCTTATGAAGTGTGTGTGTGTGTGTGTGTGTGCGTGTGTGTGTGTTTCCAGAAAGGGTTTCTCTCTGTAGCTTTGAGCCTCTCATAGGAGTCACTCTGTACACCAGGCTGACCTCAAACTCATAGAGATCCACCTGCCTCCAAGTACTTCCAAGTACTGGGATTAAAGGTATATACCACTAGTATCAGGCCTATTGAACATATTTTATGTGGGAAAAAGCTGATTGAAAATTAAAGAGATTCATATAAGGTCCCTTACAGAAGGGGGAAGGGACAAGTCCCCAAGAGCATATGGGAAGTGGGAGGGCAGTGAATGGAGAAGGAACTAGGAGAAAGAGAAGGGGAGGAGAAGAAAGCATGTGCGACTAGGAAGATTGAGTCAAGGTAAGAACAGAGGACAGAAGAGAGAGAGAGAGAGAGAGAGAGAGAGAGAGAGAGAGAGAGAGAGAGAGAAAGAGAGGGAAGAGAGAGAGAGAGAGAGAGAGAGAGAGAGAGAGAGAGAGAGAAAGACAGAGACAGAGACAGAAACAGATACAGAGACCGAGAGAGAGACAGAGAGAGAACATAAAAGAGGGAGCCATTATTGGTTTGAAGAGAAAACTGAATCTAAAGAAATGTCTAGAGACCTACAAGACTGATTCCAACTAACAATTTGAGCAACCATGGAAAGGCTACCATAAATGCACTTCCCTGACAGTGAGATCAACAACTAACTTATCCACCATCATGGAGCCCTCATCTAGTACCTGTTGGAGACAGAAGCAAACACCTATAATTAAACACTGAGTCAAACTAGAATCCAGATGCAGAGAGAGAGAGGACAAGACCAGGTTTCAGAAACACATAAAGACAGCTGACCTGAACAACGAGGAGCTAATGGGTTCCCCCCGACTGATAGCTGGGAATCCAGCATGGGACTGACTCAGATCCCCTGAATATGGGTCTCACCTATAAGGACTGAGCAGTGTGAGGGACCTTAGACAATGGAACCAAGATGTATTCCTGGTGCACAAAAGGACCTTGTGTACATATCCCCCATGGAGGGATACTCCCTTAACCTAGAGACAAGAGAGAAGCCCTAGTCCCTACTTCAAATGACCCCACCTGGATGGCATAGCCCTCCATGTGGAATGGGGGTGGGGGAAATGAGAAGGGAGGGTGGTCAGGGTTCATGAGAGAGAGGAGAGAAGGTAAGAGGGAGGGAGGGAGAGGGAACTGGGATCTACATGTAAAATAAAAAAATCAAAAAAAGTTAATGTCTTTGAAGTTATAATATAGTAGCTATCAATCTCTGCTTGGTGGACCACAGTCCAGGAATGGAGCCATGCAAGGAGAATTCCATGAACTTGTAGGAACATTCCAAGAAAACAAGACAAGGGTCCTGTGGCCTCAGTTTCTTTAAAGCACTGAATTGTTCTTAGAATGTGTTCATATGGTTCTCCCAGATGGAGCAGAATGGAGTGAGTTAACTTCAGATTAATTGCTATTTCAAAAAAGAAAAAGAAAAACAAAACAAAGCAGAACAAAATGTTTTTCTGTGATATGCAGTTTGTCTTTGTACACAGCTTGAGTTCATAACAAATTTATTCAACTATATCTGTGATCTTATTTAAATCCCCTAACAACCTTTGAAGATACCCCAGCAAATGCTAACAATCCTACAGGATTTTTGTGATGTAATTCAACTCTCCTTCCATAAGCATGCATCCAAACTCTCCAGTGAATCTCACTTACTTTCCTAATGCCTCGTTCTGTTTACCATTGTGTTTAAGACTTATATTAAAAATGCCTTTCAGAAACTGTGCGGTGATGGCACATGTCTTTAATCCCAATACTCACACTTGGGAGACAGAGGCAGGTGGATCTCTGTGAGTTCAAGGCCAGCCTGGTCTACAGGTTGAGTGCCAGGACAGGCTCCAAATCTACACAGAGAACCCATCTCTCAAAAATCCAAAAAACATACACTTTTCAGTAAACTCCAATTCCACATTAAAACAATGAATTTGAATTAATAGACATTATAAATTGTTGCAGTTTGCTCCTGATTACTATGCTTGCTTTTCCTGGAATACTGTGTGTTTACTGCCATTGTTCTCCATACACATCTTTAAATATAAAATCCCACAGGCAAAATGATTGTTGTTTAAATGATTTCTTTGCCTGAACACTAATTTAATGTGTTTAGACCTTATTCTATTACATAATATATTTTTCAGAAAGGTGAAGTAGTAGAGGGGCATTAAATGTAGAATCCTGAGTGAAGCTGCTGTGAAGTACAATAAGAACTTAAGTTAGTCATCATCTAAGCATTCTGTAACTCAAATTTGTTTTTCACATGAAAAGTGAGTATTGTGGCCTTGTATCTTCACATAAATTTGACTATAACTACTTTGGTCAACATTTAAAAATATTTTACAACAAATATTGTCACAAATAGTAAAACCAAATGAATGCTATGACATTCAATATGCTGAAATGTTTATGGACTATCTTCCTCACACTATTCTTCAAGTAAAATTAAAATTTTATGTCACAAAGGTTGGGAGATAGGAAAAAGCCATGTGAGATCATAACTTATAGTAGTAACCTAGGATACTTCAAATGTATATGCCAAGTCCATGCATATTCAAGATAGACACATATAAATTATATTCATTCACCAAAAGTGAGCTCCAGGCTTGAAGTCCTGTCCACCCTCTCACACTTTCTTATGGTTTATTTCATAGTTATCTGTTTCAGTCATGTTTCTGGCACAAACTCTATAAGCAGCTACTTTGTATGCTGAACCAGGATGTACACCAGGGCTATGGGCTTTTGTACCAAGCAGATTCAGAAGAAAGAAGGTTGCAATTAGTATTAACCCCAAACTACACTGCACAGTTGTATCAAAAATGAAATTTAGAGTCAGATAATGGTTGTTTATCTCCATGTTATGAGACGATTAGCATATCTTGCTAATTGCTAAAAGTAACAATAGTCACTTTTATCTCCCTAGATAAGACAACAAAAAGTTTCTCCAGATGTTCAAATTGAATGAATAGATAGATAGATAGATAGATAGATAGATAGATAGATAGATAGATAGATAGTAGACAGACAGAGGAGGACATGATTACTCCAAAAGTATGGATGAAGTTTTTGTTGCAGATATAAGGGACACTGGACTGGCCCATGTGAGGAAAGAGCAGAAAGGAGGGCCATGAGACCAGGAGACCAGGAAGCCAAAGGAACAAAGAACAGTTGAATTGTATAGGAAAGAGCAGTTTGAGGGAGAGCAGTCTAGCAGAGTTCCTGGGCTGCAGAATTCTGAATAAGGGCAGTGTGTGCCTGGTACTGGCAGTACTGAGAGAGTGGTGATGCTCAAAGAGTGGCAGCCAATGACTACTTTATTGTGTTATTATGCACCTTAGTTAGCCTTTTGTCCTGGGTTTGAGACATAATAGAAATTTTTCCTGAAAAGCAAATCAGTACTGAACAACTAATCTGAATAGAGAAGAAACAGTCTAGTCAGCAAAATGTAAATAGCTGATAATAAACTGCAAAGAAAACTTAAACTGTTCTCTCTAAACATGAAAATCTTAAACAATCTTGTTAACAAATAGCATTAAGGTATTAACATAATCTAAACAAGTAATGCACATACTGATGAAAAAGGCTAGTTAAAAGTAACAAATCTATGAAAGACTATTTACTCAGTAGACCAAATAAGAATAAAAGAACATAGATCCTTGGTTATTTTTAGAATAGTACTTGCTAAAGTTCAAATTTTCTGTTTGAAAAAAAACACATGCACAAAGAATAGCTTGTATGATATTTTATTTAACAATATGTTAATGTGAACTTTTGTTATATATATTAATTCAATGTTACAAATTTATACTACTTTGTGTCATTGTTTTTTGGAGTGATATTATACTTACATGTTACATGGAGTAAACCAAGAAGTTGGAAATAAAAGGTTATAAAAATAAAAGCATAAATTATTTAATAAAAGTCAAACACACTGAATATGTGAATGGAATGTGTTCCACAAAAAAATAAAGTTGGTTTTGATTACCTCAAGGTTATTCTGACCATGATAGGTAGAATTCTAGTATGTTGGTTGAGATAAGGGTCCACAATGGAATGGGTTGAAGAGTAAAAATGAAAGGAAGTCTTCAAAAGACAAAACTATTTAAGTGATGCATAGATCATATAGGCAGTTTCTCAGAGCAAAGAACCCCTCTGAAACATTTTTGCTCAAACATTTAAAACCCTGTGAAGCCTGTATATACTGGAATATAGGCCTGTGGCAGAAGAAGGACTTTGTCACTTTAATGAGAATATATGGGCATGGAGGTGGGCACATTCATGAATTTGAATAGAAATGCAATAAAGAATAATGATAAGTGGTCTCTGTTTTCTCAGAGTAGTAAGAAAGAAATTCATGCTGAGAACAAGAGGTAAGAAGTCTGTGAATACTTTGCAAATTAAAAAAAGTACCATAAGAAAAAAAAATAATAATATATTGGATGGTAGATCTGTAACAATTTTAAACATATACTGATGAGTAATAAATCAATTTGAGGGGCATTGAAAAGAAAGAAGTAGATAAAGTTGTACTGAAGGTCAAAATGGCTTTTGCTCTCCTTTCCAGGATACTCCCAACTGACAGCAATTCATTAAAATTGGATATATATATATATATATATATATATATATATATATATATATATAATTGCATGTGTAAATTTCAGTTGTAGCTGCAGGCACAAATCCTTTGAAGACAAAATGGACAATGATTATTCCCAAGTTGTAGCTACATGTTGTATCATGGATGAACTCTACATTGAAATATCTATGTGTACATATGCAGTACATTTTCTTCTTTTTGATGTTTCCACAGTAACTTGAGAGACATTTGTCTTCCTTCTGTTCCATTTGCCTATTAAAGCATCCAAGAGTGCAGAGTCCCAGGAGCCAGAGCTAGAGATTCAAATGGATAAAAACTGAATGAATTGTGAATGGCACTTAACTTTGTTCCTGTGAGAGGGAATCCAGAAGCTTAGAGCTGTAAGCCCCTCCAATGGGAGGATGGCAATCTCTACACTTTGATGCTTCCATAATCTAGAAAATAATGGAAACTCCTGTTGTGTATGTGGCCTTAATCAGATTCACCTTGATTCTTTAGTGATGGTCAATAGACTGCATTGGAATAACTTTCAAAATACTGTAAATCATGTATTTTCTATGTATCTGTGTCTTAGTTATGATTTCTATCACTATGAAGAGACAACATGAGCAAGGTTACTCTTATGAAGAAAAAAAGTTCAATGGGGCTGCTTATAGTCCATTATCATCATGGCTGGAAGTATGGTGGCATTCAGGCAAACATGGATCTGAAGAAGGAGTTGAGACTTCTCTATCCTGATATGCAGGCAGCAGGAAAGACCACAAGTGACTGGCTTAGTTTAAGTATCTGAGACCTCAAACCCACCCCCAGTGACATAATTCCTTTAGTAAGGCTACAGTGACTCCAACTATACCATGTTTTCAAATAGTGTCACTCCTTCTGAGCCTATGTGGCCATTTTCTGTCACTCCATTCCAATCTGTGGTTTTTGTAAAAGAATAAATTCTTACTTTTTTAAATGTTTTATTAATAATATAATTTAAAATTTTTACATGTCGATCCCAGTTTCCTGTCCCTTCCTCCATCCGCCACTCTCTCCTCCCTCGTATCCTCTTTCCCCTGCATACTTCTCTCAGCAATGAATGTAGCAATTATTTACCAAATAAATAATTATTTTGAAAATTTTTCATGAGAAAATATGGCCTTTAGAATTATATTTGCATTGCATCTGAGTTTGTTTCTATACATGGTCTATTGGCATTCAATTATTTTAGATGAAAAATTCTTAAAAATGAATTAGTTACTTAGTGTATTGATTTTTGTCAATTTAGCACTTGAAATTTTTCTGCCTAAATGTAACCTGATGTTGGCTAACTATCTCAGTTTGTAAACATTTAATTAAGACAAGCTGCAGTAAAGGACCCCTCTCATCTTTAATCATTTGTTGGTTTAAATTTGAGCATCCAGAAGGGTAAATTATGCTGCACCCTCTTGGTTCTAGTCCAAATACTTCTAGGAGTGAACTGGTTATGAAGCCAGTGTTTCTTTTTAAACTTGAGGTTAACTACTTCCAAGCTTCAAAGGGCACCCAGGGGACAGTTGCTTTTCTCATTTGGTCGTCCAAATTTGCACCTCTCTACCCTGCTTTCTCTATCACCTGGATTTCTTCTACTTTCTGTGTATTTAGGGTCATTGTATGCAATTTATCATTTTCTATATTTTTAGCATGCATGTGGCTTAGGTCATATTCCAGGGGCTTATGGTGAGTGTCTTCCTCTGTAGCTCTCTAGATTATTTTTGCCTGAACAAAACTAAAGTAAGCCCCTGCTGCTTCTTGGATATGGATAATAGAATACATTAAAATTAACATTTTTGATGGGCAGTGGTGATACACACCTTTAATCTCAGTACTTAGGAGATAGAAGCAGGAGTATCTCTAAGTTCAAGGCATGCCTGGCCTACAGAGTGAATTCCAGGATAGCCAGGGCTACACAGAGATAATCTGTCTGGAAAAACAACCAAAAAATGTCAGTTTTTCCTCCTTTTGAGTTTATCAGTTTCTTTAACCACTATGTATACAATGCTTGACTGTTTATGCCCTCTGTACAAAATTCATGTGATGGAATTTTGAGGTAGCACATTCAGAAGGCAATTGGGAAAGTCTTCATCTTCATGATTGGGATCACAACCCTGTATAAAAGGGACTTGAAGGTGATCATTTAATTGTCCTAGCATGTGACGATTGGAATTACTCACCAACTAGGAAGTAAACTGTCATTATATGATGTATTGGCAAAAGCTTTAACAGTGGACCAGTTAGCTTACAAATATCTAGAAAAACAATAGAACATCACATATCATAAGCTATGAAGTTTATGGTAGATTTTTATCACCCTAAAGGGATTTGATTCGTCAATCTGCAAAATGGGTTAAATAACAATTATCAGAAAGAGGATTAGATAAGATTCGTGGTACTATTTTAGTCTGAACTAAAGAGTCTAATAAAAAAATTTTCACCCTTTTCCCATGTTATATTTCTCTTTTTCCCTCCATGAGATTTTTCCAAATGGCCTGAAAAATAGCAAAGTATCTGCCTGGGAGGATTCACAGCATGACTGCTGGGATGCTGAAAAGATCCTAATCATCAAACACCATAGGCTAGCACTGGGAGGCAAAAGCCAAAGGGAAGCTGTTGCAGGCTTTGGGCTTCTGGTTAAAGTGGCAAGCACAGCTATTGCCCAGTGAACCCTAGAAGGGAAATTAGGGTATGCTATTTAAAGCACATCTTTTCTCTTACCCACCCTAATTTACTGAAAGCTTCTAACTACTGAAGCCACATACTTTCAACAGGTGAATATGAGTTTTCATTCATCTCAACACAGAAATGAATAGATAACATAGCTCACTCACTGTCCTGGGAAGACTAACACTAGTCATAAAACAACAGTAATAAAAAATAGTCACTCAAGCAGTTGAGTTGATGTTGGGGAAAATCACATTTAGTAAAATTGCTTATCCTCAGGAAGATACAAAGGTATTCAAACAACTGTAGAAACAGTGGATATATTATAAATTAAAATCACTGTGTCAAACAGAAAAGGACCCAAGAAGACTGACAATATAAAAGATAGAAATAAGGAACACTAGACAATGAATAATTAGTGTTGGGGGACTGCTCTACAGGCAAGCATTAGAATGTGAGTTTAGATGCACAGCATCCAATTAAAAAACAGAAGTAATGGCATATGTCTGCAATCCCAGCACTATTGTGGCATTTATGCACAAACATACTTGCAAAAATGAAACACCAACCTAAAGCAAAAATCAATAAATTTATAGGAAAAATATTAATAGATTGTTTATTATTTGTTAATTAAGTTCTCAAGGGTTTCCAAGAGCAATGGCAATAGTCTGAAACATTTAGGAAGATAGAACTATGGGACCACATTGGATAGCAATTGAAAAAGAGATGACCCATTCCCATTCCTCGTAGTCAGTGATGTCTGGAGGAGGCATTATTCCCTATGATAAGGTAGTTCTATTTAAACCCCTTTTACATATGTATATGCATAGATATTTAGGAATTTTCTAGGGTGGTTGACTTCTGAGTGGCATTTTCAAAGGTTTTTCATATCAGTGTTGTTATGAACATCTTACTGTACTAAAGGAAATTCAATGCAAGTGTGAATGAAAACCAACACTGTAGAGACAGGATTTGGTACTTATATATTGTTTCAGATACCTAGTAGTTTTCTTTCAGTGTATGGAGTTGAGAGGAAACCCTTGTAATCTCCTATCATTCATGCCTATCTTGCAAATGTGATTTTCCTTTTAGTACCAAGCTTGATTGTGTCCATCAGCTAATCAGAAATTCCTGGAAGTATAGATATGACTTGTTAATATTATCATTTACCTTCTCTGCTCACATATAAAATAGCATCATTTGAACACACCATTGTGGGTTATACTTAACTGCATCAACCTCCATATTTTTTTCTTGGCTTAATTAAGTTGTTTGATTACAAAATATGAAGCTGATAAGGTTATTCAAAATTGAGTTATTCACTAACTGATGACATATTTTCAACAAACTAGCTACGAGCATCAGGAAAACCAATTAATGTTGGATTTTATTTATGCTTCCACACTTCATAAATACTCAAAATGACCACATGTCTATGTTACTTATATATATATATGCATATATATACACATATATATATGTATATATATATAATGCAATAAAATGTATAAGTATGGGGAAAAGTCAGTCATAATTCCATACATACCATTCTTTACTAGTCACTTTAAGAACAGTCTAAATTTAATGTATATTATCTCTTTATCTCAGTTACTTTTGGATACCTTCACAGAAGTGCTTATCTATGTACTGTTCATAATACTTTAATTAAGATGTCTCTGGAATATGTTAGGAAGCCTGATATCAAGCTCACAACTATAAATCTCATAATTCCTTCTCAAAGAATATCTGTCTATTGGACCTGCTAGGCAGGCTCATCCACAGACCTGCAAGCTAACTTCTTTAGAGACATTTTTCCACTAGCCCAACTGGATGATAAGTTCACAGACAACTAGCCAAGCATCATATGTGGCTTGAGACAATTAGTACAGAGTCTGAGATAGAATCTTCAGTGTATTTGGGCATGGGAAATATTGAAGTCACAACCTGACTGAAACCTGTACTTCCTTAGTGTAATATTGCTGCATTTGATCTTAATATAAGATTTTCTTCCATCTTAGTGTGGCAATGGAAGGTATTACATAATATAATATCCTTGGAGTTACTACTAATACACACAGTCAGCTCCAACACAGAGAGCAGTACCTGAAGAAAGAACTAGGTGTTAAATTTTTAGCATGAGCAGAATGCTGTGTCAGCACTGAGCTAGCCATTCTCCTTGGTGCTATTAGATACACATGGAAAGATTTCATTCTCATCATGTTTATTGCTCCGGCATTGCCTAAGGGGGTTATAAAAACTAGTTGTGGCCTGTGTAATTTTTCTGGCACTGCTAAGAGAATAGCCTTGAACTTGAAGACAGATCTAAGTATAAAGTGGTAATGGGCTATCATTCACACCATTCTTTCTTGGATATATTAAATAACACTTTGGTATTTAGCCATAATTCACTAACAGCAATGGCTATGTCAGGATATGGGAGTTCACTCGGTTTGACTGCAAATTTAAACACAAATGCAACGAAGAATATACCTGCTAAAGCTACAAAAATTACACAGCTTTTTTTTTATGTGTGTAAGTTTTAGATACTGTACTTAGTGAAGAGAGGGGGAAAGAGCCAGGAGCATTTAGATGGTTTTACCTTAGAGTCTTAGAGCATCAAAAATAAGGCACACATTTTCTTTAATGGAATTCTTTTCCCTGTTGAAGTCTTGGGCTCTGAAGAAGGAAACTATTTAAATGTAGAAAAGAAATGTGCATGGGATGTTCTAAGTGATGCTTTAAAACACAATCATCCTTGACAGCTAAGGATGTTGAGTACTTTCTTAAGTGTCTTTCAGCCTTTTTTATTTCCTCTATTGAGAATTTCTATTCAGTTCTGTACCCCCTGTTTTAATAGGGTTATTTGGTGTTTTGTTGACTAGTTTTTTGAGTTTTTTGTATATTTTGGAGATATGCCTTCTGTCAGATGTAGGATTGGTGAAGATATTTTCCCAGTCTGTGGACTGCTGATTGGTCTTGTCAACTGTGTCCTTTGCCTTATAGAAGCTTCTGTTTGGGGAAGTCCCATTTATTAATTTTCAATCTCAGTATCTGTGCTACTGGTGTTATGTTCAGAAAGCAGTTTCGTGTACCAATTTGTTCAGGGGTACCTCCCTCCCACTTTCTATTCTATGAGGTTCAGTTTGAGTGGATTTATGTTGAGGTCTTTGATACATTTTGACTTGAGTTTTGTGCATGGGGATAGACATGGGTCTGTTTGAAGTCTTCTACACACCATCATACAGTTGTGCCAGCACCACTTGTTGAAGATGCTTTCCTCCTCCCATTGTATACTTTTAGCTGTTTTGTCAAAAATCAGGTATTCATAGGTGTGTGTGTTAATATCAGGATTTTTGATTCGATTTCATTGGTCTACCTGTCAATTTTTGTGGCAATACCAGCCTATTTTCAGGATTATAGCTCTGTAGTAGAAGTTAAAGTCAGGGATGGGGATGCTTCCTGAAGGTCCTTTATTGTACAGTGTTGTTTTGGCTCTCTTGGGTCTTTTGTTTTTTCATATAAAGTTGATTATTATCCTTTCAATGCCAGTGAAGAATTTTGCTGGGATTTTGATGGTGATTGCATTGAATCTGTAAATTGCTTTTGGCAAGATTGTCATTTTTTACTGTGTTTATCCTACCTATCCAAGAGCATGATAGATCTTTCCATTTTCTGGTATCTTCTTTAATTTCTTTCTTTAAAGACACAAAGTTCTTGATATATAGGCCTTTCACTTGTTTGGTAAGCATTACCCCAAGATACTTTATGTTGTTTGTAGCTATTTTAAAGGGTGATTTTTCTTTTAATTCTTTCTCAGCCCCTTTGTTGTATGTATACAGTAAGGCTACTGATTTTTTTCATTTTTCTTATATTCTGCTAGTTTGCTGAAGGTATTTATCAGCTGTAGGTGTTCCCTGGTAGAGATTTTTGGGTCATTTATGTAAACTATCATATAATTTGCAAATAGTGAAAGTTTGATTTCTTCCTTTCCAATTTGTATCCCCTTGATCTTCCTTTTGTTATTTTATTGCTTTAGCTAGAACTTCAAGTACAATATTGAAGAGATAAGGAGAGAGCGGGCAGCCTTGTCTTGTTCCTGATTTTAGAGGAATCACTTTCATCTTCTCTCCATTCAGTTTGATGTTGCCTATGGTCTTCCTGTATATTGATGGGAGATGGCATTCTGCAAATATGTTTCTTTTATTGGTTAATGAACAAAGCACTATAGGCCAATAGGAATCAAGATATGCAGACTAGGAGACAAGGAGGAGAGTGGAAGTAGTAAAGAGGAGTCAGCATGTAAAGATTGGAAACAACAGTGGTTTGGACCCTCTCTCCAGTAAAATGAGACCATCCAGAAAAACTTAGATTAATAGAAATGGGTTAATACTTAAGCTAGCTGATAAGAAACTAGTGACTGGCCAACAGAATTATATCAAATACAGAGTCTGTGTGTGTTAATTGGGGCTGGCATGGTGGTTGGACCAGAATGACAGGTCGGAAAAACCTTACTCATAGCAATATATTGTTCTTATTATGTTTAGGTGTGTTCCTGTTATCCCTGATCTCTCCAAGACTTTTATCATGAAAGGGTGTTGATTTTTTGGAAGGCTTTTTCAGCATGTAACATCCTTAGCTGTCAGGGAAATGCTAATCAAAACTACTCTGAGATACCATCTTAATCCTGACAGAATGGCTAAAATTAGAAACACCAATGACAACTTATGCTGGAGAGGATGTGGAGAAAGAGGAACACTCCCCTAGTGATGGTTGGAGTGCAAAATTGTACAGCCATTTTGGAGATCAATATGGCGCTTCTTCTGGAAAATGGGAATCAGTCTACCACAGGACCCGGCAATTCCCCTCATAGGCATATACCCAAATGTTCCACATCCATGCAACAAAGACATGTGTTCCACTATGTTTGTAGCAACATTATTTGTAATAGCAACAACCTGGAAGCAACCAAGTGCCAATAAACTGAATAATGGATAAAGAAGATGTGGCACATTTACACATTGGGATAAAACTCTTCAGAAAAAAAAAAAAAACAAAAAAACAACGGAAACTTGAAATTCACAGGCAACTTGAAGGAACCATCCTGAATGAGGTAACCCAGTCACAAAAAGAGGAACATGGTATGTACTCACTCATATATGGATTTTAGACATAGTACAAATGATCACTAGCCTATAGTTCACACCAACAGAGAAAGTATGATACAAGAGGAAACTAAGAGATTCATATAAGGTCCCTCAAAGAAGGGGAAAGGGACAAGTTCTCATGAGCCTATTGAGAGTGAGGGGACAATGAGTATAGAGGGAGCTAGGAGAAAGAGAGTGGGAGAAGAGCAAAGCATGTAGGACTAGGAAGTCTAAGCCAGGGGAGGAATAGATGAGAGAAGAGAGAGAGAGACAGAGACAGATATGGAGAGAGAGAGAAAGGGAGCAAGGGAGGGAGAGAGTGAGAGCATAAAAGAGGGAGCCATTACATGCTTGAAGAAAAAACTTGAACATATATATACATATATATATATATATATATATATATATATATATATATATATATTCCAGAGACCTACAAGACTGATCCCAACAGTTTGAGCAACAGTAGAAAGGCTACCATAAATGCCCTTCCTTGAAAATGAGATCAGTGACTAACTTATCCACCATCATGCTAGTAGTTGATGGAAACAGAAGCAAACACCCACAACTAAACACTGAGCCAAACTGCATTCTAGATGCAGAGAGGGAAGACAAGACAAGGCTACAGAAACACATAGAGACATCTGACCTGAACAAGAAGGAGCTAATGTGCCCCCAGACTGATTGCTGGGAATCCAGCATTGGACTGACACAGACCTTCTGAACATGGTTTCAGCTTGAAGGCCTGGGTAGTCTATGGGACCTCAGACAGTGGAACCAGGATGTATCCCTGGTGCCCAAAAGGTTTTGGGAGCACATTCTCATGGAGGGATACTTGCTAAACCTAAGGGCTGGAGAGTAGGCCTCGTCCCTACTCCAAATGAAAGATTTAAATGATCCCTCCTGGAAGAAATCACCCTACATGTGAGCAGATAGTGCGGTAGGAGGGTAGGATGGCCAGGGGCATGGGAGGGTGGAAGAGAGGGAAAGAGGCAGGAAGTGTGGGAGAGAGGGAGAGTGAACTGGAATCAGTATGTAAAATAAATAAATAAATAAATAAATAAATAAATAAATAAATAAAACACAATCATCACACTTCAGTGTGGGATAATGGACAAATTCCCAACTAAAAGATAAATGCCCACTTTTTTGGCGATTGGGTGGAGTCCTACTATTTGTGCAAGGATGACAACCCATCCTGATATTTTAGGCATCATTTTATCTGTTTATATTCAGTGCAGCCCCAATCTCATAAGTCTCAAAATTTAAAGAAGAAAAAGGAGATCCTAAGTGCTGGGCAAATAGATCATTAGCATCTGTGAATTAGCACAAATCATTAACTTATAAATAATTAAGATGTAACATAGCTTTCTAAACTTAGTAATGATTGTCACACAATAGTAGATATTGCAATTAACTAGACTTTGCTTTGAATTTCAGCCATACTCCATCATTGAAATACTTCATAGAAATTGCTTAGGTCCTCCTGTTTGGGTTTCTTCATAGAATGGTAGGAAGTCACCATAAAATGCTATCAGTGTGTACACAGTGCCATCACAATCAGCTTATATAGTAGTTGTAACACACATTTCTTAGTAGCAACAAAACTAAACGAGACCTCACTCAGCATTGAGTTGCATCATTCATTTTGTGTTCCTCCTTGTCTTTAACATATGACACTTAGGCTTTATTTCTTTTCTTTCTAAATCCTCACAACTGAATCCCTAGCATTATAAAGGTGCTTGTTATAGTTTTCTGTCTTATATCCAGTCTCCAACAATTCTTTTGCCTAAGAATGCCAACTATCATTTAGTTTTCATGTTTAAATGGGATTTGTTAAATGAGCATATTTTCCTTACTTTAATCACAAAACTAGTGAGATTCTTCATTCTTCTCCCTCTCTCTCTTCCTTCCCTCTCTCTCGTGTGTGTGTGAGAGAGACAAAGATAGAAGGAGGAAGAGAGTTTCTGTGCATATGAACATGTGCTTCAGTTTCTTTTCCTCCATTTAGTTTAGTAGCTTCTGAGCATATTTTATGAATTGTCTTTTTAAGTATGTCTCGCAATTAACTGAAAATTATATAAAATACAATTAAAATAAACCTATTTAATTCACTAATAACCTCTAACCCCTTGCTACAGTAACCAGTATTCATAAAACAATTAATCTTGGGGATTCAATGATAGCCCATCCCTGGTATATAATTCATTCTTAGGTGAAACAGCAACTGTACAGAAAACAAGAACCAAAATCTGGGTACAGATAAATGGTTATAACCTCCCCAAAGCAGAATGATCCCCTTTTCCATTTTCCTGTGTTGCTACAATATGTATTTACTTCATTCACCAGAACATATTGTTATAGCCCTGTTACAAGCTGTGCAGACAAACTCTAAAACAAAAACAGAAGTAGATCCAGTGTTTGATAAGTGGCAGAATCTTGGTTGATACGTGTCTATCCTATGTTTCTGTCATAGATGGAAGAGGCAGAGAGACTGTTTTCTTGCCTTTTCTTGTAAGTTAGTTATTCTGTTCATGAGAGTTTCATCTTCACAGTCAAATCATCTGAAAGCCTCACTTTCACTTTCATATATGCTCACACTGGGAGTTACAATTTCAAAAGTTGTAATGCCATGCCACTGAGCAGGGAGGGGGCCCAAAGATATTCAATTGAGGACATTTTAGCACTGAAAAAGAGCCTCACGGGTTTATAACCTACAGAGATCATAAAGATGAGCTGGTGGGTAAACTTCGGACAGAGCCAATATCTCATGCCAATTTTTGATTGGATTTATTGATTTTATAAGGCACAATCTTAAAGGGTTTTGCAAAATGTTCAGTATGTCTGATGATAGAAAATCATTTTTTATTTTAAAACAATCTTCTCATTTTACATACTAATTCCAGTTCTCACTCCATCCCATCCCCCCACCTCCCCACCTTCCTCCCACCCTACCCCTCCTCATCCACTCCTAAGATAGTATAAGGCTTTCATGGGGAGTAAACAAAGTCTCGCATATCTCTTTGAGGTTGGACCATGATCCTCCCCTCTATACCTAGGCTGACAATGATATACCCACAAAGACAACAGGCTCCAAAAAGCCAGTTCAAGCACTAGGGATAAATCCTGGTCCCACTGCCAATGGCCTCACAGACTGCCCAAGTCACATACAGTCACCCATATTCAGAGGACCCAGTTTGGTCCCATACAGGACCCCCAGCTATAAATATGGAGCTAGTAAGCTTCAACTAACTCAGGTCAGCAGTTTCTGTGGGTATCCCCAAAATGGTCTTGACCCCTTTTATTATTATAAAATAATATTATATTATTATATTATAGTTATATTATATTATAGTTATAATTTATATAATATTATATTATAGTTCCTCCCTCTCTTCAACTGCACTCTGGGATTTCAGGCCAGTGCTTAGCTGTGGATCTCCATCAGTTGCTGGATAAAAGATCTATGATGGTAATTTAGGTACTCATTCTTATGTCACAAGGACATTAGCTTAACTGTATTCATAGTAGAATTATTTATAATAGCCAGAGACTTGAAACTATCTAATAATCCTCAATGGAAGGATAGATAAAAAAAATGTGTTATATTTACAGTAAAAAAAACAAAGATATTATGAAATGTGCAAGCAAATGGATAGAACCATCCTCAGTGAGGTAATCTAGACCCAAAAAGACAAACATGGAATGTATTCACATTTAAAGAACAGTTTTTCACTTTAGTGACAAATGATACTTTACATGTTAAAAAAATTACCCTTAAAAGGATGCCTTACTAAGTCATACAATTCTGTAACTACATTAACCTTTTGAATTGAGGTGTGCTACATTCTTTCTGTGTATACCAAGCCTGAAATGATGTATAATATATGAATATAAGTCATATTTTTAATGAATAAGTTTCTAAAACATAAGCTGTAACCCCTCTTTTAAGTATAAAAAGTCTGGTAAGTGTTGTTTCTAGATAGTTTTTATTTAATATTTAGCTCATACATAAAATATCTCTTGCGTACATATAGCAGGACTTGTTCTCTGAAATACTAGTTGACTGGTATAGAACATCACAGCATATAAGACGTGCTGTTACAGGACTACAGACTAAAATTTGAAAAGAGAACTATAAAAAAAGTTCCAGGTGGGAAAGCTTCAAGATAAATTATTTTATTCTGATTCTGAGAAAATAAAATGGCAACAGTGAGAATCAGACAAGATTTCTAGAGGTAGTCAATGGAAGGCATGTTTAAGCCATTTGCCTGGCATACACGAGAAAAGCAAAGATGTTTGCAGTAGATGAAAGACAGAGACTATAACTTCTGAGGGATGATGCATGAACTAGAGCAACTGCTCCATAAATTGTCACAAGCTCTTTAGCCACACAGAGTTGAAAAGCTGTTTTAGTTATTTTCACAAAATTCAAAAGACAGTATTAATAGAAAAATTGATTGAGGAAGGGCCAAACTCTATGAATTAAGCAAGGACCAAGAAAGGACTCAGTAGGAAGGGGTAATGTGTGGCCAGTTACAAGCAGGAATAGGGACCGAGAAATATTGTTGAACATTCAATGAATAATATTCATATGATAATATTATGTCTAATTTCTCAATAATGGATTCCAAGATTAACAAAAGAAACTAATCGTTTTAAAAGAGCAGAGTAAGGACTCCAGGCCTAAGGAACCTCAAAGTTTGTGTCTTTGTATCAAATGATACCTAGAAACTAGAATACTATGATTTCCAAGGAACATCACCATTCCCCTGGAAGACACTCGAGTCTTCTCCATATCACAATCATACGTCCTTCTATTTCCTCTTCCAAATGATATCTGTTGTGCCAAACAGTTCAAATTATCAAATTCAAATTATCTTCCAAAATCAATTTCAAAATGCTTAGCTAGAGATGTTGCTAAGCAGTTATTGATTAAAAGCAGAAAAGTTAAACTTGAAAATCAAATCTTGATTGCTGGTGTCTGTTATGGCAACATAATTGTCTTAAGAATATAGACAGAATACTGCTACTTTTAGAATTGAGGAAAGCCTTCCTTGATGGTGGCTCAGAAGCAAGTGCTCCATTCCTTATTAGCTTTCTTCATTGAAGAGAATAAGCAAATTTTTAAAAACATTATCAGTCAGAACATCCTCTCTGTGGTGTATAAGTGGAACCTTGGGGCTCCAGAAGGTTCCTTATGAGGGTTATTACCTTTTTCAGGCCCTGTGGGAAGTATTTGGTAAATAATTACTTCCCCATTTCACATGGATACCCTGGTGTTCTATACATGGGCCATGATCAGGGAGTAACTTCTGAACTGGGAGGATTTGGTTGATTAACTTTCCATTAAATGCTTCCCGATTCCATGCTGAAACTTCAGGGATCAAGCTGAGAGCTAAGGGAAAAGAAGAAACAACCTGCATGCTTCAGTAGTAATTAACATCACCAGGTGACAAATCAATACTACCTGGCTATTACCATAAACAATGATAACAGGGGAGAATGAGGCTTCCAGCCCTTCTCTGCCTGGATATTTTCCTATAGCTACAAACAGATAAAAGAACAGGATGATTTTTTTTCTTTAGCTATAGGTGGTAGTGAATTCTGAAGAAGCAAGCAGATGGTTCAAGGGAAATGGTCTTTGATTAAAAAAAAAAAAAAGTAAATACATTATAACCCTAAATGTTAGATGGATGAGTATTTTTTTTCTAAATTTAAATTTTTAATTTTTTAATTTCACATAATTTAAGGAAGCTAAGAATTTATTAATAGATGTATATTCATATATAACAGAAATTCTATCTCCAAAGTATTCATACAGCAATTCCAAGTAAGTTCAGAATGGAATAGTATAGCTTAATATCTTACTTAGAGTTTCTATTACTGTGATAAAACACTCTGACCATAAGCAACTTGGAAAAAATGAGTGAATTTCACTAAACACTTCCACATCACACTCCATAATTGTAATCTGCATGGCAGGAATCAGGAGGCAGGAGTTGGTGCAGTATCCATGGATGACTGTGGCTTACTGGCTTGCTCCTTTACATCTTACTAAGCCTAATTTCTTACAGCACCTAGGTATTGGTAGCACCTGAGCTGAGCAAGTTAACATTACTCAAGTAAATATACCGCAGGCTTGCTCAAAGGCCCATCAAGCCGGGGTATCTTATCAAATGAGGCTGACATAAAACTAGCCAACACACTGAAGGATTCATGAACAATCTCCCAAGAGATTCTGATCCACATGGATCAGAAATCTACTTGAAGAATTATTGCATTTTACCTAATATTGTAATTTGTTGGGTAAATGCAGCCAAGCAACTTATGAAGTGTTTGAGTTCTTAGTACTTAGTAGCTGTTCACCAAGACAAAACATTGAAATGAAATATCAAGTGGCTAAAACATGGATGACAGAAGTTAGTCATTTACAGTGTTCAATAGTTTTCTTAATGAGCTTAAATTTCCCTCAGCATTTGGAGTAGGACACTTCAAACAACAGACACTTTCAAACAAAAAAAAATGAGGTCTTAGAACCAGCTGCTCTATCCACAACATCTAAGGATCAGAGTACATCATGGATGAGGTGATAGTGGAGATAGTGGTAAGATTAAGAGCAAGAGGCATAGGACTTCTGGGACAAGATAGTGTCATGTGAATATGTCAGGGACACTGCACCCATGAGATTTCACCAATATGATTACTTAAAAATATCTACATAATTAGTATACTCATTGGCATATCAATGTAGAAAGGGGCAATCTTACAATGCCCCCACCCCTAGAAGAAGAACTGGAAGCAATGAATGTACTCTGAAAAGGTTATTTCAGTTTTCTCCAGAGATAAACTTATCATCAGCCCCATGAGTTTACTCCGAAATGCACACACATAGAAGCAACACTAAATGGACTCAGTGGGCTCTTTATATTTATTTTATGTAGGTGTGCATGCAACAATAATAATTAAGGAGAAGAAAGGTTATTAATTTCTTAGGGGTGTTTGGTAAGGCCATGGGAGGGACTAATGGGAGCAAAGGCAGTGTGGGAATTTTATAAACCAAATATACAAGGAGTGGTAAGTTGGTAATATCAGACTGACTCAAACCCTATAGTCAGTTACTTGGCAGAGAATAAGCAGACATTTGTAAACTAGAAATTAATTGTTCACTCTCTTGGAGAAAGAAGATATTTTTCTATTTCAGGCTATTCCTATTCAAATTTGTAGCATCATTTTGGTTTCATGCAAGGCTCACCATCACCTCTCTAGACTCTTCTTCACAAGAGTGCAGACCAAATTTTAGAGAGGTAAAATAAGTCATGGTAGTTAAAATCTTGTCTTTTAAAGTCCAAACTCCAACAAGAACTAACCTTTTCATCACACAGGATGCAAACCCAGGCATGCTCAAATTTAGAACTAATCACTTTGTTAGTTTTCCATCCAGCCTTTTAAAAAACGTATTTTGATTTCACAGGTAACTTTATTTTCTAGTAAACAAATGATGATATTTTTATTTTGCATGCGTGAGATCTAAACTTACCTAAGATATTGGGAATCACTATTCTGCAACCACAGACCTCTAAGGTTTAATCTAAAATTTCAGAACTATTTAATCTTATTGTCATTAGTTTGATAGTACTAAGTAGAAGGAAAGGTAGCATATTCTACCCACATTCCTATTTCTAAAGATAAATGATCCATAAATTTCCATTCCAAACCCCAGTCCTCAGATCAGCTCCCATTCTATGGACCAGAGATTTTGGTAACTATACAAAGTCTACACAAAGTGGAGTCACCAAATTGTTTTCATTTTTACCTCTTTATTGAAAATACATTTTTTCAGACAATATATTCTGATTATGATTTCTCTTCCATAATCTCCTTCCTGAATCCCTTGTCAATATGTCCTCCTTCCTCTCTTTCTTTAGAAAACAAATAGTCAAACAAACAAAGAGAAAGCAGAATAAAATAAAACAGACAAATAGAAAAACAAACATGAAAAACACATTCACATGCACACTAGTGGAGAGGTATTCTCATACACAGAAAACTGAACAAAACCACGAAATCAGAAGCCCATAGTAGATGCAAAAAAAGTTCCATAAATCACTTTTTAAAATACCCAAACAAAGAATTATGAGATAAAACATCTCTAAAATTACCATTGAACTCATTTTGAGTTGGCAATCTACTTCTGGGTATGGGTTCTGTCCTTAAGTGTGGTTTGTATGCACAGTGAGACTCTGTTAAAGGAAAATAATTTTTCTTTTCCTTTTGTGAGCAGGTACCATTGGAGATGACATCTGGGTTAGGAATGGAAGCTTGTGTCTATTTTGCCTGTCAGTGCTGGATACAAAATTAGTTGTCCCTGTGCAGGCCCTCTGCTTGCTACCACAATCTCTGTGAATTCATATGTGCTATTGGTATTATTGCGTCTAGAAGATCTTGTTTCCTTGTTTTGTACCATCCCAACTAGCTCTTAAAATATTTTTGTCTCTCTTCCACAGAGTTCCCTGAACTCTGAGGAGGTGAGTTTGATGAAAACCCTGCATTTATAACTCACTCTCAGTTGTGGGAACTACTTTCAGCATAAATTACCCCATGATAGGCAAAGCACATTCATAATCTCATCTTTCATCTTGCTTAACTTGGGAATCATTAAAAGCCCCCCAAACTTTCATCTACAGTAATAGTGACATAGGAATGCCAGGGTTTGTTTGATATGACAATATTTCTCAAATTTGTTGTGATTGAGTTGAAAGGCTTGCATTCCAGAGACTTGAAGGACATCAAAGACTTTCCCATTCTTGTATCATAAATTTAAAGAATGAAATTTCTCAATCACAGGGCAGAGATTTGAAAACAGGATTTTATTATAGGAGCTTAAGGAGAAGAAAGAAGGTGCAGCTCCTGTGCACAGAAGGGGTATCCAGATTTGGGTACCATTGAGTCTGGTTGCTTTGGAGTGAGGCTTTAATGGATGGAGAAAGGGAGACAGATGAGCTGGTCAGGCCAGAGTGTATTTCTGTGTTGAGCTCTATCCTCTGTAAGATTTCTAAGAAGAGGTATTTCTTAAGGGAAAAGAAATAAGGGAAAACAAAACTCTTCCTGGATTCTCCAGCCAATGGTCATGGCAATAGAATTTTATTATTCTAAACTACCTAGCCAGTATCTACCTATCCATCTTTTCAATAGTATGCCTGTGCTTTTCTGTCAAAGAGGCTTGGTCTAATCACCCCAGCATTGTTGGGCAACAAGTACAAACATACACAAATAACTACAAATATTCTACTTCTATAATGAAGAATTGTTTGTCTACTTTAAATGACTTCCAGAAGTTGCTTATAAAAGTTGCTGTTTTGATATCAGAACGCCATGGACATTTAGAAAAAGTAACTTAAATCATTTAAATCTGGTCTACAAGTTGACTCTTGTTAACTTCTCAACCCTTTTATTGTCTTAGGCCAATCTAGCAGTGTTATCTTAGGAAGCTCCTTTTTTAACTTGTTTCCCAAACAGAGCAGAGCCTCCCACACCCTTTCTCAGGAAGGAAAGCTTAGTGGCTTTTAGTGAGACAGAAAAGATTTGATCTAGATACAACTTTTTTTTTTATTCAGCTTCTAATTATTTTACTTTCTTCTTAGAAACTTTATTTTTTTATCCATCATCACAAAAGCTTGAAGTATGGTCATACTACTTCTTCCTTCCAATAGTGCTTGATTGGCTTTTTAGAAAGTAAATGCTCAGTCACACAAAAGAGAACGTTTCTCCTAAAGAATCCTGCTCACTCTTTCTAAGATTGCCAAATGAGTCAGTGAAGCTCAGTTACATTTTAAAAAGCACAGAAGTTGCTGTCAGGGCTTTGTCACCTGACCATAAGGTAAGCTCCCTTCATTAATGATGAGACTATCTCCAGTTCTGTTACTGTGTTTTTAGAGACAAATGCAAGACAGTGGGAAAAAAATGAAGACTTTATTTTATGAATGAATACCAAATTTTTCTAATCCTGTCCTCTGAGATGAAAAAAAAAGAGGTCTGCTCTAACTGTGTGAAAAATGATTAATTTTTTGTTAATAACCAGGATATCTTCCATTGGGTGTCTCTTAAAAAGACATCATTACAATAAAATGATTTTCCTGCAGATTCCATAAAACACTGTGACTCTTCTAGAAACAATAAGGAAAAATATAAGAGGTTTTCTAAAGCTAAACAAACAGAACTAATTTTCCACAAAATAACTTGAATGGCCAAAATGCCTAGGAAAAGGAAAACAAAATAAGACAGGAAAATAATCTTTTCTCAAAATAATTTTTAACATGCTACACACTCTGATGTAATTACCCTAGTAACTAATCTATGAGGAGTTATTCTCCATTAATGTTAAAAAACAAAGCTTATCATAGAATTCATCTGTCCTCTTCCTTTCCACTTTTTGCCACGTAAGAATACAGATGTTTTTCTTCCATTGGACATAGAAGAAAATGCCATCTTAGTGAATACAAGAACCTTACCAGATAAGCAAACTCCTGGTCCCTTAATCTTTCAGTAAGCAGTCCAGAGAAGTATGAGAAAATAAATATCTTGGGTTTGTTTTTGTTTTTGTTTTTTTATTTTGAGATTGTATTTTAATTACAATGCTTTTTCCTTCCCTAACCTTGCTCCAAATCTTCCAATATACTCCTCCCTACTCTCTTCGAAATTCATAGCCTCTTAAATATATGTTCTTCTTAAGTCACACAGTGTGGGTATTCTGTTACAGCTTCACAAGTTACCAAAGGCACGAGTATGAGTACAATACAGACTTTAATGTATCTCACTTTTTTCTATCCATATGTGATAGAAAAATTCTAATATACACATGCAATTAATAAAAGTAGTTTTTTCCCCTAAGTGTGTCAGAAATAAAGCTATTACTGCTCTTATTGAAGTAAGCTATAAATTAACAAATAAATCCTGGCTGCTTAGTCTTCCTTTTGCTCTTTAATGTCATTTTGGTGTTGACCTAGTTTCTCCCAATGCAATTACAGAATTTTAACTTCATAGAAAGAAAGACCATTTAAAAAGTTATCATCATCTTTATGTGATTATGTGCAGAAGTATTCCCTTGGAAAGGGAAGTTCTAATGTTTGGGATTATTTTTCCAGTGAAAGCACCATTATAACTTAGTAGAAGGGCATATATTATAGAAACAAGTCTGCAGTTCTTATCTCAAGTAAGGATCTAGTGATGATAAATCTAATTTTCTTCATGATTATGTTTTCCAGAGGTCCAGAGATTGTCTGTGTCTCATTCATTCAAAAAAAGTTTGGTGGCCCTTGTAATTAAGGTCAAAATTCTGTACATCTGCTCTTCTTCCAAAAACTTTACATTATCTAATGTTTTATCATATTCAAGAGATGGACAAACTGATTTATAATAGCAAAGAAAACAATTTTCCATTTGGCACTTTATGTGTAATTTTTTTTCAGGTGAAGTCACATAACATAAAATTGTTTTAAAGTATACTGAACTGAAACTTTCCCGTTGGCTGCCAACTCAAAAAAACAACACAGAGACTTATTATTAATTATGCAAGTTTGATTTATTATTAACTATGAAAGCTTAGGTTTGTCCCACTAACTTAAATTAACCCATTTATATTAATTGATGTTCTGCTTCATGGCTTTTTACCTCTCTTCTATCTTGCACCTTCTGCTTCTTCTCCATGTCCTCTGTAGTCTCTAGCATACCTAGATTCATTTCTACTTCTGTTTCTACCTGAAAGTCTCACATTACTTCTTCCGCCTAGATATTGGCAATTTAGCCTTTTATTAAACCAATCGGAAGGTGCCTTGACGAAGATACATCTTCACAGTATACAAGATGATTATTCCACAGCAGTGTACAGTGCTTCTGAACCACATTGTTTATGTAGTCAATGAATTTCTACATCTGTAGAATCTGCCTCCTCTGTAGATCTCTACATCTACAGAGGAGCGTCTTTCTCCAATTGTCAATCACTCTTTATTTTGAGTTTTACAGAGAAAAAACACCACCAGTATGATTATAAAAAGCGAGTGGTATACAAGGGAGTTGAAGTTACACATTCTACCAACTGCAGAGTCAAAAGAGCTACATACATAATTTCTCCTAGCTTAAAAATATTGTGAACCACAGGAACAGAGGGAACATTTTTAGTCTGAGTTGTCTTTAAGACTAGAGAAGACTTTAGTCCTGTTTCAATGGCAGCCAGACCAACAGAAAATTAGCATGTTTCTACTTCATTGTGTCCTATTGGTACCTTAACAAGCCAGATAAACTATGTCTTGCGCTTAGGGAAGGAGGGATATACAATGTGCTTTACTCCATTTCCAAATTAAAATGTTCACAGTACTAGAAACTTCCTTACAGACACACTCAGAATAAGGCTTAATCAGGAACCTGAGTATGTTGTAACCGTCCCAGAAAAGTTAATGAGAATATGTAAAACTACATTTTCTGACAACCTTGCCTTGTTGCCTTCATATCTCTATGGATTTACCAATTCAGAATATTTCATATAAATACTGAGCATTTCAAATAAATAGATTCACATCACATTTTGTGATTCCTTCTGTTTTTCTTATACTTCTTCCATTTTGTGGAGAATGCTAATTTTGTGTGTCTATAATACACTTTGTTTACTCAATTTTCCATAAGAGCAATTTGAACTTCTATAAACATAATTTATAATTTTAAATTTATAATATAAACATGAACAAATTTGAGCTATTATTCTTTTGTATATTGTATTCCTACAAACAATTAGGTAGAATTATATGTCTGATTTTGTTTTCAGTTTTGGAAGAGTATACATATCCAGCAGATTTATTCAGACATGTATTCTAGGTTTAAATATTTGATATGTTGTTAAACTACTTTCTACAGTGAATGCAGTGTGTATAATGCTATCAAACTTGTATATTTCTAATTTCACAAATGGTTATTTTACAATTTATTTAAAAACGAAAGCCTTTTTACTCTATATAATTGCTATTTCTTACACATTTATTTGTATTCAGATCATCTTACTCAAGGAGTAAGATGTAATTTATATAATGTAATTCATATAAATGTAATTCATTTTAAATGTATTAACTCATCTGCCTAGACCTTCTAATATACTGCTAAACAGAAATTGTAAGTTGATATATATATTTACTGTTGTCCTAATGTAAGGGGTGCTTTCAGTCTTTTGAGTATTGTGGTAGCTTTTGTTTTATTACCAATATCTTTTATTGGATTGGAAGTGTATTTATTTGTGTCTTTAGTTTAGAGAGAATTTTTGTTGAAGTATTGGGTGTGAAGAAAGATTTTTTTGAAATATATCCTGAGAGCCATGAATGATAAGAGACAACAAAGCTACTTGATGGCTGGATGTCCAGGAAAGTTAAAATTAAAGAATGGATGGATTTCCACATGGGAAGACAGGAGAGTTTAGAATTATATTACATTTGAAGGAGCAGAGTTACATTCCCATATGCATACATGAACATAACCATCACATGAGGAGGTAACTTTTATCTAATTTTTATAGCTCCCACTTTTTATATAAAAATAATTGTCTGTAGGTGTCCTAGCAACAGCCCCAGCTGGGGTCTCAGCTGACAGCCAGCAAACATTGCTAAATAGGTAAGTAAAGAAGTGTACTTGGTGATTTCTTACTAGCTGCATAAAACAGATTAAGAACCACCTGGCTGAGCTCAGTAAATCCCCAGAACCATGAGATATAAATAAAGACATGATTGTTGTTACGTTGCTTCCCTGAAGTTGTAAGAATTCTGTTAGATAATAGGAGATAATTAGGAAACCAAGACAAAACTTTAGTCGAGAGGGAAGGCTGTATGTATCACCCAACCATGCCAGGCTAACATAGAGGACTTTGTAAATGCAACTAATTCATTCTCTATATATTTTTCATAACTGATAGAAGGCCAGTTAACATGAACTAATAATAGTCACAGTATGAGAAAGACAAACATTACACAGTGACTGTTGCTCAACAAACACAGTGTGAGAACAGGGGCTGTCATTTACTCTGCTGCCTGGTTTGAGGACCTATTCCTTTCACCTAATTACATCAACCTTAATAGTAGCAGTGGTGCCAAGACTCACTGCAACTTGATATACTATGGCTGGCTGATATCCATAGGAGGCTTACCCATATCTGAATAGAAAGAAAAGAGGAAGAGTGGATGTAGGGGGTGGAGGAAAGAGGTGGAAAGGAGGAGCTGGGAAGAGAGAAGGGAGGGGGTCGTTGGTTGGTATTTACAAACAAAAAATAAATAAACAAAACAAAGCAGTACTAACTTAAGTTGTTTATACATATCCAACTGAAGTTGAATGGCCGATCCTTTCTCAAAGACCCCTTACAAAAATGATTTTTTATAGCTCATTGTATAAGACAGTGTAGTATAGAGTAATGAGGACTGACAAATATGGTTTTCTTCTCCTACAAAACTTGAAGCCATCTAAATTTCCCTCTACTCGGTGACTGTCTTCTTCCAGAAATCAATTTTCTGTCCAGATCCCTTTAATGTGTCACTTAATAAATCCTACACCTTTTCTCATAATTTCCACTGGTCCCTGATATTTAGCCTGAATTTTACTTCTTTCAAGGTATGTCCCAATATTTCTTTCCTGTCTCTTTACATATGAACTGCAAAAAAGAGAGTAATATTTGGACAGACATGTATATGCTAGGATAAAATTTAATTCAAAACAATAAAATTGTCGTTGGAAGTGAAAGTGCTGAATAATGAAAACATTAGTTTCTCTATCGCAAGCCAGCTACACCATCAGCATGACAGTAAGATTGGGATAGCACATCTATGGGTTCCCAAGTTATCTACATCTGTGATTAAGGGTGGTAATATTGCCATCTTTCCTAAAGCAAGTCATTCACTGGAATTCAAACTCACCTTTTTGATTTTGGCATTGTACCCTTTTTTTTGGATTGTACTGCTCAATTCCTTCAATGTTAGTCAAAATTGCTTACCAAACCTGGAGACTGCTAGCAAAGAGTGACTTCAAATAAATAATTAGCTTCAATGGTTTGTGAAGAGGATATTGAAAACCCCGTCTTGTGTTGCAATAGAATGAGATTCACCTGGACTACATAAAGTATTATAATTAACATGCGCAGTATACACATTTGTTATACACAATGCTATGAAAAATGACTGGCACTCCTAAACACTGTGATGGACAGTGATCTCCATAACTGATTGGTTGGTGGTGTTTCCCACATAAAGTAGTTCTTTGCTACTTGGTTTGCTTTCTTTTTGATTCCAGCCACTGTTATGTGAAGAAACCTAAGACACATAGAGGGTAAACATGACTATTCTGGTAAATATTCTAGTTAAGACCTCAACAAGTAAACCACATCAACTTTTCATATTTCAGAAGATATTAGACTCTTATCTTAGGCCTCTTCTATCTTAGGACCTTGAAATCACAGGCTAGTATTGGGCAGTACTTCTGTATCTTGTCCAAATTTCCAACTCATGGATATTATGAGCGTATTTCTGGAGCAATTTCAATGCAAAAAAATAGACATGTAGTCAATTAACAAATTACATAACTAATATTCCCCTACTGAGAATAAGCTAGCTCTGTTGTAGCTGTTTATTGGAATATTTATTTTGTCTGACAGGATCCCTTAGGCAAACAATCAAGTCTTATTCATCTTTTGCCATCTCTGTTTTGAGCATTGATCCTGGCCCAAATAGCAAGCAATGATTATTTGCTCAATGAAAAGTAAAAGAAATTTACACGGAGAATAGAGGGAGTCATTTTCTTAAGCACACTTTCTCTTTGTATGATTTCTTCTGAAAAGAGTGTGCACATAGCCAAGCAAACCAAATTGTTCATTTATTACAGAAAATAAAACTTGGAAAGGTTGCACAAAGAAAGCGAGGCATACGCTGATGACTTCAGAGATATTTTTTGCAGAAAAGCTGTTGAGCTAAATGTACCTTTCTAACAACTACTGAGACAAAAGAATATTCCTTTTTTTCCCAGCATCATTTGTAGCCATGGCAATCTCCTAAGCAGATGCCTTCTGATAATAAAAAGACCTAGAGGTCCAAATCCACCCTACTGTTGAACTTTAATTTAGAGTGCATTAGTGCCTCTTCGATGTGATGATCTGCTCTCTAGTCCTATGTACAGATAACATAGAAGCATCTGTAAGCCTACAAAGATCCCCCAGTTCCTTTTCTCTGAGTCTCTGATTCTCTTGATAAGTGTCTCTGGGCTGTGATTTTATCTGGGAAGCTGTGCAATACTCTGGGACAGAAGTCTTTTTCTGCGTGTTTGGCATCTTTTGCCAAAAGGAACTGGGGAATAATGAACCCATAAAGGGACTTATGCCATGAGGAAGACAGGCAAGCACAGACCCTTCTGGAGTTGGAATGAAATCTAAGGTGCTCTGTCCACTCCAGAATTACAGAATATCTTTTTTGAAATAGCTTTTTTAAAATTTACAAAAACCAGGTATTTAAATGCACATAAATGTTGGTGATGAAATACCATTACTGATTCTACTAAGGAAAAATCAAGACCTGGAACATAATTCAGTAGAGTGCTTACCATGTGCTCATGAGGGCCTGTCTTTAATTTCTAGCATTGCTAAACATGTTTTTGGAAATGTTAATTTCAAAACTATAGTAACCATATTAAAAATTAAAAATATCCAGAATAATTAGCTATTTACAGAACGGCAGATCCAAGAGCAAATGCAGGTAGCTTACAGTAATGCCAGTTAAATAATCATCCTAGCATCATGCTAGTCATTATTATCTTTACTCTCATTATCTTCCTTACCCTGTAAGGCACACCATTGCTCCTACTGCTGTTGAAACAGACATGGTTTATTGGTTTGGTGTAATCTAATGTGATCAGTAGACATCAGCAATCTGGAAAGATATTTTCTCCCACAAGCATGCCCAAAGATAAAGAATCTGTAAGCCAAATAAACCCTTTCTTCCCTCAAATAATTAGGCCAATGGCAACCTGACAGGAGTTAGCTTACAAATATTCATAAATACATTTGAAATGGTGGTAGGATAATGCTCAGCAAGGTAATTTTAATTCAGACATCAACTCTAGAGATCAATGTGATTTGATGCACAATGAAATATCCAAATATCACCTCTAAGTAATAAAACTTTTATGAAAGTTCAGATCGCAAATCATTTCCATAAAAGAATAGTTATAATATGATAGCTATTTATTGTTTTATAGCATATCAGAGAGATGAGGAATCCATGAATCTCTTGAAAATAAATATTGATAACTATGTTCTTTTTAAATGCACTCAAATCAGTGTACTAGACAAGGAGGACAAAAAACATCACAACAACACACAGAAACCTGGTCCAAGATTCCTGGATTAGAACATCTGAGCCTTGAAAATTAAAGAGGTGTGTGTGTGTGTGTGTGTGTGTGTGTGTGTGTGTGTGTGTGTGTGTGTGTGTGTGTGTTTTATCATTATTGTGAGTACTTATTACATTAGAGGCATAGATAGTCCACCAAAAGACAAACAAATGAAGGACCTAAAATCAGGTCATACTTCAAAAAAAATTGAAGCTGAGAGATCAATAGTAGAGTAAATTTATCATCAAAAGCTATTCCAAGATAACATATTTGCTTCAGGATTCCAAGGGGAGTGTTTTGGCAACAGAAAAAAGCAGTTTCATTTGAATATTAAAGGTAGTTTGCTAAGTGAAGCCATACTGTGTTTTTAATTCAGCTCTTAGTTAACTGCATTTTTATCCTACGGATTGACTCTTCCCAAGTTACTTTTAAATATATTTTACCTAATCAGATGAATTAAGATTTTTCAAAACTGCTTTTGTTGTTTGATGACACACAATTTAGAAGAGTTCAAATTTAAAAACAGAATTTTCTAATTCCTAAGTAGTAATTTTTGTTAATATGTCTGTAAACTGTATCTTCTGTAGGGGGCAAAGAGATACATTGCACAAAATATAAAATATATGTGTGTATATATATATATATATATACATATATATACATATATAGATATATATATGTGTGTGTGTGTATATATATATATGTATATATATATATTTGCAGCAATCATTTATATTTATAAACACATATACATCGACAATGCTTTCAACTAAATATTATGGGAGAAAAATTATCTTTACAATTGTAGAACTCATGAATATAGCCTATTCAAGTCTCATTGATTTCTTAATTTTTGGCAGAAATTCAAACACTTTTGTATTCAAAAAACCAAATTCTAAAAACCTAATATCAGTAGCTGAATTTTAAACTAAAATGTCTTCACATATGACAGATCATAATACTAAGAATATTTATACACTTTAACATATGTGTTTCAATTACTAAATGTGTAAATGATATTTATTTAAAATTTTAAATTTGTTATAGTTCTTTAGTTGGTGTTTATAACAATTATAAATTTAAATTTGTATAGACAAGTATATTATACATTTTAATTTTAATTAATTTTCATTAGTAATAACAATAATATAGCACATTAAGACATCCAAAGAACTCAAGAAACTAATCACCAAAACACCAAATAATCCAATTAAAAAGTGGGGTACATAACTGAATAGAAAATTCTTGATAGAGAATTCAAATTGGCTGAAAGACACTTAAGAAAGTGCTTAACATACTTATCATTATGGAAATGCAAATCAAGGCAACTCTGAGATACCCTTATACTTCTGTCAGAATGGCTAAAATCAAAAACACTGATGACAGTTTATGCCAGAGAGGATGTGGAGAGAGGGGAACACTCAATTTCTGGTAGGAATACAAACTTGTACAGCCATTTTAGAGGTCAGTAGGGCAGTTGTTCAGGAAAATGGAATCAGTCTACCACAGGACCTGACAATTCCACTCTTAGGCATATATCCAAAAGATATATATGCATATACATATATATGCATATATATATGTATATATATATGCATATATCCACATCCATGCAACAAGGACATCTGTTTTACTATGTTCATAGCAACATTATTTGTAATAGCTATAATCTGGAAGCAACCTAGATACCCCTCAACTGAAGAATAGATAAAGAAGACGTGGTACATTTACACAATGGAATACTACTCAGCAGAAAAAAAAATGGAATCTTGAAATTCACAGGCAAATGGATGGAACTGGAAGAAACCATTCTGAGTGAATCACAAAAAGAGGAACATGGTATGTACTCACTCATATATGGATTTTAAACATAGACCAAAGGATCACCAGCCTACAATTCACACACCATACAAGGAGATCCCTAAGAGGTTCATAGGAATTACCTCACAAAAAGGGAAAGGAACAAGATCTTCTGCATATTAAAAGCAGGGAGGGAGTATTAAGAACTAAGGCTGAATCTATGATCAGTTGTGGAACAAGCCTTGGCTGAACCCTGGCTGTTTCTCTTGGTGTACATTTAGAGCCTTCAGTTAATCCATAAAGGTTTGATGATTTAGTAACTAGCCCTATTTAGCAAGATTTGCCTAGCATATAACCACTTGCCCCATCACCATAATAACCTTTCTTGTTCTCATAACTCCTGACCTTTCCACCCATGCCAACATCCATTCTTTGTGATTTTCTATATTCTGCTTGCAAGAACACCTGGTCCTCACCATTCACTTACCTCCCCTACCCCCTTCCCTACATCCTTGCTCTGCTGACTATATAAGCTCTGAGTAGAAAAATAAAGTTTTTCACTTGATCAAAGAATCCTGTCTTGTGGTCAGTTCTCCCCCATACCCTTTTTGGGTCATTGGGTTCTAGATTGAAGTCACACAGGTCTAGGCAGGGGAGAACAGTAAGTGGAGAGGGAGTTAAGAGAAAGAGAACAGGAGAGAGGAGAATATGAGGGACCATGAAGATTGAGTCAGGGGATGAATAGACAAGCAAGAAGACAGATACCATAATAGATGGAGCCATTATAAGGTTTGAAGAGAAAACCAACACCAGAGAAATGTTGAGACACCTACAAGGATGGCCCCAACTACAATCTGAGCAATAGTGGAGAGGCTACCTTAAATGCCCTTTCCTGATAATGAGATTGATAACTAACTTATATGCCATCCTAGAGCCCTCATCTAGTAGCTGATGGAAACAGAAGCAGAGACCCACAGCTGAACTCCTGGAATCCAGTTGCAGAGGGGGAGGAGTGATGAGCATGGGGGTTAAGACAAGGCTGCAGAAGTCTTCAGAGACTGATGACCTGAACAATGGGGAGCCCATGGACCCCCAAACTGATATCTGGGAAACCAGTATTGGACCAACCCAGACACTCTGAACGTGGGTCTCAGTTAGAAGGCTTGGGTAATTTAGGGGATCTCTGACAGTGGAACTAGGATGTATCCCTGGTGCAGGAAAGGACTTTGGGAGCACATTCCCTATGGAGGGATGCTACCTTAACCTAGATACAGGAGGGAGGACCTAGGCCCTATTCCAAATGACTTGACAGATTTTGATGATCCCTCCTGGGGGGCCTCACCTTCTCTGTGGAGTGGGTGGGCAATGGTATGAGAGGGGGATGTCAGGGGTCATGAGAGGATGGAAGGGAGAGGGAACTGGGATCAATATGTAAAATGATAAATAATAATAATAATAATAATAATAATAAAGACATACAAATTCACTCAACTAAATTTCATTTAGCTAGTAAAATTCATCTGTTAAATAGTAATTTAAAAGCTGAAATATTGAATCCCAATTTAAATGATATACTAATTAAAGATCTTTCAGATAGGTAATTACTTTTGTTAGAAACACAATACTTCCACTTCTTAAATACTTGTGTAACAAACCATTACACATTTTAAACATTAATATTTCTCCATTTTTCTGATGATATCTGTGATTATCTGGGTTGATGGTGAATTGATATATGATTACTTTGGCTCATGTACTTGACATCATTCCTGGAGAATGGTTAAGCAAACAAGATGTCTATATCCATATATTTTCTAATTGTGTAAAAATCTACATTCTCTGAAGGGAAAATATATTTCAGAGCCAACTGATTACCCCCACCAACATCTGGCACATTAGAGATGCTTTGTGTATACAGTGAATAGAACATTTATTATTTAGAGAAATCCATCTTATTGCTTGCTTTTCTCTTTTGGTCAGTTTCTACAATGGGATTAAATAGTGAGCTTTTGAAGAAATTGCTCTACTCTACAAAAAAAATGCTCTTCTCATAATGGAACATCAGTAACACACACACCCACACATACACACACACACACAAACACACACACACACACACAAACACACACACACACACACACACAAACACACACACACACACACACCATGCTGAAGAAAGACTATAAAGGTAAAGATGGGTGTTGTAAAATTCTTTCTTCATGATATGGGTTACATGATACACCTATGAATTCACAGAAAAAGTAGCTACCTGCAAACGATTGATTTTTTCAACACTTTATTTTGTGCTCATGTCCTATTAGGCCTACCACTCCAAAAGAAACAACAAACATTTGAAAGTTTCAGTAGCAAGGGGAGTTAATACTCCTCAACAATGTAGGCACTGGTATTTTCCACTCACAGGCACATAACCTTCCAAGCATGCTCATGCACACAACCCTAATCAAATTCAAAGTCTCTCTCTCTCTCTCTCTCTCTCTCTCTCTCTCTCTCTCTCTCTCTCTCTCTCTCTCCCTCTCTCTCTCTCTCTCTCTCTCTCCACACACACACACACACACACACACACACACATACAGGAAGGGACATATGGTGGGATAGGACAGGGAATAAGAAAAAATATTAGGTGAATATTGAGGTTCAATAAGGGTCAGGATAAACAAATAGGTCGAATAGATGTTTATTAAGGGAGAAACAACTCACAACACAGACAGATGAACACAGCAGTTAAAACTGGATGCTCCTCTCTCCATGTCCCGCCAGAAAGGGCTTTTCTCCGCCTCCTTCCGAGACTAAGCTCCACAGGTCACTTCCACCCCTGGCTCCACCCCTCAAAGGGTGTGGTCAGTGCCACAGAAGCAGACACAGTGGATATCCCACTACAATTCCCCTTTTAGTCTAAAGAAAAGATTTAAGCTTGATACAAAACTATATACAAAACAGTGAATAACAAGTGTGCTCTAAGAAAAGGAAAATCGAGACCAAAACCACAATACCTAGTCCTAGGGTGAAGGCATTAGGGAGTTTACAATAGAGTTGTCCTAAGCTGAAAAGCTTAAGTCTAGTACTTAATATCTAACTAGGAAGAGAGAATAATACTAAGATAGTTTAATCTACAACCTTATCAAGACCTGAGAAGGAAAATTACGATACTAGGGTAGACGGGAAGTGGGGATGGGCAACTTCCAAAAGGTGCAGTGAGGACAGAAACAGCAAACTACCTGGTCACCCAAGGTCTCACAGCAATGTTGGTACAGCTAGATTTGACTAAGGCCAGGAGTATTTGACAGACCACAACAAAAGCAGGGAGGTAGAAAGGCTGTCTTCCCTTGCAGACTACTGCCAAGATTTCTGCGTCTTCTTTGGACCCCCATGACAGCGCCCTGTACCAGCAGGAAGTAGTTTGGAAAGAACGACGCCCAAATTCCCAAATATTGTTTATAAATGTTTGTTTTCATTTAAATGAGCTTAGTTATAAATGGCTATAACCACAAGCAATCTTTTTAAAAGTAAAAAGGGAATTATGGTATAGATATGAATATTTTGCTTTGGAATGGATTTTCTTTTATTGATAAAATTTAAGGTCAATTTTGTGATATGTATATTTCTCCTCTTGTTTAGGTATTATGTTTATATAGCTCATTGGAAACTGTAATGTATAATTGAAAGTTACCTATGATAATTAAAACTTGGTGTTAAGTTAGTTAGGATTTCTAGATATACAGAGGTGTATTAGAGATGAATAGGCATTCTTGAAAACTTTCAAAGACCTACAGAATATGGCATTTAAAATGATTTAGGGATTTTCTTGACAATGAGGCACAACTGCTCCTGGTAACACCACCTGCATCAAAAAGGAAGATGGACATTGAAGAAACTCATTATGAAGTTTGCTTCTAATATGGCAAGACTAGCCATTTGAACAAGGTACTGCTCTTCTGGACTGTTTGACTTTATGTTGTAGAAACTGGACATGCAGGACCAACATAAAGGTGACTGCTGATTCAAGATGGACATTGCTACAGGATTCCTGCTTCATGGAAGAGGCTGCCAGACAGCCAGTCTACAGGACACAGAGAAAAGTTTCCTGCCTTGTTGAGGAGTCTGGACACACACTATGGCCTATGGGCTGAAGATGGAACATTACAGAAGAACTTCGGGTGACTGAGCAGGCAGCGCATTGTCTCTGTCATTTCTAGAGTCTACATATTATCCTTCTGTGGTCTTTGAAGGAGTTGAAGATAGATAGTTATGGTTATAGTTTTCCTTAGTAAGGATTAAAGATAAGTTACATATAGGACTTTAGACTCACAAAGTTAGGATAGATGATATTTTCTTAAAGTCTTACATAATGTTAATGGACTAAATATTGTTTACTGTGATTCTTATTTGATAACTGTTGTATGGTACATTTTGCTATGTTAAGGTTAAACCCCTTCTTTTACTTTAGACAGAAAAGAGGAGATGATGGGAGATGTTATTCTGTATATCTGTTTCTCATACTGGTTAATAAAGCTCTGTGGCCAATAGGAAACAAGATAGGCAGGGCTAGGAAACCAGGAGGAGGAAATAAGAAGTAGTAGGGAGGAGTTGAGATGAAGCCCAGGGAAGAAGCAGGACGCCTGCTGCGGCTCCCGGATAAGATGACCACGTGGAAATACTTAGATAAGTAGAAATGGGTTAATAATTAAGACAGAGCTAGCCCATAAACAATAATGGTAACTGGCAAACAGGATTGTATCAAATATAGAGTCTCCTGAGTGTTATTTGGGGTTGGCGCGGCTATGGGCCCAGACTGGCAGGCTGGTGGGCTGGCAGAAACATACACGCTACAGGTAAAGATTTGTATCAAGTAATATTATATATGTAGAAAGTAACAAAAGAATAAATAAAATTGAGCTACTCAAATAATCCTCTTTTCACAAAGAAAGAAATGCCTGTCTTTGACAAAGTTCGTCTCTGAAAAACCTGTGTAACATCAAGTTAATGGTGTAAATTTAAAAACTATTTTTCTGTATAAAGAATATGTATGTAATATATTGTCCATGTTGCCTTTGTAATATCACAAAAATAAAAATCAATTATTTAATAGAGATAAAAGTGAGAATTAAAACTTATTGCAGTTAACAAATGTTTTATGCAGAAATTTCTAAATATCACTCAAATTAACAGAGGTACGAGGCTAATTTACCTAATTTATAGAACAGAAGGCAAATGCACAAAATTGTCTTATTATCAACAATAAATAAGTAAAATTAAATAAAAATTAGTTTTACATATAGCAATTTTACAAAAATACAATACTCTTACAAAACCCTCTACAAAAGTATTAAGATATCTATAGATAAATCTAAAATTTTTGCTAAGGAAAAAAAAAGCTCAAAACAAACTGAACTAAACACAACATTGGCAAGTCATAAGACTTAGTATTAACATTATTACATATTGAATATCCCAATTATATCTGCAGAATGAATCTGTCTCATTTCAAGAGAGTTGTAATGTTAACCTAAAAGATGCATTAGTATATAAAGGCCAAAAATCTATCTAAGACAATGTTGAAAAGCATTTGAAAAATTAAAGGTATGGCCACATAATGTGAAGATGTTCTACTGATTTAGCATAATCAATATAACAAAGTATTTATGAAGAAAATGAATCGAAATCAGTGTAATAAACATAAATTCTAGGTATATACCTATCTCCATTCCTGTTTCATATGACATGAAAAAAAATTCCATATGGTTTAAGGATTAACAAGTGAAATTACTAACACAAAACTTCAGTAAGAAAATGTCGGAGATTGTCTTCACAATGTGGAATTAGACAAAAATAGGTCACTTAAAGCAATAACCATAAAATGACAAGTTGATAAATAAGACTTCATCAAAATTAAACACTTTCCATTTAAGGCATCATTAAGAAAATGAAAAGAGAAGCCACATGCTGGGAGTAAAGACATGTAAGATATATATGCAATCTGGGACAGAGACTGCCTAAACCTCGAACTAAAAACACAACACACGCCATGACAAATAGTGCTTATGAATGATAACTTTGTGAGAGAAACAAAAATAGATAAAACTCTCAGGATAATTAGAACCTGGAAATTACAATTTATACTAAAATGTGATTTAATTAGAAGAACAAGAAAACCAAAAAGGAAAGGACAAATGGAGAAGAGAAAACTGGGATTGATATGCAAAAAAAAAGACTTGTATACATGTGTATATATATATATATATATATATATATATATATATATATATATATATATGTGTGTGTGTGTGTGTGTGTGTGTGTGTGTATATATATATATATATATATATATATATATATATATATATATCTTACCGGCTAGCTCTTTCTTAATAATTAACCCATTTCTACTTATCTAAGTATTTCCACATGGTCATCTTACCAGATAGCAGGCACGGACCTCTGTTCTCTCCAACCTCTATATGCTGACCCCTCCTTACTATTTCCTCCTTCCTCTTAGTCTCCTAGCCCCACCTATCTTGCTTTCCTATTGGCCAACAGTGCTTTATTCATTAACCAGCATGAGAAACATATTTGCAGAATAACATCTCCCAACATATGTAAAGTGTGGAGCAGCTAGAAGTCTTGTGGAATAATTTTTGCATGTCTAATGATCAAACTATGGAAGGAAATATTGAGCATATTCCTATAATTCTATACATTTTAAATTCTGGTGGCTCAGCAATTCTAGATAATTTTAAACTAGAGATAAATAAAAGTGTAAATTCTTATAGGCCTATACAAAATGCTTGAAGTTTAACCAAGTAAATGAAAATTATAGACCATGTAAGTCTGTATATATGTGCAAATATATTTTTTAAAAGACAGTAGACTTACATGATAAAATGAAACTGAGCATCACCAGGAAGAAGAATCACTGGATTCACTCACAGAATACTGTGGGTAAATTTAGCAATATAATACTGAATGGAAGAATATTTTTTAAAGATATATACTATCCAAGCCCATTCATATTAATGTTACAAAATGAAAACATTATTGTCCTTTTGGGTCATTTGAATTCTTGCACATGTGGGGACAAACTAAACATATTTAATACAAGTAAAATGTTCCTGAGGGTTTATTTAAATTAATTTAAATAAGATTGAAATTGAAAGTTGTTTCACTTACCTGATAACCATATTTCATATGCTCAACAGCCACATGTAGTTTGAGGCTACTGTAGAATAAAACATATAGAGAACTCATACCTATCATTGAGAATTCTGTTACACAGGAGCATCTTAGACAGAAAATTGTCTGTAGTGCAGAAGAATCAAAACCATCATTTTTTTATATGAGGATGATGGGCATGAAGGACTCTCCTGAGCTGATGGTAGCGATCAAAGACATTTTGACTGGTATATTACACACATCATGAAGTTATCAAAACGCATGGAATGTGTGCCCCAAATGTCTGTATTTTATTGTTTGTAATTTTATAGCAATATAGTAGCAAATGTTTATCAAAATAGTTGATGATACAAGTGCCTAGCTAATGTATTTATGTTTGTGGCACTGTGGTATTGCTCATCAAAGTACGTTGAGTTGATAGCTATATATGTCTTTATAAAATAGTGTCTATGGTAAATCAATAGCAGTAAAATAGCAAGGCTGTATGTGTACACATAAAAAGTTAACTTTAATAAACCTTTGAAATCTTATAATGAAGTGTAGAGAAGGTATCAATTTGAAACAACAACAGAAAATATAGCCACTAAGGTGATGAATCCCAGTGTTAAAACAGTCATACACATGAATAAAGAGATATTTTATCATATTTAAAGAAAAATGAATAATGTAAGGGAAATACGGTTTATCTTCCAAATGAAACATTAAGATTTGATTGATAGATTATTAGCTTATTTTAAATGAAAATAGAAAATAATACTTTTAGTGTAACATTTATTAACCACTATAGTCTCAGCCTTCTCCAGAGAATCCTGGAAACACTAAGTCTCACTCTACATCACATACCTATCAGTTGCATATTGGTATATCTCCTAATATTACACCCTTTGTAGACAACAGTTCTTCTTATATGGAAATATGCACCAGCTAAGTGAAACTTATGTAATAATGGTTAATGCAGCATTGTTTGACAGCCATTAAATGAAAACAACTTGTATCTTTATCAGTAGGTAAAAGGGTAAATAATTATTATTTGGTTACACAATGTTATACTTTTGGGTTAAAAAGCACTAAAGTGAAATTATAGGAATCAAGTTTCATAATTGTCTGAAACACAGTGCAAATATGAAAATAAAATCATAGTGCAAAAAGATATACACAGTATGTTGCTATTAGGGTACACTTTTGAAAGAGACAAATAATATTATTATCCAGTTTCCAAAGCAGACTGTCCATGTTTGAAATCAGAAACTCAACAGCTTGATGGAAGGAAAGTATCAACTGAAGGAATAACCATCCATTGATATGGTAGATGTCTGTGAATGAACACGAGTTCATTCACATTTCAGTGATAAAAGCCCACAATCAAAATGCCAGTGAAGTTGACTCCTCCCTGTGTCATCCCTGTTGTCTTCTTTTAACAATAATACCAGTTTAGCATACCAAATTAGTGTCTTATATAACTTTCTTTTCATCTACAAAGCTCCCATCTCCAGGAGTCATATTGGAGGTTAAGAGCTTGCTGTATGGATTTAAGATAAACAATTTAATTCATTATTTGGCAAAAAATGATAATGAATGATGATATTGATGAAGACCTCAGAAAGTCTTCTATAGTTCCCTCAAGAATATCTGACCTGGAAACTGAGAGGGTTTATACTTAGATTTCCTTACACAGGTATATTTGTAAGGCTCATTGTGATATGCTTAGGGTCAGTGTACTTTAAAAAAATCAAATGATTACATGAAAGCAATGGTTTAAACCCAAACCCATATTCCAAAAGAGTGAAATGCTTTTTGTGTGCTATTATTGATGCTGTCATTTTAAACAAATGTGCAGGTTATTTTTACTTTTTCAGGGAATTTTTAATGAACATGAAATATTCATAGAGGACAGATAATATTTAAATGACATCGTTAAATAATTAAAATGTGAATATCTTTGCTGGGAATTACTACATTAGGGCTGAGAATACATTCTCATTATCTTTCCTCGATTTTCTGAGATTTTCAAATAAAATGACTTCTGAATGATTCTATGCTATTATGAAGGGAGTAGAGGTCTACCTTTAGAGAGACTTAAACTGTATTATAACATCCCTAGCATGTCATTATTAAAATATTCTTGAATAAATTTAGTTTCTTCAAAATGAAGTGTTAGCACGTAACTAATAAAAAATCCACCTGATATTAGAATTATTTTATACCAAAGGTGAAGTTTAAAAAGATTTTGTTTTATATCAAAGGTACAGCAGAAAAAGCTTAGTCTCAAACATGATATTAACAAATTACCTTGTGGCTTGTTTCCAGATTTGCTTTAAGCTATTACATGGTAAGTTTGCTCCTCTGTGTGCTTGAACATGACATGGCAATGCAAAGAAATGACAAGTCTGTGAGAGAAAGAACTTCAACTAGAACTGGCTAAGCAACTTGTCTAAAGTTACACAAATATGAATGACAAAAATGTTTCTTCAAATATAGCCTAATATTAAAATTTATTATCCCTTCTGAGTGAGGATAATAGTACACATTATTTCCTAATTGAGTGACTTTAAATCTTATCAAAACAAAGAAACTAAAGTGTTTTTCAAATTATTCATGGATTTAAAATTTTGTCTAATGTTATTTTTCCCTCTTTGCAGATCATTGTAGGATTTAAAAATCTTTTTCTTGTCTATGCACATCAACTTTCTAGACCCAGGGAGACCAGAAGCCGAATTTAGTTTCCAGCACCCATGTAAGTTCAAAAGCTCTAGCACTTCCAGTTCCAGTGGATCTGCCCCTTCCTTCTGGCTTCCTCAGCTGCCTGCACACATGTAGCACAGACTCATAACACACACACACACACACACACACACACACACACACACAATTTTTGAAAAAGTTTGTGTTATTTGTATATATTTTAAATATAATTACTCATTCTACCTTGGGCTTAGTTTTGTTTTGTTTTAGAAAGGGAAGGCTATTAGGAAGAGATTTTGGGAAACTGAGTGGAAACATTGAATCATTAATATAACAAGTGAGGGGATTGCCATGCATTAAAAGTTTGATTTTTGAGAGTTAAGGATGTAACTTAGTCATCCTGCATAGCAAGGTGAAGGCCTTCTTAGGTTCAGGCCTCAGATTCTCATTTAAAAAAAGTTTTATTTATGCTCAACATTATGCATAAGGCTAGATATGGAACCAAGGCTACTTGGACATTATAGAATGCATAGGTTTTCTCACTTAATGTCAAACTGCAGATATTACAATACAATACTTTAAGTATTTAAGGCCAAATTTTTTGTCCTTTTTCTGAATATGACATTGAAAACACTGAAAAGGATACTTTCTGAAGACTTTAGAAAAACTATTTTAACACTGCCTTCCTCCTCCTTGCTTTTTTTCTTACATTTTGCATTTTACTAGAGACATCATTTTGCCAATTAAGAGAATTGTTTTCACCTTAACAGTGAACCAAGGGAGTGAGTTCATGATTCTCTTCTCGCTGTTTCTGCTGCTATAATTATTACCATTGGCAGTAAGTATGCATGAACGACTAGATCCTAAACCAATATTGATAAATGAAAACATCAATATATTATCTGCATTTACATTTGTTTTTCTGGCTATTTGGAAAGACACTAATTAAAGTCATGGGAATTAACATAGATCTGAACTATGTGGAGTCAAAATCAGATGAGATGTTAACAAAATGATAAGGGAAAGCTCAAACAAGGAGGGACCAAAAATTCAACATGGGATGTTTAATAACAAACATTAGGAATTAATGAAGATCAGGCTGCTAGACTTGCTGGTCAGAGGATTATGGTAAGTGTAGACAGAGAATTTGAGTGGGGACAATAAACCACATGAGTTTTAACATATCATCAATTAAAACAGTAGGAAATTAAGCCTGAGCATGGAAATTTTTCATATTATCTTATGATTGATTCTATATCTAGAAACTCATGTTGTACATATGATGTATTTAAGGATGTTATGGCACACAGCAAATGCTTTTGCTTTTTCAATATATTATAATAATTGTATTGTAATATCTGCAGTTTGACATTAAGTGAGAAGTGAGCCTAGATTTGACATTGAATGTTCACATGAGAATGACTATGGGTAGAGACCATGAAACTAGAAATGGTAAAAGAAAAGAGGCTGTAAGGAAAGAACATTGGAGTAATAGAACATGGGTCATGAAAGTGTAAATGAATCCTTGTGGTGGAAGGATACAAATATGGCTGAGGAGAGATGAATGGGAGAAGAGCCTGGGGAGAAGAACAATCATGACAAAATATAGGGAAAATCCAACAACTTAATATCATACTAAAAATTGAAATCAAATGAGAAAATGACTGAGGTCCAAAACTAAATAAAGAACTACTGGCTCTTTAATACTATCTAGGGGCATATTTATTACATAATTTTACCCATATTTTATTCTATTAAAGACAAATTAGAATATTTTGAAACTTAATGCTGATCTATACCACCTGACCTTAGGAGTGTTTTCATGATCATGCTTTATAGTTAATTTAGATTTTTCCTTTATTTTTTATTTATTAATTTATTTATTGTTTATATTTTTGATATTTTTTAATTTAAATTAAAAACAAGCATGTTTTACATGCCAATACCAGTTCCCTCATTCTCCCTTCCTCCCCTGTAATCCCAACCAAGCCCCATCCCATCCCCTTTCTGCCCCCCAGGAAGGGTAATGCCTTCCATGGGGAGTCTTCAAAGTCTATAGTATCATTTGGAGAAAGGCTAGGCCTTCCCCCAGGTGTCTAGGCTGAGAGAGTATACCTCCATATGGAATGGGCTCCCCAATGTCCATTTGTATACTAGGGAAAAATACCGATCACTATCAGATGCCCCATAGACTGCCTAGTCCTCCTAAATAACACCCACATTCAGGAGGTCTGGGTTGGTCCTATGCTAGTTTCCCAGTTATCAGACTGGAGCTCATGAGCTTCTCCTAGATCATGTCATCAATTTCTGTGGATTTTCCAGCCTGCTCTTGACCTCTTTGCTTATCACTCCTCCCTTTCTGAAATTGGTTTTCAGGAGTTCTGCTCAGTATTTAGCTGTGGGTGTCTACTTCTGCTTCTATCACCTACCAGTTGAAAGCTCTAGGGTAGCATATAAGATAGTCATCAATCTGATTATCAGGGAAGAGCATTTAAGATAAGCTCACCAGTATTGTTCAGATTGTTAGTTGGTATCATCCTTGTAGATCTCTGAATATATCCCTATTGCAGGATTTCTCTTAAAACATATAATGCCTCACTCTATTATGGTATCTCTTTTCTTGCTCTCCTCTATTTTTTCCCTGACTCAATCTTCCTGCTCCCTCATGCCAACCTCTCCCCTCTCCACATGCTCCCAATTTGCTCAGGAGATCTTGTCCCTTTCCTCTCCTTCAGGGGACCATGTACATCTATCTTAGGGTCCTCCTTGTTTCCTAGCTTTTCTGGCAGTGTGAATTGTAGGCTGGTGATCCTTTATGTCTAAAAATCATATGTGAGTGAGTACATATCATGTTTGTCTTTGTGTAACTAGGTTACCTCACTTAGAAGAATATTTTTCTAGTTCCATCCATTTGCCTGTGAAGTTCAATACTCCATTGTGTCATTTTGTTTTTGTTTTTCCCCCCTCTGAGTAGTACTCCATTGTGTAAATGTACCACATTTTCTTCATCCATTCTTCAGTTGAGGGCATCTAAGTTGCTTGAGGTTCTAGAGGTTCTGGCTATTACAAATAATGCTAATTTGAACATACTTGAACAGATGTCCTTGTTTCATGAATGTGCATCTTTTGGGTATATGCCTAAGAGTGGAATAACTGGTACTTGAGGTATACTGATTCCCATTTTCCTGAGGAACTGATTTCTAGTGTGGCTGTATGAGTTTGCACTCCCACTAGCAGTGAAGGAGTGCTCCCCTTTCCCCACACCCTCTGCAGCATAAACTAATTTTGGCGAATTGATTTTAGCCATTCTAACGGAGTAAGATCGTATCTCAATGTTGTTTTGATTTGCATTTCCCTGATAACTAAGTGTACACGCCTGCCCTCACCAGCAAGGAAGACTCGACTCTGGGTAGATCTTCTTCATGCAGTTTTAATCAGGATCCTTTAAACATGTAGCTTCTGGCCTGCAGGGAGAGAGAGAGAGAGAGAGAGAGAGAGAGAGAGAGAGAGAGAGAGAGAGAGAGAGAGAGAGGGGGGTGGGAGAGAGAGAGAGAGAGAGAGAGAGAGAGAGAGAGAGAGAGAGAGAGAGAGAGAGAGGACCCCTGCACAGGTTTAAATACCCTTGATCTAACCAACCCCAGTGAGCCACGTGGACTACTCTAATGCAGAAGCAGACAGGCTGAACAGACTTAACCAATTAAGGGCTTGTTTACCCAGAGAGCCTTCACCAGCGGGAAGGTGTAAGGTAGAAGCCAGCACCACTTTAAGGCGTGGCACTACAAGGCTCTCTACAACTAAGGATGGTGAGTACTTTCTTAAATGTCTTTCAGACATTTTAGATTCCACTATTGAGAATAAATTCTCTATTTAGTTCTGTATCCCACATTTAAATTGGGTTCTTTGGTGTTTTAGTGACTAACTTCTTGGGTTCTTTGTATATTTTGGAAATCAGCCCTCTGTCAGAAGTGAAGTTGGTGAATATCTTTTCCCTTTATGTGGGCTGCCATTTTGTCATGTTGACTCTGTCCTTTTTCTTACAGAAGCTTTTCAATTTCAGAAGGTCCCATTTAAAATTATCAATCTCAGTGTCTGTGCCACTGACATTATATTCAGGAAGCAGTCTCATGTACCAAATCTTTCAAGGGTGCTTCCCTCTTTCTCTTCTAAGAGGTAAAGTGTGGCTGGGTATATGTTGAGATCTTTGATCCATTTGAAATTAAGTTTTGTGCATGGTGGTAGATACAGATGTAGCTGCAGTCTTCTACAGGTCAGCATCCAGTAATGCCAGCACCATTTGTTGAAGATGTTTTCTTTGTTCAATTGTACAATTTTAGCTGCTTTGTCAAAAATCAGGTGTTCATAGGTGTGTGGGTTAATGTAAGGAATTTCGACTTGATCCCATTGTTCTTCCTGTCTATGTGCCAATACCAAGCTGTTCTCAGGACTATAGCTCTGTAATAGAGTTTGAAGTCAGGGATGACGATGCCTCCACATGTTCCTTATTGTACATGGCTGTTTTGGCTATCCTGGGTCTTGTGTTTTTCCATATAAAGTTGAGAATTGTACTTTCAAGGTCTGTGAGGAATTCTGCTTAGATTTTGATGGGGACTGCAATGAATCTGTAGATTGCTTTTGGAAAGAGTGCCATTTTTACTATGTTGATCCTACCTATCAAAAAGTATGGGAGATGTTTCCATTTTCTCATATCTTCTTAAATTTCTTTCTTTAAAGAATCAATGTTCTTATTAAATAGGTCTTTCACTTGTTTGGTAAGCATTACCCCAAAATATTTTATGTTGTTTGTGGCTATTATGAAAGGTGATGTTTCTCTGATTTCTTTCTCAGCCCCTTTATATTCTGTATATAGTAGGGTTACTGAGTTAATCTTGCATCTAGCCACATTACTGAAGATGTTTATCAGCTGTAACAGTTCCTTGGTAGAGTTTTTCGGGTCACTTAAGAAAACTATCATATCATCTGCTAATACTGCAAGTTTGACTTCTTCCTTTACAATTTTTATTCCCTTGAACTCCTTTTGCTTTCTTTTTGTGCTAGGTAGAACTTCAAGAACAATATTGAAGAGATGGAGTGGACAGCCTTGTTTTGTTCCTGATTTTAGAGTAATCACGTTTTGTTTCTCTTCATTTATTTTGATGTTGGCTATTTATTTGCTATATGTTGCTTTTTTATGTCTATGTATGTTCCTGTTCTCCCTGATCTCTCTAAGCCTTTAATCATGAAGGAATATTGGATTTTGTCAAAGGCTTTCCAACATCTAGTGAAGTGGTCATGTGCTTTTTCTTTTCCTTTTTTTTTTTATATAGTGGATTACATTGACAGTTTTCATATGTTGAACCATCCCTACATCACTGGGATGAAGCCTACTTGGTCATGTTGGATGATTTATCTGATGTGTTCGTGGATTCCAATTGTCAGTATTTTATTATTTTTATGTGAATGTTCATGAGAGATATCGATCTGTAGTTCTCTTTCTTAGTTGTGTCTTTGTATGGCATGGATACCATGGTAATTGTAGCCTCAAAAAAAAAAAAAAAAAGGTTGGCACTGATCCTGATCCTTCTCCTTCTATTGTGTGGAACACTTTGAAGAGTATTGGTGTTAGCTATTCTGGTAGAAATCTGCCAAGAGTGGAGAGGTTACCTTAAATGCCCTCCCTGGTAATATGTTTGATGACTACCTTATATGCCATCCAATAGCTTCTGGAAACACAAGCAGACACTGACCTAAACACTGAGCCAAATTCCTGAAATCCAGTTGTAGAGAGGAAGGAGTGATGAGCAAAGCTGTCAAGACCAGGCTGGAAAAATCCACAGAAACAGATGACCTGAACAAGGATGAACTCGTGGACCCTATTCAGACAGCTGTGAAACCAGCACAGGATGACCCAGACCCTCTGAACATGTGTGTTAGTTAGGAGGACTGGAAATTCTATGGGGCCTCTGGTAGTGGAATCGTATTTATCGCTAGTATGTGAATGGACTTTGGGAGCTCATTCCACATAGAGGGTTACCCTCTCATCCTAGACACATGGGGGAGGATCTAGACCCTGCTCCAAATGATGTGACAGACTTTGAAGATCACCCATAGAAGGCCTCACCCTCACTTTTGAGCAGAAAGTGGATGGGATTGGTGTTGGGAGAGGGACTAGCAAGGAAGGGAGGATGAGGGAACTGGTATTGACATGTAAATCAAACTTGTTGCAAATTTAATTTAAAAAATAATGACCTTCTTTGGAAATACATTAATTCACCAAAGAAATTAGGAGCCCCCATCACAGGACCTCTGCTAAAGAGGCACTACTCAGTTGGAGAGTGCCAGCTAGACCTGCCTATCAGTGCTGAAACATCTAGAGTATCAGCCCAGCCTTTGTCCCTGTCACCAGGCCTTGGCTACAGGTGAGTTTGGATCTAATCCCATTGGGGCAGCAGATTCTCCCCTAAACCCTTCCAAGGAAATCCCTGGGTGGGCCCTGGATCTCCCTGAGCCTGTGTCCTGTCCCCACCGAGAGTGCTCTTGGAGCTCCAATATACCCCCACCCACCCCCCACTGAGAGTCTGCCCTCCCCTTGTGCTCTTCCCAACCCTGCACACTGTCCCACCACTCTGGTTGAGAACTAAGCCAGAGGGTGGAGCCAGCAATCCAGCCACCTTTAGGGAAATTCCTGGAGCCTATCTGAGCACAATAGACCAGCCTATCCACATGGAACCACCCGTAATTTCCACCTGCCTGGTTGCTGACCCCCACCACCAGTCTTCTACTGGAGTTCTGGGCACCTCCCAGAGATCCCCCTATGTCTGCGGGTCCATCCTGAGTTCCTGTGGGCTGGATCCTTGCCCCCCATTGCAGGACCGCTGGTAAATAGGCACTACTCAGTTGGAGAGTGCCAGCTAGACCCACCTATGGGTGCTGAAAAATCCTGAGTATCAGCCCAGCTTTTGTCCCCCAAGTTCAGACCTTGGCTAAAGTCCTTGGCCTAAAGCGTGACCTGAATATCCCTGAGGAAACATCCTGTGGGCTAGCCTCTGCTAAAGAGGCCTCAGGTCTCCTCTGCTGGAGACTGCACTTGGTCCCTCATCACCTGGCCCCTGCCTACAGAGACCTCCTAGAGAGCATGGATTACCCAGAACTACAGACGTTGAACTTTTGATCCATCTAAATCCATAGAGAATGGGAGAAACTCCACCAACACCTACTGGAAAAAATCTATGGAAAAATGGCAATACAAGAAAACACCTAAAATCAGAAAGAAAAGCATAACACCACCAGAATCTAGGGAAGTTACACCAACTAGACCAGAACACAACAAAGCAAATGAATCAGAAGAGAACAACCTAAAAGTTATCATCATAAAAATGATAGAGGCCCTGAAAGAAGATCTGAGAAAATCCCTTCAAGAAATGGAAGATAAAACAAACAAAAAATTGGAAGAAATGAATAAAAATTTAAAGAATGTACAGAAAGCCCAAAAAAGCAATTAAACAGGTTCAAGACTTCAAAACAGAAATGGAGACAATAAAGAAAACACAAAGCAAAGAAATTTGGAAATAGAACAACTGGGCAAATAATCAGGAACTGCAGATGCAAGCATAACCAACAGAATTCAAGAGATGAAAGAGAGAATCTCAGGTGCTGAAGATAAACTAGAGGAAATGGATTCATTGACCAAAGAAAATCATAAATCCAACAAATCCTTAACACAGAACATCCAGGAAATGTAGGACACTGTGAAAAGACCAAACCTAAGAAAAATAGGCACAGAGGAAGGTGAGAAAGCCCAGCTCAAAGGGGCCGAAAACATATTCAACAAAATCATCAAGGAAAACCTTTCCAATCTGAAGAAGGACAAGAACATAAAAGTACAAGAAGCATACCGAACACCAAATAGGCTAGACCAAAGAAAAAAGACCCCTCAACATGTAATAATCAAAACACCTAACATACAGAATAAAGAAAGAATATTAAGAGCAGCAAAGGAAAAAGGACAGGTAACATAAAGGCAGAACTATCAAAATTACGCCTAACTTCTCCATGGAAACCCTCAAGGCCAGAAGGTCCTGGATAGATGTTCTACAAGTACTAAGAGTCCGCGGATGCCAGCTCAGGCTACTATAACCAGCGAAACTCTCAATCACTATAGATGGAGAAAACAAGATATTTAATGACAAAGCCAGATTTTGACAATATGTATCTACAAATCCAGCCCTACAGAAAGCTTTGGAAGGAAAACTCCAACCCAAGGAAGTTTACTATGCTCACACTTAGGAAACTGATAAACCCATTTCACCATAAACCAAGGGTAAAGAAGGACAAATAAATTCACAATACCACTGCCAATAGCAAATCCAAAATAAACAAACATTAAAAATCAATGGTCCTTACTCTTCCTCAACATTAATGGTCTAAACTCGCCTATAAAAAGACACAGGCTAACCGAATGGATATGAAGACAGAATTCATTCTTCTGCTACATACAAGAAACACACCTAAGTTACAAAGATTGACATTACCTCAGGCTAAAGAACTGGAAGAAGATCTTCCAATCAAATGAACCCAAGAAGCACACAGGTGTGGCTATCCTAATATCTAACAAGTTAGACTTCAAACCAAAATTAATCAAAAGAGATGAAGATGCTTATTTCATATTCATCGCAGGAGAAATCCATCAACAAAAAGTCTCCATTCTGAACATCTATGCCCCAAATACAAAGGCACACACATTCATAAAGGAAACACCACTAAAACTCAAAGCTCACATAAAACCTCACACACTTATAATTGGAGACTTCAACACACCACTCTCACCACTAGACAGGACCACCAATCAGACACTAAACAAAAAAACAAAAGAACTAACAGAAGTTATGTTATGTCTCAACTGGGTTTAACAGACATCTATAGAACATCCATCCAAACACAAAAGAATATACCTTCTTCTCTGCTCCACATGGGACATTCTCTAAAATCCACCACATGCTAGGTGGCATAAAAAACCTCAACAGATACAAGAAAATTGGAATAGTCCCCTGTACCTTATCAGACCACCATGCCTTAAAATTGGAATTCAACAACACAAATCGCAGAAAACCTAAAAATTCATGGAAACTGAACAATGGGCAACTGCACCACACCTGGGTCAAAGAAGAAATAAAGAAAGAAATTAAGGACTTCCTAAAATTTAATGAGAATGAGGACACGACATATCTGAACTTATGGGAGACCTTGAAAGCAGTGTTATGAGGGAAGTTCATCGCACTGAGTGCCCATATGAAGACAACAGAGAATAGACTAATTAGAGAATTAACAGCGCAATTGAAAGCCTTAGAACAAAAGAAGCAAACTCACCCTGGAGGAGTAGACACCAGGAAATAATCAATATGATGGCTGAAATCAATAAAATAGAAACCAGGAAAACAATACAAAAAATAAATGCAACAAAGATTTGTTTTTTCGAGAAAATCAACAAGATAGACAAACCTTTATCCAAACTAAGGAAAAAGCAGAGAGAGATCATGCAAATGAACAAAATCAGAAATGAAAAAGGGAACATAACAATGGACACAGAGGAAATCCAGACAACTTTCAAGTCATACTTTCAAAACCTGTACTCTACAAAATTTGAAAATTCAAAGGAAATGAACAAATTTCTGGACAACTATCATTTACAAAATTGAACCAACAACAGACAAACAACTTAAATAGACCTATCAACCCAATAAAATAGAAAGAGTCATCGAAAGCCTTACAACCAAAAAAAGCCCAGGGCCACATGGCTTCAGTCCAGAATTCCAACAGAAATTCAGGGAAGAGCTAATACCAATACTCCTCAAATTGTTCCACACAATAGAGACAGAAGGCACATTACCAAACTCTTTCAACGAGGCAAAAATAACCTTGGTACCCAAGCCTCACAAAGATACAACTAAGAAAAAAAACTTAAACAGCAACGCAAAAATACTCAATAAAATATTGGCAAACCGAATCCAAGAATATATCAGAGAAATCATCCACCATGACCAAGTAGGCTTCATCCCTGGGATGCAAAGATGGTTTAACATATGAAAATCTATCAACGTGATCTGCCATATAAACAAACTGAAAAAGAAAAACCATATGATCATCTCCCTAGATGCTGAAAAAGCCTTTGACAAAATTCAACACCCTTTCATGAAAAAGGTCTTGGAGAAATCAGGGATAACAGGACCATACCTAAACAAAATAAAAGCAATATACAGTAAACCAACAGCCAACATCAACTGAATGGAGAGAAGCTTAAGGCAATTCCTCTAAAATCAGGAACAAGACAAGGCTGTCCTCTCTCTCCATATCTCTTCAATATTGTACTTGAAGTTCTAGCTAAAGTTGTAAGACAACAAAAGGAGATCAAGGGGATCCAATTGGAAAGAAAGAAGTCAAACTGTCTCTATTTGCAGGTGATATAATAGTTTACATAAGAGACCCAATAAACTCTACCAGAGAACTCCTAGAAGTGATAAACACCTTCAACAAACTAGCAGGATATAAGATAAACTCCCAAAAAATCAGTATCCCTAATTTATTCAGATGACAAAGCGGCTGAGGAAGAAATCAGAGAAAGATCACCCATTACAATAGCCACAAACAACATAAAATATCTCGGGGTAATGCTTACCAAACATGTGAGCAACCTATACAATAAGAAGTTTGTGGCTTTAAAGAAAGAAATTAAAGAAGATACCAGAAAATGGAAAGATCTCCCATGCTCTTGTATCGGAAGGATAAATATAGTAAAATTGGCAATATTGCCAAAAGCAATCTATAGATTCAATGCAATCCCCATTAAAATTCCAGCACAATTCTTCACTGATCTAGAAAGGATTGTAGTCAACTTTGTATGGGAAAAGAAAAGTCCCAGAATAGACAAAACAACCATGTAAAATAAAAGAACTTCAGGAGGCATCACTATCCCTGTCTTTAAGCACTACTACAGAGCTATAGTTCTGAAAACAGCCTGGTATTGGCACAAAAATAGACAGGTAGACAAATGGAATCGAATCAAAAATCCCAATAATAATCCACACACCTACGAACACCTTAATTTCCACAAAACAGCTAAAAAAAATGCAGTGAATGGAGAGAGAACTGGTAGAAAGAGAAGGGGAGGAGAGGAAAACACATGTGACTAGATAGGTTGAGTCAGGGTGAGAGGGCGTGGCATAAAAGAGGGAGCCATTATTGTTTTGAAGAGAAAACTGAACCTAAAGAAAGGTATAGAGAACTACAAAACTGACTCCAACAAATAATTGGAGCAACCGTGGAAAGGCTACCATAAATGCCTTTCCCTGATAGTGAGATCATCAACTAAATTAACACCATCATAGAGTCCTCATCTAGTACCTTTTGGAAGCAGAAGCAAACACCAATAACCAAACACTGAGTAGAACCAGAATCCAGATGCAGAGAGAAAGGGGACAAGACCAGGTTGCAGAAACTCACAAAGACAGCTGACCTAAAAAAGGAGGAGTTTGGGCCTCCCTGACTGATGGCTAGGAACACAGCAAGGGACTGACTCAGACCCCCTGAATGTGGGTCTCAGCTAGAAGGACTGAGCTGTCTGAAGGACCTCAGACAGTAGAAACAGGATCTATATCTGGTGCACAAAAGGACCTTGTGGACACATCCCCCATGGAGGGATACCCCATTAACCTAGAGACAGGAGAGAAGTCCTAGTCCCTACTTCAAATGACTTGACAGCCTTACATGAACCAATGTGGATAGCATACCCCTACAAGTGGAATGGGGGTGGAGAGATGGAGGGGAGTGTGGCCAGGTTGCATGTCACAAGGGAAAGTGGGTAATAGAGAGGGAGGAAAGGAGGTATGGAGGGAGGGAGGAGGGTTGGGGGGAGGAAGGGAGAGAAAACTGAGATCCACATGTAAAATTTTTAAATTATATTATTATTAAAAAAATAAGGACAAAAATGCTGCTGGATTAATTCAATATATATATATATGTATATATATATATATTAAATATATATAAAAGTATATAAATGTATATATATATATATATATATATACTTTTTTTAAAAAAATGCTTTGACTTCAAAATTTAAGAATCAGTTAAGTTACTGGGGAAAAGGATTTCTAATTTTGTTTCCACAGAAAAATGAAAAGCTGTGGATCCCTTCCAGACTAATGTGTTTAGATCGAGCAAGACCCCTTTGAAGCAATGTCAATGGGACAATGCAGCCTTGCAGACCACTACAGCCAGGATTTCTCCATCTTATTAGGATTCCCCCATGACTGCACCCCCTACCAGCAGGAAGCAGCTTGGAAAGAACGATGCCCAAATTCCCAAATATTGTTTACAAATGTTTGCTTTCATTTAAAAAAAAAAAGGCATGTATAATTATGTCCAGCATAAAATAAATTAATGTTTACAAAAAAAATAGAAACTAGGAAATATTGATAAGGAAAACCCTAAGAGAGATATACATGTTCCCCTGGAGAATGGGAAAAGGACAAGATCTCCTTACAGATTGGGAGCACAGCGGGAAGGGAGAGGTAGAAGTTAGGAGAAAGAGGAGGGGAGAAGAGGAAGGGAGAGGAGAACATGAGGGAGTAGGAAGATTGAGTTGGGGGAAGAATAGAGAACAAAAAGAAAGAGACATGATATTATAGGGAGCCATTATCAGTTTAAAGAGAAATGTGGATCTAGGGAAATGTTCAGAGATCTATAAGGATGACCCAACATACAATCTAAGCAATAGTGAAGAGGCTACCTTTAATACCCTCTCCCGATAATGAGAGTGATGATTATCTCATATGCCATCCTAGAGCCTTCATCTAGTAGCAGATAGAAGCAGAAGCAGACACCCACAGCTAAACACTCAGCAGAACTTTTGGAATCCAGTTGTAGAGAGAGAGAATGATGAGCAAATGGGTCAAGACCAGGCTGGAGAAATTCACAGAACAGCTGACTTGAAAAAGGAGGAGCTCATGGACACAGACTGATAGCTGGGAAACCAGCTTAGGACTACCCAGAGCCCCTGAATATTGGTTTCAGTTAGGAGGCTTGGACAATATATGAGGCCTTTGGTAGTGGATCAGTATTCATCCCTAGTGGAATTTGGGAGTCCATTCGACATAGAGGAACACTTACTTAACCTAGACACACAGGGAAGAACCTAGGCCTTTATCCAAATGATATGAGAGACTCCCTGGGGTGCAGTAAGGGGATCAGATAAGGGATTGGTGTGGGGCAGTAAAAGAGGGGAGAGAGGGTACTAAGATTGACATGTAAAACAAGCTTGTTGCTAATTTAAATTAAAAAGTTAAGAAATAAAATATAATAAAGACTAATAAGGTATATGAACAGTTTTTGTTAGTAGTTGAATTGTCAGAAAGACAGAGATTTCACAGACCTAATTCTTAGTCATATGAAAACAAATTTCTGTGGAAATACATTTTTCCAGTTGGAAAAATTAAGATAAGGCTGCATGCAAATGACTAGAGTGATTATAAGCATGAATTTGTGCCTTGAGAAAAAATATATATTAGGAAAGAAGATGTTGCAATGAAATAAAGTATAATTTTATCATATTATGACAGAGTCCATGGAGAGTGGAGTTAATTTATTGCTAATGAAGGTATGTATGCTGAAAAAATATACAACAGGCACCCCTTTAATGACTTTATAGGAAGTGTTGTCAGACTGCCTATTGATTTTAGCTATCAACTATTAAGAACTCTGCAAACTAGTATTTCTTGTCCTCAATCTGGTGTAGTCATTCACAAAAGACCTAAAAAACAAATGCCAACTTCTTGGTTCTTTGCAAGTTAAACAAAAAACTCTAATAGAGATCTTTTGTATGTCTCTAGATGTAGGATAAGTAAACAAGTAAGTATTGACAGTCCCCTTGCTTTCTCATATTTCCAAAACCCTATATTAAAGACATCTTGTGCACATTTATAAATTGGGATTTTTTTAAAATTGGTAATGTGGTATTCAATAAATACAATTACATTTTAATGAAACCATACAAAAGCCACTCATTAGCAGTTCTCAAAGCCTATATCATCACTTCTGACCATGTTAGATCCACTTACTTCATTTGTGTCACCAACACTTATTACATGCCTACTGTGTGTTCACTATTGCTAACTGCTTAAAAGAGAAGCATAGTTGGATGCAATCGGGCACATTCAGGGTGCTATGGCTGTAGACATCAGGAAGTGCAAATCAAAACAACTTTCAGATACCATCTTATTCCTGTTAGAATCACTAAAATTAGAAACACCAATGACAACCTATGCTGGACAGGATACAGAGAAAGGGGAACACTCCTCCCCTGCTGGAGGGAGTGCAAACACATGCAGCCATTTTGGAGATCAGTATGGTGGTTTCTCAGGAAATTAGTTTATCACAAGACCCAGCAATTCCCCTCTTAGGTACATACCCAAATGACCCACATCCATGCAACAAAGACATGTACTCAACTTTGTTCATAGCAGCATTATTTGTAATAGCAAAAAACTGGAAGCAACTTAGATGGCCCCCACTGAAAAATAGATAAAGAAGATGTGGCACATCTACACAATGGAATACTACTCTGCAGAAAAAAATAACGGAATCTTGAAATTCACAGGCAAGTGGATGGAACTTGAAGAAATCACCTCGAAGGAGGTAACCCAGTCACAAAAAGAAGTACATGGTATGTACTCACTCATATAAGGATTTTAGACCTAGAGCAGTAGATCACCAGCCTATAATTCACACTACCAGAAGAACTAGGATACAAGGTGTATTCTAAGAGGTTCATATATGGTCCCTCACAAAAGGGGGAAGAGACAAGTCGCCCTGAGTACATGGGAAGTGGGGGGGAAGTGAATGGAGAGAGAACTAAGAAGATTGAGTCAGGGTAGGAATAGAAGACAGAAAAAGAGAGAGAGAGAGAGAGAGAGAGAGAATATAAAAGAGAGAGCCATTATTGGTTTGAAGAGAAAATTGAACCTAAAGAAAGGTCTAGAGACCTACGACTGACTCAAACTAACAATTTGAGCAACTGTGGAAAGGCTACCATAAATGCCCTTCCCTGATAGTGAGATCATCAAATAAAGTATCCACCATCATGGAGCCCTCATCTAGTATCTGTTTGAAACAGTAGCAAACACCAATAACTAAACACTGAGTCAAACTAGAATCCAGATGCAGAGAGAGAGGACAAAACCAGGTTGCAGAAACATGCAAAGACAGCTGACCTGAACAAGGTGGAGCTAATGGGCCCCCAAGACTGATGGCTAGGAATCCAGCAGGAGACTGACTCAGACACCCTGAAAATGGGTCTCAGCTAGAAGGACTGAGCAGCTTAAGGGACCTTAGACAGTAGAACCAGGATGTATTCCTGATGCACAAAAGGACCTTGTGGACACATCCCCCATGGAGGGCTACTCCCTTAACCTAGAGTCAGGAGAGAAATCCTAGCCCCTACTTCAAATGACTTGACAGATTTACATGACCCCACTAGGATAGCATAGCCCTACATGTGGAATGGGGGTGGGGGGATGGGATGGGAGGGTAGCCAGGGTGCATGTGAGGGGGTAAAGAGTGTAATTGGGTAGGAAGAAGGGAGGGAGGGATGAAGAGGAAACTGTGATCAACATGTAAAATTATTAAATTATATTATTAATAAAAATAATAATAGTCTATTATCTTAAGAATCTCTGACTCAGTGTCATTCCTTTAGTGTCAGACAATGTTATAGAATACAATGAGGACCACATAACATATTCTGAAAGAACTTTGTATTTGGAGAACAAATTTACAAAGGATAAGCTAAGGGGTACAAGGGAACATTGTATAAACATTCTTTATATTCCTTGTCTTATATTGTATTTACCAACATATTTGAGAAAATATGATTCATAAATAAATCTCCAAGCTTATCTCACCACAACAAAACAAAACAGAAAGAAATTTCTTTGATTTTGTCTAGTTCATAACAAAGATCATTCTAGCAAAAGTACTGTGGATATTTATAGCAGGGTATATCTGACCTATCTAGAATTATACCTAGCTAGCTGTCAACTGTGGGATGTATAGACTATGGAGTGTATATCCCTAGAATATATTAGTTTGAAAGTGTCAAATCTCTGAGATTAGTTACATTTTTCTGAGTGAAACATGCTACTTACCCCGAGTTAGCTATTCATAAGATTCTCATGTTAATCTGAGCAGCAGGGACTCTGATGAGAAAGCAAGAATTTCTAAAACTATTTTGAGTGCCTTAGGTATTTCAAGGTTGTAATTAATTCTATTCTTGGTATTATTTGTAGAGCCTTATGTTGATATGACTTCTAATTTTTACAAATATGCTTTGATTCTTTGTGTACTGTGCTTTCTAGTTAGAAATTAAATTACTGTTAGAGTCTTATTTTTTTGTATTCCCTGTGGCACTATGAGCAAATTTGAACAAATGTTTCCAATTAGCCAGTGTATATGAGAAATGTCACTTATTTGTTTCATTCTTTAATAAGACTATGAGATAAGTATCATGATCATTGTACTGAGGATTTTATTAAAGCATAGACATAATCAAATTTTCCAAGCTTATTAAAGTGTTAAAATCCAAATATGAACCCAGAAGTATTTTACCTCCATACTATTTGCCAACCTATAATAACTTTTATGAGTCTAAGTAAATGAGTTGACTACAAATACATTTAGTATATTTAGGTTAAGCACCAGTCCTGATAACAAATGGGTACAGTATATAAGATAATCCAGATAGTGTCATAGTTATGGTATGACTTGATCATTTATCTATTACTGTTTGGAGAATATGTTGATTGGTACAAGGGATTATAAGCAATTTATTATAGAGACTACTACAAGAAAATCCAACTATCAAACCTTCCCTATTTCCTCTATTTTTCCATTCCTTTATCTTATTTAATCTTACCATTTGCCTTCTCTTCTTGTCACAAACATCAACAGTGCCATTCCCAAGAGAAAAACTACAGACAACTAATGACTAAGGAGAAAGGAACAGTTAACTTCTGCCAGTGATGAATCCCCCAATTAGTTACCCAAAACAAAATGGTCAGTTCTAAAACCATATGCACAAAAGTCACACAAAAGGCACCACAGGTTGTATTTATACCGAAATACATATATATGCTTATATATATATGCATATATATATATATATATATATATGTAACAGTTGTAATCAAAAGACCATCAATTTGAGAGAGACTGACAGTGGGCATAGGAGGAGTTAGAGGGAGAACACAGTAGGAGAGTTTGGAGAAAGGATAAGGAAGTTATATAGTTTATTTTAACTTTAATTAAATATAAGATAAAATAAATAAACTTATTAGCTAAAAATTCCATTGATCAAATTCATTCTATATACAAGTAATTATATAGTAATGACAGATGCAGTAGTCAACAAGACACATCTCCATGATATGAGTAATTTATGTAGAATTATGCTGTTGCTAATATCCCTATATGAATCATTAAATATATTTCTGCTAATCTTCTTTCAATTATATAAATTAAATCTGAAATTATAAAGAGATGACATCAGGCTTATTGTTTATTTATCATACAGTTATTTGATCAACTCAACCACAGTTGATCAAATTTATCAAATTTATAGTCCTTAATATTTTTAAATGAAACAAAGGCAATATGATTTTATGCCAAAGGTTTCTTAGCAAATGTGATAGGTCTTTAAATCTCACAAATGTTAGACATATAGCCAAAGAAGAATATGCATTTAAATTTAAATAAACATATATACATACACACACACACACACACACACACACACACACACACACACACACACCTATATATTTAGCATGAGTGCATGTGCCCATGGAGTTCAGCCTGTGTGCCCTTGTTCCAAGTGCTTGTGACCTGAGTAACATGGGTGCCGGAAGTCTAACTCATGATCTCTGGAAGAGCAGTATGGGGTCGTAATCACTGAGCTACATCTCCAACCCCCTCTTCTGAAGTTTTAAGATATAACTTTATATCTTCCAAATGACAATCATTATAACTATGTCAAAAATTATTCTTCAATTTTCCATTATAAACTGAGAAGAGAAGAATAGAGAAGAGAAGAGAAGAGAAGAGAAGAGAAGAGAAGAGAAGAGAAGAGAAGAGAAGAGAAGAGAAGAGATACAATTTAAAATTCTTTCAATGCATCCTGTTAGGGACAAGCTTTTAATTTGTCTCTAACAGTATCTCACCAAAGGGCTGCTACAGCCCCCATATCCTACTATAATTAAGTCATCACAAACTTAAACACTAACTTTAATTCCCCTTAAATGGGTGATACCACAGAAACTACAACAAAACAAATGGAATCCTGTCTTTTCCCACATTTGCCTCAACTTTCTGAAGCTAGGACAGCATGATGTTCACCAAAGGAACAATGCAATGAGATAAAGTGACACATCTTGAACCCACTCTGTAAGAGAAGAAACAATGTTGGAGAAAGCATTAAATTCTCATTCAGTTTGTTTCACAAAACAAAAAACAAATAAACAAACAAAAAACATAAAAGAAAGAAAAGTTGCATACAGCTGATGTGCACATCTTGATAAGTAAATATGAATGATGATCACACTCCTATGTTGCAATCTTTGGATCAAGAGAAAAAGAAATTATATAAGATTATAGGCCAGGGGAACACTGGCCTAGTCAGCATGCCATCCTACATTCAATCCCAGCACTGTAATGAGAGGAAAGACAGGCAGAAGGGAGATAAAAAGGAGAAAGAGAAAAAATTAACAGATAGGAAAAGCTAGTTTCTATATTTTCAGGTTTTATTCATTACTCCCTCAAGGAAATGTATATTCCTGATATGTATAGCTTTGCCAATTTGTAAACTTAATATAAATAGAAATGTTCTGTTTGACTACTTTGACTGTAATGACATTGGTGAGATCTTATTCATAATGTTTTACACACTTGTATTTTATTTAATTTTTCTTTGTATTATGTGTCATTGCATAGCATGCTTTGTATTTTTCTGTAGATGCACATATGGCTTCTGTCCAATTCTGGGATATCAGAAATAGCGTTTCCTTTCAGTTATTTGGTACAAAAGTGCAATGTATATCCAGTGATCACACAGCACCATGATGTTGATGATGCCCATAGCATAAAATTTGGTGCCATGTTATCTGAGAAAAAAAAATGGCATTTTTTTCTTAAATTGATTTTGAATTTGGCAAGATATCCACAGAAATCGGTTTTGTTCATTAAAAAAATGTGTGAACCAAAATTAAGTTACATATTGTTTTTCCTCATATTTCAGAGGCAGACACTCAAAATGCTAAAGGAATACAATTCTAATTGCACTTGGATACCATACAAACCTAAGCACAAACAACATTTTTAATGAACACCACAAACTGGCCAATAACTGATCAAAGTGCAGAGAAAGGCAGACTATCAAGGTAAACGCAGCTGAAGCTCTGATAAAGAGTATGGATAAGAATAATTTGGTCAGCTTTCATAAACAAAATTTTTAAAAATAATTTCTTGTCAATTTTTGATAGTTCCTGATCTCGGGGCAAAGGGCTTGATATATAAGTGGCTGAATACAGTGTGCAATATCTGTAACAAGATAAGTTAGCTTATTAATTTTGTTGGACATATATAACGTCTTTAAGTTGGAAACACTCAAAATCTTCTCTTTTGATTATTTTCAAATATGCAATATACAATCCAACAACTAAGAAAAGAGAAGTGACAACCAGTCAAACAAATCCTATCTTCTCAAAATATACATGATTTTAGTCTCCTTAGAATGGGAACCACCATAAGCAGATCTGAGTACAAAACACACTTGGAAAGACATGGATAGAAAGTAAAAATCACTGACAAAAGGATATTAGTGACGCATGCAAGGAAAGGCATCTCATTGTTAGAGAACCCAGAAAACAAAGTTTATATAGTTACTCCAACTCAGGCTAAGGAAGCTGGAATATAATCCATGTACCCACTACTAAGCTATAACCCAGCTCCATTTTTACTGTTCTTTGTCTCCTGGCATGTGATGCATGTGTGTATGTCTGTGTGTGTGTGTGTGTGTGTGTGTGTGTGTGTGTCTTTGAAGACATCGGAGGTTACCATTTAGTGTTTTTTTTTTCATTTACTCTCAACTTCAGTTTTCAATTACGTTTTATTACATTTCAAATTTTTCATGATCATATTCATTCTTCTTAGCTAAGTCCTCTATGAGCCAAGTCTTCCAAGTCCTTACCTACCCACATTTATGCTCTTTCTGTCTGCTTTATCTTATTTATTTTTTTAAATGGCATGTATTGTAAAAATTAGAGCTCTTTGGCTGCTTGGCAAGCAATCTACAGGTCTCCTCCTGACTTCACCTCTTGAGCACTTGGATTACAAGCACCAGCTGCTACAATCAACTTTATTATACATGTGCTCTGAGGATTTGAAATTAGGTCATCTCATTTGTGCAACAAGTAGTTCATTGACTGACACAGCTCCCCAGTCAATCCTTTATTTCTTTTCTTTTTTAAATTTTGAGATCAAGATGCTCGAAGTTGGCCATCCTGGCTTTGAACTTAAGACCTTCCTCTCTCTGTTACAGACCTGTACCTTAGTTCTTGTTTGCTTGTTTGTATTTTGTTTTTTTTTTTTTTTGTTGCTTTGTTTTTGTTTTTGTTTTAACAAATCCTGAGAGTTACCAACAAATACTCTACTCTTAATTTTCCTATATTTATCTCACACGCATTCCTGCACCAGGGCCTTTTCCACCTACAGTAACTGTAGCAATTGCACATTGGTTGTTGAAAGCCAATGAGGTCCCAGCAAACCTTGACATTCTGGGGGAGTGCCACTAGAGATTGACTTAAAAAGATACAGCTTTCCTTTCTTTAAATTCATTAGTTCCGATTTCTTTTTCTGTATCTTTGCTTCATTCTTTCTAACAGAAGACCACTTAACACTTTGAAATTTATGCTGAGATACCTAAGGAATATTTCAGCCATTACCTAACCTAAAGAGATCTTTCAAATGAAAGTCGCAAGTTTTTAAAACCATAATACTGAAGTGCTGTTTGTACCAAGATTGTTTCTCATGCAAAAACAAGCCTCTGTTTTTCATTAAAGCTCTCTAGCCACCAACACAGTGGAGTTGTATATTTTGTATTATCTATAACAGTATAACTATCCTCTCTCCCAGGAAAAGCATGTTTTGTTGATACCAAGATCAGAGAGACTTTCAACATAGCCTTCCAACAAAGAGCTCTGACTGGTGTAGCAATCACTGCCATTCTAAGGCTGCCTAGAGAAATGGAAGACATTTATGGCTAAAGGAAAATAAAATTAAGGCCTTCAGAGTGAAACAAGGCTGAAAGGAATTATGTTGCCTTAGGAAGCAATTCTGCAGCTTGAGAATATCACAGACAGTATCTCTAGGAAACAGCTGTCAGAACCAGGATTTTCTAATGGCATCATAAAGAAGTTTGTAACTGGCCTGAAGATGCTTCAAGAATCAAGAGACCACCTCCATGACACTGTGTCTTTTGGACACCCTGAGGAGAATATTTAGGAACAGTCAATCCTAGAAGGGAAAAAAAGGCAGAAAAATTAAAATCATTGTCACTGTCATCAACTACACTCCAAGCAAGGCTTCAGCTGGGACTACTACCACTGTGTGCTTCAGGGACACTAGAGAGAAAGTTGCATTAATAAAGCCTAGGACCCACACTATTTAATTATGTCAACTTAAAGGCTGAGCTTCCCACAACATTCTTATGTCAAGTCCCTCTAATCATTAGAGCTCTGAGATCCTCAGTATGTCTGGCATCAGGGTATGTTAGCATTTCCTTAATTTTAACTTGCCATGAACTATGTTATTTTTTCCCCAAAACTTTGCACACTTTTATTTTATTGTTTTTAGTCTCACATCCTCTTCCCAGAACACTAATTTATAGTTCCAAAATGTTTGTTTACCTTGAGGTCCCATGATTGAGTTATGGGTGATATTTTAGAGCTATAAAGTAGTGTTCTTGGAAGAGGTTGTGAGACTTAAAACAATGATTAAAACAAAACAACAACAACAGTAAAAAAAACTATGGTCATCATGGAACACAGGTTTGAAATCCAAGATGCCAGGTGGGTGGAACATTAATGTTCTAGTCTACAAATAATCCTTTTACCTCTTCATAAATGGGACACAGTCATCTTTAAAAAAATTCCCAAATTCCCAAATAGCCACCACTTCTAGCTCAAAGCTTAGTTCTGTTTATGACTCCCAGTCTTCTGCATCTAATACACCTATGCCTCATTTTTAGGTTGACACAACAACTGTATGTTCAAGTCAATATTCAATGTTGATTTTTGCAACTGACTTTACTGTTAACAACAACCGCATAGAAAGTAAATGGCAAATGATGACTGCCATAGCACATAATAAATCTAAGATTCAGGAAGACAACCTGGATAAGCATACATCTAGCTTATCTAGCCAATTTATCACATTTACAGTTTAACCCAGATGTATCAAAGAGGAATAGTGTTGGCCATTCCCCATTCTAAAATATTTTTTCTTCTTGCCTTGTTTTCAGTGAATGACATTTCTGCTACTCTTTCACTGTATTTAATTTTCCATGCTTTTCTTGCCTTATTCTTGTTAGGTTATAGCTCTATAATTATAACAAATTCTTTGTTCCTAGATAGCATTTTTGCATTGTAACTTTCTCTAGAATTTGATATAAACCAAAACCCTCAAGGTCAAAATCCCCTCCTCACAATCCTCCACTCCAAGTAACACAGGTCCAAATCCTACAATCCTTCCATGTTAATACTGAAGTAATGCCTTCCTTCTTCATTGTTTAAACTCTAAAGAAATTGTCCTGTATTATTTCAGGTTGCTTTGTCCATCCCTTTCTTTGGCAGTTCTTAGCCCACTAATCTATATTTCCCCATTACAATAACCACCCCTTCCACTAATTTTATTTGCTAATTCTTCACATCATCATTTTTACAAAACTTCTTACCAACTACTTCCTTCCCTATTGTTTTTAGTAAACACTTTCTGACAAAATACCTTAAATATAACTAACTGTTCTTGCCTCCTACTGTAATCATAAAAACAAAGTGATATCAAGTAAACACACATAAAATAGTAAAATGATACCAGTTTCTGATTTTAAATTCAGAATGACTCTATACATTCTAGGAATAGACGTTTTTTTCCCCTGAGTAATCTTCGTGCCATTCAGCTCTGACCCTACATGTCATCATGTTTTCCTTCTAAAGGTCCCTCCTCTTCTCACGAGCTTACTTTTTTCTTCTGCTTGTACCCATGAAGCCATCCTTCCCACTCTTCAAGGCACTCAACTGTGCTGCATTTCCTACTCTTTCCTGATTTCATGGGGACTTTACACTCTCCTAGTATTTTCAACTTGCATTTATTACAGTGCTTTCCTGAACATCATTTAAATCCCCTTAAGCCAGTCTCATCTAAAAATTTAGTAAGTAATTTGAAGCTCTTTCACACCCAAAGCATCAATCTCTGTGCTTACATTGATCATTATAAGTTCTCCTCTGAGGATGTGATAGGTCTATCTCCAGATATTTTCTTCATACATTACCAAATAGTTTCAATCAAATGAATCCAGAAGGAGACTTGTTGACCATTTCCTAACCTAAAATATTTTTCTATGTCACTGTTTTCAACAAATGACATTCTTTTAATCTTTTGCTGTTTAACTGATAGCTGTCACTCATGTTTGACAACTTCCTTTCCCAACGCCATTAAGAAATCCTGAATGTCATATCTCCTTAATCCACCTTGAATGTATCTACTACTATTCCCCACAGCAGCAGCAGCCTGGTCTCAACAGTCTGTCATCACTTTGGATTATTCTATATTCTGCTGTTTCTGCATTCTCCCTTAGCCCCTTTAGTCCATTTTCATTCCTGCATCCCAACTTTTAATCTTCAAACACCTCACACTCACTGTCACCACAGGGCTTTATGTACCCTGCCCTAATTTTGAATCTGCCTCTTATGACCATTTTCCACCTATTTAATTCTATGTATTCTCAAACCCAGTGCTACTTCTTCAGAAGAGCCTGATATGCCAGACTAGGTCAATCACAATGTTTCATAAAAATATGCATTGTCTTATCCTCCAAATGCATTTTAGTCACCATTTGTGGGAGTTGTAGACAAAAGTCTCTATCCCACCTGGTCCTGCATCCATTCAGTCCCAAATAATCACACAGAGTTTTATATTAATTATAAACTCTTTGGCCTATTGCTAAGGCTTATTACAAACAAACTCTTACAACTTAAATTAACCAATAATTCTTATCTATGTTTGGTATCTTTGTCTCAGTATGACTTGCTCACCATGCTTCCTCTGCATGTGGATGGCAACTGCATCCCTGCCTTTTCCCTTCTCAGAATTCTCCTACTCTGGTAGCCCCACCTATACTTTCTTCCTGGCTACTGGTCAATCAGCATTGTATTAAATCTATAGGAATGACAAATCTTTACAATGAACAAGAACATTATTTCACATCAGGAGTTGTATGAGAGTTAGTTGAACTTATGTTATTACACAGATGTTTATATTGCTGTCTTCCTAAAAGAATTCTGTTAGTTCTCTGATAGCTATAGCTAATACCTAGTATAATATTGGAATGGTGATGGTATTAAGCACATTAATACATAGTTGACATACCTAATAGGCTAAGCAAACAGTTACAGCAAGTAATATGTGTCATCAGATGTCTAGAGAAACCTGGAAAGGAATTAGCAGCACACTGTGGAATCTCCAGGTTGAGCAGTCTATATTTATGCTGTAACAAAAAGTTTCTCAGCATACATTTTTCTGAGATGGCTTAGAATGGAAGCATGAAAACATAGTAGGTCTGTTGTCTGCCTGTCTGTCTGTCTGTCTGTCTGTATGTATGTATGTATGTCTTACTCTGTCTCTGTCTCTGCATCTCTAGCTTTCTCCTTCTTTCTGTGTGTCTAATTCTCCTCCCTCCTTCCTTCCTCCTTTTTTCTTTTCCCATTAAAAAATAAACAGCAGAACAATAAATTGACTGAAACTCAAAGCATGTTTTCATTCCTTGCTTTGTCAATTGACAGTCTATAGATTCCTTTATGTATCTGAATTTAGTTTTCTATCCTTTTAAAACAAAGGTTAAAGTCATAAAATCATTGTATAGCTTAGCTTCTAGAAAACAATGCTATCCAGAACTTCCATAGTTTTCAATAAGAATCTTGATAGACACTACAAAATTCATCTGTAACAAAACAGAGTCAGGTATCTCAGCATGAAATATCAAATCTAAAACAATGAAGAAAACCACACACATACATTCATGCAAATGGAAAAATAAAATATCAAAACTTTAGACCACTTGGGCTTATTGCATCATACATACTGACAATCTTTACCATGCTTTCGTGTTCTTGTAAATAACTATATTAATAATTTCCCATTTTATTTATTATTATTTTCTACAATGTTTGGCATGTTTGTGGGTGGCATGAAAATACAACTTGTCCTGGTTTGTTTTCCCTTTGATAAGTCTGGATATTCTCCCAGAATATTGAAGCACAAAAGGTTAACAGAAGTAGTAATATGAAATAAAGATGGAAGAGAGAAACTACTCACAGAGCTCAGGGCAAGGTTTTACCTAAAAATAACTGCATCTATTACACAGATAGCTTCCTTAACACAGTATCTGCTAATAGAGCTACATCATTAAAAAGAAATACTTTTGGTGTGTCATAAAGCTTGGCATAATAAAACAGCACTTGCTTAAACTAATAAAGGCACATTAGGTTGTGGGAAGCTTTGCTACAGGGAGCAACTGCAGTTTAATGATCAAGAAAAGAATAGAGCAAAGTGCAGAAATCTCTCCAGAGCAAAAACCTGTGTTTGAAGTCAGCTTGCACTGAAGCAAGAGTAATCCTCTTTGTCCTGGAGTGGCAATCCATCAGTCACAGTACAGTAGGATAGTCTAAACCCTCAGGAAGAGGAGTTGAGATGATCAAGAAGGATCTACAAATAAGTCCTTTATGGGGAAAGGAAATAGTTTTAAAAACATCATTCTATTGGTGACTAAATAAATAAATATGGAGGCAGCCATATACCTCCAGATGGGATTAAGTGCAACCTAGTGGTCATTCTTTAAGTATTAATCAATATTTATGAAAGGTAGGCCCACTCTTATTAGTGTCACATAGGAGAAAAGCAGATCAGTAGACTATTAACTCCAGGTATACTCTGAAAACTAGAGGGCATCATGTCAGAAATTAAAAGCTGGGGACTGGACTAAAGAGAATTCATTGCAGTGGCAGATTATCCATACTGAAGTGAAGTCCTATTCAAAACATGTAAGAGCCTCCCTTTTACAAATCTTGTGGGTCATAAAATGATGCCATCCTCTCTTCCCTTTATTACACCCAGACTAGTAACAAGAACCAGGTCTCAGATTAACCCAAACAGAATTAAAGTCTTGATTTTATAGTAAAATTCTTTCTTGCTCAGAGAATACAGGATTTGTATCACTTGGCAATCACAGCATGCAAGATATTTATGTGATTTTGTCTTAAAGCTCTATGTCCATGTGGTGTAGAATACAAGGCAGGATGGAGGAGTTAAGAGACTCAGGAGTACTCTGTGTGAACATACTACATTATCAGGGCAATTAAATCTGGAGCAGATTCAAATATTAAAAAACAATGGCTCTCATCATTTCAATAAGACATTGCTCTGTAGTGAACAGGAGGATGCAAGTGTCAGAGACAACAGCATTAAATATCAAAAAAGGGTCAGATAATGAGTATTACAGTAAATTTGTTGTGTAGACTGGTCAATGCGTGTCTTGTTGCAGATTGATAAGAGAAATGTGTTCTGGTGTTTGACAAAACTGAGGAGTGAATATACTTGACAATAGTTCATTATATGTTTATATCTAAAAAACACTTAGGGAAAACAAAGTACTTTAAATATATACCACATAAATAAGTAACAAATACTGAGGTGAAAGATATGTTAGTTCTCCTGAATTGAATGCTACCTAATAGATTTATAAGTCAGAGCATCAGAGTATGCTTCATAAATATATACACACATTGTGATATGTATTTATTAGAGGAAAGCAAAAACAGGACTATAGTTGGAGGGGAGGTAGGGACTAGTAAGAGAAGGAAAGAGGAACAAAGAAGGCTGGGGGTAAACATGGGCAAAGTACAGTGGCAAATATGAATGTAACTATCATAACTGAGTCCATTACATGGATATGATAACTAAAAATTTTTAAACAATGAATAAAACTATTAGAAATTATAAATACTTTATTTGAAACAAAGAACTTTCAGCTGATTATGTTTCTCAGGGGGTTTCAATAATAACTTAATTTATTAAAATATTAATAATACTCTAGTAACGGAGCCAGTTAAGAGCTTCATTAAGAAGGGAGATGGCATCTCTCCTTTGTGAAGGAATAGAAGATTCTTCTGTGGGTCTGCATTTACTAGTGTCCATAGAGATGGTGGGTCACAAGGGGAGCAGAGTGAAGATAATGGTACTGAATTTTCTAAGGCCAATGGATATAATTATACTATGACAGGAAACAAGGTTGTCATGGAAATAAGGGATTCTCCAGACTCAAGAGGGTGTTTCCATAACTAATAATCTATGATGTTCTTCCAGATGAATATGCATATGCAACACAGACATCTTGGTTTCTATTAAGAGCTAGTAAATATAAGCTTGAAATCCATTACAACAGTAGGGAATCATGATATTGCACCCTCCTTCCAGAACCATGTTATTTGAAAGCTCAGGTCCTGGCTATTAGGAGTGACTTGTTTCCTACCCAGAGGACTTTTACAAAATCACCCTAAGTCCCTAAGTATGTATTTTAAACTTTCTCTTACACCTCAGCCGATCATTACTATTGATTTCAATGCAGATGTCTTCAGATTAAATGGAATAACTTTATCCAGTTAGGTTTGTCAGAGACAGAGCTTGTCTGGCAAATGACAAACAGGAGATCTGCAATGCTAGCTCAATTGTCTCTTTCAGAGTGAAGATCCAAGATGAGACCATCTCAGGACTATCTCACAGTGTGCCCAAGGAACAAACAGATTATCTATTTTGTACCCCACAAGTGCCTTGATGAGTGAGTTGACAGAAAAAAGTGGAAGTATCTGTAATTCCTCTGCTAATCAACTGATTAAAGCTTGAAGCAATATGCAGCCAAATAGACATGCAAGAGTTCAACTATCCTAATGTATTCACATAAGGGTTAGGAATCTCCTTGCGATCATCATCTACCTGTTCACTGGGGTGTTCTCTGATAAGAATTAAATGGAACTGATACATTAAGGCCGCCAAGCATGTGAAAATGATTGGTGTCACCAGTCATATCTATTCTATTGAATATGGTATTTTGTTTTTTGTTTTTGAGACAGGTTTTCTCTATATTGATTTGGAGCCAGTCCTGGAGCTAGCTCTGTAGCTCTGGCCTTGAACTCACAGATATCTGCCTCCTATGTGCTGGTACTAAAGGCTTACACCACCATCACCCACCTTGGAGATAGTAGTTTAACAAAACATATGAAAGATAGCATTAAAAATTAGGACATGGGAATGACAAATGAATTAACATTTAAACTCAGTTTTTTGTGAACTTTTACTGTAGAAACAAATAAAGATCTATCTTCTAAGGGTATGACACAAATGATACGCCAGAGAAATATTGTTGATCAAATATAACTTGGTGAAACAATGAGTTTAATTAGAGTTTATTATAGGAGTGTAGATAAGGCATTACTTACAGACACTTGGGTGATTTATTGGAGGGTATACTGCTTAAGGAAATTTCTTACTGTGCCCCAATAACTACTTTAATTGTCTATACATCCTATAGGAGGGGTGTGGCCTCCTGACACTCCTCCTTCAATGATGGAAAGCCACCTAGACCCAATATTGGAGGATCTCTTTCAGATGGTCATAGCTGCTGATAGTTCTTCATAGTCCTAACTGAAAAAATGATTATAAACAACAATCTTACAACTGGAAACTCTAAAATGTTTACTTTTAGGTGCGTGTTCATGAGCAGTGCTATCTAGCTGTGTCTTTTTAGCAGATTTCTAAAAAACAAACAAACAAAACCCCTAAAGAATGTTATCACACTTCTTCTATTCTAATAAAGGAAGTAATACTAAAGTAGTAGTGCAAAGATAGAAATGGTTGGTCATGGCATTAATCGTAGCACTCAGGAGGCAAAGGCAGTCACATCAATGTCAAGATGAAATAAACCTGGTCTATATAATGCATTCTCACTCACCTAGGGCTATACAACGAGACTTTGTTTCAGAGAGAGAGGAGCAAAGGATGAAAAAAACAATTTGACCAATTTACCTATAAGGTCAACCTCTTTATTTGCTAGTTCTTTACAGTGCAGCGAACAAATAGAGCTGCAGTGACTCAGTTTCTCATAGTAGACAGATAATTCCCCAGAGGTAAAATACTGAAATATGGCCAAATCCCTCATGCAAATCAGAAATCATCAAACAATGGCTTGTGTTACAAATAAACCAGTTACTCAATTTCTGAATTAAGCTTCATTAAATACTCTATGGCTTATGGAGAGAGGGTTGTCTATCCGTGTGTGTGTGTGTGTGTGTGTGTGTGTGTGTGCAAATATATACATATAAACACATACACATGTGTATGTATATGTGTGTTACATGATGATACATAAGTTTATGTAAATAAAAATAATTTCTTGCTAATAATTTTTCTAAATTCTTTAGTGTGATTTCCTGCTCCTCCCTCTCTATCCTTTTGTATTGAACTTGCTCCCCAGTTAATCAGCCATTTTAATTTTTGGTACTTTTTAATTTTTGGTATCACCTGTAGTCTGTTATTTTCCTCTTTAGCACTATCCTCCCCAAAGTTTGTATTTACTCTGCTGCTTTCTTTGGTTGTTCTCTATTGTATGTTCTCAACAGAAGACATGAAGCTAAACCCACAGATAAGAAAGAAGATGCTATGTTTGTGTCTTTCAGTCTGGATTACCCAATGTACCACATTTTCATTATCCACTCATTGGTTGAAAGACATTTGTTTCTATTTCCTAGATACTGTAAATAGAGAAGCCATGAGCATGGCTAAGTAATGGAGTAGGATGTTGAGTTCTTTGGGTATATGCAAAGGAATGGTATAACTGGATCATATGGTAGATTTATTTTTAGCTTTTGGAGAATTCTTTGCACTGATTTTCATAGTTGTTGCACCAGGATGGCATTTAGCAAAAGTGGATGATAGTTCCCTTTTTACCACAGCCTTTTTAGAATCTCTTGGCCATTCTTTTCTTGATCTACATGATTCTGAATGGGTCAGATGAAATCTTAGAGTTACTTTGATTTACATTTTCCTAATTGGTAAGGATAATGAACATTTTTGAGGCAATTCTTAGCCAATTTTATTTCTTCTTTTGAGAACTGTCTGTTTGTATCCAGAGTCCACTCTTCACTGGGGTCATTTCTTATCTTGGTATACATACATTCAATCGTTTCTATATTTTGTGTAACTTATTTCAAACTATAAAGAGAATCAAATTGACTTTAAAAATCTAAATCTAGTCTTATCCCTGACACACAAGAAAAATTAGACTAAATTTAAGGCATACTTAGGTGTGCAATTGAGGCAGGAAAATAAAGGACCAGCTTGGCAACTAAGAAACTTGCTTGGCTTGTAAACACACACACACACACACACACACACACACACACACACACACACGTTACACAATAAAGCCTTTATCAACCCATGGGATCATAACCTGCATTGAGATTCATACAGTGTCTGAAAAGCTGTAGCTCTTCCTAAAGTAATATTTTTACCCAATTTTTTCAATCTTGTTTCCTTCACATTATGACATCTAATTTAAATAAATGTATACAGATAAAGTTTGGATTGTAGCAAAACTATCTGCACATGCTCTAATAAACAGAACTCCCTAGTATATAAAGTAAGCAGATATGTGTCTATACATCTAGAAGTTAGTGGTATCTGTATATACTCTATAGTTGTAAAGTGATTCTAAAAGGACCACACTATTTCCATCTCACATTAATTTTCCTCTTTCTTCATCATCTGTGTATCTTAGCGGCAAAGAAAAATGAAGCTGTCAGAAAACAGATGGATGTTCAAAGTGTATGAGATAAACAGATTCAAAAAGGACAAAAAAAATCTCATGCCTATTCTCATTTTTAGATTTTAGCAGTTTGTGCAAATGGAAATAATTCTGAGACTGATGGTAGGTTAGGAAAGGAGATAGAGGACCAGGAGAGGCGAATGAGACATATCGAGGATTTGCAAAGAATGCAAACAATGTGAAAGCAGAAACCAGGGACTTGGAACTGTAAGAGTTCAGAGTCATGGAAGAGAGAATTGAGGAAAGTTGCATGAGAAGCAACAAAAAGTAATGATTTCAAAAATGCTGCAATGAAACCTAGTACATTGTATTCTAATAAACTATATCCATGTACATTTGGATATCAATTTGTAAATAAAACACATAAATAACAACTAAAAACAGTAAAATTAAGGTATGAAGGTTATACAGGTTAAATTTTTATTTGCTTGTATTTATATTTACAAGTCTAATTCCTATATGCAACACACAATATCAACCAATCTCTCTCTCTCTTTCTCTCTCTCTCTCTCTCTCTCACACACACACACACACACACACACACACACACACACACACACCACTCCACCCAACTGTGATGGTACTAGAAACCCAAATCTGTGGGAGAAGATCAGTTCATAATGGTGGACCTGTGGTGAGTGAATTGGTGTTTAATAAATTAATACCCATGAGGGAATGCTTCCTATGCCTGTGTTCTCTTCCAGATGGGGACAGCAGGTGCTCAGAAGAGATACAAAATGGATCTTCAACACACATCAAATATAATGGAAACTTTGTGTTAGACTCCCAGACACCAGTATAGTGAGAAATACTCTGATTTTGATTAAAACACAAAATCCATGCTTCTCCATAAATAATTTAAAATCACAAAATAATTCTTTTCAGCAGTTAAATATGTTATAATCCATTCTAGCTAGAACCATAGTTGTGAAGATATTAAATTAGTCATGGTTATGGATGGCATCCACATACAAGGGCTATAGTAAAGCATTTACTGAGAAATCACAATGAAGACAAAATAGAAAAGAGGTAGTTCTAGGTTCCATAAAGAATCTATCTAGCCTCTACATACCATGAAATAACATGAATTTCCCCCTCTCTCTCTCTTTCACACACACACACACACACACACACACACAGAGAGAGAGAGAGAGAGAGAGAGACAGAGAGAGAGAGAGAGAGATAAAGAGAGAGAGAGGGGTCACACACACACGTATGCACAGACATACATACAAATAATTAGCATTAATGTGGAGCAAGGTATGGCAAAAATGTAAACAACATTATGAGAGAAGTATGTGCCTGAAAAAACAAAACAAGCTTATGTCAATGTACTATTTAGGGCTTACAAAGTCCATTTCAGCAGCACATTTAGCCAGAGTAAAATTAAACCAAGAATTATTTAAATGGGGACTAGAGGGAGATGGTTTAGCCATTAATAGCACTGGCTGCTCTCCCAGAGGACCCAAGTTCAGTTCTCAGCAGACAGTTGGCAGGACATAACCATCTGTAACTCCAATTCCAGAGGATCCAACACTTTTCTTTAGTCTCCAAGAATACAGTATGTGCCTAGTATATAGACATATGGGGCAAACACACACACACACACACACACACACACACACACACACACATACGCACACATATATATATAACATATATATATAATAAAAGTAAATACTAAAAATAAGTAATCCTCTCAGTGTTTTTTATTCCAAACCTCTCAATTAGATGATTTTGCTTTCTTTATTCCTTACTCTTACCCCTTATTCCCATATGGTTTTCATCTTTTGAACATTGAGTTGAGTTTGTATACTAATGGCCCATTTACTTTCAGACATGAATACTGCCAGGTCTCTCTCTTCCATGTGCTCTTTGATCCATTTCCGATAACCAAAACTTTTAGCCCCCTATAACAAAGGAGAGAAAGTGAAGTTTGTGTTTTGGTAAACTTATAACCCAGACCAGTCTCATCCTGCCTCTAGAGATTATTTAAGTTTAGGATTTTATGAATCAAACATGACTTACTATAGGTCAGGTCTCTCAGGAATACACACAATGAAACCCTTTGCTTTCTAGGCAGGAAACATAAAGGAATACCACACAGGGTGAAGGCTTTTTGTCACCAGCTGGTGCAATTTTTCTCTATAGCATAGTGTTCAAAGAGTTCAGAGTGGGATATATCAAGGGTAACAGTGTTTAAAGAACCTTGTTTGACTGTTTGATCTCTCTCTCTCCCTCTCTCTCTCTCTCTCTCTCTCTCTCTCTTTCTCTCTCTCTCTCTCTTCCTGTGTGTGTCTTCATCTCTCTCCCTTTTTGTTTGTACAAAATATTTAAACTTGCTGAAAAATAAAATAACTTACAAAGAACAAAATAGCAACTTGTGTTCTTCAGTGTGCAATGCATGTAAATTTCAGAAAGTTGTTCTGAGATAAACAGAAATGACAGAATTTTGCTATTTTGATAGATAGGAAAATAGAGTCATTGATGGTTTAAATAATTGGATGATAGTGGAATGTCTCTCAGTAGAGAAGTTAGGACTAGATCCACACATCAGCACTTTTCCCATTGAGCAACCCTGTTCATACTACAAACCAAAAATGCAGAGTTTCTGTTTGCTTTTATTACTAAGTTGTTGCCGTTTAGGAGAATTTCACTCATCTTCCACTTTACCTTTATGAAATAAAATCGACCATTTAGAAGAGAGTAAGCAGTTTCAAAACCTTGTCTTTGTGCTCTCTAAACAACTTCACTTTCTTCTTTCATGAGAATAAAATGAAATAGTATTCACCTTACTCAGAACAGGACCAGTCATCAAGGAAACTATTCTCTAACCTGGGGGACCAGTCTACCTTGGGCACTCAGCATGCAAGTATCAGAAGAAGAGTGTGTGTTTGTGTGTTTGTGTGTGTGTGTGTGTGTGTGTGTGTGTGTGTGTGTGTGTGTGTGTGCATAAGATGCTTTTCTCACCTGAGAAACACCCCCTACAATTTGCCTCATTCTGAGACAAATTAAATCGCTAATATACAAGGGACTATTTCTGTACCATAAAATTATTTTAGAAACTTATTCTTGTGAAACTTTGGTAGGAGAGTCAGAAATCAGTTCCAAAGTTATGGGAGTCTTATAAGGAACCCAAGTAGTTAAATGCATGCTATGCATGTGCTTGCCCCTCCTCTGGAGACCCTCTCCAGTATTCTCAATTCCACTCTGTGCCTAGAATGTCCATGTGGGTAGATTTCTAAACAATTTCTACAGGATCATGGCAGAGTTTTGTGAAGATGAGAAAGGCATCATATTCATAGGCATATTTTTAAGATTTAAGATTTTTCTTTAAGTGTTTCCAAGAAACATTAACACGAAATTAAAAGAGATCAGGAAAGTAAGGTGTGTGTGTTGATGTTTTTGTTTATTCTTCTTGGCTTCTCAAACCTGTAGATAGAAACCAGATTTCATATTACAGTCTCTCCACATCTTTGAAATTAGCCCTTGTACTAATTCTTCTTGATTTCACCTAATCTTTGCATGTCATCTGTTTCCTGTTGGCATTCTGATATAAACCAGTTACTTTCTTTCTTTAAACTTAATTATTCATACATAATGGGATAATAAGAGTATTTCCTTCAAGTAGTTCTCTTAAGAAATAAAGCTATACTTCAGAAAATAAATAAACAAACAAATGAACAAATGAATAGAATTGAGGACTAATTGTAAATACCAATCACAATTACTAACTATAATACCAAGCAATTAACTAGACTAGCCAGGAATTACACAGACACTGTTACCTAGTATGCCACACCTGAAATTATACAATTCAAAACAATCATAGTTTTATCCACTCATACATCAAGTAAATTAGGTTGGATGTAACAGGCTAGTTTTCAATTGATCTTGCCTGAAATCACTTACATAGGAAACCTTAGTTTGGGACTATATTGAAAGTGAATAGTGTAAGATGGATGACTCACATGTTACCTTTCCCCATGTGGCGATTGCTCTTCAAGAGCATGGACACGTGTTAGTTCTATGCAATACATAGAAAAAGAACCCAAGCCCACAGTTATCTAGACATAGAACCCATAAAGTGCTGCATCCATTCATCCTCTATATAAAAAGAGTAAGTGGTGCTAGTGATGTCAGAGAAACAAGGGTGGCACTGGAATTCAGGAGTTCAGCCCACCAGACTGCAAAGCATTGATAAATGAATCTCAGATTGGCAAGGCCCCAAGGGGTTCCATTTGAGAATATCTCTTGCTATGGCTGTGTCTTTACATGTTTGCTGCTGCCTTTTTCTCTCTGGTATCTGCCATGGCTTAATCCGTATGGGAGGATACCTACTGCTTTTCATGTTCTGTGATTATCATGGAAATTTCCTGTTAGACTGGGCAATTTTACTTGTGGATTATTACAAAGATGATTTTCTCTAAAACTGTATTGTTTAAAATGTTGTCCTTTCCCTCTTATAAAGGAGGGGCTGAAGAAGATAGAAAACAGGAACAAGGAATTGTCAATCAATTAGAACCTATGAGTTTGTCTTGGTGAGCTGTATAGACTATGGTTTAGCTTAATCATTAATGAAAACAATCAAGTCCCAGGAGTTAGATCAAGTTCTTTTTGGTATTAGAAAGGGTGTTCAGTGTGCATCATAGCTACAAAAATAAAAGCTTTAAAAAATAGATTTAATGTAACTAGAAAGCAAAAATTGGATGGTTAGTTAAGATAATTGGACTACTGCTTACCTAAATGGTTTTGGCTGAAAAACTCCTGATATATGAGAAGCCTAAATGATAAATATTTTAGGAATAATTTGTTTTTCATCTGTAATGTGTAAAATGTTTAATCATGTAAGGGTTGTATAATACATGTTTTAACTTTTATTCATTGTAACATTCACTTAAAAATAGAATCTAACCACAATGTAATTTTTATATTGCTTGAAGGATTTTACTGGGTTATATAACCTATAATGAAAAATATAAGAAAGAAAAGGAAAAATCCAGAACAGATGTACAGGAAAGGCATCAGGGTAGATTCAACCAGAAAAAAAAATAGATTAAAACAATTAAAAAAGAAAGAAAGGAAGGAAGGAAGGAAGGAAGGAAGGAAGAAGAGAAGGAAGGAAGGAAGGAAGGAAGGAAGGAAGGAAGGAAGAAAGAAAGAAAGAAAACAGAATAATAAAAAAGAAAAAGAAGTCTGTGTGTTTTCCTCACCAACTCTGCATCTCATTCCCGGTCTCTCTTATATGCTGAAGGCTGGACCCTCTGCAAGGAAGTAAGCCAGTCAGCCTAAATTCAAGCAGCCAAAGAAAGGGATTCTTCCTATCCTTTATCAGAAGCATGAAAATCCTACTGAGGTTGTGTTCTGTATCCCTCATTGGAGGGCAGCCATAACCACGCCTTGTAATTTGTTGCACAAGAGTATTGACTTTTATAATATATAATGTGTGTAAAAATTGCCATATGTGCTACACCAATTTTTTATTCATTCAACAACAATGTATTGAAAAAGAATTGAGTTCTGACATAGAAGCCAATATTGTACAACTAAATGTCCCTATTTCTGTCTTCTTCAACTAGAACAACAGTGTTCACAACAACTAAAAATTAAGAATATGGCCACACTTGCCTTTAGCTAGTGGTCAAATTTCTAGCTGTCAAAATCATTGACCAGAAATAAAATTCCTTACAGTCAACCAAAATCCAAAGTCCGAAACTAACTTCATTCAATAGTTTTATCTATATCTTTTCCTGCTATGAACACAGTTGCTACTCTCATAAAAAAACAAACAAACAAACAAAAACAGAAGAATAAAACAAAAATTCTGTGTTTCAACTGCATTGCTCTACTTACTAGATGTGTTTGTGTTGAGACAATATTTCCTATATTGTAATATCCATTTTAATTCCACAGCTTTACATGAGCAATTTGGTACCAGATATGAGCCTGCTTATTCAAGATTCCTATGAAAATTTTACCAAGCATCAAGCATAGCTAAAAAGCTGTTTTGTATTACTGTGCTAGGCATCTGGTTAGTGCAAAACAAATGACATTTTAGAATAGCTTCTAAACTTTATTTTGTCTGTGACACAGAAAGAACTTTAGAAAGTAACCAAGTTTCCTTCCAAGTAATATGTTGAGCGACAGTTGGATACTGTTAAAATCTTCTGCCCTCCTATCCATTCCAGAACAAAATAATTCTTATCATGTTGTCATATGCATGTTTCCCACAGCACTTTGGTTGTGGACATGGGTACAGAGCCAGATACATCAAATTCAATGGCCCCTGTTATACTTACCTCATGCTATAACCATCCCTTTCCTTAAATCCGTGGTGCATTTCAATACATTTTGTCCCTCCACTGACTGTGCCTCTCATCAATAACTGTTTTGTGCCTATCATCAAATGCATTCCTGTGCTTAGAGTTCCCCACAAAATTATGAAATCGTGTCTGAACTATGCTTGATTATCTTAACTTTACTTATTCAGTATTAAAGTACTATAGAATTTATTTAAATTTCAATGACTCACATATATTGATTTTCTCATAGTAAGATGCTATCCATTAAAAAAAAAGAGAGAGATTTCTATTCCATGAGTATCTCAAAAGCAAATCCTAGTCCAACATGAGTATTTTTTATATGTTGTAAGTGGCTGGGATTCATTTTAATATTGCAGTTAACTTCATATTCAATTTGCTAAGGTCCCTTATTATAATATGTCTATACTAATTGTAGGGATAGAAATATTTCTTCATTTGCTATCAATCAGTTCATTCTATTAAGCACAAAAACAATCTATCTAGAATAGCTACTCTAATAAATTAAACTCTACCTCTTTTATTCAGACAAAAAATTCCTAAAATCTCTAGTATTCAATAAAATTTTTGGACACCCATATACTATGTAAATAAAGAAAATTAAATAATTGTTTGCCCTAATTAATATGGCATGGCCAGGTAGACATACAGATCTACAAATCTCATTTAAATTGAAAGAAAGGAACCCTGAGCTCTTGCTCTATTATTTGAATGAAAAAGGAAGTTCCTCTTGGAAGGCATTTGATGGGAGGTTTTCAAACCAACAATTTAATATCAGGGTTCAGAGTGAGTTCTTTTGATATGAATGCAAATGCACAGTCTATAAAAAAGCCTTTTTCTGGACACTGGACTCCAGTAAACTTAATCTTCTCCTATCTCTGTCTCCCTATAGAAAATGCAGATATAGTTACACAGGCATAAAGACTGAGGCAATATTGTTTACTCAGGAATTTATTCAAACAACAGTTTCTTTGAAATAATCTAAGGAGAAAAGAGAGTAAAGGAATAAGCTAATATTATCTTGCAGTAGTGCTATGGATCCACTGGATGCTTATAAATCTAAGGTATAGTGTTCCTTCCAATGATTCTTATTTTTCCTATCTCAAAACATTTTACTATCTTATTTTTCTCTAGTGATCATTTTATCATTACTCCATTGAGCATAAATTATTTGCAATTATGCCATAAAAAGACTCAAAGAATGCTGAACCTCAAAAAAATGATACAATACTGAATAAATCTTGGTGTCACGTTATATCTCAGTTATATCTATGACTCCTCAAGCTACTGCATCATTATTCAAGGCATATACAAAGAAGACTGGAGAACTCATCTTTAGTTTCTGCTTTTAAATTTCTTTAAACAGAATCGAGATTAATGAATTTCCTGTTTCTATCTCATGATAGCAAATAATATATTTAATTATTTTTATAGTTAAATAACTTAAGGTTGCGATGATTGGGAAGTATGTAATGTACCCAAATGATAACAAAGTGAATAGTTTTCTTAGGAAATCAAAACTAAGGTGTTTTTAAGTTGAGATGCACAAGTATATTGATTTCTTTTCATAGATGTGACTAAATTATCCTAGACTATGATGTAAAAGTTTATGATTCATTTGGCTCCCAGTCTCAGGGTTCAGTTCATAGTCAATTGTCTGTGGACAGAACATCACGCTGATGGAATATATTATAATCTCACAACAGACAGGAAGTAGGCTTAAGCAGTAATAAGAAAGGATCAGAGAAAAGCATAATTCCCCAAAGCATCCCCTCATGATTTATTTCCTCCAACCAGGCAGGAAATCATGCTACTATTTAGTCATCAGTTCAGATTTTGAACTTATTGATGGCTCAAATGCTTAATGATGACACATTTCTCATGACCTAATAACATATTAAAACAAGCACACCCACCTCTGACGGAGCATTACTCATCATCTAAGCTTTTACTAATTAAATCAAACTGACAGTCATAATTAAGCATTACAAGCCACCCATTATCATCTTTGTACCCAAAGACACCTCCCTAAACCTTACACTCCATCCAGCTCTTCAAACTGGATCATTTCCTTCTCACAATGGTCAATGGTTTCATTCCATCTTCTCCCCAGCCTTAATACTTACAAAGTCATTCAAATACCTAAGTTTAAAGTCTCTTCTAAGATCAAAGCAAACGCTTGGCTGCCAGGTCTATAAAATCACAGTAAAATCTAAATACTTCCAAGATACAGCTGCATAGAGTAAACTTTTCTGTTCCAAAAGGGAAAGATTAGAGAATTTCAACAAAAACAAGACTGAAGCCCACCAGAACAAACACTTTAATACATTGCTCTTTCAAGGCTACATTCAGATAGAGGAACAAGTGTCATGATATTGTATTGCTACATAATTCTTGACTTTCTGTATGATAGCTTCAGGACTGCATAACTCTTGCATTCTCTATACCTGCAAAGCCAGCATTTCAAGGAAGATGCAATAGTCAATTGCTCATTTTAGCAGCAAGCAAGCTCCCCTTTATCTGTCTGGGTAGTTGAACATGATGAAATAAATCATGAGGAACAGCTTTCTAGGTAGGCCTGTGCAACCAGTGTGCCTCACAAGTTCCCTCTTTTGAGAGAAGGTTTTTTAAATGAATTTACTCATTCAAACCCTTTAGTCCTTTTGTGATGGTAAGATCTGTTTAATTCCTGACATGACACAAGGCATTTTTCCTACTATCCAAGTGTACATCACCTCATTCCTTTTGTTCTTATTGATGACATTTGTCTTTTTAAATTCTTGGGCTGTTCCCTGTAAAGATTCAATTTTATCTCTAGTTACCTTCTTTCCACACCCTTATCCCACAGAAATATTTCCTCTTCCCAAAGTGTGTGTGTGTGTGTGTGTGTGTGTGTGTGTGTGTGTGTGTGCATGAGAGAGACAAAGAGACAGAGAGAGACAGGGAGACAGAGAGACTCACAGACAGACATTATAGGGATATTTCATTTTCCCAATGGGTTCCTCTCCTAGGTGTGTGTATGTCTGTGTCTGTGTGAGTGTGTGTGTGTGTGTGTGTGTGTGTGTGTGTGTGTGTGTGTGTGTGTGTGTGTATTAGAGATAGAGAGAGGAAGAGAAAGAAACAAAGACAGGAGAGACAGGGAAAGATAGAGACAATGAGAAAAGAGGTAAAGGGACACAAAGACTCATTGAATTTAATTGGATTGCTGCATGAACTTGGGTATGAAGTCACTTATGAGAGCATGGGCAAGTTCTCAGTGGTTACACCACTGGAAAAAGTGACCTGCACCCCCAGCTGCCATTAATTGTCAATTCTTCATAAGGCACTAACCTCTCTAATAGCCACATATTCTTTGTCTACAATTGTAAATATAATTTTTTTCTAGCCAAATTATACATCTCATTTCCTTTTCTAATCTTCAAGTTCTTCTGTTTGATCACAAATCTCAGTAAAATTTTCTAAAATTGGCCATAAAAAATCTTGGTATAGTCTAAATACTCTGCTCTCGAAAATTCCAAAATATTAGGTCATTTCATAGAAGCCAGCCTTCCACAGTCTTAGGAAAGGAATACAATTTGTATGTGTGTAACATCCATGTATTTTAGGGCAGTTACTAGTGAAGTAGTTGATCCTATCTGAAGCACTATGAATTTGGCCTTTAATAGCTACATGTTTGTTGGCATCCTGGTCTGATGATTCACTAGATTGATTACACTGTTCCAAACAGTATTTTCCAATTACTTCTGTAAACTAGTCAAACTATTCATGAGCCACATAATTAAGTGGTTATAATAATTACTCTACTTCTGGCAACTATCTTTTATACTAGTTACTTTTGGATTTCTGCAAAGAACTATCTAATAATAATATTAATAATTTAAGTAAGGAGAGGGTTTTAATCAGTAACATGCATTTAGTCAGTTTTCATGTGGTTTCAATCATTTCAGTCCAGAGTTATTTGTTCCATTCATTATGGGTCTATATTGAAACAAGTAGTGATAGTATGTGTCACAAGAAAGACTGACACATGACTATCAAGATATAATGAGAAAAGGACCAGGAACTAGGTATGTAACCTTCAAAGTTATTCTTCTGATGAGCTACTTCCTTACCCAGACACACCTTCAAAAGATAGCACCACAGAATGGAACTAAGTTTTTAGCATGTTAACTTGCTAGTGAGTTTGATACCTAAATTGTAACAAGAAGTCTTAGCCTGATGCACCTAGGCCTAGGTGGGTGGTGATGGCCATGATACATCTCTGCAACAAATATACATGCTCCAGAATTCTTAAAAGGTGCTTGCCTATAATGGCAAAAATACATAACAGCTCACAATGAAGTGATCTCTAGGCTTAGACTATTACAACTTTGTGGAAAATAAAATTTTCCATAAAAGCAAGTGAAATCTCTAAGTTTAGATTTTATTTAGAGTCTTTTATATCTGGAATCATAAATAAAACAAAAGTTTGCAGTGGTGTAGGGACTTAGTAGTAATAAAAAAAAAACTTGCCTAAGAAATCTATTTGTGAGAGCATTACTAAAAGGAAGTTAATGAAGACATCATTCCATCAGTTTAACATGGCAGCTATATGAGCCCTAGTAGAGAAAGCCTCTTACAGTGGGTGAAGCTAGGATACAGGAAGGAAGACCCTGGTGGGGCAGAAGAGGGCTGTTTATGGTCCTGAAAGAGCTTTTTTTATTGCAAAGAAAGAAGCAGCCTTTCTCAGGGAAGATGTCATTAGCCTTTCCATGGAGGACACTGACCCAGGCAATTTAACCACCCTTCAGAAGCAATCTCTCTGCCTCTCTATTTTACTGTGTTTCCCATGTTTCATTTAAACTCCTCTCCTGTACTCTAAATTGCTTAACCAATTACAAAGTCTCAAGGAAAGGGGAGAATAGCTTCTGTCCACGTGCTGCCCCTTTTGCTGATTTTACAAATTATATACTTCAAACTGGCCATTGAGAAGAGGCCTTAGTGAAAAGTGATTTGCAAAGGGAAGCATTTCAGCTGTCATTATTAAGAGATGACAAAAACGGGTGAGACATGTGCATGGATATGGGCAGGGAAATAATGAGACAAGTGAAGCAGGAGTAGGCACAGCCAGAAAGGGAACTGTGATAGATAGATAAAAATGAAGTCACAATGCTGCACATGGTACCCAGAGTAAAAGCTGACAAGACACTGTGACAGCATCAGTGTCCTAGTGTTGTGACACCTGACTGTGAATGCTGGCACTGCCTCATTTTAATTGTGTGACACTAAAAATTAGTATAACATTGCATCCATGGTTTAATATTCCAAGTCTGATTGGGTTATATTGTTGACAGTGTGAAATTAAATGTGAATTGCCAAGCACTTCTAAGGCTCTAAGGCTCCAGCATATAATAGCAGAAGCCGGTGTTTATGATTAAAAGATGACTAAGGCCCAAAGGAAACTTCAGCACTTTATAAACAAGAAGGAAGTAATATGACACACCTTTATCCCCTGGACATATATTATAGAATCAAGAAGCATTCAAAATAAATGGTCAGAATATGATATGATCCCACTTCAGAGATCATGAAACCGAGCCTTTCAATTTATAGATGAAAATTGCAATCCAAACAGATTTATGATTGCTTCATATGTCAGGCTCTAGAAAGCTTTGATTCCAAGAACTGGTTGCTCAGCTTACTTGACCTGAATGCACTGTTGTCTGTTAGTGATGAGAGTCAGTCTACAGGAAGTTCACCAGACTTCATCCTGCATGTTATTCCCACACAACCAGTTTTCATGCCATGAACAATCTCTATCTTCTAGTCTCCATATTCCCACTGTTTCCAAAACAATGGCTTTGTTAGATGCCCCCAAGTCACCCGTTCTAGCAGAGGTTCTAGATTATAGTAGTAATTATTTTGAGGACAAAATTAAAGCATGCTAATATTCACAATTTAAAGAATTGCCAGCACAGTGGTGGCATGGGCTTTTAATCCCAGCACTCAGGAGGCAGAAGAAGGAGGATCTCTGTGAGTTCAACGCCAGCTAGCCTGTGCTACAGAGTTAGTTCAAGGACAGCCAAGGATACACAAAGAAATCCTGTCTCAAAAAAAAAATTATAAATAGTAACTAATCCATAGGCAGTTGTGATTATTTCCTAAAAAATGCTAGAAGTTTGCAATTTTAGTCCCTATCTTGTTCTGTACAGGCAATACCATTCTTAATTTTCTTTGGTTTTATTTATATATTTATATTAAATTTATTTTGTCAGGCTGGCCACTGTAAACTTCACATAGTAACTCCTGATATATATCTGTAAAGACATTTCTAACAAAAAAAATGTGTAAATGTCTTTAGTTTAGCTATGACTACTACCTTCAAAATTTCCAGTAGTTGCAGGGAGTTCACATTTCTGTATTTAGGAAAGGAGACTTACCAAAACAGAGTACAATGATTAGTTGTGATATTTTGTTTCTGATCTAGCAAGTAAAGCTTGTTTAAAGATCATATTGCAAAGCTAGTAACACTAGTCAACTATATAGGTTAGGCTGTGTTGGTACATAGGGTGTATGCCTTTGATAGCAGTGCTAGAGAGGAATATAAGGTGAACAAGAATTCACTCTCTCATCAGTCTGAAGATTTCATGGAGGTAATAGTTCTCTAGTGGTTGGCTGCTTTGCTTATCTGATCTTTAGCATGAACCACAATATCCATCTCTGGGTTCTTATTATTCATGCTACAATTAGTTTAATGCATTATGTTGTTCAAACTATTGTGCCTTTGTATACACCCAAATATTAGTCTAGGTATTTCTAAGGATACATTTTATTGATACATATAGCATTTGTAATTATATAATTTTAAGCAAAGGAGATTACCATGAATGTAAGATGACCTTGTTCAGTTGTTCAAATGGCTGTACACATCAACACAGCTGAGGTGTCCTTGAGGAAGAGCTTGAGGGGAAGGGCAGGTAGAGTTTCCTCTTCCTTCCTTCCTTCCTTCCTTCCTTCCTTCCTTCCTTCCTTCCTTCCTCTCTCTGTCCCTCTGACCCTCCCTCACTCCCTTCCTTCCTCCTTCCTTCTTCCTTCTTTTCTTCCCTCTGTCTTTCTTTCTCTCTCTGTCTCCACATCTCCCACACCCCAATGGGGCTTACAGCTCTTTTCTTAAAAACATCAGTAAAGGAGTATACAAACATAGGCAAATATCCATGGAAGATATTGCCAAGCATTTGATAACACTAGGTATTATGACAGATTAAACTTGAATCTCTACAAATTAATCTACTAGGAGAATTGTGTCACTTAAATATGAGAATATTGTAAGTAAGGGCATGAAAAATAAATGCTATTTCACAGATGACTGAAAATTTATATGACTTTCAAAATTACTTAGACAATGGCATTCAACCGTTGGAAAGTGAAGAACAAAAATAGAGGATTATGGGAGAGGGTTTATGGTTAAACAACACTTTTACCCAAAATTCCATTGTTCAGAACTCAGTCACATCTCTACACCTAACTATAAGAAATCATAGGTATCTTTTTCATCAAATTTCAAAGTGCTTGAAAAACAGCACCATCACGTCAGTGTTAAAAGTATCTTCCTAGAAAACATGTTTTCTTGCTAGGACCACAGTGTTCGCTAAAAAGTTTTGTAACTAATTTGTTAGGTATTACGGTCTCAATACCAGAATGAAAATAGAAAATGGAAAAAAAAATAGAACAAGATGGCAAAGCAAGCAAAGTCTGAAGCAGGAGACAATTTAAAACAGCAATTAGAGTCTAATTAAATCCAAAGTTTGGGATCATTATCAGAAGTGAGGACATAGCTAATTATGCAGAAAGCAAGCTTTCAGTTCAGGTTATGGTCATTCAATAAGGGAATCTTTTCTTCCCAGCAGAAAACACTAATTTTCAAAACCACTTAAAAGATTCTCAATAATGGATGGTATGTATGTGTGTGCATTTTCATCTCTTTATCCATACTATCTACGTGGTGTTTATCCTTTGTACTTAAATCAACCTGAATAGTTTGTGATCGCACTGGAAACTTTTGCTTCATTGATTTTCCATAGCACTAAAATGTCACATTACCTCAAGGTGAAGAGCTAATAAGATGTGAATAATGATGATAATGATAAGGGAAAAAATCATACACCTGAATATAAGTTAAAGACCTTTATTATGAAGAAAGTAACATTTTCCAAAGAGGAAAAAGAGGACATGGATATTATTGCCACTCTCCCATGTATCCCACTTTACAACTAGCTGTATTTTTATATATATATATATATATATACATATATATATATATATATATATATAATTTAAAACAGTCGTATATTACATACCAATACCAGTTCCCTCTCACTCCCTCGTCTGTCCCCAACATCTACCTATCTTACCCTCCATCTCTTCCTCAGAGAAGGTGAGGCCTCCCATGAGAGATCATCAAATGACAATTTGCAGAATAAAGACCAATACATGTGTAGGCTTCCTTGATACAATTCACTAGTATTCAGTTTCTTGTCTTCCTGTCTAGGGCACATACCTGCTCCAAAAAATAGAAAAGTCTATCTTGGTAAAAATATTGGAATTTATGACAAGCATAGAGTTATTGAGTAAATGAACTCACAAATACACATTGTTTGGAATCCCAGAGAGTCCCCTTATCACTCTGAACATTCAATTAGTTATCAGAAATTTTTGCCCAAGGAATCCATTTATACTACTAATATGAAAACCTAATAAAGGTAGAGGGGAGTATCTCAGATCCATTGTATACACAATAAGCAAGTAGCTATTGTAGGTACTTTAATATCCCCTGATGATTATTAAAGATTCATAATTATAATCAAATGAATCTATCATGTTATTATTCTAGAAAGGACTTTCTTAATCCAACCCCCCCATGTTCTATAGTAAGGCCATCCTGTGCAATCCTAAATTTCTATTTCATACTGCTTTGAATCTTGTGATTAGTAGATGATTATTTCATGTTAATTTTGCCACATTGGTACAGTATATGTAGAAAAGAGAACAAATTGCAGACATCAGTTCTCTCTTTCCATCATGGGGGAACAAGAGACTGAACTCAGGGTATAACACTTGTACCTGCTGAGCAAACCCAGTGCCCCAGTGTATGAGTGTGTGTGTGTGTGTGTGTGTGTGTGTGTGTGTGTGTGTGTGTGTGTGTGTTATTGTTTGATGTCCATCTTCCCTCTTGGACTATATGAAAAGAGACATTTTCTTTTCATCTGGTTCATTTCCTTAGTACCTGGCAAGAGACTAAAAATAGTATGTGTCTCATGAAAGCCATCAGGCTTCTTCATTCTTTCCTTTGTACAAAAAAAGCTTGTGAATTTAATAGACTTTGATTCTTGTGAAACCTTTCTGAGTTTATAAACTTCTTTCTTCCCTGCAGAAGAGAATGTTTCAGCCTGGAAAAAATATCTACATGATGGTGATGTGTACAATATATTTATTTAACCTGTGGTGTTAGGAGTCCCTTATTAATTTATAATCTGCCCATCATAAAAAGCATATCATATAAAATGGTTTTAGCATTAAATGTTCTAGCTCTATGTATATTACTATAAATCTATACTCACCAACCATACTTGGGTTATTTTTCAAAAAAGAGATAACACCAATTCTTATTTAAGAAAAAAGAAAAACAAAACAAACAAAAAAATTGTTTTCACTTTTGTGCACATATTTTACACCCATGTGAGTTTTTCTACTGTGTATCAATCTCCCTGGATCAATCCAAAATCAGTTACACCGTCACTGCAATACACACTGACACAAAATCACAGAGGAAACGAGAAATCTCTTAGCATCTATAGCAATTGTGTATGGTAATTGGAAAAATAAAAATGAAAATATTCAAATGCATGGGTGAAGGTTACTTACCACCAAGTGGAAGTCCTGAAAACATCTGGATATCTACAGTATTCCTTCTTTTCCAGGACCACTTCCATGTAGTGCTTAGGGCTCACATCTAGCCCCTACCAAGTAAAAGATATTCCAAATTGACAGTGCAGGATGCATTCTACTGTGAGAAAAAGCCATATGGGCTTCATGTGCTGTCATGTTTCTAGTTGATGTTTAGAAGCTATTGAACAGGTCTGATCAAGCAGTGATGTTTGATGAGAAAATCAAGACTTTCCTTTATACTCTGCCTCTTCCTATAAGCAGCTTCCATCCTTAAGTCAGTAGCTTATCAGTCAAAGCTTTTTTTTTCCTACCCATTTCCTTACCTGTAAAAGAGAAATGGTTTATATATTTGACCTACTTTAAATCATACTGAATAGTGACGACGATGTTTGAAAACAATAGAGACCTACAGAAATTGATACTTTTTTCAATTTGTAATCTTTTTATATAAACATAGAACAAGAAAATTGAAAACTGAAGGAAAAGGCCTGGTTGAATTGAGAGTTAAATTAATTTTTGTTTTCACTTTTTTCCTCTGTACCCTTGGATTGAAATGAAAATGCTACAGTGATGAAATGAAAGAAGAAACACAGAGGGAGGATAAAGTGACCACTACAATCTAAGGGAAATGGATTTAGACTGTGAGGTGGAACTGCTAACTCCCATTCCCCAATGCAACTATTTGGTCTCATTTTTCTTCACTTTCAAATACATATTTCTTACTGCTTTGATGAAGTTACTTTGTGAGGAACTTAGGTTATTTACTTAAACTCTAGAGTATTGGCTGGGAAGGGAGACCAAGGGAAAATCATTTTTCAAAGAGATGAAAAGATGATGCAGAGAACTGAAGACAAATTAGGCATCTGCTGGACCATTTCTTTACAAAGGCTCTCAGCACTCATGGGCAGCTGAGTCTCCTCAATTGCTCTCAGTGAGTAGAATGAACTCTCCATAAGGAAAAGGTAACTAAAGTGCAGAACATTTAGGAGACTCAGCCTAGATTACAGAGAGTTAATAAATGCTGTTCTTGAGTAGACTCATTCCTCCTGTACTCCTAAATGAAAGACAATCAGAATCTTTTAGCTGTTCTGTCCTAAAGGATAGAACAAGCCCAGAAATAAATGATTTATCACTGGTATATGTAGTTTTTCTTTCCAAAATTTAAAAAAAAAAAATTGTTACCATTACCGCACACACATTCACAGCTTGAGTGTTGCTGATCCAATAATACCTGAGTAAGTTCACCAAAATCTCTAACCTCACAGTTCCAAATCCATTAGAATAATAGCTAATTTCTTTTAACATTATTAATTTATTTTTGTTTTATTTTGAAATTAAAACATAGTTAAATAACTTTCTCCTTTCCTTCTTCCACCCCTCCCATGCATCCTATTTATTTTCTCAAATTCATTCCCTCTTGCATCTTCTTCTAAATTGTTATATCTAGATATATAGATGATGATGATAGGTAGGTAGGAAGATAGATGATAGATAGAGAGATAGATAATGTTACTTGTATGTATGTGATTTCAGAGTTGATCACTTGATAGTGAATAATAAATAGGAACTCTTCCCTGTGGAAGACTATTTTTACCCACCCTTAGTGCCCCTATGTTGCAAAAACTGAGTTTTTAATAGAAACATTATGGCCAGAATAGCATGGTGCAATGTAATCTTTGCTCTAAAGACTGAATATGACAACTGAGACTTCTTTAATAAGCAAAATTATCTGCCAAAGCTGAAATAAGAAACATTCCATGATACAAATATGTTAAAATAATTCACATCCACTAATCCAACCCTGTAAAGAATAGCAAAGACACTGAAAGTTATATATCAGGAAATGGAAAAAGAGAGAGATAGAGAAAGAGAGAGAAAGAGAATCAGACAATCAAGAGGATATAGAAAGAAAAAAGTATGAAGTTATAATTACTGAAATACAGAATATAAATTGTGCTACAAGCCAAAATACAACAAAATGGCAACTCCCAACATACACTTTTCAGTAGTAACTTTAAATACTAACATCCTCAAAATGGTAATCAAAAGATGAAGATTTATCAGGTCACTTGTTTTTTTGATTGTTTTACTTTTGAGTTTTATATTCTGGGTATCACAGTTCTACCTGATATATAGCTGCCAAAGAATCTCCCGCAATATGTAAGCTTCCTCTTCACTCAATTGATTGTTGCCTTCATAGCCCAAAATGTTAGTTCTATGAGATCAACCTTTGTAAATTAGTGACTTTAATTCCTGAGTGAGTGAAACCCTATTGAGACAACCCTTCATTACACCTGTGTCATATAGGATACTATGTATTACCCCAGCACTTCCCATGTATTTCATTGAAGTCATTCATGTTTGGAGATACTTCTTTTCACAAGCTGAAAGATACAAGTCGAATTTCCTTCTTCTCTATGTAGACATTTAGTTTAACCTGGCATCACCTGTTGAAGATTTTTGTTTGCTTGCTTTGTTTTGAGGGTGCTGTTTTTTATTAACCAGTGGGGAATTTTTTCATTTTGGTCAATGCCAGATGAGTGCTATTATGAGTATTTATGTTAGAGCTTCCCCCTTTGTTTCATTGATTTCTGTATCTGATTTTGTGTCAGTTCCATGCTGTTTTTATTACTATAGTTCAGTAATATAGATTGAAATTTATAGGAATCCAGCCAGCATTAATCACCTTGTTTAAGATTGACTTGTCTGTTTCTGTGTACCATGTCATACAAATTTTCAATGAGATAACATTGGATTTACAGATTGTCTTAGGAAGGATAGTGATTTTCAATATATTAATTCTACAAATCCAGAAACATATTCTTGTATCTTCTTCAGCCTCCTCTTCAGAGATTCGAAGTTTCATTTTAGAGGATTTTTGCCCCCTTTTGAAGTTTATTCAATGACTAGTGATGTGGGGAAAAATTCGATTTTTTCCAGGAATAATCCCTATGGTTAATTAGCTTATTTCAAGTGATCAGCCATAAACACACAAACACACAAACACACACACACACACACACACACACACACACACACACATACACTGCAAATGTGTATTGTCAGATCCTCTTACTCTTAAAATAAAATGCCCAATACAGAAAAGAAAGCTGCCTTTAGTTAGTGTGTGTCACAGCAACAGTCCCATAATACACACTTATTTCTTGTTAATTAAACTGATCTAAAAATCACATTGTTGTTTTTAAGGGCTTTGAGGGGATTAAACTGCTATATACAATTATTCTGTTCTGCCAAAACACTTTCTATTAATTATTATTATTTTATTATTTTACATATTGACCCCAGTTCCTTCTCCCTTCCTCCCTCTTTCACTCTCTCTCTTTCTGTCATGCCCCTTGACCATCCTCCCATCCCTCCTCTCCCACTCCACTGGGAGGGTGATGCCTCCCAGGAGGTATCAACAAAATTTGTCAAGGCATTTGGAGTAGGGACTAGGCCCTCCCTCCTGCCTCTACGTTAAGGAAAAAACACCTTTTAAACACACTTTTGCATTTATCTATTGCTATTTCTTCCACCTTTTTGTCACATTGAGGCTATTTCAACAGTTCACTCAGCAGCTAGAATCAGGTGGGCTAAAGCAGAAAGAAGACTCCAACAGAAATTTGCAAATGACCTCCCTAAACTCATAATTTAAGAGTTGATTGTACAACATAATTCATTCTTATAGACTCAACTGTTTGTCATAAATGCTATTATTTTTATTTACTTTTTTTCTAATTTTCATGAAGATTGTTCCTCTCCCTAAGAAGCTTGTGCTGATAGAACAATCTTTAGTCACTTCTACAATCAAAGATCCAAAGACACTGCTACCAGGATTTCAGTATTCATAAGAAATAATCAGTTGACATTTATCTGTCCTGGAATTCACTCTGCATACCAGGATTACTTTGAAATCACAGAGATCTGTTTGCCTCTGTCTCCCAAGTGCTGGGATTAAAGGCATGTGCCACCACACCCAGCCACACTCTGTGTTTTTAAAACCATTTTACTCCTTTTCTTTTTCTCTCCCAAGCCTACATATATTTTAAAACACACTGTAAAATTTTATTGCCAGCTCTTGTACACCAATGAATTGTTAGCAGAGCTCTTTAAAAGCAATGCGTTTTTGTTTTGTTTTTTTTTTTTTTTTTTTTTGCTGCTTATGCTAATTTTGGAAACCTCCATAAAAGGAGCCCTGCAAATCTCTGTCTCTAGCAAACAAAGTCCAACCAAGAAAAATGTTGCTACCAGAAGTCTTGCTTGTCTTTGTTCCTTTGTTTCTAAAACATTTCTTAAGCTTTTCTTAGTTTTAAGAGAAAGTTCTTATAAGCGACATGGGCGCCATTTGTAGCAAGTTGTTTTCTGCCAGGCTGCCTGATTCCACTGCTGCACCAGCCCCAAATGACACATGGAGACTGTGGCATAATTCTGTGGGCCAGTTACTATTTTCTTGTCGGCTAGCTCTGTCTTAAATATTAACCCATTTCTATTAGTCTAAGTATTTGCACATGGTCTCATCTTACAGGCCAGAGGGGCTGGCGTTTACCTCTCCAGTCTCTCCATATTGACTCCTCTTTACTCCTTCCTCTTTCCTCCTAGACTCCTAGACTCACCTATCATGCTTTCTTATTGCTCAACAGTGCTTTATTCATTAACCAATATGAGAAACACATTTACAGAATAACAACTCCCATCAAGGTCCTTAACTCAAGTCACAGAATTTTTTAAGAAGATCATATGGATTAAACACAAGAGGCTGTGGAAAACAAAATTCATGTATAAATCTAGTAGCTATGTAGCAAGTAGTAGCTACACAATTGGTACATATGCTTCTAAATTAGCAACTGTACATACCTTTCTTTTGTTGAAATATTCCACTCACATATTAGAACTTACAAAAAAAAGAGCCATGGGGAAAGTAACTGGATTATGTTGTCTCTTTTTTATTTTTAATAATGTAATTTAAAAATTTTACATGTCGATCCCAGTTTCCTATCCCTTCCTCCCTCCCTGCCTCCTCCCTCCTTCCCAACTTCCCTCCCTTCCCCTCTCTTACCCTGTTTCCCCTGTGACATGCACCCTGGCCACCCTCCCCTCCCATCCCCCCACCCCCATTGTACTTGTAGGGCTATGCTATCCAGGTTGGGTCATATAAATCTGTCAAGTCATTTGAAGTAGGGACTAGGACTTCTCTCCTGTCTCTAGGTTAAGGGGGTATCCCTCCATGGGGGATGTGTCCCCAAAGTCCTTTTGTGCACCAGGAATACATCCTAGTTCTACTGTCTGAGGTCCCACAGATTGCTCAGTCCTTCTAGCTGAGACCCATATTCAGGGGTTCTGAGTCAGTACCATGCTGGATTCCCAGCTATCAGTCTGTGGGGGCCCATTAACTCCTCCTTGTTCATGTCAGCTGTCTTTGTGTGTTTCTGCATCCTGGTTTTGTCCCCTCTCTCTGCATCTGGATTCTAGTTTGATTCAGTGTTTAGTTATGGGAGTTTGCTTCTGTTTCCAACAGGTACTAGAAGAGGACTCCATGATGGTGGATAATTTAGTTGATGATCTCACTATCAGGGAAGGAAATATATGGTAGCCTTTCCACGGTTATTCAAATTGTTAGTTGGAGTCAGTCTTGTAGGTCTCTAGACCTTTCTTTAGGTTCAATTTTCTCTTCAAACGAATAATGGTTTCTCTTTCTCCAAATTCTCTCTCCATTCACTGCCCCTCATTTCCCATGTGTTCTGGGAAATTGTCCCTTCCCCCTTTTGTGAGGGACCGTATATGAATCTTTTAGAATACACCTTGTATTCAAGTTTGTCTGGTGGTGTGAATTATAGGCTGGTGATCCTTTGCTCTAGGTCTAAAATCCATATATGAGCAAGTTCATGCTCTGCTCCTATTTTTGTGACTGGGTTACCTCATTCAGGATGGTTTCTTCAAGTTTTATCCACTTGCCTGCGTGTTTCAAGATTCCATTAATTTTTTCTGCAGAGTAGTATTTCATTGTGTAGATGTGTCACATCTTCTTTATCCATTCTTCAGTTGAGGGGCAGCTAGGTTGCTTCCAGGTTCTGGCTATTACAAATAATGCTTCTATGACATAGTAGAGTACATGTCTTTGTTGTATGGATGTGGGTCATTTGGGCATATACCTAAGAGTGGAATTGCTTGGTCCTATGGTAAAATAATTCCCATTTTCCTGAGGAACCGCCATACTGATCTCCAAATAGCTGTACAAGTTTGCACTCCCACCAGCAGTGAAGTTCCCCTTTCTCCACATCCTCTCCAGCATCATCTCCAGTTGTCATTGGTGTTTCTAATTAGATAAAAGTTACACAGAGAAATCATGTCTCAAAATATGTAAAAATAGAAGTAGAAGAAATAGAGTAATAAAATGACTCGTAAAGATGGAAAGCACAGAAAAACTGGATATTGTACGCTGTTCTGTTATCTTTAAATTGTTTGACTGCTGAGGAAATAACAACAACCGTTAAAAGAAATGTTGCTAGATGAATTCAATATATATATTTTAAAAATGCTTTGACTTCAAAATTTTAGTTCAAGGACAAGTTACTGGGGAAGAGGATTTCTAATTTTGTTTCCACAGAAAATGAAAAGCTGTGGATTCCTTCCAGACTAATGTGGTTGATCAAGCAAGACCCCCTGAAACAACATCATGGGACAATGCAACCTTGCAGACCACTACAGACAAGATTTCTGTGTTTTCTTAGGATCCCTGATGACAGTGCCCCCTACCAGCAGGACACAGTTTGGAAAGAATAATACCCAAATTCCCAAATATTGTTTATAAATGTTTGTTTTCATTTAAGTGGGCTTGGTTATAAATGGCTAATGACCACAAGCAATATTTTTAAAGGTAAAAAGAGAATTATGGTATAGATATGAATGCTTTGTTTTGTAATGGATTTTCATTTATTTTACAAATTTAATGTCAATATTGTGATATGTATATTTCTCCTCTTGTTTAGCTATTGTGTTTACATAGCTCATTAAAAAATGTAGTATATAATTGAGTACAGAGCAGAGACCTACGATAGTCAAACCTTGGATTTAAGTTAGTTAGGATATACAGATATACAGAGATGTATTTGAGATAAATAGGCATTATTCAAACCTTTCAAAGACCTACAGAATATGGCATTTAAGATGATTAGGCATTTTCTTCACAGTGAGACATAACTGCTCCTGGTAACCTGTGTCAGAAAGAAAGATGGACATCCAAGAAACGTGTTATGGAGTTTGCTTCTAATATGGCAAGACTAGCCATTTTGATAAGATACTGCTCTTGTCTAGACTGTTTGACTTTATACTGTATAAAATGGACATGCAAACCCACAGGAAGTGACTGCTGAAACAAGATGGACATTGCTACAGGATTCCTGCTTTATCGAAAAGGCTACCAGACATTCTACAGTACACAGACAAAAATGACTGACAAACTGCCAATACAGGCGGACAGTTTAAAGTTTCCTGCTTTGCTGAAAAAGTCTGACAGACACACTATGGTCTATGGGCTGAAGATGGAACATTACAGAAAAATTTCGGGTGACTGACCAGGAAATGAGTTGTCTCTGTCATTTCTAGAGTTTATATATTATCCTTCTGTGGTCTTTGGAAGAGTTGAAGACAGATAGTTATGGTTATAGTTTTCCTTAGTTAGGATTAAAGATAAGTTACATATAGGACTTTAAACTCACAAAGATAGGATAGATGATGGAATATTTTCTTAAATCTTGCTAAATATTAATGGAATAAATATTGCTAACTGTGAGTCTTATTTGATAACTGTTGTATGATATATTTTGCTAGGTTAAGGGTAAAACCTTTCTTTTTATTTTAGACAGAAAAGAGGACATGATGGGAGATGTTATTTTGTAAATATTTTTCTCATACTAGTTAATGAATAAAGCACTTGTTGGGCAATAGGAAAGCATGATAGGCAGGGCTAGGAGACAAGGAGGAAAGAGGAAGGAGTAAGGAGGAATCAACGTGGAGAGACTGGAGAGGTAGAACGCCAGCCCCTCTGGCCAATAAATTGAGACCATGCTGAAATACTTAGATTAATAGAAATGGATTAATATTTAAGACAAAGCTAGCCGACAAGAAACTAGTAACTGGCCAACAGAATTATATCAAAAAAAAGAAAGAAAGAAAGAAATAATTAGTTGAAACATAATTGTCATTAAAAACTTTCCATTTGGGTTGTAAATATACATATAATTATATGCACTTTGACTCTGTTCAAGCTCTCTGGGCAGATGAGAGGGGAAACAAAAAAATGTATCATATGCCATTCTCTTCCAAAAGCAGCCTCAAACTTTCCCTTTTCTCTTAAAATAGTCTCACTTGGTGTAACTATTCGGTCAGCCATTGATTTTTTTATTATTCTGGTTTTGTTTTGTTTTTCAAGACAAGTGTTCACTGTGTAGCTTTTGAGCCCATTCTAGAATTCTAGGACTTGCTCTATAGACCAGGATGGCCTTGGATTCACAGAGATCCACCTGCCTCTGCCTTCTCTGTCTCCTGAGTGCTTATTATTCTTATTGTTATTCTTATTGTTGTTTACCACATTCTAACCATCCATCACTAAACTTCTATAAAGTCTTGCTAGCATAAGTGGTAGGTGTGATATTAGACAGGCATAAATGGCCTTGTACACTTGTACCCTCCCAGGTTGGACAATATCAACAATATCTTGTCTTCATGGTGACTATCCAGACTCTTGGACAATCTTGCCATCAGCATCACTGTCCCCTTTTCCCTTTATCTCCACTCAAATTAACCTATAGGAAAAGCTAGTTGTCAATGGGATATATGGTTCCTCCAGTGTGGGGTGCTGGTCATATCTAGTACCTCACTCATATGTGAGTGAGCAGTATTTCTTCAGATGCCATTTGCATCAATAGCTTGAACTATAAAAAATAAAATTTTGTTATGTATCCTACCTAATGTTTGGTCATTTAATATATTGTGTCAACTAAGAGAGTTAATAACACACTTGCAATGTATTATTGCTACTTCATAACTGTAAATTTGCTACTGTTACGAATCATAATGTAAGTATCAGATATGCAGATAGTCTTAGGCAACCCCTGTAAAAGGGTCACAGGTTGACAACCACTGGTAAACAGAACAAGAACAGATTCAGAAGGCAAAATGTCTTCCCGGGATTAGAAACATGTGTTCTAGTTTATTTTCTGTTACTCCGATTAAACACTATGACCAAAAGTAACTTGGCAATAAGTGTTCTTTCATTTACAGATATATCATCAATGGAGGAAACTCAAGTCAAGAGCTTAAAGCAGGAACCAAAAGAGGACCTCTATTTACTAGATTGGTCACAGACTACTTTCATTATATATCTCAGACCCAACTGCTTAGGAGTAGGAACACCCACAGTAGACTGAGCCCTCCTATATCAAATGACAATCAGGAAAATTCTCCCACAGGTGTTCCTGAAGCCCAAACTGGCAGAGACAATTCTTCAGTTGAGATTGTTTCCACCCAGGTGTGTCAAATTGGTAACCAAGATTAACTGTGCAACAGTGTGACAAACTTCTTTTCCTGTATTGCATTTCCTTTTATGAATTGCTCAAGTGTAAAGATCAGAGGACTGTGAAATCAAGCCAATGCCTTACAGACAGACTTTGAAAAATTTTGCCACCTGTGGAAAGCTCCAGGATTTCCATGTGAAAAGTATATTTGGGGAGGTGCTTAGACAAATACTAAACAATAGCTGGTGGTAGCCAAGAGCATCCTGAAATACCACAGCAGCTGATCTCTGGGAGAGATCTCTGCATTTAGGTGCTCCCAGCTTCAGGCATCCACACACATGTGTACCAGCCTGACATACTTAAGCAAACATGCAAACACATACATATAACTAATATTTATGCAGTAAATAAATAAATATTGGATTAACTTGGACAGATTTAAGATGCATCATGTATGAATAATACAATATTCATGGAGAAATTCTGTTTCTCCATATATTGCATTTGTGGGAGAATGGAACTATATGACTAGTGCTACTTCTGAAAGCCACTGGGCCCAATTATTGAGTGAGGGAGTACCTCAAAAGAAAGTTAGGTGCTTTATCAAAAATATTGCTGTTATACCAACCTGAGAATGTGATGATATTCAGTAATGAAAGCCATTGCTATAGTGGCTATAGCAGGTAATGCTAAAGCCAGATGGGCTGAGTCTAGCACGTCCTTACAAGGCGGAAGGAGACATGCATGGAGAAAGCAGACAGGGGCTGAAGTTTTGCAGCTGCTGAGGAATGCCAAATATCAACAGCCACGACCAGAAACTAATAACAGACAGAGAAAGAAGAGTTGGAGGGAGATCTAGACTTGAACCATGGACATCTAACTTTGGGAACAGTGAGAGAATTTTCTATTCAGCTGCCACATATACATCAGTTTGTGAGGGCAGCCCAAGGGCACTTCTTATCATAGAAAACTACATATCTAGCTACCTGCATGATTTTTTCCAGAGAAGAGGGAAAAGCTTTGAAGAGGAATAACACAGGGGAGTGGATAGAGAAGATGACTCCTATCATCCCCTAGTTACCAGGAGTGAATCCACGGGGATGCATTAGCTGGGACTGTAGGCTTCCAGGAGAATCTGGAATACAACAGAGGAAAGTACCATAACACCATCAGCAAGATTAAAAGGCTGGCACTCACAAGGGACCCATTGTCTACTGGGGTTGCTTATAGATCATTTAATAAAAGATAACTACCAGTCCCTATCAAACCTATACTCAGCAAGGTAAGCAGGCAAGCCCAATCCGTCTTAGGAGTTTTAAATCATATGTATTCTCTTTGCTCATTCCTTTCACCCCCATACATACATCTTGACACAGTGAAGGGGTGCGTGTAAAATATTTTAGTGTCCCATGAATGTGGTAAAAGGGTGTTGGAGTTGCTACAGGGTAAAGAGGGAAAAGGAGAGATTTATTTCAGATAAACAACAGGCAAAGTCTTAAAAGTTAAAATAAAACAATTACTGTAAACTAAGGAGATTAAGAAGTGCTGTGGAGTTATTATGAAAGGAGTCAGGTCCCCTGAAGGAAAAAAAGAAGTCAATTGTGTACAATTTTTCTTAGCAGAAAGAAACAAAAAACTTTTGTGTTTATAATCCAGTAAGCCATGGCCTCAAAATAAACTGTAATTATAATAGCAATAACAGTAATAGTGTAATAAGAGCTATTGTATCTTTCTGTTTAATCAGCAAGGTGTTCCTCATCTATAGGGAATGGAAGGCTTTCCTCTATTTCTCTGCAGCAAAGCTGCCCTTGATCATCACAAAGAACAAGGAATTGTCAGTGAGTGAAGGATTCCAAGGGTTCTGCTCAGAAAATTGGCAAGGCCGATAGGCATCAAAATGATGAAGACTTTAGGAAATGGATGGTGAAGGTGGGGATATCTCTGGGGAGCCTTGTGCCTTGAAATCCAATCAATTTCTTTGGGGAGTAATTCATTAGGAAATGAGAAAGCAAATGTTCTGTCAAGAGGAAGCTTTGGAATCTATTACTGGGTTTTAATCAGCAGGCTAGCTTTTTCCATTAAGAAACAAGAGAAAACGTTTTCTCTGGCCAGACAACTCTTTCAACAGGAACCTTTGCTGGATTTCAATAAGGCATAGCATTTGGAGGCTGAACAGTTGCCCCATCTCTGCATGTTTGTAGAATTTCTAAGTCAGGAAAGTGGAAAGCAGTTTTGATAAATACTGAGGAAAGTTACTGACCTCTGTCTTATGTTACTGTGTCTTATGTTTGAAAGCTGGATGCATGACCTTGTGAAAAAGCTTCACCTCTTTGACCTTTAATAACACAAGCTAAGATCAGCTATAAAGGAATTTTCGTAATGTGAAGGGTATGTGTGTGTGTGTTAAACTTGAGACTACTAACATCCTGGATTAAAAGGACTTAATCTTTAAGTAAGCATTAGTCTGTTATTGGATGCTTTCTGTTGACAGTCATTTGGTTACACATCATCTTTCCGATGGGTTATTGTTATTCTTAATGGGAAAGGAGATATATCAAATAATTACTGAAATAGTGTTCCTAAGTAGCAGAGCCAAGTCCAAACCCCATGTTTCTCAGCACAACCTCCAGTCTTAATCTCTGTTTTCTTTTGTCTCTGCTTTCACAGATCCATTAAACAAAAGTGGATAAATAAATAAAAATAAAATCTCAAGAGTTCATCAGGGCAGACAGCAGACTTAATAAACAGCAAACGGAACAACATGCAGCACTTAACTGAAGAACAAAGGCAGAAGAGCATCTTCAAGGTAGAACAAAGTCTTTCTTTTGTATTTCATATTTTTCATTGCTCCATGTCAAGCTTCATAGTGCACACGGCTGGCTTATTATATACATAATTCTTAGAAAGATTGCACACAGTCACACCTGTGAATGGAAAGAACATATCTGACATGTAAATGCCCATCTAAGTCTGAACCCTTTAAATGTGATGGCATCACTATCCTTAAAAGTTGGACACACACAGATGTCTACCATTCATGAAAAGCTCTCCATAGAGGTGATTTTGAACTTAATGAAGTATGCTAATAATAGAGCAACCCAATTCAAATGGAATTGCATACTGACAACTAACAGCTGTGTCTATGAAGTCATTATTCATTTATTTATTATCTCATCAGATAATAACCTCATATGAAATATCAGGTCATGTTGTTGAAACCAAACATTACTTCCCATCAGTCTCAGGAAAAAGCTGAATACTGACTATGAGCTGTGAAGCTCTGTAGAAGACTCTTACACTTCTCTAGCTCCCTGGCTTTATTCTTGCTCCTGTCCTACTTAGCCTTTCCATTGCTCACATAGACCATTGTTCTTCCTACCTTGTTCTAACATGTTAGATTAAACCAAGTCCTCTTATAATTTGTCCCATTGTACACCAAACTTAAAAAGCAGACACAGTAAGTATGTAATTAATTATTTTCTTCCTCCCACTGGGATTTATCATCACATAAATAGAACACATTTTGATAATATCTTTATTCATATATATATATATATATGTATATATATATATATATATATATTCTCCAGTTTTCTAAACTGGCCTTTTGCCACCATGACACCCATTTATGCTTATCTTAAAACTTCTTTTATTGTGTATTTTCCCCCATAATTTATCATGTATCAGAGAACTTTCATAATACTTGACCATGCAAGATACTCCCCAATTTTGCTATTTAATAGACAAACAAATGAAACCCTAGAAGTGTATTCACCTAACTACCTAACTGAAGCATTATAGGACAATTGCAAAGGTAGTCTGGAATATAAGTGAGTGTTTGTATGAGAAAGAAAGAGGAAGAGAGAGAGGGGGAAGAGAGAGGAAAGAGAGAGGGAAGGAAGGGAAGAGGGAAGGAGGTGTCTTAATGAGGGAAGAAGAGGTTACACCACTGAAAGTTTTGCCAGAGCAAAGACTGGTTAACACATTTTTTATTCATAAGCTGTAACGGTTTTGTACCCAAAGCAAATGCTTGGTGTGAATATTGCTGAAGAATTGGTCAATGTGACATCAGAAGTTAACTGGTGACTTAGCTCACCTTATTTCATAAATAGGAGTCCTGCATTCAGCTATACTGTAAATATTGAGGAATCAAGCAAATGGCAGGAAGCTATATATTGCATTCCCTTTCACTATTAATTATTAATTTCTAAATCAATGATACCAGTTCTAAGACTTTCTAACTTCTATGGAAAGATGTAGTGCCACATAGGTGATGATACAGAATTCTGTTTAATGTCAGTGTTTAACCATGGCAAGAAAATGATATTCATGTACCACATGTTCTCAGTATGTTCTCTCAGTCCTTCCTCAATCTAATACTTCATCACACACCATCACCAATATAAGAGTCAAGAGGTTTCTAAAATGACACTGACATTGAGGAACCATACACCTGAAGCAGCTGAATTCAGTCTGTTACTACAGGCCCTCTTTGGTGTTATCTATTCCGCCTTCTATGTTCAAAACACACACAAAAAAAAAAAAAAAAAAAAAAAAAAAAGTTATTTTTGTTCCAAACTATCAATGCTTTCTCTGCCCACACCTTCATACAAATGTATAAATTACTATAGCTAAATGAATGGCAGCTGCTGTCAGAGTTGGGATTTATTGCCTTTTAAATTATCTTTTAGTTTTTTAGTATTCATTTGTGTATCTGTCTCAGGGGATACCATATGAGTGCAGTTTCCTATGGATACCATAAGAGGTTTTTTGTCACCTGGAGCTGGAGTTACAGGTGGCTTTAATCCACTCAATATGGATTCTGTAAACCAAACTGTAGTAGTATTGCAAGAGAAGTGCATAATCTTAATTACTGAGCTATCATGCCTGAGAATTCATTCTATATATTATAAGTTGGGCCAAAAGTCATCACTAAAATTTTGAATTTGATTGTGGCTCTGTCTCTGAGGTCCTAAAGCATAGTGCAAGGGACTAGCTCTTTGATTGAATGAGATACAACATCTGGCTTTTGTTTTCTGGAACCACATGCATTGTGTCTAAAAGAATCAGCAATCTGAAGACAGTGAAGTTCTAATTACAAATTTGTCAAAGACTTAAGTAGACTAGAATGATTGTTCCATTGAGTTATTGTATACTTGAGGGTTCAAGGAAATAGATAAATGGGTCATGCCATTTATATTACTGCAATATGTAGAGTTCTCCATTGTACATTCTATTTTTCATTATTCTTTCTCCGAAAAGAACCCAAACATTTAAATTTGCATCTTCCCTGGAAAGGAAACATACATACACATTTGAAAATATGTGTGTATTTGTATATAAATGGAAGTAAATTAGGCACATGTAGGTATCCGCATATATCCTTTGTGAATACTAGAAATGATAAAATAATTTGTTTAAGCAATACTGCTTATTTTCATGGTAAAAGAGAAATGAAAGTTCTAAATGAAGACATGAAGAATTGTTCAGTCTTGCAGATAATAACGTAGAAGCAGATTAAAGCAATAAGGTTATAACCCAGTGCTATCACACAGGAAAAACTGTTTTAAGAATAAATCAGTTACCAATGATGATGAGGTAGTAGTGCAACTTATAAAATCAGCATCTGGTGTGATTCCAATGTAGACTGATCCATTTTGAAATCAATAAATCAACATTAAAGAGAAGCAAAGAGAGTTTACTAAGCCAACCTCAGAAACTGCTCCGTGGATGACATTTGCACCAACTGCCATTTTTCTTTCAATTAAAATGTTGATTGTATTTTTAAATATAATGACTATAACTGCAAAAATTACTAAAATGTTCAACATGTGCCATTGGTTGGATATGTTTTTAGGGTGTTCTCCAGGGTTTCTATTTTAGAAGCATAGCCTTTAGTAGGACCATGTTAAGAGAAGGCAGAATGTTACTTATATGTATGTTTTCATCATTTGCTATTAGACAGCCACTTGGTGTTCTCTTCCCTGGGGAAGACATTTTTCCTATTCTCCCCATTCTGCAGCTGAATGTGATTCTTTCTGTAGGCTGAGCAGGTTGTTTTTGTCTATTTAGGAATATGCAAGTATTTATACATACATACATACATACATACATACATACATACATACATACACACACACACTTATATGGATAGAGTAAAAAATGCCATAAGGAAAAGGAAGGAGAAAATGATGAAATTGCATTATAATCTCAAAAGATGAAAGAAATAATTACAACAGATGGAAGGGTCCTTAGGAGGTAGGGATTATAGTGCTCCTTGCAGGATCGCAAATTAGTTATTATGAGAATACCTTGTCACCAGTCAGCATCTCCTAGTCATCTGTTTCCTGTCTTTCATGATCTCTGAATCTTGTAGACATTGCCAATATAGTCCTTTAATCTGCAGGTGACTGAGCCATCAGGGACCTTGACAGAAGCAGTGCACCTACTTTGGACGTTTTACTTCTAAAATCATAAACTATATATGACTCTTTGTCTACACTCAAGCATTTAGCTACACTAACAGAATAGGAATGGCACACTATGATAAGACTGCTCATTGGTATAGATTTTTTCAAAATATTTTAACAGGGATCAAAGAGATGGTTCATCATTTATAGTGGCTTTCTACCATGTTATGAGCAATATCCCATGAGCCTGGTCCCACAGCCACCTCAGCCCCAAATAACATGCAGAGATTGTATTAATTATGAAACTGTTGCCCAGTTACTAGAGTTTCTTATTGGCTAGCTCTGTCTTAAATATTAACCCATTTCTATCAATCTAAGTGTTTCCACATAGTCTTATCTTACCAGAGAAAGGGTCCAGGCATCTTACTTTTATCTCGGCCTACATTTTGACTCCTCTCAACTACAACTTCCAGAATCATTCCTGTCTTCTAGTCCTGCATATCTTGCTATCCTATTGGCCAATAGGGCTTTATTCATTAAACAATAAGAGAAAAATATATACAGAATGACATCTCCCATCTCCTCTTTTCTGTCTAAAATAAAAAGGGCTTTAACTTTAACATAGTAAAATTACATATCACAAAACAGTTATGAAATAATAACCATAGTTAACAATATTTAGTCCATTAACATTATCAGAAATTTAAGAAAATAGCCTATTATCTATCATACCTTTGTGAGTCTAAAATCTTTTCTTTAATCCAAACTAAGGAAAACTATAACCATAACTATCTGTTTACAACTCAGTCAAAGAACACAGAAGGATAATATGTAAATTCTAGAATTAACAGAGACAACTCACCTGGTCAGTCACCCAAAGTTCTTCTGTCATGTTCCATCTTCAGCCTATGGAACATAGTATGTCTTCCAGACTCCTCAGCAAAGCAGAAAACCATAAACTGTCCACCTATTTTAACAGGTTGTTAATAACTTTTCTCTGTGTCCTGCAGAATGTCTGGCAGACTCTTCTATGAAGCAGAAACCCTGCATCAATGTCCACCTTGTTTCTGCAGTCACATTTTTGTGGGTCTTGCATGTCCATTTTATATAGCATAAAGTCAAACAGTCCAGAAAAGAACAGTTTCTTGCACAAATGACTAGTCTTTTGCTATATTGGAAGTAAACTCCATAATGAGTTTCTTCAATGTTCATCTTCCTTTGTGACACAGGTGGTGTTGCCAGGAGCAGTTATGTCTCACTGTCAAGAAACACCCTAAACCATTTTAAATGCCATATTCTGTAGGTCTTTGAAATATTTGAAGAATATTTATTGACCTCAACTACATCTCTAGATGTATATCTATCTAGATGTATATCTAGAAATCTTAACTAACACAACTGTAAATTTTGACTATTATAGGTAACTATAATCTGTACTAAATTACACAATACATTTTTAAATGATCAATATAAACACAATGCCTAAACAAGAGGAGAAATATACATATCATATAATTGCCCTTAAATTGTATCAATAAATGTAAAAAAACCATTCCAAAATAAAGTATTAATTTCTATACCATAATTTCCTTTTAACCTTTAAAAAGAGATTGGTTAATGGTGATCATTAACCATTTACAACCAATCGTATTTAAATGAAAACAAACACTTATAGACAATATTGGTTGGGAATGCTGTAATACTGTGGGAATCCTAAGAAGACAAAGAAATTCTGGCTGTAGTCTATAAGGCTGCCTTATCCTCACCGACTACAGCAGTTGTATCACTTGGGACACTGTTTCAGAGATTCTTGCTAGAGCAAACCATGTTAGTTTTTTATTTTTATTTAGTTTTATCTTTCTTTGGAAACAAAAATAGAAATTCTTTTCCCCACTAACATATTCTTAGACTTAAATTTTGACGTTAAGCATTTTTTAAAATATATATGTTGAATTAATTCAGCAGCATTGACAATCAAGTATATTTTAGCAGTTGTTTCTTCCTTAGCAATTGAGCAATTCAAAGACAACATGATAGCATATACTATCCAGACTCTCTCTGTATTTTCCATCTTTCGGTGGCTTTTTTATTATTTTAGTTCTTTTACATCTATTTTTCATTTATTGAGACAGGGTTTCTCTGTGTAACTTTGGCTGTCCTGAAATTCACTCCGCACACCACATTACCTTTGAAATCACATATATTTGTTTGACTCTGCCTCTGGATTGCTGGAATTAAAGTGTTGTGCCACCACACCCAGCCACCCAGCTACTCTGCTATTTTTTTTCAAAACCACTTTATCTTGGTTCTTTTTCTCTCCCAAGCCTATGTATATCTGAAAACACACTGTAAGCCTCTAGAGGTTTTATATATTAATATATGTATATATTAATCTGCCTTACTGTAAATCTTTATCTTTTTCTGGCCACAAGTCTTTTATCTGCTAAACAACAACATTGCTTTCCAATATGGCAGGGGTATATTTATTGTTAAAAGTGAGAGCTATGCTGACTGCTTTGGTATATTGCCATCAAGCAGCATGCTGCCAGCTTGGAGATGTGGACACTGCCACTGCTAGCTGCTTGTACACACCAATAATTGTTAGCAAGGCCTCTTAAAAGAGCCCTGCCATTTTTTTTGCCACTTTTGCTGAGTCAGGAAACCTCTCTTAAATAGTCCTGAAAGTCTCTCCTTGTCTCTAGCAAAATGGAGCCCTACCGAGAAAAATGCTGCTACAAAGAAGCCTTGCTTATCTCAGTTCTTTTGTTTCTGAAATTCCTATTAAAGCTTTTGTCAAGTTTTAAGTGGATGTTCTTAGTACCCATGTTGCAGGCACTATTTTGTCATGTGTACTTTTCCACAAGCCTGGTCCCACAGCTACCTCAAGGCCCAAATAACAGGCAGAGATACTGTATTAATTATGAAACTGTTAGTTGGTTGGTTGATTACTAGTGTTCCTTATTGGCTAGCTCTGTCTTAAATAATAACCCATTTCTATCAATCTAATTGTTTCTATGTGGGCTTATCTTACTGGAAAAGGGTCCGGACATTTTACTTTTCTCTCAGCCTACACCTTGACTCCTCTCTACTACAGCTTTCAGAATCCTCCTTGTCTTCTAGTTCTACCTATCTTGCTTTCCTATTGGCCAACAGGGCTTTATTCATTAACCAATAAGAGAAATATATATATACAGAATGATATCTCTCATCACCACCAAGCCTGGTGATCTGAGATCCCCAAAAAACAGTATGCCAGAAGGAAAGCACCAACTACTGAAAGCTGTCCTCTGAATACATGCACCATTGCACATGGGTATCACACACACACACGCGCACACACACATACAGGCACGCACACACACGCGCGCGCACACACACACACACACACACACACACGCAAGCACACAAAAATTTTAAAAGTTTCAATATTGTGTAAATAAATATAGAACACTAATATTTAAAATTAGATTATAAAAACCTTATGTCTCCATTGAAAACACTCGAAAAAAATACATTTGCCTGTAGTTGGGTTTGTTTGGGGAGGGGGCTTACTCTTTGCTCTTTGGGGGCACATCATCTAGCTCCCAATAAATTCACTGAGACTTATTCTTACTTGCAAATATCTGCCCTTAGTTTGGCTTATTACTAGCCAAGTTTTTTTTTAATTAAAATAAAACATATTTTTCATTTTACGAACCAACTGCAGTTCCTCCTCATTCCCTGATACCCCCCCCATCACCTACCCCAACTGCTCCCTCACCATTTCCACTCCCATCTACTCCTCTGATGGGAGATGTTATTCTGTATATATGTTTCTCATACTGGTTAATAAAGCACTGTGGCCAGTAGAAAACTAGATAGGTGGGGCTAGGAGACTAGGAGGAGGAAAGAGGAAGTAGAAGGAGGGGTTAAGATGTAGAGCATGGAAGAAGGAAGACGCCCGCTGTAGCTCCCTGATAAGACGACCACGTGGAAATACTTAGATAAGTAGAAATGGGTTAATAATTAAGACAGAGCTAGCCCATAAACAATAATGGTAACTGGCCAACAGGATTGTATCAAATACGGAGTCTCTGAGTGTTATTTGGGGCTCACATGGCGGCAGGACCATGGCAGCAGGACCAGCGGTAGCCAGTGGGGGAAAAACCTGCAGTAACACTTCTCAGTGGGGATAAGGTCTTCTTTGGGGAGCCCGAAGTCTGGCAGACCAAGTTGAGTCAGGACCAAGCCCCTGACCCCTGCATCAAGATTGAGCAAGGCATCCCAGCATAAGGAATGAGCTCCAAAAAGCCAGCTCATGTCCCTGGGTTAGGTCATGGTGGTAGTGCCATTCCCCCCACCCCACTTGCTGTCCACAGATCAAGTCACATAACTGTCGCACAAATTCAGAGTCTAGTTTGGTCCCATGCAGGCTCCCCGGCAGCCAATCCATAGACTGTGTACTCCCGTACTAGCTCATATCAGCTGTCTCTATGGTTTGCCCCATCATGGTTTGGTCTCATTGTTCATATGATCTTTCCTCCCTCTCTTTAACTGAACTCCAGCAGCTAAGCCCAGTGCTTGGGTGTGAGTCCCTACATGGGCTTCTATCAGTTACTGGATGTAGAAAATTAGGAGAGTCATTAGTCTTATTAAAGGGGAAGGCATATTCAGATACCTTCTCCCTTATTGCTAGGAGTTTTTGCTGAGACTGTCATCCTTGTGGATTTCTGAAAATTACTCTAGCCCCAGGTTTCTGTCTAACCCCCTAATGGCTCCCCCCCATCAAGATGTCTTTTTTATGGGTTTCCCTCTCTGTCCCTACCCCAACTTCTTGATCCTTCATGGTCCCATACACCATCCTCTCCTTTGTACACACCTCCCAGTTTACCCAGGAGATCTTATCTATTTCCTCTTCCTGGGGCCTACCATGTGTGTCCCTCTTAGGGTGTCCCTTTTAACCTAGCTTCTCTGGGGTTATGTACTGTAGACTGGTTATTCTTTGCTTTATATCTAATGTCCACTTATGAGTGAATGCATAGCATGTTTATCTTTCTGGGTCTGGGTTACCTCTCTCGGGATGTTTTTTTTCTAGTTCCATCAACTTGCCTACAAGTTTGAGGATGTCATTATTTTTTTTTTTTTTGTTTAGTTTTGGTGTTTTTTTTTTTTTTTTTTTTTGAACTGAGTAATACTTCATTGTGTAAGTGTAACCCATTTTCTTTATCTATTCCTCAGTTGATAGGCATATCCAGGTTCTGACTATTATAGATAAAGCTGCTATGAACATAGTTGAACAGGTCCTTGTGGTGTGAATGTTCATCCTTTGGGTATGTGTTCAAGATTGGTATTGCTGGGCCTTGAGTTAGATAGATTCCCAATTTTCTGAGAAACTGCCATAGTGATTCCAAAGTGGCTGAACAAGGTTGCACTTCCACCGGCAGTGGAGGAGTGTGCCCCTTACTCCTCATCCTGTCCAGTGTAAGCTGTCATCAGTTTTTTTTTGTTTTGTTTTGTTTTGGTTTTCTTTTATCTTAGCCATTCTGACAGGTTTAAGATAGTATTTCAATGTCTTTTTTAGTTGCATTTCCCTGATGACTAAGGATGTGGTGCACTTCTTTAAATGTCTTTTGGCTATTTGAGTTTCTTCTGTTGAGAATTCTCTGTTTAGATCTGTACCCAATTTTTCATTGAATTCTTTGGTGTTTTGGTGTCTAGTTTCTTGAGCTCTTTATACATTTTGGAGATCAAGTCAGATGTAGGGTTTGTGGAGATCTTTTCCCATTCTGTAGGCTGTGGTTTTGTTTTATTGACCGTGTCCTTCATTTTACAAAAGCTTCTTACTTTCAGGGGGTTTTGTTTATTGATGGTCAGTCACCTTTTCTTAACCTAAATTATACCATCTACTTTTTTCCCTTGGGCTTTTACCTTTCTCTATTCTATATGCCCCCCCCTTTTTTATTCTGTGACTGATGGTATGATTGGGTGGCTGACTCCTGGTATCTTTTCCTTTTCTCACTCATCTCTCTTTTTATATTTATTCTGCCTGGCAGCTCTAATTGTTACTCTCTCCTGCCTAGCAATGGGCTGTTGAGCTCTTTATTAGACCAATCAGATGTTTTGACAGGGAAAGTAACACAGCTTTACAGAGTTAAAAAAAAATGCAACATAAAAGAATGTAAAACTTTTTTATCATTAAAAAATATTCATATAAAGGAATGTAGCACATCTTAAGCTAATATTCCACCATTTACCCAACATTGCAAGCAAATAGGGAAGAAGAACTTTCACAGAAGATTAATTCAAAATGCAAACATAGGATACAAGATGAGAGGTAAGAGAAAAAAGCTGTGATTATCCCATGTATTCTGGTATTTTTTTTACAGAAAAGCTTGCTTGTCATAGTTTGCATTGTTCCTGTTAGTTGTAAACATGGATTATAGATAAAGTCAAGAATATGTTTAATTTTATTTCTTCCTTATTTTTTTAGTTAGCAGAGTTGATTGACAGAAATTTTGTTTTTCTCAGTGGAGAACTTTTGTATATCAAAGGTAAGGAATTGAATTCATAACTGTTTTCTCTCTGGCGCATGTGAGCAAATAATTTTTATGCTCATCAGATTTGTTTCCTCTTGTAAAATGTTGAAATAATTTTTTTCTCATAAGTATGGGGAGTTTGTGAATAAAGTCTTTATCACTTAGTAAAGATTCTGACACACTGTAAGTGTTTTAAAAAAACTAATTTTTTTCTCCCATATTTTAGCAGCCGGTAACTTTAGGTCACAAAACACTACATAAAATGTGTTTTTAATGTTAGAATCACTAAACAAAAAGTGAAAAATAAAGCCATAGTCTGTGAAGCATGTATCTGATGAAAATGTTTCCATTTGGGTTTTTACTGGGACAACATATATTTGTGAGTCCATTTTTTTCCATCTGCTCCAGGAGCTTTGCATTTCACAACACACAAGGTGTTGCAGCACAAATGCATTTATAAAATTAGACTCTGAAATGTGTTTGTACATGAAAAAGTAACATTGAAAAATTATGTCAAGCAGGCTTTTCTAAAAGACAAAACATCTGAATAGCTAGCAAATGATATCTTTATTACTTCCTGTCTTATATACCTATGTTTGCATTCATACATTATCTTCTGAAATATTCATACATTATATTCCCTTACCCTCCCCATTATTACCCAGCTCCATCAAATACACAGCAGTTTACTCTTCATTTTTTTCCCTGGCCTATTTCATGTATGCAGAGTCTACAGACGTCCCAAAGCTTCCTGCTGCTCTATGGACTACAGAAAGTATCTAACACAAAGATCCACAGAGACAGCCTTCAGATTTTCAAATACAGAGTTTTAACTTGAAAGGTGTGCACATTTGCTCTAGGAGGGAATAACAATAGCTCCCCAATGCTGTTACTCTTTTCAGTGTAATCATACTTGAAAGTAATTCAGTTTCTTTATCACAAAGTATCCCAAGGACCCAAAGTCCTCAGTATCCACATCTCAGAAAGACTCCATATAGAGAGGAGCTATTGTAGTTTCTTTTGAACATTCGACATTGCCTCTCTGCCAATCTGGATCAGTGTATGGAGGACACTCTTTCTAACTAAAGACCTTGTGTGAGATTGAAATGAAAAGTTGATATTCATCTTTTCCCTTTATTATGTCCCTCAGCAGCCACTTGACATAAGCAGTTAAGAAACATATTGTATGTAGTGCAGCTTAATGAGATTTTATAGTCTCCAGCTAGCAGCTCTTTAGGGAATTTCTTTATTAGATGAATATTATAGACAAGTTTCCATTCAAATTTCAGTGATGAGTTGAAGGAATTTTCAAATATGAGTAATAATATTCTAGCCAATGATTACTGATAGCAACTACATGACATTTTCAGAGCTGGAATCCCACCTTTTCCCTAGATCTGAGTGATATATTCTCAAAGAAGGATTTTCCCCCTAAACATGTTTACAGACTTGTATGAACTAATTACTGAGAGCATTCCAAAAACATATCTAGATGACATCCATTGACTTCTTACCTTGTGCATTATTCATTCATTTTCTCATTCATTCAACATATATTGAATGTCTACCATGTTCCAGGTGCTAGCCTAGTGAATTGAAACAAGGTTGTACAAATAATGTAATATAACCTATAGCTTTGTAACACACCCATTCCTAAAGAAAAGATAACATAAACAAAACCATAAATATATGGTCTGTTAGAAGTTGATAAATAAATGTGGAAAAATTAGAGCTGGTACTGGAGATAAGGAATGTGGTAATGTGTTGTGTTAAATAAAGTGAGAAAATACGTACACTAAATTTGAGATTTCGTATCAATATTTGACAAAGATAGAATATCTAAGGATATCTTATTTTATAGAAAATGACAGCTGGGTCTACATAACACCCCTTCAAGGTGGCATAGGAAGGGTCTGCTAGTTTTCCCAATTATGTTTCTTTCAGTTTGTTATCCTAGGGTATTTTTGCAAATGCAGTGTCTCTTGTACTGACATCTGATACCACAAGAATTTTACTTTGTTTTGTAAGTTTGTTGCTGACATTAGATGGTGATGATGAGTTGAAGATTGCGGTAATGATAATGCCAAATATGTTGATTATGATGATTATATTGGTAATATTGATGACAATGATGAATGGGACATTTATGATGGTGATTGTGCATAGCCTCATATCAAGGCTTAGGTCTCTATTCTCCCTAAAGTCTTACCATGATCTTTATATTTTAAGTGTGTATTAGTCAATAAGGCAAGAAATGGTTATTTTTCTACCAGCCTGGCTAGAATGGGCAATTTGAATAGCATGGATATAGTTTTTCTCCAGGGGCCCAAATTCAAAAACAAATTTTCCATCACTAGAGGCTTGGTTCTTGGTGTGACAGTGTGGAAAGAGGCATTTTTTAGGTATGGCTGAATAAGGAGTGATGAGTGATGAAGGGGAGTGCTACCATTTGAAGAGGTTGTTTTTATGAGACCTTGGCAAGCTCATATAAAAATCAATTGTTGCAAAAGAATGGTTCTTGTTCCTGAGACTTTCTAGTCTCCTGTGTTATCATATGACCACTTTGGCATGCCTCCCTACATGTTATGTGAGGCGATCATAAGCTGGGACTGTGCCATTTTTACTATTGGTTATCAAAATTCTAGATCAACATATTTCTTATCTTTATCTATAACATACTCTCAGATATTTTATTTTAACAGAAAAAGAAAACAAACAAACAAACAAAAAAACCCTAAATTTAATATGAGGCCGAATACACATTCATCTCCTTAAGGACCTTCTAAGACATAGCTAAAATGGGAATTATGAGCTTGATGCTGCTGGCCCCTTATAGATTCCAGTTGACAGAGAATTAGTAATTGAAAAATTAGGTTGTCCTGTATTCTGAGAGACAGCAATCTAAAAGGACGGCAGAGTAACATCCTAAAATAAAAATGTTTTATATCTCATCTACAGGTAGCAGATTGTATAGATATAAGTGTCAGAGTGAATCTACTTGCTATTGTCTCCTCCCTTTGGAGTTAATCCAATTGAAAAGGTTAATCACCTGGCTATGGAACCACCCTTCAGGCAGGAGAAATAATCCTAAACCATTCTAACAAGACAAGAGAAATAATTATCCCCTTACTAAGATAATGTGCTTTGAGTACCATAATTCTCCCCTAAACCAATCAGTCCAGAGCTTCCAAGAGTTTCTGTAGGGTTTGTCTACTCTACTAAGTCTTGATTCAGAAAAATCTGTCCCTTTTCCTTTCTCTTCTGTCATTCTCTTTTGGGTGTTGGCTAAAGTCTGACAATGGTTCATCTGTTATTTTTAGGGATTTTTCTTTCAAAAGCTCCCCTTCCTACCATCATCTGGTTGCCATCCATGCCAGCTGAATGCAAGTAGCATAGCTTTTTTCCCCCTCTACCTTCCTTTTCATTTTTATTGTAGCTGCAAAGATTTATAGCTTGCTAGTTTGAGTTTTTATGCAAATAATACTATCCCACGAATTCCTTTGGGTCTGTTCATACATTCTTTTATTAAGTATACTAAGAACTCCAAGGAGATCCCCCTATTTTCCCAGTAACATGTAGCAACTTTTTTATGACTTCCCAATTTTCCAGTAATAGAAGAAAAAGGGAACAATGTCAATAGTATGTAATGGGGCCTGGTCCTGACCAAGTGGTCATTTGTATTTTGGGGATATGTGATATCTCTGTGTTTTCTGATTATGATCTTCTACATTTGATTTTTCATTTGGTGGATTCTTGAACTAAGATTTCTTGAAATTTCAAGTCTATCTAGTTTCTACTAGATTCTACCTGGCATTCATTCATCCAGATGCTTTCAGTTATTTGTGCTGAGTCAACAATAAACTCAGAAGGAACAATTGACAGGGTGTATGTGACAAGATATCAATGACCTGCACATTCCTTTCTACAACATGGAATGTAAAAGTGTGATTGATATAAACTATGAGATATTCCAACCTCTCCCTTCTGTCCCCTGTCATAATCACCTTTTTTTTTTCCCTCAAAATGTCTGTATTTGGGTCTTCTAGTCATTTTCCTAAGTAACAGAAACACAAAGTTAGGCATAATGACACCTCTTTCCATAGGAACTGGTGCATTTCAAAACTAACAGGGGCTGGAAAAAATACTACATTCCATAGGCAAAGTGCTGACCATGCAATCATGAAGGTGTGAATTTGGGTTTCCAGAGGAATGTAAAAACTAAAAGTGGTTGTTCAGATGTAATCCAAGAGCTCTTATGAGAAAGTAGGAGGCAGAGAAAACAGAATCCCAGAAGCTTCTGGGCCAGTTACTCTAGAGTAGGTAATGAGGGAAGGGAGTATAAGCTAAGTAAAGCAAAGACTAGTAATTGAAGGTGGAAGTTTACTGAGTGTCCTACCCCAAACACAAACAGACAGAAAAGAAAGAAGGAAAAAATGAATGAAGGAAGAAAAGAAGGAAGGGAGGGAGAAAGGAAGGAAGGAAGGGTAAATTAAAAGACAACAACACAGAGAGATTCCTGGTCTCTATACCTAAAGTTTGAGTTCATAAATCTCACCTGAAGCCAAATAATTTATATTTTCAGGAAACTCCTAGGCAAACCCATGCTACATCCTGGTAGCAAAATTTAAGACAATGGCCATCAAAGTGCTAAGAATCTTAGCTCATCCCAGATCGTAATAAAGTATTTTTTCTCAGTTCTCACTGCTTCCGCATCAAAGATAGTTACAATTAGTCTTGACTTATCGATATTTCTGTTCATGGTAATATAATAAGTGTTGAAATGTCTATTGAAGTCACAGAAAACTGTACTGCTTACATTTGCTACATTGCAATACATTAGTGGCATGCTACACTTATTTTATTCCTTTCATCCTCACAGCAAATCAGTGATGGGTCTGTTGATCAGTAACCAGTGTCTAAATAAAAAACTCCAGTCAAAGTATTCAGGCATTGACAAAGCTTATGGAAGAGCAGAGCTTGGATGAGCCTGTCTATTGTTCCAGAATTCCTGCATTCCCCACTGTGCTCTGCTATTCAAATGTGTTCATTTGATACTAGTGACAGGGACTGGGGACAGGGGGAGGGAGTGGAGGTGCCTATTAAACTTCAGAAAGTATCACTTAAGCAAATGATTTCATTTCTTTTCTTTTCCTGCTCAGAAAGAATACATCTTCTATGTTAAAAGTTTACAGCTCAGTGCTAGAAGAAAAAACAATGTTACCTCAGCTTCCTTAAAGTCTTAGAAACTCTGGCTGTCACATCTAAGGATCTCCTCTTAAAATTTAGTTTTAGCCCCAACTGTACTTCCATCCTGGAATAGAGCTGAAATGCTACCAAGGCAGCTGCTGTGGTCAAAAGAAGAATGTCAGCAGCACTACCAGCAGGAGGGTGGAAGCACAGACCTCCTCCTGTGCAGACTACCTGGCCCCAGCATGTGCTGGTTGTCATAGTAACAGGGGCACTGTTGTTACAGGTACCTTATTGTGACTGAGAAGTGAGTGTCTCAAATGATGAGGAGAATTAAAGAGGACCTGCAGGAGGGCTCTGAATCATGCAGTGACCTAAGCAGTGCTCGGAGAATTGGGAGGGTCTGGGAAGTACAGGAATCTAAGACAGATTACCTAGAAAGAACTCCCATGTCTGTTTGCCTGGCAGGAGACTTAAAGAAACTGTATGTAGGTGCCTAGCTAAAATTTATCATTGGTTATCAGAACAAAAAAATCTCCTCAACCTCAGAAAAGTATACATTGCTCCAACCTCTTTCCTATACCACTGTCAACTCTTTACAAATTTTAGAAAAGGGTTCATAGTCTGAAAGGAACCAGGTAGGTGTACTCCATGAAGTCATGTGAACTGATGTGAACTGCAGAGGATTAGAGAAAGACTCCAAATGGCAAAAGGCATCCATGTTTTGAGCGTGTGAAAGATGACCTTCCCTGAAAAGTAGTTTTAAGAGTCTCCCTAGTAATGAAGAGTTATCTACTCAATACTTCTCAGTGGAATGGCAGAGTAAGACAAAGTTTACAGAGTAAGAGGAAGAATTGTATGAGATGCTATCTTGCTTGTATAAATAAAGCCTCTCTGAATGTCACAGATTAGAATTTGCCACTAGTTAACCATAGAAGTCTGGAGGTCTATACAGACAGGAAGTGAGGTAACTGAGCAGAAACAGGATATAAGCAATGAGAAACAGAAACTTGCTCCTTTGTCTGCTGAGATGCTAAAGAGGTGTGGCAGTGACTTGATCCTTCTCTGACCTTCAGACAGGCTTTATTTGTACAAGCAAGAAATCACCACAAATGATAGCTAAGTACTAGCTCTGCAGGCTACCTCCTTAAGCTCCAGCTACATTTCCTTTGCTTTCCTACTTTTAGGCAAGAGATGATTCAAGGAAACAGTGGCTTGATGAAGTGGAAAAGATTAAGAGTTGTCTTTCATGTAGCATTTTCCTCTAGCTTCTTATAAAATCAGGTATCCCATTTGTTTGGAGGCATTTCTCTGAAGTTTCTATGGGCCTTCTCCTGCCATTCCATCCATGACTGTTATTTATTCACTCTTACATTAACTTATGTTGCCTAATGAAATTCTTCTCCAGGATTTTAAAGGAACCATTTTCTTCCCCTTGAGGCCCCATCTATATTATCCATTGATATAATAGTAGTATACCATTATAATACTTTCCCACTCATAGCTCTCAGGGTCTTGAGACCTTGCTCCTAATAAACATTCCTGAAAGGTGATTATGTGCCAGCCCTTAATGAACTAACATGCTTTGCCTTTCCTTTATTTAAAATTAAGAATTTTTAGGATTGATTTCACTACTGTTCCAGCAAGAGTATCAGCCATGAGTTAGACTTCTGTTTTGGTACAATAATTTTCTTTGATAACTCTATCTTGGATAGCAAACAACCTAACTCTGAAGATAATCACATTGCCCTTAACCTTTGTTGCATGCTTTTGTGAGAGCCAACTTCTAGAACTGGGCCAGGTAACAATAAATTACATGTACTTATTAGTTAGTTCAAGACAGTCTCTTCACATATACATAATCTTGTTTAACTCTTAGCATAATATTTATGAGCGTGACTCTTCAATTATATGTATTACAAGTAAGAAAGCAGAAAAGGAATAACTAGGTGGTTGGTGTAAATCAAGTTTTGATAATACTGAATGCGATGTGCTGGTCTTGGTGGATGCTAAAAATGTCAACTATATCCTGGGCTATCATGAGATCTGATCATAAATGTAATAGGAGCTATAACACTGATACATTCTTTTAGCCTAGGAAAAGTATATTAGGCATTACTAGGGAGAAACCAGAATTTGAACTCAAGTCATTTTATTTTCTAGGTAATGGCTAGTGTTCATTCCCAAGCTAATTTCTATCCTTCCCCAAATAAAATGCCTAGGAAGTAAGACGCGTTAGATAGTGACTTTTATCTATCACAAGATATTCTTGACTTGAGAGGTTTATGATGCAAGTGAAAGTCTTTGCTACCTACTACAAGGTACAGCTGGCTGTCATCAGTCATGTAGAAATCAGTGTATCACAGTGAGGCTTCAGTGTGTACATAGTTTGGCTTATCCTTAGTTATATTTTCCTGATGCCCACAGCTGGTTGACCTGAATAGGTCATTGCTTAGACTACTACTAATTGTCCAATCTATTTGGTGATCCCTTTATTCAATAAAACAGGCCCTATACCTTTTCTAGAACTGCTGGTTAATAGAATAATCTCAAAGCTATTAGCATTTAAAGAGGAATTAGACAAAGATATCCTGAATTGTCCCTTCTCATGGCTCTTGATGCTCATGGGGCCCCAGCTTTAGCTAATTAGCCTGAAATGAATATTAAATGCACTGATCTCTATCAACTACATCATAAGAAAAGAACTGTTTGTGAAAGTCATTTTGTTTGCAAACTTTGGTTTCCCATGTATCCAACTATTTCTTTTAACAATCAAAAAGGTACTGAAAATATTTCAGAAAATAAAACACACAGACAAGTGGAATGAGAATAGTTTTTACTTTCTTATAAGCTGCCTGCTTAAATACTAGATTTCCATGGTTTAGCTGTATTTCCATGGGAACCAACCAGAGAAAAACAAAACATCTCTTCCTTTCCTTGTGTCTCCAATTTATTTGCAATCACCTAGGCTCATTGTGTAGCACTGTGAAGAATTACCTGCTCTGGAAATACAGCTATGCTCAAATTTGAAGACATTAATAACTGAATAAATCATTTCACTTCAAATTTACATATCTCATTTTTAAGGACTCATTTTGTGTGTGTGTGTGTGTGTGTGTGTGTATGGGTGCTTTGCCCACAAATATGTATACACCACATATATGCAATGCCTAAAGAGACTAGAAGAAGGCATCAGATCCATTGTTACTGGGGTTTCAGTCAGTTGTTACCCACCATGCCAGTGCTGGGAATTTAACCTGGCTCATCTGAAAGAGCAGCCAGTAATTTTAATCACTAAGGCATCTCTCCAGACCTGTGTTTCTTTAGTATCAGTGAATATTTAGCATGTCCCTTACATTAGAGGGCTTTAAATAAATTACTACACAAAATAAAATCATTTAACTAATTTGCTTATTATTAATAATGAAGATTAGAAAAAAATTATCAAATGTGGCATCATTTAAAAAGATGTTTTTTTCTTGGAAGTGAAAAGAAATTGTTTTTGGGGAGTGGTTGTTTGAATAAAAATTCCCCCTCTAGGTTCATAGTGAGTGAGTGCCACTATTAGGAGGTATGGCCATGTTGGAGTAACTGTGGTCTTCTTGAATATGTGTCTCTAGATGTGAGATTTGAACTTTCAGATGCTCAAGCCAGGCCCAGTGTCACTCTCTTTCTGCTGCCTGTGGATCTAGAAACCTAAGCTAACCTTCTCCAGAATCATGTCTGCCTGTATATGAATATGCTTCTTATCATGATGATAATGAACTAAAACATCTGAACTACAAGCCAGCCCCAACAAAATGATTTCCTTTATAAGAGTTGCCATGGTCATGGTGTATTTTCACAGCAAAAAGAAACATGCAGTAGCATATCACACAACTTGATTTTGTGATAATAAAACATAAACTTGAATTTATATTCTATCTCTGACTCAGGATGTGTTCCTTAAGATTTTTGGAGTTCAATATTTTTCTCTTCTATTATATGTTTACCTATCATGTTTATCTATTGTCTATTATCTATATACCTGCCATCCATTAATATATCAACCACATATTTTCTTGCATCATTCATACACACAAACATATATACCTATCATCTCTCTACTAATAAACAACCATTTATTCTATAACTTATCTCTTATCTATGATATAACTAGGTCTCCATTCCTCCACATCATCATTCATCTTCAATCTAAGGAGATGGCCACACTGACTTCTACATACTAATGCCTTGATTCAATGGGATGGGTAAAAAGTTTTCAAATGAACAATAACTTTTTGGTATTTCATGATTTGTTTAGTTTCCTTTTTTGGTACCAAACATTAATGACTTTTCAAAGTGGGGGATAGAAAGAATAATGTGATGAATGAAGCAAACAGACAACTTCTTAGGGTAGGAGAATGATAGAACTGTAGGAAGCTCTGTGATGGATAGCCTGGTAAAACTACATTTTACTTCACAATTGTGGTGATATCTTGCTTGTACAAATAAAGCCTGTCTGAAGATCTGAGGATGGAGCTTGCCACTAGCTAACCATAGATGTCTGGAGGTTTGTACAGAATGATAGAAAGCGGGATGGCTGAGCAGAGATAGTGTATAGCAGGGAGAAACAGGAATTTACTCTCTTGTCTGCTAAGTTGCTAAGGAAGATGTGGTGGTAGTTTTCCCTCTTTGATCAACATCAGTTTCTATAGCCAACAAATGCTTCACTCATTCCAAATGACCCTTTCAGGCAGCCCACACCAAAGAGCTTATTCAATACTTGTCAGAACAATTGACTTTCAATCCATTCTGCAGCAGAAGATGCACTATGTTGGTATGGCCTTTGCCAAATGATTGGGTCGACCCTGTACAAACCAGTGACACTGGGGTTGGCACCCAACTGAGAAAGAAACAACTGGGCAACATCAGTCCTGTCTTGTAGCATGCCCACATTAAAGTTGTTCATCCTTCCATATTATGGTGCTCCTAACTGGTCCCACTCTTAAAAAGGTCCTCCATGATGTGTTTGTGCCCCTGTTTAGATGCAAATATAAGTGTTGCCTAGTTATCTAGGTTTTCCAGGTTGCACTTGGCTCCATCCTTAACCAGTTCTTTTACTGTTTCCACATTGTCCTATTCAGCAGCTATCATCAGAGAAGTCTGGCCTCACTCATTTATCTCATCCACATCTTTGCACTTCTCCAGAAGAGCTTTCAGGGTGAGAATATTCTCTTCTTCCAGGTAATTTTTCACACTCTGTGATATCAAAACAGGCATTTTCACAGGAATCTATAGCTGATTTTATAACCATGTCACAACCTGGATTCTGCAGAACCAGCTTGCTGTGCTGAAGACCTTGGCAGAGGACATGACACTGAGAACACACAGCTGCTAACACTGTCCCCATAACACACCTGACTAGCTTAGTTGGTAGAGAATGAGACTCTTAATCTCAGAGTAGTGATCACATGCCCCATGTTGGGTGCCAAAATGTAAATGCTGAGATATCAGAGAGAAGGACCAAAACACCACTATACCTTATCTCCTTAGCATCTCAGCAGATAAGAGAGTGAGTTCCTGTTTCTCTGTGCTTCTGTCCATCTACCTCACTTCCTGTCTGTTCTTACAGACATCTAGTCCTCTATGGTTAACTAATGGCAAGCTTCTTTTTCTGACTTTCAGACAGGCTATATTTGTACAAGCAAGATATCACCACTACCATCTCCGGTATTAAAATTTGTATCATGTGTTCAAAGTCTATTCTTAGCATGCTGCTATTAGTTGGCTATATGACCATTAACATGTGGAACTTAAAAGGAGATATTCCAGTCATCAATTGTATAAAAATTGAGGAAGCTGGTTCAGCTGATTCTTTCACTTCTTTCTAATTTGCTTACTGGCAATGGAATAAGTAGTTTTTGGACTAATTCTTTCCTGATCTGCTGCCACAAGTTCAAATATAGGGAAATACCTACACTGGACTGAAATTTGTAAAATTATTAGATAACATCCCCTTTTCTATATATAAGTTGCTTATTTCAGGTGTTTGTTTTAGTGACAGAAAGCTTGACAACCTAACCAGAAACTTAGGTATAATTCTCAATTCTTACTGGAAATAGTTAAGGTAATGTTAGCCAACCAATAATCAGGTTCAAATATATGTTAGATGCTTCCTTGGATTGATTATTCAAGGGTAGATACATACTGAACATAATAAAGCCAATTTTCTCTTCTCCAATTTGTGAGGGAGATGCTGTTCTTTCACATTATGCCAATATATGAAATTATAAGCCTTTACTTTTAGCCATAGAAATCTCATTGTGATTTTAATTTAAATTTCCCAAATGAGTAAAACATTTCTATGAAGTCATGATAGAATATTTTGCTCACGACTCATCACTTCTATTATAAAATATATGTTCAAGGGAAATAAAAGCATATGTCCAAAGACATTACACACACATATATGTAGATATATACATATAGTCATATATACACAAATATATGTACATATATACACATGCATATTTACATATATATATACATGTATACATATACATATATATGCATATACATATATACTTATAGTCATAGAAAGGTAGATAATGTATACAGACACAGAGGGACAAAGTAGAACATGCAGAGTGAGAATAGTAGATGCCAAAAAAAATTGAGGTAGTAGCAAGCTCCAGTGGTATGAAAATATAATCAGAATAGGCTTCATGGTGGGTAGACACTAGGAAAATCTCTGCTTGGCTAAAATCTCTGTTCTGTCATGAGGTTCTTAATATCATTTAAATAAGAACCAATGTTTTCATTTTTACCATGACTCACAAATTATGCCAGTGGTCCTGAGTGTACAAGTTACAGGGATAGAGGAGAACATCTTAGGGTTTGGATATATTTCATATCTTTGAGTGATGTATGTACACATTAAATTTCATTGAGCTGTGTATAGATGATTTGTGCACTTTACTATGCATAACTTATAAATAAATAACTGTTCAACAAACTGTGAAAAATAAATAGGGTATAGCTCAAGTACAGAGAGTTTGTCTCACCTGAATTGCCAGACCCTCTTCTGCATAGGTGAAAAAAATCTACCCGTCAGTAGAAGAATATACTCATATAATAGAATACTAAGAGCAATGAGTCTTTATACTCCAGAGCAGTCAGAAGGTGAATATGAAACAAACACCAAGTGTCTACTCTGTATTAGACATGGCTGAAACTCCTTCACATGTGTTAAATTATTATATCTACATCCCTCCTTTTCACAAGAGCTATCACTGGGCTTTATCTAGACACAAGAAAAAGGAAACTCAGAGGTGTTTCCTTTGTTTTCTAATGACAAGAAAGTAATAAAGTAAAATTTCAAACCCAAATACAAACCCAGATATATCCTTTCCTCAGTATTATACATGGCATCTTAACATACTAAATGAACAAAGCGACAGATACATTTACAATACTGTAATTAGAGAGACACAAATATCCTATCATGTTCCAGAAATATACCAATATGACAAAATTATTCAGTTCAGAGGCTGCATGGGATGTTCAGAAATTCTCTTTTCTTGCCTTTAAAGGCATGCAGTGTCTTCCCTGGATATAAGATGTGATTGTATCCAGTGAACAAAACTGCAGGAATTAGTGCTGGAAATACAATTACCTACCCTGAGTATTTGACTTAAGGACTTGCTTCAGCCTCTGATCCTATTGCTTGCCAATGGGCCATAAGAAATAGGCATTGTTATGTGACCTTTAGAACATGATAGATGAGAACCAAAATAAATGATGCATTTAATAGGTTTAGATATACAGGGCCTTCCCTTGCTTTAGGACTGAAGTCTTATTTATGTCCTGGTCTTAACTGAGTTTCTTTGTGTAGAAGCTGTGAAAAGCAAATATGCTCAAAACCTTTCAAAGATTTATTATTAGAATACTTTGAAAATTTCTATGTAGAAAACAGAAGCTTGAAACCATTGTGTCTATTTGGGGGAATTCAAGAAAATAAAAATATTTCACTTAAGACATAGATGTTGCTAATGTTTGACACTGTGGAAGTAAAAATTGGAAGCAAGCTGTACTTAATCTGGTTTAAGAATACCCTAGTAAGTAGGGATTCATTCATGCTTTACCTGACTTGTATCTAATGGATTAGTCACTAAATATTTATTGCTCCTCTTCATTTTATGAAAACTAGGTGAATAAGGAATACACCTGGACTTTTCTACTTTAAAAGGAGAGCAGGTAATATTCAATACCATGTTTTATAAGAGTTCATAGGGATAAATGGAATGGAATCTTTCAGAAAATTAGTATTTACCCCCCCCCAAAAAAAGAGTGATGGGAGGTGTATAAGTCTACACCCTTCATCTTCTTCATGGAAAATGAATGCTTGATAGGATCAATATGTGTTGCCATAATAGCATCAAATTAATTAAATGGCTGGTTTATTTTTGGTTATGCCTTCCAGGTTTAAAATACATGTTTATCTTGTACTAAGTAGATTCAACTCTGAGAGATGGATGTCTGATGGGAGATGTCATTCTGTAAATATGTTTCTCATATTGGTTAATGAATAAAGCACTTTTGGTCATAGGAAAGCAAAATAGACAGGACTAGGAGACTAGGAGGAAAGATGAAGAAGAAAGGGAGGCAGAGTTTTAAAGATGTAGGACCAACAAGGTTGTAGTGAGATATTCACCTTGTCTGCACCTGTGGCTTAGGCCACGCTCATTGGGGGTGGAGACAGGGTCCAATGTGACCTGGGGGAAAGGGCTGGAAATTGGTCAGGGCTGCTGTCTTGGGTGGTGGACACTGGAAGACTTAGGATCTGGTGAAACTCCCCACGTTCATCTGCATATGCTGTGAGTTATTTCTCCCTTAATGAACATCTATTCAGCCTAATTGTTTATCCTGATCCTTATTAAATCACAATATCTGGTGTCAGAAGCGGAATTTGGATTTTCACCTGACCTGGATTTTGCCCAGGTGGTAGAGGTGGGAGAGGCAGCAGAAGCCAAGCCACTCCCTTCCCCCACCATCCCCAAACAGGCAGGGTCCCTTGCCTAACCAGGTGGACACACCACAAGTTGTGGGACAATTGCCTCTGCCATACAACACCTTTACCTCCACAGCAGCCCTGAGAAGGCACTCATTGCTTCTCATATTTTGTCCATTTCCCCACTTTGCATTTGTGCTGCCTGGCACCTGCCCTGGCGCCTGTCTTGCTTGTGTGTTTTCCGCAGCTGTAGCCCTGTGGTCCCAGCAATTACACAGGCTCCTTTTACTTATTCGTTTAACAAATTCTCACTTGCCATAGTTTGTTAAGAGCTATTCTGCAGGGACCAAATCAGAAAGATCATCTGCTACCAGCTGATGGTGGTTACAGCTGGAGGTGTTGAGATCTACAAATAAAAGAACCAAAGTTCCAGGACAGCAGAATTACAACTAAGGTAATTGTGACATTCTTTGCAATTTAAATTGATATAATATCTGAGATCAATTGTCCCATAGCTATGGCGGATAATCTTACAATGCAAGACTTTAGGAATTCTTTTGCTTCTTGTATAGAAGGAATTTTAACAGAAAATCATGACTTAACGAATATATACATTTTTCTTGTAATATCATTTTTCTTGTAATATCAATGGGTTTCATCATTATTATGATCTTTATAAAGAAATGGTTTGAGACTAGAGCAAACTAGTAAGGAACTTGTAAAAACCATAAGAGAGTTTGTAACAAGGATTCAAAATGTAGAAAATGACAACAGAGAGCTAGGAAACAGAACACAGAATATTGAACATGACAATGGAGAGCTTAAAATTGGAATGCAAAACATATAATGTTTAGAGGAAAAGATTGAGAATATTGAAGTTGCCAATAGAGAGCTGAGAAACAGAATGCAGAATATTGAAAATGATAATGGAGACCTGAAAATTAGAATGCAAAACATAGAATCCTTAGAAAAAAAGGTTCAGAATATTGAAAATGACAATGGAGAGCTTAAAATTAGAATGCAAAATATAAAATGTTTAGAGGAAAAGATTCAGAATATTGAAGATGGCAATAGAGAGCTGACAGGTAGAATGCAAAACATGGAACATAAAAATAACCAACTAGAAAACAGAATTTGTTTCATAGCTGATACCTCAACAACCAAAATGGAAACAAGGCAATGCATTAACATGCTAGCAGAAACAGTTCATTCCTGGTTGGATGAAACTACTAATAAGGTTAAAAAACTGGAACATCAGATGGAAAGACTAGCAGATAGAATCTTTTCCATGTCTGAGGATAATGACAAGCTGGTGGATAGAACATTGTTTCTGGAAGGCAGTTTACATGCCATTCAGATTATATCTAAAGATGAGAATATTAAAAACATGGAATCATTCGTAGTTGGAGAAAGTAAGAAAATGACTAATGCAATGAAGGCTCTAGAAACTTGTGTGGTTCAAGAAGTTCAGATACTCAAAGAAACAATGGTGAATAGATTTCAGGCCTTAGAAGACCATCAATCTGACACATCAGAAGGAGAACTACAGGGAACAGGGCATGAAAGAGACTTAAAATTTTCTACACCATTTAGGCTCAGGGGAGTTTTCCCTATATCTGTTAGTGAAATACCAGAAATGAAAAAGCACCCAAAAGGTGGTGTTGCCTATCAGTGGGAACCAATAAGTATGAAAGATTTAAAAGTATAAAGGAAGCAGTATTCTCTTATGGCATGCACTCACCATATGTGAAGCAATTAGTAGAATCACAGGCAAGGAATAACAAGGTAACCCCTAAGGATTGGGATCAATTGATATCAGCTGTCCTTGAAAACTCCTCTCAATTAGAATGGAGGGCTTTATGGAGAGAGGAAGCAAAAGCTCTTGAACTTCAGGGCTTAAAGAAAGGTTATAAAGCTCCCCAAGATAAGATTCTTGGTTAGGGTATTTATGCTGACACAGAAACCCAAGCTGCCTATGATGAACATATCTTGTCTCTATGCAGTACAGCAGCTCTGAGTGCTTTGGATAAGGTTCATGAACTAGGGGAGAGGATAGAATCCTATACCAAGATAAGGCAAGGAATGAGAGAAAGTTTTACTGTGTTTCTAGAAAGATTGTCTAGAGCAGTGAATTTAGAGGTAGCAGACATAAATTCTAGGTGAATACTTATAGAATCATTAGCTTATGAGAATGTAAACCCTTGATGCAAACAAGTACTTTGGCCTTTAAATATTGGATCAGCACCTTTAGATGACTGGGTTCGATATACAGCCAACATTGAATATAATGATATTAGCACTGAAACTTGGGTAGGAGAGGCCATATCTAAAGGTCTGAGAAGACATCAAGATAACAGAGGTCTTAACTATGGTGACACCGAAGCTTGGGTAGGAGAGGCCATGTCTAAAGAGATGAGAAGACATCAAGATAACAGAGATCCTAACTATGGGGACATAGCAGCTTGGCTATGAGAAGCCATCTCCAAAGGTTTGAAAAGATATTACAGTGTCAGATGTAGGCAAATTATTTCTAGAAATAACACCCCTAGGAAGGAATCGAATAGAAGGCCTCAGGCTTCTGGGTTATGTAGGTGGTGTGGCAAAGGCCGACACTGGACCAATGAATGTAGATCGACCAGAGACAAGCAAGGAAACTCTTTACATCTGTGAAACTCCTTGGGGTGGCCTCTCAAAGGCCCGCATGCCAAAGGTGGTCCGGACATTCCCAGTCACAGCGGAGGGCAATCTTCCTCAGGACAATTAGAAAATCCAGTGCCTATCGTAAAACCTCATACTGCTCTGGATGACATATTAATGATGGAATTTGAATCAAATATGAGAAAAGGAAACAAAAAGTGTATATTCTGGCAAACCTCTATAAATAGCCATAGGCCTAGATTGATAGTTAAAATAAATAACAGACTGCTTGAAGCTTTTCTGGACACAGGGGCTGATGTAACTATCATAACTAATAAATCCTGCCCTCCTAGATGGCCCCTGCAAGAGGTAAATATTCAATTTTTAGGGATTGGAACCCTGTCTCAGGTAAAACAGAGCACGAGATGGATTGAATGTGTAGGACCAGAAGGACAGAGAGGAAGGTGGAGATCATATGTGGCCAATATAGCAATAAACTTATGGGGTCATGATCTATTACAGCAACGGAATACACAGATTAACATTCCTCTTGTACTATATAGGAACCATAAACGACCTCATGATTGTGGAAAAAAATGCTATAAAGTACTATACAAGACAAACACCAAAGATCCAGGCTGTACAAAAACAGAATGCAAGTGCTGAACAAACAAAGGAACCAAAAGCCCTACCATTAAAATGGTTAACAGAGGAACCTGTCTGGGTAGGGCAATGGCCTCTGACCTCTGAGAAGATAGAAGCTTTAGAAAACTTTGTACAAGAACAGATAAATGCTGCACATATCGAAGAATCAACCGGCCCTTGGAATTCTCCTGTATTTGTTATCAAAAAGAAATCTGATTAATGGAGAATGCTTACAGACCTGAGAGCCATCAATAAAGTTATTCAGCCAATGGGTTCTCTACAGCCTAGAATGTCCTTGCCTTCTTTGATACCTAAGGAATGGCCTATTATAGTTATTGATTTAAAGGATTGCTTCTTCACTATACCTTTAGGAACAAGATAAAGAGAAATTTGCCTTCACTGTATCTAATTACAATAATTCTCAACCAGTGAAGAGATATCAATGGAAGGTTTTGCCACAGGAAATGCTAAATATCCCCACTCTATGCCAATATTTTGTACAAAAACCACTGGAAATAATTTATGAACAATTTCCACAATCCATAATTTACCATTACATGGATGATATATTGTTAGCTGATTCTAAAATAGAAATATTAGAAAAAATGTTTGAGACAGTAAAGGAAGTTTTACCTCATTGGGGATTACAAATTGCCCCTGAAAAAATACAAAAAGATTCTATCAACTACTTAGGGTATAAAATAGGTTTACAGAAAATTAGACCACAAAAAGTACAGATTAAGAGAAATCGATACCAGACTCTTAATGATCTTCAAAAATTACTATGAGAGATCTCTCAACTACAAACCATTATTGGGGTAGAAGGGCATGGTTTAAAAAACTTAAAAATGACCCTAAAAGGGGACAAAAACTTGAATAGTCCATGAATACTATCCGCTGAGGCTGAAAAGGAATTAAAATGGGTAGAAAAGAGGATATTAGAAGCACATGTGGACCATGTGGATCCAAAACTAGACTGTATTCTGGTTATATTACCATCTAGATAATATCCTTCAGGGATTTTGATGCAAAGGGAAGATATCATATTAGAAAGGATATTTCTACCACATAAACTGAATACAAACTAAAAACATATATCGAAAAGATCCCTGACCTGAATATAAAAGGTAAATTAAGACTTCGTTAACTGACAGGAAGGGACCCAGCAGAAATCATAGTACCTTTGACTAATGAGGAAATTTTCTCCTTATGGAAAGATAATGAATATTGACAGAGAGCATGCAGTAACTTTTGGGAATTATCCCAAAAGTTAAAGGATACAATTCATAAAGAAAACGATTTGGATCCTTCTACACATTGTAAGACAAACACCTAACTCTGGAGTTCCTACATTCTACACTGATGCAAACAAATCAGGTACCTGATATAAATCCGGTAAAATAAGTAAAGTGGTTCAAAGCCCTTATAATTCTGTACAAAAGGCAGAATTATATGCCATTCTTATGGTACTTATGGATTTTAAAGAACCTCTCAATATAGTTACTGACTCTCAATTTGCAGAAAGAGTCATCTTACACATTGAGACTGCAGAATTTATTCCTGATGGTACAGACTTAACTTCATTGTTTATACAGTTACAAGATACTATCTGAAAGAGGATTCATCATATATATATCACACATTAGATCCCATACGGTTCTTCCAGGTCCTCTAGCACAAGGCAATGATGAAATTGATCAGTTATTGATAGAAAGTGTGCTAGAAGATTCAGAGTTTCATAAGAAACACCATGTGAACAACAAAGGTTTGAAAAAGGATTTTCTATCACTTGGCAACAAGCCAAGGAAATAATAAAGAAATGTCCTATTTGCTCATTCTATAACCAAGCTCCTTTACCACCAGGCAGTAACCCTAAAGGAGGTATAAAAAGAAATGAAATATGGCAAATGGATGTGTTTCACTTTGTAGAATTTGGAAAATTAAAATATGTGCACCATATTTAGATACATTTTCAGGGTTTCAATGGGCTACTACACTGAGCTCGGAAAAGGGTATTTCTGTTATCACACACCTATTAGAGATAATGGCCATTATGGGCACACCTGCACAAATAAAAAGTGACAATGCTCCGGCATATATTTCCAACAAATTAAATCAGTTTTCTGAGTATTGTAACATAAAACACATAACTGGTATACCACACAATCCTACAGAACAAGCAGTAGTTGAGAGATCCAATTGTACCTTAAAGGAAAAGCTCCATAAACAGTCAGGTGTTACCAAGACACCCAAACACAGATTACATAATGCTCTATTAACATTAAGATTTCATAATGCTAATGAAAAAGGAAAAAAAGCTGCTGAAAGAAACTGGACAAAGAAAAATATTCTGAACTAAATCAGCTGGTGTACTTCAAGGATATATTGACCTCAGAATGGAAACCAGGATATGTGTTATGTTGGGGTAGGGGTTTGGCATTTGTATCTACAGGAGAAGAAAAGCTATGGATACCATCTAAGTTGATCAAGATCCGAGTTGAACAAGAAACATCTTAATGAAGAGGAATGACAAGTCATCCAACAAATTGGGTCCCACGAAATGTGTGGAGACCTCTCAAAGGTAGGGAAAGTGTTATGTTCTTGTCATTACGGGAAAACGGAGAACACCTATCTTCAAACAACCAAAAGACAAGGAACATGTAGGTGCCTACAGAAGACAGCTCTCCACAAAGAATCATTTAATGAAGAGTAATCTGATTTATGGTAAAAAATATTTAAGTCTAGTAAATTGTTTCTATACTGAAATCTATTCCTGTAGTCCCAATTCATGAAAATCAATGCTGGCTTTGGAGTTGGATTTGGCTTTCCTTCTCTAAATTCAAGCATGTTGTTGAGATTAAATTCACAGTTTCTGCTTCATATCAAAAAGCCAATTGATGTAAGGCAGAAGAAAAAAAAATCTAGGGACTCATTTGCTTATAAGCACTTTTCTCTCTGAAATCTTCATTTTCTCATATACATGTTAATGCTTATTGTTGCCTTTCCCCTAACACATACCATAAAACTTGAAAATTTTACTTTAATATTGGTATTTATGTTTTCCACAAGGAATAATGACAGTTCCTAACAGCAATCCTTGAACACTCCGGAAAGAAGATGGGGCCCCAAGTGGACATTTTCATTCTACTCAACCTGATGCATCTGAGCTAAAAAGTTCACCCTATAACCAGTTTGGGACTGCTTTGCTCAAGACAACTTATGACTAGCTAGCTGTAATGGTGCACCTTCTTATTACAACCTGGCCAGAGTTTCAAATAGAACTTCAGTCATGCACTTTCTGCCACACAATGAATACCTATATATGTCACATCCAGTTCTGTTGAGAAATTTAGTTGCTAAAATTTTTCTTCCTACAGGATACCATGGAGCAATCATCATCCCATTTCAGCAGGAAGTAATCTTAAGGTAATGACGCCCCCTCTCCCCACTCTTGGAGTTTAGGGATAATAATCATCTTTATAGGGTTGGTTTTAGTTACTTGGGGTTGGGTATAGGAGGTGATGTTTAGACTCGGTTATCTCTTTTAGACTGGAATAGTGTATGGTTGGGACAGGTATGGTTAGAATGGATATAGGTAGTTTAGCCTACCTTCTTGTGAATTATTTATTGAGAGTGAGTGAGATATTAGTATTACAGCTTACATTGTTATATATTCTTATCTGTAGTAACTTATGTACTGGAAGAATTGTATATTATATTTTGTCATATTGTGTGAAATCTTTCCATTTATGTTTTATGCATATTATTCTTACCATATTCTATGTATGTATACTTTGTTTGTGTTCAAGACATCTTGTATATTGATACAGTTTGGGATATTTATCTTGCTGCCCTTTTGAGCTACCTCTGGTCTAGACATTTCTACCCTACCTCTACTTTAGGAATTTACATGTGCATAGTTATATTGTTTAGGTATGTATCCTTGCTTTACTAAAGGAAGTTTTATTCAGTTTTTTTTAGCTAAGATCCTGATTATTACAGATTATCCTCATCCATGTTTCCTTTACCTATGAGATTAGTCAGACATTGATGCTTAATCTCCAATCACTTCATAGACCTGTAGAACATGGCATTTAAATGTTTTAATATTAGTACTTCATTGACATGAGACACTGTTGCTCCTGACAGCACAATGCACTTTCGCAAAAGTATGTTGGACACTGTTGTTGCTCCTTCTGGAGTTCATCCTCACTTTGGCTATGGCCTCTTGGGCAAGAAACTGCCCCTACCTTGACCACTGATCTGGACATGTGGTTCTATGTGCTTGCAGGAGACAAACAGAAGAATGCTTAACCTTGCCAAGTCAGGGTAAGACAGCCTTTCTACCTCCCTGCTTTTGTTGTGGTCTGTCAGGTACTCTGGGCCTTAGCCAAAACTGGCTTTACTAACTGCTGTAAGACCTTGGGTGATTGTCCCGGTAGCTTGCTGTATCTGTCCTCGCTGCATCTTTTGGAAGTTGCCCATTCGCACTTCCTGTCTACCCTAGTATCACTATTTTCCTTCTCAAGTCTTGGTGAGGTTGTAGATTAAACTATCACAACTATTATTCTCTCTTCCTAGTTAGATATATTAGGTATTAGACTTAAGCTTTCTAGCTTAGGATAACTCTATTGTAAACTCGTTTATGCCTTCACCCTAGGACTAGATATATAAGTGGTTTTGTTCTCGATTTTCCTTTTCTTAGAGCACACTTGTTATTCACTGTTTTGTATATAGTTTTGTATCAAGCCAAAATCTTTTCTTTAGACTAAAAGGGGAATTGTAGAGAGATATTCACCTTGTCTGTACCTGTGGCTTAGGCCACGCCCATTTTGGGTGGAGACAGGGCCAGATGTGACATGGGGGAAAAGGCTGGAAAAGGGTCGGGGCTGCTCTCTTGGGTGGTGGACACTGGAAGATTTAGGATCTGGTTGAACCCTCCACATTCATCTGCCTATGTTGTGAGTAATTTCTCCCTTAATAAACATCTATTCAGCCTAATTGTTTATCCTGATCCTTATTAAATTGCAATACAAGGTAGTACACCAGGCTCTCTGTCCGGTAAGATAAAACCATGTGGAAATTCTTAGATTAATAGAAATGGGTTAATATTTAAGACATAGCTAGCCAATAAGAAATGCTAGTAACAGGCTAACAGCTTTATATTTAATACAGCATCTCTGTGTGGTATTTGGGGCTGGAGCAGCTGTGGGACCAGGCCCACAGGAAACCTGCTTGTAACAGATGTCATGATCAGGGAAGCTAGTCTGAGATTTAAAAAAAAAAATGAAACTGGAGGAATCCCCTGATTTGAACCTGGGAACTTAAGGTTCAGACCCAGTTTTACAATACTATTACAGTACCTTGGGCTTCTTGTGTAACAATTACCTCACACATCTAAACACAAGTCTTCTTTTGTCTATTCAATGTCTTCTGTTTCACAATTCACATGAAATGCCCTTGCAGATGACACATATACTATATTCATTCTGCAGAAAAAAAATCATTGAGCACTACAGTATAAGATTCTTCACTATGACACAAAAGACTTCTGTTCCAGTCTTAGCTGGTTGGTATCTTAGAGTTTTGTCTTTTTCTTTTTTCTTCCTTTTTTTTTTTTTTTTTTGCTATGAAGAGACATAGCCACAGCAACTCTTACAAATAAAAACATTTAATTTGGGTGGCTTGATTACAATCTCAGAGGTTCAGTTCCATTATCACCATGGTGGAGAGTGTGGCAGCATGTAAGCAGACATAGAGTCCTATATCTTGCAGGAAACAGGAAGTTGACTGAGACACTGGGTAATAGGGGATGTCTTTCTGTATCCTATGAATTTATGTTTTTTTATTGGTTGATGAATAAAGCTATTTCAGGCCAATAGATAGGCATATAGCCAAGGAGGAAGTACAGGCAATACTATCAGACTGGGAGAATTCTGGGAAGAGGAACTCAATGAGTGAGTTGCAGAGTAGCTACCAAGAATTTAGGGTGTCTGGGAATTCTCTGGTAAACCAACACTACATGGAGAAACATAAATTAATAGAAATGGGTTAATAATTGAGAGAGATAGTCAATAAGAAGCCTAAGCAATAGGCCAACCAGTTTATAATCAATATAAGTCTCTGTGTGTTTTTTGGAACTAAATAGCTGTGGGACAGGGCAGAACAAAAACCTCTATCTACATGTGGTACCCAAATGTTTGGCAAGAATTTCCATGTAACATCTGACAAAGGCACAAAAAAGATTCTGAACACACAGAGACAGAGGCACAGTGGGATTCCTAGTCTCACAGTCTCATGCAGGTCATGATGCAGAGACACTGTGACAGTCAGGCTTGAGCAAAGCATGACAGATTCCCACCACAGTTTACAGTCTGTCTCTAAGCCTCACAGCATGCTTCATGGCATATTTAGCTTTTATTTATACAGATTAAAAAAAAAGGTTTACAGGCAGTATGCTACCAGCTGATTGAAGGCAGCATAGACCAGGGTCCAGGCAGTAAGCACAGCTCCCAGACTTGGTGGTAAATTTACCCTAGCCATGTTGGAGTCTAACTGGGTGGAACCAGTTAGCCAAAACCTCCATTTTAATCTTAGCCACCCTGTTTTGCAGATTAAAGACTTGTGGTCAGAAAAAGATAGAGATGTACAATAAAGACTGATTCCGAGGAAAGAAACCTCTCAACAGTGTACACTGTGTTTAAAAACTATAGGCTTGAAAAAAAAACTAAAAGAAAAAGGATAGAGAAAGTTCTAAAAAGAAATAGAATAGCTGAGAATGTTGGCATAAGTCTTTATCCCAGCACTCCAGAGACAGAATCAGGCAGATCTCTGTGATTTCAAGGCCAGCATGGTCTACAGAGTAAGTTTTAGGACAGCTGAAAATACACAGAGAAGTCCTGTCTCAAATAACCAAACAAAGAAAAATAAAAGTAATAGAATAATTTAAAAAGGCCATTAAAAAATGAAAAAATACAGTGTCTGAATACTTCATGGTATTGACTTGTGTTTGAATTGTTTGATTTCTGAGGAAGAAGCAACAGCTACTAAAAGACATTTGCTTATAAATCATGTAGGATTAATGTGTGTGAGTGTGTGTGTGTGTGTGTGTGTGTGTGTGTGTGTGTGTGTGTGTGTGAATTGAGAATACCTTGACTTCAAATTTTAAATCTAAGGATATGTAACTTTGGAAAAGAGGTTCTGTTTTTGTTTCTACAAAGGATGAAAAGCTTTGGATTCCTTCCAGACTAATATAGTTTGATCAAGAAAGACACCCTGTAGCAGTGGCCCATGTGATCCAGCATCCAAAACGGCTGAGACAATGCAGCATCACAAACCACCACAGCCAGGATTTGGTGAGGGTTCTGGGTTTCTTCATGATCCGCTTAAGGTTGAGCATCCCCAAACAGCAGGAAGCAGTTTGGAGAGAACCATGCCCACATTCCAAAATATTATTTATAAATGTTTGTTTTCATTTAAATGGGGTTTATTATAAATGTTTAACAATCACAGTCAATCCCTTTCTAAAGAAAAAAAAGGAAAAAAAGAAATACAACATAGAAACGAATATTTTGCAGTGGTATGGATTTTGGTTTATTGATACAAATGTAAGCTTAATTTTCTTATGTGTATATTTCTACCCTTGGTTAGGTATTGTGTTTATACAGCTTTTTCAAAAATGTAATGTATAATTAAATATAGATTATAGATAATCACCTATAATAGTCAAAACTTATAGTTAAATTGAGTTTGCTAGATATATAGATATATATTTCAAATGAATAGGTATTCCATAAAATCTTTCAAGGACCTACAGAATATGGCATTTAAAATGGTTTATTGGGACTTTTTCATTACAATGAGATACATCTGCTCCTGAAAACACCAGTGATATCAGAGAGGATAATGGATATCGAAGAAACTCATTATGGAGTTTTCCTTCAATTTGGCAAGAATAGCCATTTAGACAAGAAACTGTTTTTGTCTACACTGCTTGACAAACAGATTATAAAGGAAAGTGATTGCTGAACTTGCCAAGAGATAGGATGGCCTTCAGGTTTCCTGTTTATGGAAGAAAACAACTGACAAACTGCCAATACAAGACAGAAGAGATCTTCAAACTTCCTACTTCATTAAAAAGTCTGCCAGATACTATGCCCTACGGGCTGAAGATGGATGCCCTAACATTACAGAGAAACTTTGGGTGACTGTCAAGGTACCAAGATGTCTCTGTCAATTATAGAAATTATATATTAGCCTTCTGGGGTCTTTGATGGATTTGAAGACAGATAGTTATGGTTATGGTTTTCTGTAGTTATGATAAAAGATCAGTTACATATAAAACTTCAGACTCACAATTATAGAATAGATGACAAAATATTTTCTTCGAATTTTGGCAAATATTAATGGACTAAGTATTGTTAACTTAGGTCTTATTTGATAACTGTTTGGTTATATATAATTTTACTATACTAAAGTTAAAATCTTCCTTTTTATTTGGATAGAAAAGAGTAGAATGCCTGAGCATTCTCCCGTAAGCCAAGACTACATGGATATATTTAGATTAATAGGGATGGGTTAATAATTAAGAGAGAGCTAGCCAATAAGTAGCCTGAGCCATCAACCAAACATTTTATAATTAATACAATATATAATTAATATGGTGGAGGGACTAGGCAGGACAGAAACTTCCATCTACAAGTGGGTAGTTTCCTGATCATAGGAAACCTAAATGTCCACCAACAGAGTGATACACTTCTTCAAAAAGGCCATACCCACTACAAAAGAACTACCTCTCCCCATGAGAGATTATGCCTACATCCAAACTACCCCAGCTGGTATAGACAAGGAGGTTATAATCCAGAAAATAATACTTCACAAATTCATGTATATTTATTGTCTGGAGGATCATTTCTCCATACCATCCCAGACTCACATTTCTGTATGTAGAATGCCAGTCATCATCAGTAGTATGAACAGCATAATATAATATAATCTCTCATCTTAGTTTTGCATCAAATATTTACACTGATTCATCAAATGAATTATATGAGTAATATATTATCATTGTGTTTCCAATTCTTTGTCATCAAAACCAGAAACCTTCAGCCAACTCACTGTCATTTCAATTCTTCCATATTCATCCATTGACTCTCCAATATCAAGATCACCATTTATTAGAACTATTTGCTCTGGGCAAATTCTCTTTAAGTTCTTAGAATCTATCATTCAAAACCTATTAGCTTCCTGCCACACAAATGTAACTAAACACAATATATATCACATTTACTAAATCTCTATTGAAAACTTGATATTTTGTATATTACACACACACACACACATATATATATATGTATATTGCATATTTGTATATAAATTATAAAGTCTTACAAATATACGAGTATATACTATAAATCTAAATATATTTAAGTTAAAACATATATAAAATTTATAAATATTAACTTATAAATTTATATATAATACAAATAGAGAGACTTTAGTGTCTATATGCAATTCCATCAAAAATAAATATGGCAGTGTAGAAACAAATGACATATTGGATAATTCTTTGGCTTAAAATTCTCATATAAAACTAATGTTAGAAGACTGAATGAAGATTACAACACAAAATATTTATACTGATACAAAATCATAGAAAAATTTTCCCAAGTAAATATTTAATACATTCCCTGAAGTTTTACTAACCACTCAGACATTACCATCCTTTTATTTTTTACTACCAATATCATTTTACATACAGTATAATGCCTTATCTCATTTTTAATCTTGTAGTCTTTTTTTAAATCTAAAGCCAAAAGACTAACATAACATTAAGTTTTGATTCTTTGTAAGCAATAAAAATAAAATATACAGAAAGTATAGCTGAAAATTATTTTAGGCCTCAGTGCTGGAATAACGCTGAGAACTTGAAAATAACATGTAACAGGGGCAGTTAGAGAGCCTGGATGGAGTCCCTCCTGAATTCATGGGAAGTAATTAAGAAACTGAATTGTTTTTAAAGCACTGACAAATCAAACATGCAAACAAAACAAGACCAACCAAGAATATGTTGAGCACAGGGCTGTTTTAGCATCATTCTGCATGGTCTTGGAAAAGGCATCAATTGACTGTGTCACACTTAAGGCAATTAGACACACTTCTAGCTGTAAGTGATGCTTGATGAGAATCCTTCTCCCTGGTCCCCCTTCAATGGCACTTGCTAAATTAACAAGCCATGTCTGTCACCAGATACTCAGAATGGTCTATGGAATTTTGTGCTGGTTTAACTGTTCTTTAATGATAACACAGCCCCAAGCACAGTATACTCTTCCTGTAAACTAAGAATCACACTGAATATTTTCAGAGCATTACCAAATTTAATCCTCGGGGAAGTTCTGTGACGTGATCCATATTAGGATCTCAATTTTACAGATGAATAAAGAGGAATATAGTGGTTAAACAGCTTACTTGACTAAATGAGTAATAGAAAAATGACAAATGAGGTCATAAACTGGCTTTTCTCAGGCCAAGGCAGCACCTTTATGTAACAGCCATATTCCCTACAGCAGACACTCAGAGAAGCTTAAAGATGCAGATTTCACCTGAAAATGTGCAATAAACAAATTCTTCAAGAAAGGCAGTTTCTACATCCAGAAAAGGCTCTGTATTCTCTGTCCGCAGTGAGCTTTATAGAGGAGAGAATCCCCTCATCCATTCTCAGCTGTAGGACTATTGGTCTTGCCCTTAAACCTGGCAGTTGTACCTACTCTTCAAAGCACTAAGTTCAACCTTTAAGGGATTATAAAAGAAGAGCTGACCAAAACTAATCTCCACTTCTCTACCTGCATTAAGGGACCCAATTTAAGTGGATTGAGGTGTCAAAATTCATCATAACAATTCACCTCAGAAAGAGCCTTAAATGTCAATTTATCTTTGCAGTGAAAGTACCTTGGAGCAGAAATTGAGAGAACATATCCCAGTGCAATAACCTCCTTCGCCACCAAACCACTGTTAATGCCTTCTCATTTCACAGGCACTACAGAGAAAAGTTAATTCTACAGCCAGCAAGCATGCCGGCTTTCCTCTTCTTAGCAGTTACTAGTTGGGTTGGACTACCACCATGAAGTGTTTTGCACACTAGGTACTTTAAACAACAGAAATCGATTTTCTCATAATGGTGCAGGCCAGATGTCTAAGATCAATGTATCAGCAGAGTTGATTCCTTACAATGCCTGACTCCTTGACTATTCTTTCTCCATGTGTCCTTCCTGAGCTATTCTTCAGTTTTGTGGTGTCTGTGTCTTAAGTGCCTCTTCCTATGGCAATAATCATACTGATGTTAAAAGATCTCCTCTTACTATGTCAGTTCTATAAAGAACTTGTCCCTACCTGGTATCACACTCTAAGGTACTAGCGCTTTGATATCCAGCATAGAGTTGAATACAACCAAAGCCCTCTCACAATACCACTCAGGTGTAATCACTCTAATTCACCCACTATTTTTCCTTTTAAATTTCTCCAGGGCTGTAAGTTCTACCTCTCATTCACAGCCTGTTTTTATCATTTAGTAGTGGTCCTCTACAGTTCCCAACTCAAGTCATGAGATGAAACACTGTAACTCTGTGCCCTCAGCCTATGGACTGAGTCCAAAGAATAGGAAATGCCCCAAGCTACGGGATGAAATTCAGTGTTTTCAAACCAGGCAATATGAGTCTGAGAATAAGTCAAGCTGAAAAGCAAAGCAAACACACACACACACAAGAGGTGGAGTGTACAATATGCAATTGGAGCATTCTATGACTAAGATAAAAACATCCATATATTTTCCACAAGTTAAACCAATAATATTAATTTTTCTGTAGCCATATAGAAGCTATCTATATAATGTTTAACAAAAAGGACCCTAGCCAGGACAAAGATATGGATGAAAGGAACACAGCAACTTGGAATATACTTCAAAGGGAAGTGTCATTATGTTGTCAATAATTTTTGTGTCAGGTTTTCTAAAAAGGACGATTCCTTTATTAATTCACCAGAAACCTATTAAATCAAAGAATTGACATAGTATGCACTCTCAACACAGTTAGTACAGCTCAATGTAGGCAAAAGTTAGAACTTCTGTGTGTGAAAATTATATTTTATGCATAAAATATAGGTATGAATATGAATATAAACAGAAGGTAATAAGATATTAAAATGTATAAGGGAAAAGATAGAAGTTGATGGAGAAACTACAAAGATACATTAAGGGAAGGACAATAAAATGAAAGATTAAGAAATACTGTGCATGTTAAAGAAAATTCAGAGAAGCCCAGATAGAAGCAAATTTGAGTACTAACAGGTAATAACATGCATGTGGAAATGCATTTGCATATGTGCACACACACACACACACACACACACACACACACACACACACACACACACACAATCAGAAAGAAGCCCAAAGGAGTCCATCTCAGTGTGCATTGAATTCAGGCTTTGCCAACAAAAACAAGCCACAAGGAAAGTAGCTGGATTAGAACTACATGGTAAATCAAACATATAAGGTTTTTGTTTGTTTTCTTTTTTTTTTTTTTTGTCTATTAAGTAAATTGTGATTTGGATGTCTGGTGTTGATTCAACAGCTAGAAACCCCAAGGTCAAAACTGTTAAACTTGATTGCAACCACGTCATCCTGTCTTCACCAACTGTCAAGGCAACCCCAGATACCCAAGCTTACAAAAGGAAGATAGAGAAGTTGAGCTTATTTATAGTGAAATTTTACCAGAAAAACAAACAAATAAGCAAAAGCAAACAAACAAATGTTTTTCTCCATACAGTTTTTCTGATCTAAGGTGGTCTCTTGGTCATTCCCAGTTTAAACAGAGAAATAAGTCTAGGTATGACAGCACTTAGAGGTAAGCAGGTTGCTATGCAATTTCACTTAAGTGATGCTGTTGGAAAGAAATATAAGGGATCACATAAGTGTCTGCCTTCATGAGAGATCAAACAGGAAGCATGCACACACGTGGGGATTGGTGGATAAAGTGTGTATTTCAGGGACTGGAAAGAAAAAAATCAAAATAATTATATAACTCTCTGTAGATAAGACTAGACATAAATAAAACACTGATGCATTTTAGGATGTATTATTATAGAGCAAATAACCATTAGTTTTGATTTCTAGCTACACCCTCTTTGTATTTACAGATAATTTATGGTGTGTTAAGTACTAGTTATATCATCAAGAAAGGGCAAATGTTGCAATATAATTTTCAATAAAATATTTGTGCAAGGAAGATAAATAGGCCATTTTAAAAGGTAAATTGATGGATGAATACATTGAGTGTAGCATATCTACACAATTGTATAAGAGTTTAGAAAACTATAGGAGAAATTAGATAATCTTAGAAGTAGTGAAACATTAACTGTTTTCCTGAAGCCCATTCTCACCAATCCTTAGGAACTGATTGACCATGAGTCAGGTCTAGACCATAGATTGTATTAAAAATTAAATTACTGCAATTCTATTGTTACATACTCAAAATCACTACTGCTGAACTGTATTACTATCTGTGTTTCTGAGAGCATGTCTAGTGTATTAGGGTGGATATTAATAGATTATAGTTCAGTACTAGTCATCACTTCTAATTCCATTTTATTTATGTCATATTGTTAAATTGAGGTAGGACAAGAGAAGTGTTCATACCATGAACACTAGAAAATGCTATAAATCAAAGCATAATTTATTGTTTCTAAACTTAAGAGTATGATGTAAAAATAGTTCTAAAATTAAGATTAAACATGACTTCTTTTGAAATGCAGTACAAATTATCAATTTGAGCAAGTTCATGATAGTTTCTATTGTCTTTATTATTATTACCATAATTATTACATACTTCTCATACTTCTTTGAAAAGTAAATACACAAGTATCACATCACACACAAGTTTCACTTCTGGATATTTGCTGCAGGGATACAAAAACTTATGTTCCCACAAAACTCTGAACATGAATGTTTCTAATGAATTTATTCTTGATTTCTCAAATCTGGAAGCAACGTAACAGTTCTTTGGTAGGTAAGTGACAGAACCAACAGTGTAACACTCCAACCATAAAATATTATACAACAAACAGCACAAGCTAGTGGCACAGTCAACGAACTGCAAGATCCTCCAAAGAATGATAATGAGTGAAAAGCCGATAACACAGTTTGTGCTCTGTACAAGAACACCAAATATAAATTTGGATATGTAGAAATGCAGTTTTGGGTTAATGTGTATATAAGCATGGGAAAATGTGGTTGTGGCTTTTTAAAGGAGAACAAGTAGATAATTTGGATAATGGAAGCGTTCTGTTTCTTTACTGTATCAATGCTAACATGGTAGTTGTGACATTGAACAAAGATTTATATGATGCCATCATTGGCAGAAGCTGGATGGGAGGCATGAAATAATTGTATGATTTCTCATACCTATAGAATAATGTTCAAGATATTAGAGATGAAATACTTAAATTCCTTTAATGCTTAAGATTAATTTAACTTTATTTGGTTGTCTTTATGTGTATGCCTGAGTTTATGCACACATGTGAGTGTGTAGGCTCATGAAACTGTGCCCACACAGAAGCCAGATCCCTCAAAGCTGAAATTACAGGTACTACATGGATGTTTAAATCTACACTTTGGTCATCATGATTATTCACCAAGCATTCTTAATGCCTGTGCTGTGCTATGTACTAAAGGCAAATATCCTGAAAGAGAAATAAGGGGAAAGCACATTCGTGATAACCACAAAAATTGCTTAGAAAGAAATCTATCCATGGAATCAAAAGATCACAGCAATGGAAACTCTAAGATCTTGAAGTAAGAAAGTGAGAAAAACAGTAGGCTATAGAAAGACTTTACATGCTAATGGATCAGAAGAATTAATTCTGTGGTGATGATCTTTCTACCAAAAGCAATCTACAAATCCCATATAATTTGAATCAGGATTTTCAGGACATTCTTCACAGACAGAAAAAAAACACAAAGTATTATGGAAGTACAAAAGAAGAGTAGTTATAGCAACCATAAAGCAAAAGGATATTTAGCAGGTACCACCATACTTGATTTCATACACCATGTTATTGACATAAAAACATACATATATCAATGGAATAGAATCAAGGATCTAGGTATGATTCCACATAACTACAATTACCTGACTCTTGATAAAGTTGCCAAAAATATACAATGGAGAAAAGATGGTATCTTCAACAGGTGGTGTTAAGGAAATTGGATTTCCATATGCAGAAAAGTGAAACTAGATCCTTACCTCTCAAGAATTCAGTTCCCAGCACAGAAGATTACAATGATTTGTACTCTAGTTCTGAGGGATCTGATACTCTCTTCTGGCCTCCTCATGACATCAATCACAAATGTGGTACACAGACATAAATGTATGCAAAACACCTACACATATAAAAAATAAATAAGAAACATGAATAGAAATTTATAGTGGCTCAGTATGTAAGGGTACTTGCATAAAGCTTACCTCCGAAGTGATTTAGGACATCACATAAGACCTGATACCTTGAAACTGCTAGAGGAAATAGTAGGACGCTTGCTTCAATTTATAAACATACATAAAGATATTCTGTATAGGTCCTAGCTAGCACAAGAAATAAGACCAATAATAAGCACATATGACCAAAGGACACTGGATTAGGTTTTGGTTTAGGTTTAGGTTTAGGTTTTAGAGCTCTGTATTTGTGATGCTCTCAAGATTGGTCAGCGAAACTTTTTACAGTGAGTATTTGCAAATGTAGACTCCTAATGGGCCAAACTGCTGAAACTAAGTGACTGTGGTCTTAATAGGACTTCTAATATCAACCACTCCCGGAAACCCCAAGGTTCATGGAACATCACAGAAAAGAAAATGTGAAGCACATAATATCCAAAAGATATCAAGGAATGCTGTGAAACATTGTCTTCTCAATAAGACATGGACATTTTACCAATAACCTACAGCAGTTGTGGTTACCTGGTTACCTGTTGCATAAGATATGCACCTGACAAAGTCAGTCAAAATTATAGCATGGATGTTAGAATGGCTCACAAGACCCAAGACCCAGGAAAGGAGATATGGGCAGTTAATGGATGGTAAGACAGGGAGCATCATCTTTGTTCAGGGGTATTACCAATTGTAGATAGCTCATGCTCCAGTGGATGCCTCTATATGCAAGGTTCATGTAGGTGACATTAAAGTAACAGAGGTTTCTCTAACAGTTAAAAATTGTTTTTGCAATTCATGGTGTGTGTGTGTGTGTGTGTGTGTGTGTGTGTGTGTGTGTGTGTGTGTGTATAAGTGGGATTGCCTTATCCTACGGAAGACAGAATATATATCTTGTATAATATCTTGTTCATTGAGGTAGGATATCCTGCTGAACTTGGAGCTCAAATACTTGGCTTGGCTAGTAGTCAAGAATCCTCTAAAATTCTCCTTTCTCTATCCTCCATAGAACTGGAGATATAAGTCCATGCAAAACCACTCTTGGGAGTATGTTGGAGGTGGACCCTTAACTGAGGTCCTAATGGCTGTGCAGAAAGTGCTACTACAAATCTGTGTAAAAAGAAAAGTATTAAATATGTGGTCATTAGGTCTCAAATCTGGGACAAACAGCTAACTAAGGGTTTTATTTAGCATATCAAAGTGGACACTGGCCACCATTCTCTCAGTACCACCTATAATTTGATGGGAGATGTCATTCTGTAAATATGTTCCTCTTATTGGTTAATGAATAAAGCACTGTTGGCCAATAGGAAAGCAAGATAGGCGAGACTGGGAGACTAGGAGGAGAGAGGAAGTAGTAGGGAGGAGATTGAAGATGGAGGAAGAAGAATGTCAGCCCCTCTCTACAGTAAGATAAGACCATGAAAGTAGTTAGATGAATAGAAATGGGGTTAATAATTAAGACAGAGCTAGCTGATAAGAAACTAATAACTAGCCAACAGAATTATATCTAATATAGCATCTCTGTGTGTTATTTGGGGCTGGTGTGGCTATGGGACCAGAACAGCGGGGGAAAAAACTACTCATAACAATAATTGGCATACCCTGGCTCATTACTATACATTCCCTGGGCTGGGCTTCCCTCCCCCAGCTCTTTAGACCACTATGTACCTCAGCCATTTTGGTTATACCACTCTCTTAGCCTCCTGGACTTGGGCTTTCTGCTCATCCCTCCCCACTTCTCTTTCTTCTCTCAGGGTCCAACTGCTTAGTCTGTCAGCAAGATCAAGTATGAAGTCTTCCAGACACTTCCTCCTCATATGCTTGCCAATATATCTAAAATAAACCTTCTCTATACTTTAGGAGTAATGCTATCCTCCCTTTTATTTCTCTTTTTCATTCAAATTGCACTGAAGTGACAGGAATTGCATAAATGATTTCACTTCTAAGAGACTTGGCCACTATGAACAAAAGTGTTGGGTTTAACTTTCCCAAAGTATTTGTTTTTGCTGGTTTTTACCATCCGCCAAGTTTGATTTCAAATCCTGGAGTCTGAATCTTCAGAATCTTTAGAATGCTACTTTGCCCATGTTGTTCTAATCCTTTATCTCTCCTTCTCTACTTTATAAGTGTATCTCAGTCTCCTAGAGCCTTCTATACCCTAAGTATACCTGCTTGGGCACTTGTCTCCTATCTCTCAGTGCTATAGCCTGATATACCCATCTGGGTATCTCTCTATGTTCATGTGGGCATGTCTCTCTAAAGACACCAACTATCTTCCTTTTCCCAAAAGCCTCAGCTACTTTTTCCCACCTCCGTCTAGGAGCTCCAATTCAGCCTGCGACCAGGTATGCCCATGTTCTCTGTCTCTCAGCTCCATCTTTGAGTTTCTAGGAATTCCCTATAATGGAATTTCATTTGCAACCCTCTTTTCTCCTCAGAACACAAACAGTTTGGCCTCAATATGACCTCACTGACCAAAGTTTGGCATACTTAATTTTCAAATTTTCTCTTATGGTAACAACATCTGCCAGTGCACAAATAAATGATTCCCAAAACTCTTATATCTAAACTTGCTCTTCTCTATACTTCTAAAAGTCTCTTATCTCCAATGTTTCTCTATTTCCCACTCTTAATGTTAAAACTTTTATCTCTATGATTTCTTTGCTCTTAAAAAAAAAAGAAAGAAAATCTCTTAAAACAATGCACTGAGATCTATCTTAAGATTTGCAAGTTCACTGGGTATGGTTTTAAAAAAATCTATAAGATCTGTAAAAAGAAATACTTTGCCTAAAATTTATAACAAAATACTTGATTATAAAAATATATGCATAGGTAATTGATGGGAGATGTCATTCTGTAAATATGCTTCTCTTATTGGTTAATGAATAAAGCATTGTGGCCAATGGAAAAGCAAGATAGGAGGGGCTAGGAGACAAGGAGGAAAGAGGAACTAGTTAGGAGGAGTCAGCATGTAGAGTATGGAGAAAGCAAGATGCATGCCCACTGCTCTTCAGTAATATGAGCCACATGGAAATACTTAGATTAGTAGAAATGGCTTAATAATTAAGACAGAGCTAGCCAATAAACAATAAGAGTACCTGGCCAACAGATTTATACCAAATATAGAGTCTCTGTGTGTTATTGGGCCAGCAGGGCAGCAGGACCAGGCGGGCTGGAGGAAAACAACTAGCTACAGGTAAACTTAACTTACCACAACTTTTATATGTGTGACTCAACTCTTGTTTAAAATGTACTGCACATGTAACATGGATTCAATACTTTCTTTAAAAATAATAGATCTACAGAGCCAGATTAGGTATTCCTCCTGCCCTGGGTACTCTCCTACTCCCTAGGTGAGATTCCCACAGATTCAACCCTTTTGCTACCTCTTTCCTCCCCACTCTGCAGCCCATTGCCATGTCTGTAACCCAAGCTCAGGCAGAAATCCCTTGCTCAAATGCAGGCCACACCAGCAAAAATAACAGGTAGGTGAACCCAGGGCAAGACTCTGTGCTGAACTAGAGGCCATGCTAGCCACCAGAACAACAAAAGGCCACTTGCACTCCTCCACTCTAGGTAGTCCCTCACATACCCACTGTCCCCAAACCCTATTCTACTCCTCTTGACTGTGTCCCAGCTCCAAACTCAGATTGAGGCCCCCTGATTGACCAAAGGCCATGCCAGCCACCAAAGTCCAGTCTAGCTGCCCAACCATAGACCTCCTTTACTCTCTCATTGCCCTCTGAATATTTCATATATGTCACAAATTGAATATGTCAACAATTTAGTAAGGGTTATCTTATTACTGAGTTGTGCTTAGACAGTTTTATTTCTCTATGCCAAGAGAAGTAAAAGAAGAACAAAAAGAGTGGGAGGAAGAAGCAAGAACTCCAATCACAAACAAAAATATTCAATAACTCTTACCTTGTGAAAAATATTAATGCAAAGAGCTCTGATCACAGAGTTATATAAAAAGTCTAGAACTGTAAGCTGTCTAAAGGCAAGCTAAAAACCTAGATGCCCTTGAAATAAACAGAGATTTCTATGCTACAACACCAAAAACATGCCCCCAAAGAAAATAATTAAAAATTAATGGCTATTACAACATACTGAGAATCATAAAGCAAACCACAGACTAGAAGAAAATCATATGGACTATAAAAATTATATAATACTTAAAGATTAACATATAATAAAATTTAAAAATTAATAAAAAGATGAAACCACATAAATGCTGGGGGTATTACTTCTCTTATATGTGCCAGACCTCACATTTTGTCCAGTACCAGAAAAAGTATGAGAGAGAAAGAAAGGCAAAAAGAAAGGGGAATCAGGAAGACACAATATCTAGTAACTTAGTAAACATTTCCAAAATATTTGAATAAATACTTCAAGTAATACATGAATTCCTCAAGGGATAGTGCAATGGCATACAGGCAAAAAGCCTAATGGCCCAAGTTCCATCCCAGTAACCCATGTAAGACTCCAAAAGGGGATATGATTCCACAAAACTGTCCTCTTGCCTCCACACATACACTGTGACCATACTATCACAAAGACATCATATAAACACAAATAATAATAATAATAAAACTACAGAGTAAGCTTAAGAAAAACACTCAAAATTATTTACCTTTAAATTTCAATTTTTACTGGAATAAAATTTTAGTAATTTTTTCAAATAATAAAAACTAAAATTACAAAGAGATACTACTATACAATCACCAAAAAGAAGAAAAAAAGAAAGAGTAAGAAAACCCACTCTAGCAATTATGTTGAAAAGAAACATTGAGAAATTATAACTCAGATATTACTGACAGTAACAGCAAATGACAAAGCAACTTTGACCATTCAGTGGTGGCGCATGCCCTTAATCTCAGCACTTAGGAGGCAGAGGCAGGCAGATCTCTGTAAGTTCAAGGTCAGCCTGGTCTCAGAATCTAGCTATGCCACAACTGGATATTTGCCCATGAATAGAAAAACACAGATTCAGATGAAAACTTGTAGAAGGCTATCCCCAGAGGCATGGATGGACCTCCTGCTAGGTGAAAGAATTCAATCAAAAAGAGCCTTTACTCTATGCCTTAATTTATATAAAATTCAGTAAAATGCAAGTCATCTAAAGCTAGAATAGAGGATACAACATCTAAGGGGAGTTGTACATCTCATGTAAGGGAGCTCAAAAAGGGATCAAGGAACTGTTACAGCAGACCACAAAACACACCCTGTTTAGATTGAAATAAGGAGTTCATAGTTCAAACATCAGTGAATGCGTTTTACAAAACTCTTGAAATAAGTTTTATAATGGCATTTAAAATTAACAAAAACAAAAAATAATCAGATGTTGTGAGAAGGGAGAGTTAAAGACTGAATATAGATTTGAAATTTACTATGACTATTATTGTTGTTGTTGATCCAGAGTATAAATACAAGTCAATTTGTACTGGCAAGAAGCCTCAGTGGATAATGGTGCTTTTTAAGGAGCCTGAGCAACTGAGGGCAATCTTCAAGCCCCACATGATGGAAAGCAAAAACTAGCTTTATTGATCTGTTCTCTGACCTCCACATTCACATTCAGTTCTTTCTCAGTACATGTTTTTGTGAGTGCATGTGCAAACACACAGCTCACATTAAAGTAAAGGGAAGGAAGCAAGCAAGAAAGTGAAGAAGAAAGGAAGGATGAAAGAAAGGAAAGAGAAAGAAATTGAAATGTAAACATTTCCATCTTTTTTAAATAATTTATTTAATATATATATTGAAATAGATTTTTCTTTCATACTATACATACCAACCACAGTCCCTCCCCTGTCCACTTCTCCCAGCTCCCTGCCTCACCCCTCCTCCTTCAGATTTACTGCCTCTCCTTTTTCCTTCTGGAAAGAGAAAGTCTTCAAGAGACAACAACTAAGCATGACTAAACAAGATACAATAAGACAGAACAAAAGCCCTCTTATCAAGGCTGGACAAGGCAACCCAATAGGAGGAAAAGAATACCAAAAGCAGGCAAAAGAATAAAAGACACAACCCCACTGCTAGTGCTAGGAGTCCCACAAAACCACCAATCTAACAGCCACAACATATACTCAGAGGATCTGGAAAAGACCCTCGCAGGCCTCCTGTTGCCACTTCAGTCTCTGTGATCTCATATGAACCTCACTTAGTTGATACAGTGGACTATGTTCTCATGGTGTTTTCCATTACCTCTGACTCCTACAATCTTTCCTTTCCCAACGGGGTTCCTGATCTCCAAGGGGAAGAAACCAATGTAGATCACCAATTTAGACTCTTTCTCCTTACAAAATGTCTGTCTGTGGGTATCTGTAGCTATTCCTATATGTTGTTGGAAGAAGTGTCTCGTGACATCTGGACAATATACTGATCTATTAGCATAGCAGAATATTAATAACAATTCTGTCATTGATTCTTTTTTCTAGTTATGCTTAGCTCTGTCTTAGGTTTCCAGGCTATCCAATCTCTGGTTCCTGGCCATCTATTTGAGAGTTTTATTGTTGCTAGTTGACATAATTGTTATCTATTTTCTACTTTCCATAATGTATTTGGTGAGAGACTCAAAACAATGATGGAAGATAGAGGAGCTGAACTATCCATTCTAAAAAATGATAACAATATGGTATTCTCCAGATGAGTCTTCCTTCACCATGTAACCAGTTATGTAGCCTTTATAAATCCTTCAGAATATGTCACTGTCCTCATGGTTCATCTCCCCATATCAATATACACCAAGCACTGAGCTGGCTGATTGGTTTGGACTAATTATTGTTTGTCAGGCAGTGGAACAATATTGGACAGAGGTGTTAGTTTGAGATACAATACAAATGTGTTTTCACAAAGTAACAAGTTTAAGGAAGAACTGAACTCTAACTCTATAATTTTATAAATAGCTTGAGGGAGTCAATAAAATAAACCCACGAAATCAGTGTGTTACACTGATTGAATATTGAACAAGTGGATACTTCCCTTAAGACAGTTATGGAAAAAAAAATAAATTTCATTCATGAGTATCTCTAGTCTTTTGTTTTTCATTTTTGTTTCAACCTTGGTAAAGCTCCAAAGATATAATGTTTACAGTTTTAAACACTGACATGTTTCCAAAATTGCTTATAAAGGAATCATGTGAGTAAAGTATCATTTTGCTCAAAGTTATTATAGTTGCCTCCCTTTCCTTGTATTTTCACCCTTTAAATATGACCTTGAAACACCTCCTCATACAAGATTCAATTGTATATCTTTGTTCTCACATCTAAGTTGGGCTTATGGTTTGCTTTTGTCAGTAAGATTTAAACAGGGCATGGATATCCTGGTTCTGAGGGTAGGTCTCCAGGGATTTTGTGTTAGACCTTTTCTTTCTGCACCTCAACCTGACCCAACTTGCTAAATAAACAAAGTGCAAGGAAACTCAGCTAGAGCATCCTAGACTCAACATTTACATTTCCTTTACTGATTGAAGTGACAAGAGTAGAAGAAATTATGTAGGCTCAATTCAATCTTCCAAGAATCACAGGTCATGAAAATGGACACATTAGAAACTGACAAGTTCAATTACTCCTGTAATAGTGACTGAAGTCTGCCCTTTGCAGATTCTATTCTTAGATATGGAAGGCAAATCTTCCCTAACTCAGAGGATGTACATACCTATACAGTGGTCTATATTATGAATTTATTCTTCTACAATTTTGAAATATTTGCAAAATATATGATTAAAGACTTTCAGTCAGCCTTGCACTTTATTATAAGCCTTCCCATCAGGCCTTGACTGCGTACTTGCGAAGCGGATACAGCCTCTCTTTCCTCTGCTGCTTCTTGATCTTCACCTTCTCCTTGTGCTTGGTGAGCCAGCACATGTCTCTAGTCTTCTTGGGTCAAATATCCAGAGGCTTGTACTTCTTATCCTTGTAGAATTTCCTGAGATTTTCTTTTTAGTCTCGTTATTTTGGTGAGAACACAGGCAATGGATTTGTGGACTACTTGACTCATATCTTGGAGAGTTTGTACACGGCACTACCTGTCACCTTGGTGATGTGAAGCTGGGACTGTCCCCCTTTCAGATCATCTAATTATTTTAGAAGCTCCTCCTTCTTGCCACGCAGGTCCTGAGCCTTAATCTTGGTCATAGCTGTGATGCTCACTGATTAAAGACATTTTAAATCATTTTTAAATCTATTATAATTTTAGCACACATATTGACACCACATATTGTTCTGACTATACATTGAAGATGCCTGTTATTTTCATGATTCATAGGTAAGTTATTTAGAGTGGAAACATTGATCTCCAATGTTAGATTGGAATTGAACATCACAAGGTGAGCAAATACTCAAACTTGATCAGACTGTTGCAAGGCACTAGTTGGTTTAGTGGATAAACTTGAAGCCACATAAAAAAGATCATTCATGGGAATTCCTCCATAATTATTGAGAGAGTGGGAGATTATCTTTAATCCCACTGGGTTCCTACTCCAAGAAAGTATAGATCTAAGTCATCTGGGAACCCTTAATTTTTAGTTATCTTATGTCACATATAGATGTTCTCAATAATATCATTTTTAAGTCTGTGAATTGAATCCAGTTGAAAATTACATACCATTTAACTTTCTAGATGTGTGATCTAATAAATTCCCATGAATCCTTGATGCAGTCTTAACTATGTTTCCACTCATTGCAACAGATATATTGTTGCTTTAACATAAGGGCAAGAATCATGGTCATTATTTGGATATTAACTTGCTGAATCAAGCAATAACTCCTTGAAATGCAAAACTCTGTATCCACCTAGGGAAAGCACAGAACTCAGGGGCAATGCTTTGAAATGGTTGTACTTCTAAGTACAGGCATCTATATAGCTAAAGAAGGACTCAGAATAAAGAAGAAAAACAAATACCAATGACACTAAAGGGATACATGAACAAAACAATATCTCACAGCATTAAAACATATACTAAGACAGGACTTGAGCAGAAGCCAGAGGTGAATTGTGAATCTTCCCTGGAAGCATGGAGCTTGAGGAGAGATTTATGACTAAGACCCTGCCTTGCCTGACAATTCCATGGATATGGTAACGGGGAAAAGAAAGAGAAAAGGGCTCCCCATGAAAGAACATTAGATGTGCGTTGCATCATCTGCTAGCAGCATTCCTTTTACTGGATGGTACTGTTCATGTTGTCAGGCTAGTGTGTTTCCTGACTTTAAAGGCTGTAAAGGGCTCTGTTATTGCCACTTTAATTGGCACTAGAGATCAGAAGCATCAGGAATGTAAGTGCATCTCTTACCAGTCTTCTCAATAAAACACTCCATGAGGCAATTTAAAGAAATCATGCCCGTTCTCCTATGCCCTGTTGCTTCCATGAAAGACTCAAGAGAATAAGTGAGGTATCACTTGGTCACTAAATCTGTAGCCCTGGGCCTTTAATCTATACTGCTTGTTTCCTTGGGCTGAGGTGAGCAAGGCTGTGTTCCTGGCTCGGATCCCTTCCTATGAAATTTACTGGATAATGAATCTATTTTCCTATCCCCTGAGCTCAAAAAGACCATTCCCACAACAGAGTATACACTGTTTTAAAGTGTTCAAGAAGTAATCAGTTCCTAAAGGAAAGTAGCTGCTTATTCACTGTTTATATGTCAATAAAGAAAATGGAGCCCCTAACAAAAAGAGCCTTAAAATCATTTTGTACATTCAAAATTTAAAAGGACCATTGGGAATATTAAACTTCAAACTATCCTCAGAGGTAGACAGGAAAAAATAAAACAGGATTTATTCATTTTATGTAAGTGAAACTGAAATATAGTTGGGACATACTTACTCAAGTCATGTACAAACTAAGTAGCAGAGCCATGTTTTAACAACATTTTCAGGAGATGCCTATACAGCCATTTACTCAAGAAATTACCACTGACCAACTATTTAGCTCTTGCAGGATTCATAATAATTATTTTTCCCAATATCTATAACTTCTGGGATGTGTGTATGTGTGTGTGTGTGTGTGTGTGTGTGTGTGTGTGTGTGTGTGTGGAGAGAGAGAGAGAGAGAGAGAGAGAGAGAGAGAGAGAGAGAGAGAGAGAGAGAGAGAGAATTAATGAAAAAAGGCCATAAATTTGAAAAAAAATAAAGAGCAAGGAGGGTTTAATAGGAGGTTTTGGAGAAAGAAAGGGAAGGAGGAAATGAAGTAATTATGCTTTGATCTCAAGATATAAGAGAAATACATTTTTAAAGTCAAAGCACTATGAATGAGACAATAGAATCCCTGGAATTTGATGCCTAGGCAGTCTACATATATTGTGGGTTTCAGGCTCAGTGAGATACCCTATCTCAAGAAAAGGGGGGATAGAGAAGTGGCTGGAAATACTTGACCTCTGTTCTCCACATGTGTGCACACTCATGTACATTCTAACACACAATCATGCACACCCTCACATACACACATGCACACACTCACACATACACATTCTCAAACACCCACACTGACAAACAAGGAAGCAATGAATATGTAACAAATTGGTCAACATGGAGGAGCTTAAATCCTAATCGACCCATGTTCATTTCTAGTCTGAGAATTTAGGGAATCTGAACTTTTCCAAAATCTTCGAGGATGAGGATGTAGTTAATTTGCTGGGATATTTGTCTAGCATGCACAAAGCCCTGGTTCAATCCCCAACACCACATGTACCTGTTGCTGTGTTATATACCTGGAATCATATCTTATGGGAGGTGACAGTAAGAGAATCAGAAGTTCAAAACCATCCTCATCTACAAAGTGAGTTTGAGACAAGCATAAGAAACCTGAGATAGTCTCAGAAAAAAATATAATGAAATGACACAAGCAAACTTTATAGTATATGATATATTTGAACTAGTATTTGCTATGTCACTCAGGCAAGATGTACACGTGACAGAATCTAATTGTAAGAGGAAAGAGGGTAAGGAGAGACATGGTGATAAATGAATTCACCAGATGTTTGTGAAGAATCTGCAACACAATAAAGTTAGAGCTCAAGATAATAACAAGTGGAAGGGAGTCTGGACAGTTCAAGTGTAGAAAGCATGGCTCTGGCAGGCCTTGCCTTTCTCTCTTATTTCCTCTGCTTGCTAAAAATCCATTAGATTATATTCATAATATTAGCCACCAAGGTCTATTCCCTTATTTGGCCACTTCTTCCTGAGGCTGACTGCAAGGTCCAGCTATCAAAGTCTTCAAGTTCAGCAATAAAAACTTCTGTAGGTTCACCTTATTAACATGTCCAATCAAAATATACCACCATATCCCAGCCCATTCTAACACAAATCTCTCATACCCCCTTTTATTTTCTTCTTAAAAATTAGGCCTACAAGGTCTTTTGTTGCTATTTTAATGCCTGAGACAGAAAGCAGTCATTTAAACTTTTTTTCCTATCTTAAAAAGGATCTCTCTGGATTCATATAAGGTCTCTCACAAAAGGGGAAAGAAGCAAGAACTCTGGAGCATATTGGGAGTTTGGGGGGAACAGTGAATGAAGGGGGAGCTAGGAGAAACAGAACGGGAGGAAAGGATATCTTGTGAGACTAGGAGAGAAAGACAGAGAGAGAGAGAGAGAGAGAGAGAGAGAGAGAGAGAGAGAGAGAGAGAGAGAGAGAGAGAGACCATAAAAGAGATAAAAGAGGGAGCCATTATGGGTTTGAAGAGAAAACTGACTCTAGAGAAATGTTCATAGACCTACATGATTGACCCCCAACTAACAATTTGAACAACAGTGGAAAGTTACCATAAATACCCTTCCCTGATCATGAGATTGATGACTAACTTATCCACCATTATAGAGCCCTCATCGAGTAGCTGATGGAAACAGAAGTAGACACCCACAGCTAATCACTGAGCAAAACTGGAATCCAGATGCAAAGAGGGAGGACAATTCCAGGCTACAGAAACCCACAGATTCAGCTGACCTCAACAAAGAGGAGCTAATGGACCCCGAGACTGATAGCTGGGAATCCAACATTGAACGGACTTAGATCTCCTGAACATGGGTCTCAGTTAGAAGGCCTGGGTGGACTAAGGTCCTCAGACAGTGGAACCAGGATGTATCCCTGGTACACCAAAGGACTTTGGGAGCATGTTCCACTTGGAGGGATACTCCTTTAACCTAGAGGCAGAAGGGAGGGCCTAGTCCCTACTCTAAATGACTTGACAGATTGAGATGATCCCTCCAGGAAGGTATCATACTACATGTGGAGTGGGGGTTGGTGAGAATAGGATGGGAGGGGAGGATGGTTGGGGGGCATAAAAGGTTGGAAGAGAGGGAGGGAGGGACAGAGAGGGAACTGGGATCAATATATAAAATAAGAAAAATGAATTAATATAAAAAAAGAAAGAAAATTATGTTTTAAATAAAAAAAATGATCTCTCTGTGAAAATAAGTGTTTGGATGTGATTTGTGCCTAATAGGGTGGGGGGAGGGTGGAGAACACAGCTCTGCCAGTGTCTCTTTGACAATTAAGAAGTGTTAAAGACACGGTGTTTGTAAGAGAAAATGCAGGTATGACCTAGCAGCCAGACTACTAGGCCAGACTACTAGGCATACTATGCTTCCAAATAAGAAGTATGACACACCACACTGGGGCGTCAGAACACTGAATTTTGAAGTAGCATGGTAGCTGGCCTGCAGACCGGTCTGCAATCTCCAGGTCTCCTTTAATGTGGTTCTTCTGAATAGCAACTCTGGTGGTGTGAGGTCTTACTGTCTAAACCGAGGTAATGGCTTCACTGTGTAACTACTTGCTATGTGCAAAAAAGCAAATGCTGTTCCCTAAAACTGTCTGCAGAATAAATCATCCCTTGCTCATTACTGACGTGTTGCTTCTTTTTGGGGGAACATTGTGGTACCCAAATGTGGAACACATGAGTACATAAGTTAAAGGGAAACACCAGGGCAGGCAGGGGGTAGAGGGAGGACTGGCAGAATGGGTAATTTGCCATTTGCCATGGAGTCAAACAGCAGCTCAAAGGCAGGTTTAGGTTAAAAGAGATAAGAATTAATTGAAAAAGTTTTGGTCTGAGTTCCTGCAGATAAATTCTAAATCCTTGGTTTTCTATGGAGGTTTTTTTTTGTTTGTTTGTTTGTTTGTTTGTTTGTTTTTTTATCTAGAGCTGTAGCTTTGATGGACATTCCTATTCAGAATCCATTGAATTGTAATAGCTACAGTCAGGTAGGTGCTTACCTGGGGGTTCAGGGAATAGTTAACTTTTGCAGTAGCAGACCAAGATAAGGAGAGTGAAAAAGAAAAAAAAAACAGGAGGAAAATCAATATGACGCTGATAGAAATTCTTGTGGCATCTGAAAAGAGGATTCATCTGACAAGAAGGAAGAAGTCACAGTAAGGCACAGAAAGCATGGTCTGGGTGAAGACCTCTCAGTGCTATCTTCACATTGCTTGAATACTAGCTAAGAAAGTGAAGACTCTCAGTTGCCACCATGTTTTGATCCTTTTTCGTGGCTTTGTGCTAGTTGGGATTATTGCTGGTCAAATGAGCAACCCAAAGTCTCTGCTTTTACAACACATCCTCTACAGCATAGATTTTAGCATGTTCTCCACATGACCATAAACCATCCAGCAATTGTGAACTGCTTGTCCAGATCAGTGTTGGTTCCATATGTAAAGCAATTGCTAGAACCCATAAGCATGAATGTAAACACACTGGAGGATTATAAACAGCTAGTCTGAGAGTATATGAGCTCTCAGTACTTTTTTATTTGGAAGGCACATTAATTATTACAATCAATGTGAGATTCAGGCTGGGAGAAATTAAAACTCAGGTGGAGCAGTGAATATGGACATGTTACAGGGGAAGGAGCATTCCTATTACTTGCTGAACAGGCTCCCAGACCTCATTATTTTGACCAAGTTAGTCCATTTCTTGTTGAGGGAACACAGCAAAATTCAAAGATTTAAGACAGGGACCTATTGAGACTTTTATTCGTTTTTTGTCTTGAGAACAAAGTGACAAGGAACAGAAAGTGCAGCATGTTGAGATAGCTTGCTTATGGTGTGCCGGCTTGCTTATGATAGGGCCACAGCAGACATACAGAGGATACTAGGTCAGATAAAGAATGCCCCTCTGGATGATTGGATCTTAGTATGTCAATAAATAGTGGCTCAGACATATGTTACCGATATCTTTGCAAAGGCTCTTGTAGCCTTAAAGTCTAATGCCCCCTGTATAGACTATTAAACATTAATTATTAAAAGAATGAAAATAGTGAGCTCCAAGGGATATCCTTCCACTTTCCTTATTTACTCTTAATTCTTAAAACTTACCTCATGGTGATCTATGTTCAAGAGCTCAGAAACATTTCTCTACAGAACATTATGAACAACCTTTAAACAATTTTTCCTCCAGTGGATATTTCAACATGTTACTGGAATACTTTATAATTCCCAAGGTCAAGCTATAATGGAGAGAGCATGCAAAAAGACAAAGAACAAATTGATAAATACAAAGGGAGGAATATAGGCCTAAATAAAGTTCACCTTCAGCATTTTATTAATATGGCACTATTTACTTTAAACTTTTGAATACAGATGACAAGGGAAATACTGCATGCACGCCAGAGACATTAGTCACTTCTGTCAGGGCCTATGAGGTTACCTCTGGTGACCTGGAAAGAGATAATATCAGGTAAATGGCACTCACCCATCCCATTACTTACCATTGGGAAAGGTTTCACTTATGTATTTGTCTTTCCAGAAAATGAAATGCAGTCCAACTGGATCTGGGGCAGGATCACCAGAGCCCGGACAGTGAAGACCAACAATAAAGCAGCCACATGTCTGCTTGCTGCACTGACTCTAACTAATGCCAATGCTGAAAATTATTGAGCATTGATGGCTAACTATCCTTTGTTATCAGGGATGAAGGCTAGAGGACCTTATCTGATGGGAGATGTTATTCTTTAAATATGTTTCTCATACTGGTTAATTAATAAAGCACTGTTGGGCCAATGGGAAAGCAAGATAGGCAGGGCTAGGAGACAAGGAGGAAAGAGGAAGTAGTTAGGAGGTGTCAGCATGTAGAGCATGGAGGAAGCAAGATGCCAGGCCCGCCGCGCTCGAATAAGATGACCACGTAGAAATAATTAGATAAGTAGAAATGGGTTAATCATTAAGACAGAGCTAGCCAATAAGGAATTAGTAACTGGCCAACAAAATTGTATCAAATACAGAGTCTCTGCATGTTATTTGGGGCCAGCAAGCCAGACCAGCGGTGGGCTGCCTGGTGGAAAACAACAAGCTACACTTATCCTTATCGGTTTACTAAGGACTCCCACCTATTTCCTAATATGGTTCCTATAAGAAAAAATTCTAAAATTTGGAATGACACCATTCCCAGGACCAGGTGCTATGTTTGCTTTCATAACACTAATAATCTAATTACTGGTGTTATTATTTCTTTAGCTGTAATATATTGGTTGGCATATTCCACTTGTGCATCAGGAGGTCCTGCTTTCAGGAAAAGCAAAACAATATGGAGGGAGAAACAGCAGGAGAAAATTCAGCCATCTCCTGCAATAAAACAGATGTTCCCTGAACAAACAAACCAAAATTGTGTCTCAATTCCCCACCCTTTACTGACCCACAGGTATTGCTGTCCTGGCAGAAGATACCTAGGTAGCCACTGAAGGTGTTCCTGTTGTCCTCAATTCTAAAATATTGCCAATGACATTACAGATTTTTTGTGTGTTCCCAACTCGATTTCTTTCTGCATTTTAAACTACCATTATATGTCTGTGCATTGAAAAGCATGAAAATCTGAACCAAAAATTCCTACTAAATTCTAAAACTACTCATTAAAATCTGACATAACAGCATGTTAGCAAATGGAGAGGACCAAGAGTGTAGATGAACCCCTTTTTGGGGGGTGCAGATATCAGACAAGTCAGGGTAGACACTGTTTCTGAAAACTGATGTCTGTCCTCATTTTCTACACTTTGCACTGAGTAGACAGAGACACCGAATACCACTTTGATAAATGTGTAAGCCACTCGACTAGCATGCTTCATATACTCACTCAGAAAAATCCTTATATAATTACCAAATGTCTTTGATAGTATTAATGAATTTTTTTTCATATGGTCAAGAATTGTGTCCTAACATTTTATGTACAAGCCATTAATTTACCCTTTGACATGGTATGGCTTCATATACCTAAACTGCAACAGTATCTGCAATTCACTTTTAAAGCAGTTAACATATTTATTTATAGTCTATTAGATATTATTTTTATACTGAAATAATCCATTTGTCTAGAACACATCCATTGATCAAATAAATAGTTTAACTAGTTTTAGTGTTACATACATGTAGATTATAGTCATTGTTCTAGTTGTCAGCTAAATCTTACATAAATTTGACATTGTATGTGGTCTTGTGTCAGTCTTGTGATTTTATGTCTATAGATTTCAAGTTTTGTGATCTCACGGCTCCTTCATATTCTTAAGAATATCTAAAGTTCTTTACAAGTAGTCCTGCAGTTGTTTGAGTTTTATCTATCAATATTATATCAAAAATAAACAAGGGGAATTGTAGAGAGATTTATTTATAAAATCATTAAAATGTCAATAATATTCCATTACAATTTATCAAAAATAATATATTTGTGACACAAAGAAATGTTGATGGGGTTCCTTTCAGTTTTAATACTCTTATAATGTCTGGGTTTATTTACATCAATCTAGGTTTTATATTTGCCTCTATGCATCCTTTTGCCATTGTGTTGTCCCTGTAAACAATTCACACATGCATGTGCACAAATAAGCACACAAGGGCAAATATAGCCTGGATATTTTGCAAATATATTAACCTTTGCTCCAAACAATCAGAAATCTTACACAAATTCTAGGTTCCCTAAAACACAATTTAAGAACCATTATTGTAGACACAAAACCTAGAAAAGATTAAAACCACTTTTCTTTGAATGTATGACAGGATGTATTTGTCAGGAGGCTCTTGTCACACTTGCTTACATTTATGTGAGTCATGATGTCAACAACAGAAATAGTACACCCATTTGTACCACTGAAGGACAAAGAGACAACATATTTGCCAGCTTAGATACAGAAGTTTTGAGTTTTCTACTTTTTGAATTTTTTATTTAATATATATAATATATATATATATACACTTGTTTCTAATTTAAATATATATATATATATATATATATATATATATATATATATATATCAATCCTAGTTCCTCATGCTCCCCTGCCCCCACCCCACCAACTCCATAACCCATCCCCTTTCTGCTTCCCAGGGAGTGTGAGGCCTCTCATGGGGGATATTCAAAGTCTGTCATATTTTTTGGAGCATGGATAGGTCCCATCCCATAGGCTGATAAAGTATCCCTCTATGTCAAATGGGTTCCCAAATTCCATTAGTATACTAGGGGTGAATACTGATCCACTACTAATGGCTCCATAGACTGCCTAGTCCTGCTAACACCCATATTCCTGGGTTCTGGATCAGTCCTCTGCTGGTTTCCCAGCTATCAGAGTGGGGTCCATGACCCCGCCCTTGTTTAGATCAGCTGTTTCTGTGGGTTTCTCAAGCCTGGCCTTGATCACCTACTCATCACTCCTGCCTGTCTGTAACTGGATTCCAGGAGTTTGTCTCAGCATTTAGCTGTGTGTGTCTGTTTCTGCTTCCATCAGCTACTGGATGAAGACTCTCACTCAATGCTCAAAATTGCTATCATGTTACACTTGGCTCCAGCTGCTTTACAGGTAGATACATTTGCCACTTGTTAGTCAGCTCTTCTGCTGCCAGAATGTTCTATTCTTTTAGCTATTCACTCTGATCTTCCTGAAAACCCTTCATTAGAGTCTTTATATTTTGATCATGCTTTCCCCTCCCCTAACATCTCCCAGACCTCCTCTACCTCATACTTCATTTTTTACTATTATTATTTTCCTTAATTTACATATCGATCCCAATTCCCTCTCCATCCCTCAAACACTCTCTCCCATGCCCCCCAACCACCTTCACATCGCATTACCCCCCCAACCACTCCACAGGTAGGGCAATGCCTTCCAGGAGGGATCAACAAATATGTAGTTATTTGGAGTAGGGAGTAGGCCCTCCTCCCTGCTTCTAGGTTAAGGGAGTATCCCTCCATGGTGTGCTCCCAAAGTCCTTTTGTGCACCAGGACACATACTGGTTCCACTGTCAGAGGTCACATAGGCATTTGAGGCCTTCTAACTGAGACCCATGTTCAGGGAGTCTGAGTTGGTCCAATCCTGGTTTCCCAGCTAACAGTCTGGGGGGTCCAAGAGCTTCCCCTTGTTTAGGTAAGCTGTCTCTGTGGGTTTCTATAGCCTGGTCTTGCCCTCATTTTATCACTACTTCCAGTCTTCATCTTTATTCCAGAAGTTTGGCTCAGTGTTTAGCTGTGGGTGTCTGCTTCTGTTTCTATCAGCTACTACATGAGGTCTCTATGATAGCAGATAAGTTAGTCATAATTCTCATTATCAGGAAAGGGCATTTTAGGTAGCCTTTCCACTGTTGCTCAGATTGTTAGTTGGGGTCATCTTTGTAGGACATTTCTGTATAATCATTTTTCTCTTCAAACCTATAATGGCTCCCTCTTTTATGATCTCTCTCTCTCTCTCTCTCTCTCTCTCTCTCTCTCTCTCTCTCTCTCTCTCTCTCTCTCTCTCTTTGCTCTTGTCTATTCCTCCCCTGACTTAATCTTCCTAGTCCCACATTTTCTACTCTCCTTCCCTTCTCTTTCTCCTAGTTCCCTCTCCATTCACCCCCCCCCACTCCCAATATACTCAGGAGATCATGTTCCTTTCCCGTTCTGTGAGGGACCTTGTATGAATCTCTTAGGTTCCTCCTTGTATCCGAGTTGCTCTGGCAGTGTGGACTATAGACTGGCGATACTTTGCTCTATGTCTAAAATCCATATATGGGTGAGTACATACGATGTTTCTTTCTTTCTTTTTTTTTTTTTTTTTTTTGACTGGGTAACATCACTCATGATGGTTTCTTCAAGTTCCATCCATTTGCCTGAGAATTTCTAGCTTTTATTGTTTTTATTTGTTTGTTTGTTTTGTTGTTGCTGTTGTTGCTTTTCTTGCTAGGTAGTATTCTGTAGGGCGCCGCCCTGCCGCCACTTGTTGTTTACTAGTTTGCTGCCGCCATTTGGCGATTCTGCCTCTGCCTTGCTCATCGCTGTTTCATGTGCCCTCCCGAGTGGCGAGACCCAGCCTTGGCCTATCATGTTTCGACCCGTTTGCTAAGGAGAGGCCTGGACCAATCAGACATGGATACGTCATGGCGTTTGTCTTGCACTGCTTATGAGCAGCGCGCGCCTGCCTGGAGTCCTTGTCCTTCTGCTTCAACTCTTCAAAGAAGTGTGCTCCAATAAAGCATGTTGTGGTCGTCTTTTCCGCTGGCGGACAGGGCACGCCACAGTATTCCATTGTGTAAAAGTGCCACATCTTCCTTTTCTATTCTTCAGTTGAGAGACATCTAGGTTGCTTCCAGTTTCTTGCTATTACAAATAATGCTGCTATGAACATAGTTGAACAGATATCTTTGTTGAATGGATGTGGATCATTTGGATATATTCCTAGGAGTGGAATTGTTGGGTTCTGTGGTACACTAATTCCCATTTTTCTGAAGAACTGCCATACTGATCTCCAAAATGGCTGTAGAACCTCTTACTTCTTAACAATACTTACATTACTGCATATAACCAGCTCCTACTCAACCTTGATAACCTTAGCTTATATTATTGTACTTAGTGATGCTGTTACCTTGTGTTAGTTTCTAATGTACACTGCTTCTCACAAGGGCTTTAAACATTCCCTCCCCCACGTTTTGCCCCCTGAATGTTCTTTGTAGCTTGTATGTTTTCCGCCAACCCGCCTGGTCCCATCGCCGCACCTGCCCCAAATAACATGCAGAGACTCTGTATTTGATACAATGCTGTTGGCCAGTTACTATTATTGTTTATCAGCTAGTTCTTTCTTAATGATTAACCCATTTCTACTTATCTAAGTATTTCTACATGGTCATCTTATTGGAGAGCAGTGGGCCACCATCTTGCTTTCTTCACGCTCTACATGCTGACTCCTCCTTACTACTTCCTCTTTCTTCCTTGTCTCCTAGCCTCACCTATCTTGCTTTCCCATTGGCCACAGTGCTTTATTCATTAACCAATATGAGAAACATATTTACAAAATAACATCTCCCATCAGTTCTCCCTTCACCTTTCCCTGTATACCTTCAAATGCTCTTAAATAACTCTTGTTGTCACTTCTGTTGTCATTTACTGTGCTCCCCTCTGAAGAATATTTCAAATTTCCTAACTATTCTTTTGCATAGTATTCCCATTGGTTTCAGTATTTAGTATGATTATATATTTTAAAATATTGTTTTCCTGACTATGGCTTACCAGACTACAGAAATAGTTCATAAGGGAGATGTGGGCCATTGGCAATCTCCCTTTTTTCCTGCTTGTTCTTATATCATAGTGTCAATAACAATGTTTGAGAATGAATACATATTTGACATATGAGGCACACATACATGAACGTAAGTATGCTAAACTTTCAAAGGCTATAGATTCTTTCATAAATATTGATCAAGCCAGAGAAACCACTTTTCCTAACTGAGCCTCATTTTCTCTATCTATAATGAAGACACTCAAATTGTTATAGACTTACATAACAAATAGTAATCAAATATTTTTATATATTTAGTATTTTCAGAACTTGGGATTCAGTATTTAAAACCCAGAAAAATTCATTCCCATCTTGACTTGGGTTCTAAGTGAAGAATTGCACATGAAACATACAAGAAAAGAGATTAGTATAATGGTGAAAACACATTTCTGGTTAATAAACCTTTGCTGAGACCTGAAAGTTCAGGCACTTTTAGATGTAGGAAATAATAGTGAAAAATTACTTGAGCATGAAAAAAGTAAAGTCTGGGAGAATACTTCAATGTACTGTGTATGAGTGGGTGACATGCAATAATTTTGAAATGATGAATGCATAGTGGTGAAACACACTTAGCTGCCTGCTAGGAATGTTGTGAGAGTCAACTAATATTATGAGTAGAAAAGCATTTTACCAAAGTAGATATCACCTGAATAAAGTTAAAAAATAAATGTTATTATGGCCTCAAAGACCTCTTCACCAATGACTCTAAGAAGACAGTAAATCTATTAATGACAAAAATGATAAAATCTTCTCGAGGGGTGGCTAGATTTTAGGAAAAAACATGGATTAAATGATAAGCTAATTAAAGATAGGCATGGAAAACTAAAACTGTGAGAGGTATTACAGTGCTTGAGTTAGGATCTCACAAAGCTTAGCATTTCTCAGCACATGCAACAATGTGTAAAAGCACAATCACACACATGCACTTGCATGCAAACACCGGTTTGGCTTTTGTCTTTTTTTTTTTTTTTTGCTTTTGCTTTTTTCTTTGCTTTGATTCTTTTTTTTTTTCTTTTTTTCTAAAGTGTTTCTTTCAAATGCCCAAGCTCTGAGGTCTGTGATCTATGGGGCATTAACCTCCAAAGCATACTCTTTTTTTTTTTTAAGCAGGCACATTAAATATGCATTTGTCATTGAGTCTCTAAACTGCTTAGGGACTACTTCTTTGCAGAATAAATCATTTTCAATAGCACATTTAATGTAAACTGAGCATCTTTCCTATGCATCAGAGTAATCTTTTTTTCTTTGAGTCTTGATTTATCCTGGGGTCTATTCTGTTCTTCTCTTTTGTTATGTATTTTTTTTTATCAATAGAATGACTTTATAAGTCAGGACCTCAGGCAAGCCAGGCTAACTTTGAATTCACCATGTAACTGAGGGTGGCCTTAAACTTCTGATCCTCCATACCCCCAGTTTGTGTGTGTGTGTGTGTGTGTGTGTGTGTGTGTGTGTGTGTGACTACAATTAGAGTTAAGTAGTATTGACTACAAAATTTCTTGTTATGCCCAAAAATCTTCCAAAAGGCCAGCTACAGTCAATGGAAGCAGTGGCAATGAGTATTGAAGCACCAGCAGGAAGGAAAAATGTGTGTAGATGGATGACAAATGCTACCAATGGAATACAAATCCAACAACAAAACCAGCAAGGATTTGTAATCAACCAATCACTTTCTGCTTTTTGAATGGTTGATTTAGTGTTCATCCTCCCCAAAGACTAGCTCCATCTTCATTAACTGCCTCATCTAAGGAAGTTGAATTTTGAAAAGCAAGTTTCCAAACACAAAACAGCTGAAACTATAAACAAAATCTTAATTCATTATAGGCTGCAAATTTCTGTGATACTAATCAGGCATGAATATTTATTTTATAAGCTGAAATTTTTGGGATTGACCTGCAGCAAAGCCTTGCTTTGATGAAGGACATGTCTTCCACTTCTGTCTTTTCACATGCTTGCTCATGATAAATATGATTGTAATTATTCTTTGTGAATAAAACCCAAACATCATGAAAGACAACTGGTTCAAACTATTTCAATTTTTAGTTAGCACATTTTAATTGTCCAAAAGAATAGGTTTCATTATGCTTTTTTTGTTGCCTCATGTACATTTACCACACTCATCCCCTTCTTCAGTGTTCACTGTTTCCTTACAGTACACTTCCCACACTTGTCCCCTTCCTTTCCTAAATGACTCCTTTCTATTTTAATATATTTTTAACATCTAGATTTTAAAATGTGATAGTTGACATTCTAACATTTGGAAACCATCTTGTTTCACTTAACATGATGGTTTCCAGTTTTAAGATTTATCTTGAATGGATTTATCCATCTTACCTGTTCTGTATAAAATTCATTGCAGCCTGATTTTGTTCCTACCATTCCACTAATTTAAAACATAATAACAATTTACTTGCAATAAGAACATTTCTGATTTTCCTCCAAAATTTTCTTGCACAGTACAGGATTTTGCATCTTGACAACAGCTCCATCCACAGTTATTCTTTGGCCTTCTTCTAGTGTTGCCCTTGCCCTTGCTTCTGCCTACTCTTCTTTGTGTGACATGTAAGTTGGTAAAAGCATAGATTTTAGAGACAGGAATGCCAGGGTTCATTGTGTGACCTTAGCTACATATTATTCTTTAATCTAATTCCTTCTTCATTAAAAGCAGCATGACTACCTAACTCTAAAACTTATTCTCAATATTCAAAGAGAAAACCAACATACAGCATCTGTGCTTTCAGCACTCAATAAATTTGCTTCTCTTTCCTGTCCATACCTATGTTAATTTCATTACCTGTCAACTTTACATAGCCTGTACTTACTTGAAAAATGAGGCTCAATTAACTGACTTTCCTTATTAAATTTGCCTGTAGGCATACCTTTGAGGAATTGTCTAGATTGATATGTGAAATAGGACAGCTCAGCCACCTGTGGACAATTTACCATTTTCCAAGTTGGTGATCTGTACTGGATAAGAAAACTAGCTGATCATGAGTCTGAATGAACATAAATAGCAAGCCAGTGAGCAGTAGTTTCCCATGGTTCCTGCTGCTGGGTCACTGACTTGAGCTCCTACCTTGATTTCAGTCAGAGCTGTACTATTAACTGGAAGTACAAGTCAAATAAACCCTTTAGTTCCCAAGTATCACTACTTAGACTGTTTTTGTGCTTTTATCAGAACAACAGTATGAAACACAGACAGTCCCCATCTTGAAAATATTCTGCAAATATTGTGCCACCAATTTATGTGGGAGCTAATCAAAATTATAGACATTCTTTCCTATAATTGGGTTTCAAAAGAAGAATAAGGTTCAGTTAGAAAGATCCATGCTTACTAGAAATGAACTGTCATTAGCCTACATTTTGAAAGAAGATATGTAGTTAATGAGTCATACAGCACAGAATTAATACATTGTATATCTGAAAATAGAAAAAAATCTCACACTATAATGATTAACTAAAACTTCTGATTTAGAGATATACTACCTTGGATTAGTGATTAGTTCACAGCTTTCTAGTACCATGCGCTTATATAAAATCCTTCATTCATAAAATGGGCATAACAATGGTAGCAATACTAATTGGCATTTTGGGAAGTTTCAGTTTGTTAATATAATCAGGATGCCTAAAAATGATAGTGAACATTTGCTCATTAATTACTATTGGCTGTCATCATTGCTGGAAATGATACTGCTAGGAAATGAACCTTCACATGCATTGCATTCATCCTTTATCGGAGACTGCTAGTCATTCTTTGTTCCTGCCTAACAGTTTTGTCTGTCTGGATCTCAAGCATGCAGACTATTTGCTCCTTGCCTCACAGGGATAGCAAGAGGATTCATGAGATAACATCTATAAGATACTTCAAGCTCCCTGGAAGCAAGGTGTTTGATAAATAAAAGGTTATTACTATTGCCAGTGATATTTTACATTACTCTAGCCCTTCACAGCCCAGAGGGATCTTGAAGTGGTTTGCAAAACTTGCAGCACAGACAAGAATCATTCAACAGCAACTAAGATGAAGCAGTCATTTCTATAACAGTCATTGATTCCTCAGTGCCTCTAGCAATCTACATCCAAGGTTCTATCAGGAGTATAAAAGGCCCTTGACATTGATTCAATCGAGATTTTGAGATAGAAAGTACTAAAGGCTCAGTCTACTGAGCAGATCAGGGGGCAAGTCTCTGTTCAGACACTCAAAAGTGTATAGAAAATTACAAGTAGCAGGGAAAGCCAGCATACTGGACAGGGAAAGGGTTTGGCTCTAGAAAAAACTCACTTAAGGTTCTGCCACACACCCTTGCAAGCATGCATGAAGAAACTCTGTCACCTCTAAAGCAAGAGTGACATCAAGCTAATTCAAATAAAAAAAATAAAATATCAGTGCATGTTCTAGTGGTTTTCTGAAAATATTAGGCTATAATAAAGTATTATTTCCTAATCTAAAACACATTAACTCCTAATCCAAGCTTCCCCTTTTCTTCCTTATTGTTTCTATCAACTCTCCCTGTTGAATATGAGGAATCCCACACTTAGTTATGCTCCTCACCAGACCATGGCCACAATCTCATTTCATTCTGTCTTGATAAAGAAACTCTGGACCTTGATCCCTGAACTGCCTGAGGAAGGGCAGAGTATGCAAATCAACTTCCAAACAAAATACCAAATCCTGCTTTACACTGCCTTCTGAACAGTGTAAAATGTACACTTATAAAAATGTCTTTATGCAACACAGAGCCATGTAAGTATATATACACAATGAATAAAAATAATATATACACAAAATTTTAGTACTTGTTAAATACTTTAATATGCCAAAGAAAATCTAAATATTTTAAAATAACATTACAAGTGATACGGAAATATAAATAAATGAAATACTTGAAAATGTTACTAAAGCAAATTGAAATCTATTAGGATTATTTTATGTTTAAAACTATTGCTCTAGTATGTATATAATCCATTGGGAGGGCTATTGACTGTTGATGGCTGCTGGGAGGGTCAGTCTTGTTTAAGGGTAGGTGATCTTGAGGGTCGACTGTGATCTAAGTAGATATCCCTGCATCTGTGAGTACATGGGCAGTACAAATTAAACTTGCAGTATGACAATAAAAAAGAAGCCATGACGTCAGGAGTAAGATGGAAGTGAAGAGTGGATATGAGAAGGGTTTGGAGGAGAGGAGGGGAAATATAATCAAAACACATTATATGCATGTATGGTATTCTCAAAGAATTAATATAAATGTACTACTTTGAAAATTCACATGACTATTCCTGATTATGAGTCACATATTCATGTGTGTATGTGAGAATATGTGTGTGCGTGTGTGTGTGTGTGTGTGTGAATGTGTGTGTGTATATGTGTGTGTGTGAAAGAGGAATATTTACATTGATAAAAATCACAGCAGCATTATCACTTTCCATTTCCAGAGTTATTTTAGTTTGAAATATTTATGAGAAGCATGTAAGTTTAAAGAAACATGATGAAAGATATAGAGAAAAATCAAATAACAAATTATCATTTGTGAACATAATGTGATGTGTGAAATAACACTGATACTAGAATTACTTTTGCAGTCTGGAAATTAACATTGAAAATTTACTCTGAAGACATTATAAAATTTTGTTGTATTTTTCTACTTTTAACATCATTTGGCATTTACTTAATAGGCTCATTTAACAACATAACTACAATAAAGGAATGCTTTATTTATACAACCAAGGAGAGGCTAGTATCAATGTGTACTAGCCAGGACACTGAAAATTCTTGGCATGCCTCCCCTTTACAGGCACATATCTCCTTTTCAAAATCATAATGTCAACCTCATACTGCACACCTGCAATGCAAATGAGAATTCTAAGTAGTGCCAAATACATATAAAAAGTTTCAAAGTCAGTTGCAAATGAGCACAAGGTGCAACTAAATTACCTAGACTTCCTGATCCAGTTGAATCTCCCAGTTGTTCAGAGCTGAATGTTAAATCATGTGTATCTGTGACTGATTTCAATGTAAAATTAATATAACCCATTGTGAAAGTTAACTGAGTTTTTTCACCTCTAAGCAGTATCTCTACATATGTACTTTCTAACATCTATATGCCTTTCATATTTGTTTATTAGCTTTGTTCAGTTTACTTTCATTGTTCCTATACATTTTATTCAACCATTAAGTAAGCTCTTGAGACATAACAGAAACAGATCTGAAATGTTCCTGTCTTCTAAACTGTTGAATCCAAATGGGGAAAAGCAGAATTCAAAAATATAAATGTTTTGTATTTAAACCAAGGTAACATAATAAAAGCAACATACAGCAAACCAACAGCCAACATGAAAATAAATGGACAGACACTCAATGTGAGTCCTCTAAATCAGGAACAAGACAAACCTGTGTGCTGTCTCCATATCTCAATATTGTACTTGAGAAATATGAAAACAAAAGAAAATCAAGGGGATACAAATTAAAACTGAAGAAGTTAAACTTTCACTATTGGCAGATGATATGACCCAAAACACTACCAGGGAACTCTTACAGCTGATAAACATATTCAGCAAAGTGGCAGTATACAATATTAACTCAAAAAAGCCAGTTGCCTTATTATATACATATGATAAAGGGGCTGAGAAAGAAATCAGAGAAACATCACTTTTTGTGATAGCCACAAACAACATAAAATATCTTGGGGTAATGCTAAACAAACAAGTGAAAACCCTATATATTAAGAAGTTTGAGTATTTAAAGAAATAAATTAAAGAAGATACCAAAAAAATGGAAAGATCTACCATGCTCTTGGATAGGTAAGATCAACATAGAAAAGTGGCAATCTTGCCAAAAGCAATCTACAGAGTCAATAGAATTCTCATCAAAACTCCAGCACAATTTTTTACACACCTTGAAAAAACAATATTTAACTTTATATGGAAAAACAAAAGGCCCATGATAGACAAAACAACCCTGCACAATAAAGGAACTTCCAGAGGCATCAATATCCCTGACTTCAAGCTCTATGACAGAGCTATAGTCCTGAAAACAGCTTACTATTAGCACAAAAAGAGACAGAAAGACTAATGAAATCAAATTGAAAACCTTGATATTAACCAGCATGCACATGAACACCTGATTTTTTGATAAGAAGCACCTTCAATGAATGGTGCTGTCATAATTGGATGCTGACTTGTAGAAGACCACAGATAGACACATCTATCACCATGCACAAAACTTAAGTCCAAATGAACCAAAAACCTCAACGTAAATCCAGCTTAACTAAACCTCTTAAAAGAAAGAGTGGGAGGTACCCTTGAATGAATTGGTACAAGAGACCTCTTCCTAAAGACAACACCCGAAACAAAGACACTGAAATAGACAATTAATAAATGGGACCTCCTCAAACTGAGAGTCTTCTGTAAGGCAAAGGACACAGTTGAAAAGACCAAATGGCAGCCCACGAGTGGGAAAAGGTCTTCACCAACCTCACATCTGACACAGCGGTGATCTCCAAAATGTACAAAGAACTCAAGAAACTAGTCAACAAAACACCAAATAATCTTATTAAAAAGTGAGGTACAGAACTAAATACAGAACTCTCAATAGAGGAATCCAAAATGGCTTAAAGACACTTAAGAAAGTGCTCAAGATCCTTGGCTATCAGAGAAATGCAAATCAAAACAACTCTGAGATACTGAGATACCATCTTACTCCTGTAAGAATGGCTAAATTCAGAAACACCAATTACAGCTTATGCTGGAGAGGATGTGGAGAAAAAGGAATACCCCTCCACTGCTGGTGTGAGTGCAAACTTATACAGCCATTTTTGGAGATCAGTATGGTGGATCCTCAGGAAAATAGGAATCAGTCTACCTTAAGATCCAGTAATTCCACTCTTATGCATGTATCCAAAAGACACACATTCATAAAACGAGACATTTGTTTACCTATGTTTATAGCAACAATATTCGTAATAACCCTAACCTAGAAGCAACACAAATGCCCCTCAAGTGAACAATGGATGAAGAAAATGTGGTACATTTACACAATGAAGTACTACCGGGGGGGGGGGAACAAAACAAAACAATGGAATCTTGAACTTCAAAGGCAAATTGATGTAACTAGAAGAGTGAAGTAACACAGTCACAAAAAGACAAACATGATATGTACTCACTCATTGTTTTTAGAAATGCAACAAAGGATTACCAGCCTGCAATCCATACCACCAGAATATCTAGGAAACAAGAAGGACCCTAAGAGAGACATATTTGGTCCCTGGAGAAGGGGAAGGGGATAAGATCTCACAAGCAAATGGGAAGCATGGGGTGGAGGGGAGAAGTTGTCATGAGGGAGCAGGAAGATTGAGTCAGAGAACAAGAAAAGAGATACCCTAATTGTAGGTTTAAAGAGAAAGCTGGCACTAGGAAAATGTACTGAGATATACAAGGATGAACCCAGCTAACAATCTAAACAATAGTGGAGAGGCTATTTTAAATGCCCTTCTCCAATAATCAGATTGATGTCTACATATATATGCCATCCTAGAGCCTAGAGTTTATCTAGTAACTGATGGAAGCAGAAGCAGATAACCACAACTACCAGTCTGCAGAAACCCACAGAGACAGATGACTTGAAGAATGCAGAGCTTATGGACTCCAGTCTGACATCTGGAAAACCAACATAGGACCGACCCAGACTCCCTGGGTGTTAGTTGGGAGGACTGGGTAGTCTTTGGGGCCTCTAGTAATGCATCAGTATTTATGCCTGATGTATGAATGGACTGTGGGAGCCCATTCCACATAAAAGGATACTCCCTCAGCTTAGACACATGAGGAAGGGCCTTGGCTCTGCTCCAAATAATATAACAAGACTTTGAAGACCTCCCATGGAAGTCTACTGCCTGGGGAGCAGAAAGGGGATGTAATGGGGTTGTTGGGTGAGAGGAACAGAGGAGGATGTGAGTGTGTGGGACCTGGGATTGACATGTAAAACAAGCTTGTTTCAAAATTAAATTAAAAAAAAATATCACACAAAAAAATCCATGGTAACAATGCTCAATGAAATTCAGATGGGCACCAAAAGAGCCTTCATTTGTATGTTTCATGCACATTATTCAACCATGGTGGGCACCTCAAATCCCTTTCCTTGATTGGAATTAAAACTAGCTACATTTTGAATGTCTATGTCCTTAATTCACAGTAACTAAATTTATTGATAACCTACATCCCAGGCTCCCCAATGACAGTTTTAAAGTTCATGTCTACTAGGTTAAATGGATTTTATGCTTCTCCATTTTTGTGTTACTGTGGCCTCATTAATTGTCTATAGCTACTCTGACTCTCACTAATACCATTCACTAACTGAAGCCAACATATTAGCTTTAATTTATTTGGGAACTCTATCAATATGTGTAGAATTTTGCATTATATATTCTTTTTCACTATTTTGTTGTAATAGTGAAGTTACTAAAATTGACATCTAATTAAAACCAATGGGCACAATCATATTAAAAATAAAGCAGTGAGTAAGCAGCCAGCATGGATTGCATCATAAGATAATATATACACTAAAATAGGAACTACATATTACCAAGACATACTTTAATGCTCTCTGACAATGTCATGGTACAGTGATAAAGCAACTTCCAAAGAACAGGAGAGATGCCAAGAATGCTCTCAAATTGCTACAATTTGTGCCACTCATCTATAATATAAAAACAAATAAGAATAGACTGAAGAAAAGAGATGCCATGATAGAGGGAGCCATTATAGATTTAAGATAAATCTGGCACTAGGGAAATATGCTGAGATCTACAAGGATGATCCCCCAACTAATAATCTAAGCAATGATGGAGAAGCTACCTTAAATATCTTTCCCTGATAATCAGATTGATGACTACCTTATATGCCATCCTAGAGCCTTCATCTAGCAGCTTATGGGAGCAGAAGCAGACATAGTTAAACACTGGGCCAAACTCCTGGAATTCAGTTGCAGACAGGGAGAAGCAATGAGCAAAGGGTTCAAGACCAGGTTAGAGTAACCCATAGAAACTGCCAACCTGAACAAGGTGGGGCTCATAGACTACAGTCTGATATCTGGGAAACCAGCACAGGACCAACCCAGATTCCCTGAATGTGGTGTTAGTTGGGAGAACTGAGCAGTCTTTGGGGTCTCTAGTAGTGGATCAGTATTTATGCCTAGCATATGAATGGACTTTGGAAGCCCATTACACAAAGAGTGATACTCCCTTAGCCTAGACACATGGGGGAGGGCCTGAGCCCTGCTCCAAGTGATATGTTAGACTTTTAAAACATCCCAATGAAAACCTCACCCTCCCTGGGGAACAGAAAGAATGGGACGAGGGTTGGTGGGGGGGAACAGGGGAGGACAGGAGGGTATGGGAACTGGGATTGATAAATAAAACAATCTTGTTTCATATATATATGAAACTTGTCTCTCTTCAAAAATGAGGAAGAAAGGACCCCTGATATGAGCACGTTTTCCCTGCCGCTCTGGTCCCACCGCTCCGCTAGTCCCAAATAACACATTGAGACTCTGTAGTTGATACAAGCTGTTGGCCTCTTATATCACTGTTTATCAGCTACCTTTGTCTTAATGATTAACCCATATCTACTATTCTAAAATAGTGGCTCATCTTACCAGAGAGCGGTGGGCCGCATCTGCTCTCTCCAGGCTCTACATGCTGACTCCTCCTAACTACTTCCTCTTTCCTCCTTGTCTCCTAGCCCCACCTATCTTGCTTTCCCATTGGCTACAGTGCTTCATTAATTAACCAGTATGAGAAACATATTTACAGAATAATATTTCCCATCAGACCCCTGTGAAACAAACAGTACAGGAGGAAAGCAAGAGTGATGAAAATCAAACTGGAAGTGTAGGAAAAGCTTTGAAGTGCAGGGAATATGAGGATTTTGCTTTGATCCTGCTGAAATGGCCAGGCATGTCTCAGTCTTAGCACTGAATGATTGTCTTGACTTGTGTTCAAAGCATGTGGTCACATCTGAAAGCAGGCATACAGCATAATAGCAAAGAGATAAAAAATCATCTTCCCTCACTACCCAGACAAGCATACTGATATCTCCATCACCTTGAAAAGAAACTAACAGAAAATATGAGAATCTGGATATTCTATAAGAATATTCATCAGAAGAAAGGGTGAGATAAAATTATTTCAGACTGAAAGGTGAACTTCAAACCTAAGTTATATGTTCACATACATCAAACACAAATTCAGAGAACCATGAATTCTACAAATGCAGTGATGACAGACAACAATCTAAGGCCATGGGCAAAACATTAATGTAGTCTATGCTCCAAAATACCTCCTTCATGTTCCATGCCATCTCAAGTTTAATGGCTGTAGACTATGAATTGACAGTGCCTGTATTCAACTTCATGCACATCTGCTCTCTAGTTATAGGACCTTTGGAAATTTGCTGACATCCTTTGTGATTCAGTTGTGTAATGTATACCTAATATTTCTCCCAACTTTTCAGTAATAATGAAAAGAATGTAGAAAGGTAATGTTTACAAAATACTTAAAAGTGTTTCTAATGGATCTTTATTGGTACTCAATTTTTTGCTTGAAGAAGATAATTAAACAGGGTTATTATATAATTTATAGTGAACTGTTATGAAGACAATAATAATTTTTATTTATATCTGATAATTTCTATTTCCGGTTTGATATCCCAAATTAGGGGCTAATTTTATTATGTTCACAGATTGTGAACATAGAAATTTTGGAAAGTGTACATACATAAATAATTCTTATCTCTTTTGTGCATTGTTTACAGCTTCATTTGAGAAGACTCAAAACATAGTACTACCACTTTCTTAAACCAGTATAATTTTTAACTCTATGCTAAGTAATTATTCTTATAAGTGTAACCAATAAGTGTAACTCTAACCTTTTATGAAATAAGTTTTTTGTCCAGAAGAGACCATTATAGAAATGCACAATTATCAAACTGCCAAAAACGACTAGGGATTCCAGCCCCAGTTGATAAAATCTACAACACAAAACCTGTACCACCACAGAAGAACAGATATAAAAACTGAAAGAACCAGAGGACCAGGACATTTCTTTAAAACTATTGACTTCTCTATAGGACAGAGCAGCTGCATCTCTTAAATTTTAATAAAATGGTTTCCTAATAACTTGAACTATGACCACATCAATTTACATGCTAAGGTTGATGAGGGAAATATCACAAGGCCCCACTGCTAGATGAAGTGCCACACACAGCAATTTATAACTGCCAAGAAAAGAACAATAAGTCTTCCCCAGGGATTATCCCACTAATTCATTTTCCAAGTCAGGCTTAAAACCATACACATACAAGCAACATTTAGTAAACTCAACAAGTTATATTTACATATTTTTATCTATGTATATATGCAACATTAATAAGTAAAGGGCTAAGAGGAGACATGGCAATGGAAGAGGACATCAGGTTGATATAATCACTGTCTTTGAAGAACTTCCAGAAACTTCTGTGGACCAGATAAGAGAAGAGAAACGAATTTTCATTCAAGATCTCACAGAACACACAATCTGTGTTTACTCCTTGATTTTTAACATGATAAAGACCTATGTAGAACTTCTAACCACTAGAAGCAAACTAATAAATTTGTTTGTTTTATGATATCTAGTTTCTAACTTGAAGCTCTCTCTTTAGTATTATACACTAGTTATTCTTCTCATTCCGGGGGCCAACCACTTCACAATATATAGTTTATAGGAGGAAGAATTTATTCTGCTTTATAATTCAAGACCATCATCATTCCATCATGGCAGGGAAACTATGGCAGCCAGTGGAAAAGGCATTGGAGTAGGAATGGGGAGTCTGGCTATCAATATTTAATCTAGTCAGTAAATAATAAGAGTTGAATTCTGGTACTCAGCCCATTTCCCCCTTGTTATTTAGTCCAGAACTTCAGTCCACAGGATGGCCCCATCTCCACCTCAGTTGGAACTTTCCACTTTAGTTAACCAAACTTTTCTAGTTTACTTTCTACTGCTATGATGAACATCATGATGAAGAATAACTTGGGGGAGAAAATGATTTGCTTTCTCTTACAGTCTTACAACTTCCAGGTAAAGATCCACTGCTGAGGGAGGGTCAGGGAAGAAACTCAAGTAAGAAACCTGGAGCAGGATCCCTAGAGGTAAGCTTCTCTCTCTCTCTCTCTCTCTCTCTCTCTCTCTCTCTCTCTCTCTCTCTCTCTCTCTCTCTCTCTCTTTCTCTCTCTCTCTCTCCTCTCTCCTCTCTCCTTTCCCCCTCTTTTTTGTTTCCCTCCCCCTTCCTCCATCCCTCTGTGACAGGCTCATGATCATCCAGCTTTCTTAACTAGCCCAACCCACCTGCCTAGAGTTGTATATACTTCCCAGAGTGGGATGGACCCATCTATATCAATCAAAAAATCAAAGAACATGCCCCACAGACATACCTAGAGGCCAATTTGATGTAGTCAATCCCTCAGTTTAGTTTACCTATACTACATTGACTGCAGTTTGTGTTTGGTTTGAAAATAAAAAATAACTATAGAGCAACCCAGAGGCTTCTCTCCTAGGTGACTATAGAGTGTTTCCACCTGTTGTTGACTTGACACCCCAAAATATCACTTTTCAGTCATATCCACTCTTTGCCTCACAGGTTCATTGCAACACTAAATGAAAAATTCATCTGGTTCCAATTTAAATTTCCCCATAGTTACAGTTTCAATGCTGTTCAGAAATACAAGTATTAGGTCTCCTCTGAGCTTAAAGGAACTGTAAGTTACCATCTAATCAAAAGCAAAGTAAGATTTCCATTATTAATAGAAAATGTTATTACTAATCATGAAATTTCTGCAATAAACTTAATATTTTATATTCCAAAATACCATCCAAATAATACCTATGTCTATAGAAATTTGTGCTTTTTTAGAAATACATGCCAAAGATGTTGATAGTCTAAACCCATAAAGTAAATATGTCTTTCCTTTTAGCAATTAACAAGTAAAGTGTTTTCCACTTCTATATTCTCCAAAAAAAGACAGCAAAAGAAAATTAGATTAAAATGCACCTTTCTTAAATGAGGATGAATTAAAGTTTTTAATTTAGCCAAATTTGAGTAAATTTCTACCTATTGCTTCTAATTATTCCATTTTCTTCTTCTTTTTAATGTAGAGTGGAGATCAAGAAAGCAAGAGTTAGTAGCTCAAAGTTGTTTTTTTTTAAAAAGTAAAGGAATGGATTTTTTCAATTCAAACATGTGAAAAGGCTTTCACCAGCAGGTCTGTAGAATTTTTGAAAATCCTAATTAGACTGAATTAAATGACTAAAATGCTACTAATTACTTTTTAATTTTGAGAGAGATGTTTACCAAGTGCAGGATAATGTGTAATACAGCACTTCAAATGATTACTAATGTTGCCGCTTTGTCTGACTTAATCTCAATTAGTATAAATCACATTGTCATCACTGTTAATTGGCATTTCTTTCAAGCAAGATGGTAATTTCTCTCCACAATCTTACAATGGCTGTTTCTTTTCTTCAAAGTGTCCCATTTGAAAAGTCTACTAAAGAGCACATATATAGCCTCTGTGTGTTTCCAATTTGAAGCTAAAGCATTTGTTGGTATCCTATTTGGAGGGTGTATATGGATAATTACTATTTACTGTTTTAGTAAAATTTAACTTTTAACAAAAATCTATGTTGTCAGCTAAACATGAATTCAATGCTAGCTACAGAGTTGTGTAGGCGTTGTTTCCAGTTTGAAGGCCAGGCAAAGCTCTGTGGAGGAGATACTTCCAGTTTGAAGGCTGGGTAAAGCTTCCACTTATAAGATCTAATAAGTAGAGTTTATTCACTTCTGAGTAGAATTTTTTCATTAGAAAAAGAACAAACATCCTTTGAGTATAAAATAATTTCTGGTTTGTTCTGTTTTTATTTCAATTAGTCACTTTCCATTATGCTTCTCCACACTGGGGAAGTAAAAACATCTTGAGGCAATCTGTCCCTCAGCCCTAGGCTACTCCTTCTCTCTCTCTATGGTTAAATGCTGCAGGAAAAATTTCCTCCTTTGGTATTTATTTATTTATTCATTAATTCAGCTCTGTCATAACCACAAGAAATTTTGAAAATCCTGAAGCTACAATAGCTCAAAAAAGAGAGTCTCACAAGGTATTATTATTTTTCTGAAAGATTTATCCTCTACGCTTTAGGAGTTGAATGTTGATATTTTCAAGTTTTTCTTGCATGGGTGTTTTCTTAACTTTTGGATGCTTGGCTTTTTTACTTATTGTCATGAACAGAGCTATCCCACTGATTATTAAGAACAAACCATTTTTCTGACTTTTAGTAAGGATCTTAGGAACAGCTTTGCTGTGAGTGTGTCTGGGTGTCAGTAGCCACCAGTTCAAAGAGTGTAACTAGAAGCCTATATTAGGCACATCCTGGCCTCTTGCTGGGAGTCAGCTTGTCTTGTTCCTCAGAGTCTATGTGCTTTCTTTAGGCTTCTTAGAGTCTGTCCTTATTATATGTGGCAAGCTGATGAAGCCTTGAGTGAATGTGTCGAAAACTGATGAAATCCTTAGTGAATGTGTATTGCCGACATGAGCAGGACCATGTTAAGGGCCTGAAGCTTCAGATCAATGGGAATAGCAAAGCTATCCCTATACAGACCAAACTCAAGGGGATGGCAAAGTCTTCCTCTGGCCTGAGTGCAAATGTTTGTCTATGCAAAAACTAGCAACCATGGCTTCCTATTACCATCAAGTTATATCCTGAGACTGCATATCTACAGACAACTCCTACTGATACTAGCTTAGTATTCACCTGTAAGAAGTTATTAGGTACTGTGCAGGTTCTGGGTGGGTTTTGTATAGTTGGATGCCACTCTTTCAGAATGTGCATACCCTATCAGATCTCAGCTTTTCTGATTCCTGTTTGTCTTCCATTCCTTTGCCATCCAATCATGTTCCCAGGATGAAGCCAGGCAGGATGCACAAGGTAAAGAAAAACTTCTCACGTGGAAGCTTCAGGAGCAGGTGATCTGTATGACTAAAAGCCACAGGTATGTTAGACCTGACTTCCGAGGCTCTATGATACCCTCTTTAGACATTGTGTTGGGAAAATGGTTGATTATGCAAACCTAGCCTTACAAATGAGTGCCAATTAGATGTAATTCAACTTCAAATGGAAAACAAAGCACGGATTTGCATCCATATTTAATCTGCCACTGTGCTTAGGGATCATACATAATCTAAAGTTACCATGAAGTGACTTTAAATAAAAATAGATATTAATGAAAAAATTTAAAAATATTCATCCTTGCTATTTTCACTAAAGGAAGCTAGAATTTATAGTTAGGATTACTTCAAATAACGTTTTACTTACTCTTGGAGACTTTCATACATCTACACAATATATTGACTATATGTCTCACTCACTCACCTCTCACAACCCTTACAAACCTTCCCTTAATAAAAATCCTCCTCCAACTTCAGGTTCTCTTTTGCTAGTGCCTTGAGTCCATTTACTAACTGCCCATCTATGGATAGTTGTAGGGGCATCCATTGGAACTTGGTCAATCATGAAGCTCCATATTCCTGAAGAAAGCTGTCTTCCCCTTGACCAGAAAGCTATAAACTATAATAGCAGCTCAGCTAGAAGGTGGGCCTCATGAGTGTCTCCCAGTCCAGGTCCATGTAGAAATTTGACTGGCTTAATCTCATTCAGGGCTTATGCATGCAACCACTTCTCCCTTGAGCTCCTAAGTATAAGGGAACTATTCTTCCCAAACCCTACTTTTTAAGAATTCTGTATGATTTACTGAGTAAAAATATCATTATGAGTAGGTAAGCTATGTTTATGAGTTACAGAATATCAGTTGGGTCTTTTTCCATTTTCTTTAAAATTTACAATTTTCCTTTTATATGTGGTATTCTAGGAGCAGCCAATCAAAAATATTTTTACTTTATTCCATAATGATAATGAAATTAGTAAGCTACATCAATAAAATCTTTTACTTGATCTAGGACAAGAATATCTTTCAACTTACAAAGAGTAACCAGAAGATGATAAATATTTTGGTGATTTTGGTGCCAACACTTTCTGTTTTCCCTAAGGTTTTGACATTAAGTCTTCCTAGGGACCTTTATTCTAAACTTCCTCAAACATAATTATTTAAAGCTTTATATTTGACCCTATAAATTACCCTTTTACTCTTTCAGTTTTGTAGTTGTTTTTGCTTAACTCAGCCACCACTGTACCTCTCTGGCTTTGTTACATATATTTTAAAACAAACTAATAGGTAAATAAATTAGTATGGAGTTACCTATAAACAAGAGAATTCATGTTCAATAAATACAAGCTCAAAGTAGTTAAGACACATTAAGGTACATTTAATACACTTTCAAAACACATTGACAAAATTTGATAGAAACCAAAGAATAAAAAGAATGCATGAGTATATTTGGAAATATATGCCTCTCAGAAATTGATATAAAAAGAGAAATGAGTAAGTCAAAGTGTAAATTATCCTAATATATATCTAACTGACACAAATGTTCTTTTCTATATTCCCTTATATTTCTGCTTTTAACTTAAAAAATGTTTGGTTTTATTCCTTTTTTTTCCTTATTTACTTTCTTTCTCTCATTTGATTTAGTTTTGAGAATTGGACACAGGACCTCATACCTTCTAAGCACTCCTCCTCAGAGTAGTTTAGATGCCCACTCCTCAGAGTAGTTTTCTATGTATACATTTGTAAATCTTTTGCTAAATTTCAAAAGTAAACACAATGAGCTAGGTAGACTGTGAAAAGTGGGAACTGAGTATATTTAGAACTTAACTATTGTGCCAATGGTCTAAATGTTCTCACTGGAAATAAGTGGTCAATCCATGACTTCTGGGTTATGGGGCCTAATAGGAACTGTCTAGGTAATAAATGTGGAGCTTTAGTGAATAAATTCACATCAGTATCGAAAAGGCTTGGTGAGGTGACTTTGTGTTCATACTCCTCCAGCTTTCTTTGTGGGAGGACATAGGATAAGACCCTAGTCACATGCTGGTGATTACATCTTGAAGTCAAGCTTCAAACCTAAGAAAATGAATTTATAATCCCCACAAACTATGCAGTGTGCAGTATTCTAACATACCAGTGTAGAACACAGTGTGACTCTTCTTACTCTATTTCTGGTCACATGGCTTTGTTTTTTGTTGTCACAGCAACTGTCCCAGATCATGACCTGAAATATCTAACTAAGAATCATGTGTTCTTAAATGCCAATTTACTCAAAAACCTCGCAACGTTACCAATTTAAAAATTAATGAGGCATTTACCATTAAAAATTATCATTTCTTGCTAGTACTAAATAACAATATTCTTTCAGTTATTTTAAAGCTGATTTTTTTAAATCTTTTATTTGAAGATAAGTATTTGGAATTTGAGAATTTTGAGATCTTTCACTGATCTTAAAATGCTCTCTTGGGTTAGACTTCAGGTATATAATATTTCTATAGTGATACACATCTTGACATACTCATTCAATAAAGGGTAAGAAAAATGGAATCTGGAATCAGGGTCACAGATTGGTCTTTCAGTAGTAAAGCAGTTCCTGTCTTTTGAAATTCCCTTTTAAATGCCATGAAGCTGACTTCCCATTACATTTCTACAGATTCCGTATGAAAGAAAACGTCCTCCTGACAGCACCATATCATCTGGGTTCTGTCAAGCTGCTGAGATTCTTTTGCAGACATTAACTAGCTGGGACCCTGCAATGTCTCACCTTTCAGGTTGAATCAAGAACTGGGCTGTAACAGGAGTTGAGTCCCATAAAACCAGTGATATTCAGTCTTAATGCAGTCCTTCTTTTGACGGTGTGTTTTCACTAAAGACTGATCACAGGTTTTATTGTGTGGGCTTGTAAAATGCAAAATGATTAAAGGCACATCTATTTTTAATCACATATCTGTGGTTCCTTTAGTCAACAACAGCTGAGTCCTGGCAGTTTCCCATACGCTTATATAAAAGGTCAAGTTTAGCCATCAGCAATGAAAAATATCTTAAAGGGCAAGGTTGCTATAATGTAATGAATTTGGGTAACACCTTTAGGCACCTGATGAGCTGAGGGAAAGCTGCTCTTTCAGAAAGTTCTGAGGTCCCCATCTCTTACCCAGCATGATCTATTTCCACAACATTACAAAGGATGAAAAGAAAACATTCTCTCCAGAGTTTCAGCTTGGAGTCATTCTCTTTAAATCTCCTCCACCTTCTTGTGCCCCTTAGCCCATTTCCCAGAAATCCTGGATGATGTTTAATTTTGACCTCCACTGTGATTCACTCTGGCTGCTGGCTGCCATGGTCTCCATCTTTCCATTGTGACTCTTGATTCTTCTATACAACATCACAAGCTTCCCAGTTGCATATTTCATTTTGGAATTTTAATGTGACAGGTAAATTATCTCAACAAAAATGTGGTAGGTAGAGAGAGATTGAAGTAAAATTATGATATATGTGTTCTGCATAATGTATGCTGTCACTTCAGGCAGCTGGATAAGTTTCATTGAGTGAGCCAAGCCTTCTCATCCCAAGTGGCAGAAACCACACACACACACACACCACACACACACACACACCAAATCTTGACCTTCATGTGTGTACCTGTATGTGTATGTGTATATAAATACTATGATAAGATCATTGTTTAGATTTAAGAAGATTCATCTTTGCATGTAAAGAGAATAACTCTATGCCACTTTTTCTAGGAACAGGCAATATAAAGATGCCTGTAGTATGTTGCCAAAAGTAAGCATGAGCTATAGGATAAAGAGGCCTCAATATTAGTAGTAAATATAAAATACAGCATGGCACCATAAAGGAAGTTAGAGATAAAAATTAAATGGGAGATGCAAGTATAAGGGGAATGGAAAAGGCCATATTTCTGAGTTCAAATTCAAGCAACTCTATTAATTATAATTCTCAAAGTAGTTCTCCCAGTAACTGTAAAGGCTAAACTTCTTCGTCCTTTAATTTATTATAGTGTTTTCTAACTCTGATATAATGAAGGATAAATCAGAAAATGGAAAAGAATGTTGTTTAAAACATCCAAATGGAAGCAGACAAAACCCACCTAAAAGAGATTCAGCATCTATCCATTCGAGAGTTTGCTATTTTAAGAGAGGCATCATCCATCATTTGCCTGACAGATACTCAAAGACAGACAAACAACTTTGAAAATAGTGTGTGGAATGAAACATCTCACTGGAAGCTGCTGGCTGGGGAGGGCTGCATGCAAGCATGGTTTAGAGGTGCATATTGACCCTTTTCTGATTAGTTCTAAGTAAGAAATGGGCCATGATTATGGGTCTTAATTCTATTTTTATGTATAGTTTTGACATTTTCACATTCAGTATCCCACTCCTGTGGCTTTTATTTCTCATTTAATGGCTTCAGTGTTTCAAAAAGAACATGGACTTAGTGGGTGACATTGAAAACAATTGCTGAACATTGGTTTTTAAATTTATTAGTTTTAATGCCACAGAGAGATTACAATGTGCAGAGTGTTAGGAGTGTTAGTTTTTGCAAAGAGAGAAAAAAAGATGGTGTCTAAATCCCAGAAGCTCCTCTTGCATCAGAAGTAGGTCCCAAGTTACATAGATGAAGAAACTCTCAAATTTGTTAAATATAAAAATAGAAAGGAAAGCAATAGTGGTCAGTGTGAGAAAGCAAGCCAATGCTTGATTCCCTCTGGAAAATGGAGGCAGCAGGGTGACCCCAGGGGTGGGAGACAGAATTTATATTGAAAATGGCTCAATATTTAGGCCTTAAAGAGGAGGAGAGGATGTTAGATACTACTTTACCTTTCTGTCTGGGGACCCAATAAGCTAGCCCAATCCCAAAACTTTTCAACCTCGCAAAGAATTGCCAGCCAATATGTTGTGAGAAAGCCTTTAAAAAAGGTAAGAAGCCCAGGACCAATGATTCAGTATCTTGCTACTCCATCTGTTCTGTATCACAAATGAAGATTTATTGCTCTGAGGGAAAAACAGACTAAGAAAATCAGGAAAGAAGCTGCAGAATTGGCCAAGAGAATGAAGGAAGCCAAAGAAAAAATATCTAGGAACAGATCACCAAGAGACCTGGGCTGTGCCTGCTGAGATCTTCTACTTTTAAGTCTGAGTCCTCTAAGTCTGAGTCCCATCAAAAAACTAAGTCTTTAAAAGTAATAAATAAATAGATAACCCATGACCTGAACAAATGGGAGTTCATGGACCCCAGCCCGATAGCTGGGAAATCAGCAGAGAACCAACCCAGAACATCCGAACATGGGTGTCAGTAAGGAGGACTGGGCAGTCTATGGGGCCTCTGGTAATGGATCAGTATTTATCCCTAGTACCTTAATGGACTTTGGAAGCTCATTCCACATAGGATACTCTCTCAGCTTTAACACATGGTGGAGGGCTCCAAATGATGTAACAGACTTTGAAGGTCCCCCAAGGAAGGCCTCACCATTTCTAGGGAGCAGAAAGGAAATGAGATAGGGGTTGAAAATTGGGAACTGGGATTAACATGTAAAACAAGCTTGTTTCAAATTTAAATAAAAAATACTATCATAAAAAGAGAGAAATAGGGAGTCAGGGAGAGAGAGAGAGAGAGAGAGAGAGAGAGAGAGAGAGAGAGAGAGAGAGAGAAAGAGAGCTCTTATGAAAGAGATGACAGAGAACAGAGAAACACTTGGAGAGTAGTAGACCCCAGGGCAATAGCACAGTAGAGAGATTAGACTGTGTAAGTCTCTTCTTAACTCTGTTCCAGCCAGCATGCTGGGAGCCATGAACTTATCTTTTCAAGCTGTGATGCTTGTTCTTCTAAGAGTGACCTTGGTTGAAATATTGCTTCAAAGATTTTTCCATATGGGGAAAGAAGAAAGAGAAAATAAGGAAGAATAGGGGAAGATGAATGAGGAGAAGAGAGAGGAATAAGAACATAGAAATAGGATGAAGACAAGGAGAAAGAGGAGAAGCAGGACAGGAGTGAGGAGAAGGACCAGGGGCATAAAGAGAAAGAAGAAAAGAAGATGAGAAAAAAGGAAAGGGAAAGTGAGAAGAAGCAGGAGAAGGAAGAGGATAAGGAAGAGGACAGGGAAGAGAAAGGAAAAACAAAGATTTTTCTGAAATGATCCAAATCTCTCCTAGTTTCATTGAGCATACTGAAGTCATGGCATGTTTGCTGAAAGGCCACAGTGTTGTATCTAAAGGCACCTGGGTGCATATCAACTTCCAATGGAATTCTTAAGAGCACATGAAACACTGACAATAAAAGAGTATACCAAAATGGTCTGCACTGCTCATCACCTTTATAAAAACTGCCAACTGTTTTCGGGTTCTATCCTTTCTGTGTGTAATGTGGAGGAGGCAGTTTCACAGTCAAGTGATGAAGCATAATGTAAATGGAACACAAAGTAACATCATACAGAATGGAACCTGATGCTTGCCACCTTCACCTTTCTGACATTATAGGCTAAATAATCGGTGTGTTTTTGTAAAGCGTAAAGTGTATGTTTTAAATGTTTAACAGCATCCTGACTTCCACTGACTGGATGCAAACAGTACTTTCCGATAGTAGTAACAACCAAATCTACAACCAAGAACTCCAATTTTTCTTTTAGTGCAAAACAGCCTCCTGCTGAGGTTCATTGAAAAGCAGTCTACTCTACTAGCACAATCATCCAGAGAACTTGAAAGTACTGACTCCTGAGGTTCCCTGGAGTGACTCTGAGTCCACTGGAACAGGTAGCTCTTTGAAGTTCATATTTCCCCGAAAGGTCTGACAATCAATCTGTTTGGAAATTGCTTTTGACTTAGTAAAGATACAACTCAAAGGATCCATATCTCCATCTTCAAATATACAAAAGTAAGCCTATGAAATAAGATGCAACTTTATTCTCATAGCCCAAAGGTGCTCTGAGCAAATTACATAGCAGAGACAAATAAAAAATAATTTAAATGGAAGAGACAGGTGCAGCCATTGAACATATTTAAAGGAAAGTCCCTTGTTGAGAAGTTATAATCACAAATCATGTGAATTTTAAGGCATATTAATATGGTATGACTAAATATAACATAATAATACAGAAAGAGAAAGGAATATGGTAGTGGCTCAATAGATTCATATGTAACATCATAAAGTGATCTAATATCACTTATATCTAAAATAGTTTTCTAATCCTTGGTAAATGCATAAGTAACTATGAGCTTTTATAAAAGGCAAACATGTAGGCTTACGTGACATTGAAAATCATTGTGTTCCATGTCAGGTCCTTCTCTTTCAGCATACCTGTTTCATGTTGATAGATGAGAGCCATGCACATAAGACTTTGCACAGTTTGTACCAGACCCCATGGCAGCTAAGCAGTCAGATCAGATCCTACTTCTCTGAGACGTCAAAGACCAGAATTCAGCTTGCAAGACTCACTGTGACCAGGAAAGAGAAAAAAAAATACGAGCAGATTATTTGCATCAAGTGGGGAAAGTATGAAAATGTCCTCTATCTTTTAGACATTTAATCTCATGAAAACCAAAAAGCAATATTAAAAATAATAAAAATAGGTGATGTGGATATTGAAACATAGCCCTGGTTCCAGCCGTGCAAGGTAGCTGGGTTGGTCTACCTACCAGGTTTCCCTCTTCTTTGCCACATACATAAACTCTCCAGTGATGCCACAGCTAGCTCACCCAATGCATCAGATAGCAAGGAACAGGACTACTCTCATACCCTGCTCTCACACACTGGAGTCCAGCTCATCCACAGGCAAGCTACCATGGCCAGCTCTACTGTTTTTCCCAGGCTAGGTTGCAGGGTCTGCTTTCCTGTAGGCTACAGTTTGTAGGGAAAGGGCCAGTTCATTTGATCTTTTTTTTTTTAACATATCAATATCCTCTCCCTCTACCTCCCTACCTCTTTCATTCTCTCCTACTCTCTCATGCCATCCCACACTCCCCTCTCATCCCCACCACTCCACATATAGGATGATGCCTTCCAGGAGGGGTCATCTAAATCTTTCAAGTTATTTGGAGTATGGACTAGGCCTTCTCTCCCATCTTTAGGTTAAGGCAGTATCCCTCCATGGGGGATATGCTCCAAAAGTCTTTTTGTACACCAGGGATACATCCTAGTTCCATTGTCTGAGGTCCCATAGACTATCCAGGCCCCCATGTTCAGTCCCATGATGGATTCCCAGACATCAGTCTGGGGGCTCATTAGCTGCTCCTTGTTCAGGTCAGCTGTCTCTGTGGGTTTCTGTGGCCTGGTCTTGTCCTCCATCTCTGCATCTGGATTCCAGTTGGGCTCAGTGTTTAGTTGTGGGTGTTTGCTTCTGTTTTCATCAGCTACTAGATGAGTGCTCTATGATGGTGGATTAGTTAGTCTTCAATCTCATTATCAGGGAAGATCATTTATGGTTGCTTTCCACCATTGCTCAAATTGTTAGTTGGAGTCAGTCTTGTAGGTCTCTGGACATTTCTCTAGGTTCAGTTTTCTCTTCAAACCTATAATGGTTTTATTTTATACTCTCTCTCTCTCTCTCTCTCTCTCTCTCTCTCTCTCTCTCTCTCTCTCATCTCTCTCCTATTCTATTCTAGTCTTCCCCAGACTTAATCTTCCTAGTCCCATGGGCTTTCATCTCCTCCCCTTCTCTTTCTCCTTGTTCCCTGTCCACTCACTGCCCCCCTACTCCTCATATGTTCAGGAGATCTTGTCCCTTTTCCCTTCTGTGAGGGACCTTATATTAATCTCTTAGAATCCTCCCTGTATCACAGTTTCTCTGGCAGTGTGAATTATAGGCTGGTGATCCTTTGCTCTAAGTCTAAAACCCATATATGAGTGAGTACATACCATGTTCCTCTTTCTATGATGGGATTATATCATTCAGGATGGATTCTTCAAGTTCCATCCCCTTGTCTGTGAATTACAAGATTCCATTTTTTTTTCTGCAGAGTAGTATTCCAATGTGTAAATGTACCACATCTTCTTTATCTATTCTTCAGGTGAAAGGCATCTAGGTTGCTTCCAGGTTCTTGCTATTACAAATACTGCTACTGTGAACATGAAAGCAAGATGCTGGCCCGCTGCTCTCTGGTAAGATGAGCCACATGGAAATACTTAGAATAATAGAAATGGGTTAATCATTAAGACAGAGCTAGCCCATAAACAATAATAGTAACTGGCCAACAGCATTGTATCAAATACAGAGTTTCTGAGTGTTATTGGGGGCTGGCTGGCAGCAGGACAGTGGGACCCTGCAGCCAGCAGGGAGAAACCTGGAGATCAGTATGGTGCATAAGAGTGGAATTACTGGATCTTAAGGTAGACTGATTCCCATTTTCCTGAGGAACCATCATACTGATTTCCAAAATGCCTGTACAAATTTGCACTCCTACCAGCACTGGAGGGTGTTCCTCTTTCTCCACATCCTCTCCAGCATATGTTGTCACTGGTGTTTCTAATTTTAGCCATTCTGGCAGGAGTAAGATGGTATCTCAGAGTTGTTTTTGATTTGCATTTCCCTGACGGCTAAGGATGTTGAGCACTTTCTTGAGTGCCTTTCAGCCTTTTTGATTTCCTCTATTGAGAGTTCTCTATTCAGTTCTGTACCCCATATTTTAATAGGGTTATTTGGTGTTTTGTTGACTAGTTTCTTGAGTTCTTTTTATATTTTGGAGATCAGCCCTCTGTCAGATGTAGGATTGGTGAAGATCTTTCCCACTCTGAGGGCTGCTATTTGGTCTTATCAACTGTGTCATTTGCCTTACAGAAGCTTCTAAGTTTCAGGGGGTCCCATTTATTAATTGTTGATCTTCATGTCTGTGCTACTGGAGTTATGTTCAGGAAGCAGTCTCTGCTGTTCCAATTTGTTCAAGAGTACCTACCACTTTCCCTTCTAAGAGGTTCAGTATGGCTGGATTTATGTTCAGGTCCTTGATCCACTTGGACTGGAGTTTTGTGCATGGCAATAAACATGGGTCTATCTGTACTGTTCTCCACACTATAATCCAGTTGTGCCAGCACCATTTGTTGAAGATGCTTTCCTTTTCCCATTGTATACTTTTGGCTGTTTTGTCAAATATCAGGTATTTTTAGGCGTCTGGTTTAATATCAGGATTTTCAGTTCGATTCCTTTGGTCTACCTGTCTATTTTTGTGCCAATACCCAGCTGTTTTCAGGACTATAGTGTTTACCACAGGTTCTTCCCGCCGGCTGCAGCAGGTCCTGCCGCCAGTCTGGGCCCATAGCCGCGCCAGCCCCAAATAACACTCAGAGACTCTGTATTTGATACAATCCTGTTGGCCAGTTACCATTACTGTTTATGGGCTATTTCTGCCTTAATTATTAACCCATTTCTACTTATCTAAGTATTTCCACGTGGTCGTCTTATAGGGGAGCCATGGTGGGCATCTTCCTTCCTCCCCCGGGCTACATCTCTACTCCTCCTTCACACTTCCTCTTTCCTCCTTGTCTCCTAGCCCCGCCTATCTTGCTATCTCATTGGCCACAGAGCTTTATTAACCAGTATGAGAAACATATATACAGAATAACATCTCCCATCACTATAGTTCTAAATTTGGGGATGGTGATGCCTACTAAAGTTCTTTATTGTACAGGGTTGTTTTGGCTATCCTGGATTTTTTGTTTTTCCATGTAAAGTTTATTATTACCCTTTCAAGGTCAGTGAAGAATTGTGCTTGGATTTTAATGGGGATTTCATTGAATCTGTGATTGCTTTTGGCATGATTGCCATTTTTACTATATGTACCCTACCTATCCAAGAGCATGGGAGATCTTTCTATTTTCTGGTATCTTCTTTAATTTCTCTCTTTAAAGATACAATGTTCTTATTATATAGGTCTTTCACTTGTTTGGTGTTACCCCAAGATACTTTATGTTGTTTGTGGCTATTGTAAAGGGTAATATTTCTCTGATTTCTTTCTCAGCCCCTTTGTCCTCTGTATATAGTAGGGCTACTGATTTTTTTTGAGTTTATCTTGTATCCTGCTAGTTGGCCAAAGTTATTTATCAGCTGCAGGAGTTCTCTGGTAGAGATTTTTGGGTCGCTTATGTAAACTATCATATCATCTGCAAACAGTGAAAGTTTGATAACATTCCATCCAAACACAAAAGAATATACCTTCTTCTCTGCTCCACATGGGAACCTTCTCTTAAATCGACCACATACTAGGCAACATAGCAGACCTCAACAGATACAAAGAAATTGGAATAGTCCTCTGTATCTTTTCAGACCACTGTGCTTTAAAGTTGGAATTCAACAACAACACAAATTGCAGAAACCCTACAAACTCATGGAAACTGATCAATGTGTAATTGCACCATACCTGACTCATCCACTCTTATGACCCTGATCTACATCCTCTATGAACTGATAGAGTGTGTGCAAGAGCCAGACCTACAGATCCAAAGCTACAGGATCTTGAGGACAGAACAACAGAATATCCAAGAGGAGTCCCAGTGAGGGCCCAGTATTTATAGGGTAGCAGAAGTCAGAGGCCTCCAACCAGACCAATGTCTCATTGCAACGAACACTTACAAATACAGAGGTATGGACTAAAGGGTATACTGTGGGACTCCCTGGACCACATTAAAGCTTCTATGCTGAGACATTTTTGTTTGCTTGCTAATTTGTTTGTTTGTTTTTGTCTTTATTTTTAAATTTTGTTTTGTTTGGGGGTGGAGGTTGCCAGGAAAGAGTGCAGAAGCTAGGGGGCAGAGGTATGAATAAGACTGGTATGCATGATGTAAAATCCACAAATAATAAATACAAAGTTTAAAAAATGATAAAATATATGAAATGGTAACAGACATGTAATTAACATTATAAGGACTGAACAGGTTTGATTTAGGAATGCATGTACGTATGTTTGTTTGTATGTATACAATAGCAATCAGGGAAAAAATATCATCCATAAATTTGAAGAAAATAGCAGAGGGGGATATTAAAAGGTTTGGATGAAGGAAAGTGAAGGAAGAAATATAATTATGTTATAATCTCAAAAATAAAAGAAAAACAAAAAGGAAAATTTAAAAAATTACTGAACTTTTTTGTTTTACTTTCCATAAAAGAGGGTCTTTAGGAAGAAAGGGTATCACCAACACCATGCAGCTCCAGAAATGAAGAATGCATCTCTGGCATTATACACACAAATTATTTCTATTGTTGAAAGCCATGCCCTGCCTTTATGTATACAACCTAAAATTCCTAACCTCATATATTGTCCCAAAATATGAGCTATGATCAACCAGATGAATCAGTACTTAATATTAACACTTATATCAATATGTGCTGATTTATCCTACTCTCCTGAAGTTATCTCATGATAGAAAAGAATTCAGTGCCTTTTTATCACTTTACAGTGCTTGGGTTAGGGGAAATAATTGGGGAAAGTGAAAATCAACTGGATGAAATTATGGGAATAAGAAATAATATTGCTTAAATCATAAAAATCAGTAAATCAAAAATAAGCAAAATTCATTGAGGGACATATTAAATGATATAGATTGTTTCAAAAATGCTACAAAATTACAAATGACACAATTTTTTTGCCCAAAGAAAGAGTGTCAATGAAAGCTAAATACTTGTTCAGGGTTGTAAAACTCCTGCACAAGAATACAATTCAAATCTCATATGATTGCATGTGTGTTCTCCCAAGGGAGAGTATAACCACTACCTATCCACCCTCCATTTGAATAGGCCTCTTTTCTTCACAGAATAATCAATATTAACTATGTAAACATGTCAGTCGGGACTCCCTGATTTCATTCCATTTTTCCTTCCACTCACTCCTTTTCATTTTGTTATAGCTGTTAGTCATTAAATACTAATTTGGATGTCCCAGTGACTCATAGAACCTTCTAATGAACATAATGAAAGTGAGAAAGCCATTAGCATTCCAGGCTGCTCTCAGACCTTACTTTCTGGTGTTTTTGAGCAGATGTGTTTATGTAGTCTAGAATCATCTTTGAAGGCCTTCAGCTCGATAAAAGCTGAGAAAATGGGCAAATTTTCTGAGATCCTACGTCTGTTTCCCAAAACTTGAGGCAGCTGCAGTATTCTAGCGAAGATCCAAGGTATTCCAAATTTCTGTTTAAAGATTTAGGTACACTCAGTGAACATTCAGAATGTCTACATACAGTGTTGTTGGAAGCCAGCAGGTGGATATTAGGAACATTGGGAAGTCAGGCCTGTCCTGGGAAGCTCACACAGCTACACAGCTGCTGTTGTTACTTTGAGGTTTCTTCCTTAATGGTTTAAATACTCCTTTATAAGATTGCTATCAACAATGATTTAAGCCAAGTATATGAATCAGTGTTTTGCCACTGTGAAAAATACCAGAGACACAATTAAAGGAAGTAATCATTTATTTGGGCTCATGGTTTCAGACTTTCAGTCCAAAATGAGCTGCCACTGTGTTTCAGGGCTTCAGTGAGACAGAATGCCATGGAGCAAGGAGTATGTGAGAGATGTTCACCTCTTGGTAGTGAGACAGAGAAAGACATAATGTCTATGATAGTGAATTATCTTTCTTCCTATTCTGTTCTAATCAAGTCTCTATCCCATGGGATGTCATCATTCACATTTAGGTTGTGTCCTCCCCTCACCAAGTTAGTTGCTTGGAAATAATCTTGTAGACACACCCAGAGGTCATCTTTACTAACCTTTTAGGTATCATTCTGTCAAGTCCAGTTGGTAGCATTAAGTAAAACTTAAAGCCACACTGAATATAATTCTTCCATCCTCTTATCAGACAATACTACACAGATCTCTATGTTCCACTAACCTGTGTTGTCATCAGCTTTCATTGCCTAGAACTCTACACCTTTTGAAATTTCTGAGATTTTATTGTCAATCTCTTTCTATTTTCCCCAACACTCACATTTTCTGATTCCAGTCTTTTAGTGTAGCTTCACCTTGTATGACTTACTGCTACTTTTGTTTTCATGGAGCTCATTTTAAAGCAGACATCCTCTTAAAATTCACTGAGCCTTGAAGAACAAACCCTCTGCCTTTTGGTTCACATTTTTTCAACAATGGTGAAGTTGATACCTGTATCACTTATATTTTCCTATTGCCATGACAAAATTATTTGCCAAAAGCAAGGATTAAAGGGTTCATTTTTATCTCCTAGTTGAATTCAGCATCTCCTGTTATGGGGAAGTCATGGCAGCAGACACAGCTAGACACATCACATCTACATTTAAAAGAAAATAAAAGTAAAAATGAATGCTCAACCTGCTTTTCCTTATGCAGTCTAGGTGTCCCTTCCCATGGAGTAATGTTTCCCTTAATCCAGATGAAATGTGCCCAGGCCAGTCATATATGAGAGCTACCTTCTAGAATATTTCTGTGTTCTATCAAGGTAACAGTTCTACGACGTACAATTCTCCCAGTTCTACCATGTACAAATGAGGATAATTTTGGTGGATTTTACATTAGCTACATTTAATATTTTATGTTGTGTGAATACTTTTCACCAATTTTTAAAAGTCTTTAATTAGGGCATTTTTGTAATTCATTTGATATTTATTTTAATACAGTAGAAAACAAAGTTCAACAGTCTTTTTCCTTTGTGTCATGATTGTCCAGTTTTTAGAGCATACTGTCAGCCAAGCATAGTTTCTTGCACAAATGGTTACCTATTGCCACAATAAAAGCAAATGCCATATGGAGTTTCTTGAATACCCATCATCTTTTTATGAGGTAAATTTGTGCTGCCAGGAGCAGATGTGTCTCATTGTCATGAAAATCTTTAAGTTATTAAACATCTTAAATGCCATATTCTGTAGTCTTCAAAGTGTTTGAAAATCATCTATCTGCCTAAATATACCATATGTTGGAAATGTGGGCATCATCTTCTCTAGACTGCTTTCAGTTATCTGTGGGGGAAAGTTCCTTTAGGATCCCTGAGAAAATTAAGATAATGGCTAAGTCTGAGGAAGACCAGCTATATCCTTTGTAGATATTTATCACCTGTAAAGATTCAGGAGATCTTCCCTGATCAAGCTTGTTCCATATCAAGAAAGAAGGAATCCACAGTCTCTCCTTTCCTGTGGAAATAAAAGCAAAAACTCTTCTCCAAAGGAATGCATTTTAAAGTTCCATTATAAAGTTAAAGCATTCTTAAGTTATCTGGGCTAGTTTATTTCAGCTGCCCTCTTGCAATCCCATGGCTCTTACCAACTGTTATTTGTTTTTCAGCAATCAAAATATTCAAGGTTAATCGTGTAACATATAGGATCTATATTCCATGTTTGTTTTTTCCAGGACCTTATTTTTTCTAAGTGCCTTATTTATTTTTTTAAATACAATTTTATTTAAATTAAAAGCAGTCTTATTTTCATACCGATCCCAGTTCCCTTTCTCTCCTGTCCTCCCATGTCCCCATCCCATCTCCCATCCACTCTCCAGGGAGGGAGGCCTCTCATGAGGGTTTATCGAAGTCTGACACATCATTTTTAGTCATACTTTTGCTCTCTCTTTAAAGATTTTATTTCCTTACTTTAATTTTTTTACTTCTTTTACTTACCAACCACAGTTCCCCTCTCTTCCCTTTTCCTGTTCCCAATCTCCTGTTAATAAATATCTCCATCCTTTCTTCAGAAAGGGTAAGGTCTTCCTTGGTGAGTCAACAAAGTCTGACCTATTAAGGCAGGACCAAGTCCCACCCCACTGCATCAAGGCTCTAGGATGGCACCCCACCATAGGGAATGGGTTCCAAAAGGCCAGCTCATATACCATGGACAGATCCTGGTCCCACTGCCAGGGGCCCTTCAAACAGTCCAGATGTTTGAATTTCACCCATATGCAGAGGGCCTAGTTAGGTCCATACAGGTTCCCCAGCCGGTTGTTCTAGAGTCCTTGAGGTCCCAGGACCTCGGTCAGGTGTCTCTGTAGATTTCTCCATCATGATCTTGACACACTTTGTTCATATATTCCCTCTTACCTTTCTTTGACTGGATTTCTGGAGCTAGACCTTGTACTTTGTTGTGGAGCTCTGCATCTACTTCTATCACTTAATGGATGAAGGTTCTGTGATGATAGGGTAGTCACTAATCTGATTACAAGTTAATGCCATTTCAGGCACACTCTCCACTATTGCTAGGAGATACTTGTGGATTCTTGACAATTTTCCTAGCATCAGGTTTTCCCTAACCCCATAATGGCTCCCTCTATCAAGATATCTCTTTCACTGATTTCCCACTCTATCCCGTACCAACTGGACCATCCCTTTCCCTCACGTTCCAATACTCTGTCTTCTCCCCTGTACCCTCCCACCTGCTCCCAGTTTATCCAGGAGAGCTTGTCTATTTCTGCTTCCCAGGGTGATCCATGTATCCCTCGTAGGGTTCTCCTAGTTACCTAGCCTCTCTGGAGCTGTGTATTATAGTCTGGTTATCCTTTGTTTTATATCTAGTATCCACTTATCAATGAGGTATACCTTGTTTGTCTTTCTGTGTCTGGGTTATCTCCCTCAATATGAGGTTTTTCCAGTTCCATCCACTTGCCTGCAAATTTCATGATGTATTTAACCAATTTTTTTTACATGTGTCTCCAATATGTATGTATGTATGTATGTATGTATGTATGTATACAATCATTTTGTGTCCTGCCTTTACACTTATCTTTAGAATTAAATTCATTGTGTAAAATCAGAAGCTATATGAGAATTAAACAATAGTTTCACATCTCCTCTATTACCAGTCATTGAAAACCACTATTCTGTTGTCAAGATCTTAGATTTAAATATGTCAAATATCTATTTGGAGTGGAATCTTAATATTTGTGGTATTTTTTGTGGTAGTAAACTGGCTTTTATAACCATGTATAATGTTTATCAATATCAAGATTGACTTCATTTTTAAAATATGTATTTAAATTGAAAACAATCTCAATTTATATACCAATCACAATTCCTTTTCCCTCCCATCCTCCTATGCCCACCACCAATCCCTCATCTAAACCCTATCCATTCCCCAGGGAGTGTGAGGCCGCCCATGAGGCATCATCAAAGTCTGACACATCATTTGTGGCAAGACCTAGGCCCTCCCCAGTGTATCTAGGCTGAGAGAGTATCCCTCTATAGGGAATGGGCTCCCAAAGCCATTTATCCAAATAGGGATAAATACTAATTCCACTACCAGAGGCCCCAAAAATTGCCAAGGCCCCCAAATTGACACTCATGTTTAGGGTCCTGGTTCAGTTTTATGCAGGTTCCTCAGATAACAGACTGGGGTCTATAAGATCCCACTTGCTTAGGTCAACTGTTTCTGTTGGTTTCCCCAGCATGTCTTGACCCCTTTGCTCATCCCTCCTCACTCTCTACACCTGGATTGAAAAGTTCGACTTAGTGTTTTTCTCTGAACCTCTGTGTCTGCTTCCATCATCTATGATGGCATTTAAGGTAGTCATCATTTTAATATTTTTTTTATTTTATGTTCATTGGTGTTTTGCCTGCATATATGTCTGTGTGAGGGTGCCGCATATACTGAAACTGGAGAATTGAACCCAAGTTCTCTGGAAGAGCAGCCAGTTCTCTTAACCACTGAGCCATCTCTCGCCATAAGATTGCCTTCATTTTTAGTGTTAAATAATATTCTCTTATATATTTTGATACTTTTGTACATATTATATGTGTAATTTTTCATATTATATATACACCATCTTTTTAAAAATAACTATCTAAATTTAGAGAGGTAGAAGGCTACCTACCCTAACCTTTTAGCTATTTTATATGATACTGCAATAAACTGTGATGCTCAAATTGTTCTTCAAACTCAGAGATTTTAGATTCTTTTGGGTAAAAATTCAGAAGTGCAAATGCTGACTCAAATTGTAATCATATTTTTAAGTCTTAAAACATTGTTTCCCAGAGCAGCTGCATGCATCATTTTACATTCCAACTTATAGTACAAAAGATTTCCAATTTCTCTACTTTCGTGATGTTTGCTCTTTTCTGTTGGTTGGTTTTCATTTGTGTTTGCTTTGTGTGAGGTGGTATTTCATCGTGATTCTGATTTGCATTTCCTCATGTTTAATCATGTTGAGTCATATTTCCTACGTTTATTAACCACTTGCTTATCTTCTTGAAGACATGATTGTTCAAGTCCTCTGCTAAATTCTGAATTAGGTTCTTTGTGAAAGTTGTTGAGCTTTAAGAACTCCATATATAGTCTGCAAGAAAATTTCTTGATAATTTTGAATATTTTCTTCATTCTTGGGTCTATTGTGCCATCACAGGTGCTAGTGGTTTTTGATGCACAAAAACTTCTGCATCAATTCAGTTTGTTCATTCTTTTTTTTTATTTTTTGACTGTACCTTCAGTTTCAAATTGTGACAAACTCTTTTCCAAAGTTACTTCTGTTGTTGAATACTTTCTTACTGATACTCTAATCTTAAGTATATATATATTTACTATTATTTTAGAAATTCATGTAATGAAATTTAGTCATCTGATAGTCACATGATTTTTCTTTTTCTTTCTTTCTTTTTTTTTATTTGTTCTCCATAGTGACACCAGTTAACATTTTGATGAGAAGGCTTCTTCTGGTGGGGTGGTTTTACTGTCTTTTCTTGATTATACACATTAAGACACAATATCTGATTAAGTCTGGACTGGAACTCTTATCAATTCAATTAGATGTATAGTCACTTTATCATTTAATTGATAAATTTGTTGTAGGAATTGAATTACTTCAGTGATACAGCAAAATCTCTAGCTTATGGTTAAGTGTTTAGAAGCTTTAAAAATATGAGCCAGTGTCTTTTCCTTCTCAAAGTCTAAGATCATACTGGACTCTTTCTAAGATATCCCAATTTGATGTTTAGCAGTGATCTATCATCATATCTTAATACCACTAGTTATAGGCATTATATACAAAAGTCATTTTAGGAAAAATATCCTCCATCAGCAGGTGGGAATCAGTTATTTTTCTAGTACATTTGAATACATAAAACTTTAGGAAACAGAACTTATTAAGAAAAGAACTTATAAGAACAAGAAGAATTCATTGTTTCATAGTTGAAATGGAAGGTATTTTTAAAAAGCAATTTGTGGTAGTTTGAATATAATTGGCTCCCATAAACTCATATAGAGTTGCACTATTAGAAGGTATGGATTTGTTGAAGTAGATATGGCCATATTATAGAAGAAAGTGTGTCACTGTCAGTATGGGCTTTCATGTTTTCTATGCTCAGGATACTGCTCAGAGTCTCAGTCAACTTCCTGTTGCCTGCATGAATTAGTACTCTCAGCTATAGGATGACATCTGTCTGCATGCCACCATGCTAGCGGTCATGATGATAATGAATCTCTGCAACTGTAAGTGAGCCACTTCAATTAAAAAATGTTTTCTTTATAAGAGTTGTCATGATCATGGTGTCTCTTCACAGCAATAGAAAATCTAAGACAGAAGTTGGTACCATGAGTGGGGTATTGCTGTGATAGTACTGACCACATGTTTGTTGTGAGGAATTTGAACTTCCGTACTTCTGTTTGGAAAGCATTGGAAAGCTTTAAGCACCACCAAATAGACCATACTAGTAAGAGCTTGGAAAACAATGGTGCTAAGAGTTATTTAAACTATGGGATGTTTAGATCAAGTGGTTTCAAAGGAGAATGTTAATGTATGACTTTGAGACTAGTCTTGTGATATTTTGGTGAAGAAAATGGCTGCTGCTTTTTGCCCTTGTCCAAAGAGTATGCCCTAGCCTAAAGTGAAGAGTTTAGATTAATTTCATTGGCAGAGGAAATCTCAAAACAACCTAGTATAGACTCTGTTTTGTGGTTACTTGTGTTAACTCTAATGAAAATGTACAATTAAAAAGAGAAAGCTGAGCAAAGAAAAATATTTGTGAAGAAAATGAGCACCAGAAAGTGGAATTGACCTAAATTCTGTGTTCAGATTAAGAAATAGAATACAGCAAGTGGAGTTATAGGTAGTTGTGAGCCTCCACACATGGGTTCTGGGAAGTGAATTATGGTCTTCAGGAATAGAAGCAATCTTCCCATAATCTGCCTGGTCTTTACAGAGAAAAGAACTTCTGCTTCATAAATTCTAAAGAACTTATGTAAGACACATTTAAAAAATAGATGATACAGTCCCTTACCCTTCCTCACTTAAATGCTTTCTAGAGTTACTCAAATTTATGCAACTAAGGTGCATATATATAAAATATATATAAAATTTGCAAATTTTAACAATGACATTTGTTAGTAAATTTTCAGTGTCATTTCCCTATACACAGAAAACTTGGGTTGGTCTCAATGGGGAGCATGCCTCTGAGATCTGCTTAAACATAGAGATGAGGTAGAATTGACTATACGTCGATTCTAATTTTGGGTTTCATGAAGATATGACTTTTTCTATTCAATCTCTTTCATTTCTGCCATCACCATGACAGTAAATCTGGGCTGATCTATGGGGAAGTGAGAGATACATTGACAGATTAGTAATATCAGTAGGGATCAACTAATATTCATAGCCCAAATTCATCTATTCAATTCCTGACAAACGCATGCCCTTATATTACATACATGTAAACATCAGAATACTTTTTACTGTATATTATTGGTTTTTCGTTGTATATCAAAAACTAACTAATAAGCATATTCTTTCAAATGGTTCCTAAAAGCAGACAGTTTTATGCATCAAAAGTTTCCTTCAGCCTTCAGAAAATTCTATGATCTGCTTGGTTTTCTCCCTATAGACACAAACATCTCTTTCGCCAATCCTAACTGTCAGATTTCTGGCTCCTTTACTATTTACAATATATTTATTTTCTTCAAACAGGCTTATGCCCAATCCGTTATTACTTTCCTCGTGTTTTAAGAAAACTAAATTCATTCCTACTTATTGTACCATGGGAACACATTTGAATAAAACACAACAGGCATAAAAACTAGAATATGAAGTGATTTTTCAACACAGTCTGAAACTTGCTATAATCAAACTCCTTGAATCACATATAATACTTACTTCAGAAAAACCTTTTGTATTCACAAATGTTTTCCTGCTGTTTACCCAGATGGTCAGCTGAGCTCTACACTCCCCTAATAAAGAAAGGGTGTGGATAATTTAATATTTAAAAATAATTTATCCTCTCCAAAATTGTTTCAGCAGGTAGTATATAAGTCTGATCTTGCCCATAAACAGAACAAATGCCATGCTACTAGTTTAATGCAAATGAATATTCATAGAAGAATACTGGAGAGATGGTCAGCTTAATTCCTAGCATAGTGGGAGTTGGTGAATGTTGCTTCCCCCATAGCCCCGGCCCTTAAGTCTCACTGCTATATCTGGCATTGCTTTTAGGCTTCATCTCATTCACCATGCAGTCACATCATAGAGTGGTATACAAACTATTTTTGTATTCTGTAATAAAATACCTGAAGAAACACTAAATAAGGAGGATTTATTTCAATTGATAGTTCTAGAATGTTCAACCCATATTCATTTGGCCTCATGTGCTTAAGGAAAGCCTTGGTGGTAAAAGTATGTGGCAGAGGACAGCAATTCCCAACACATCAAATGGGAAGTAGAAGAAGGTGAAGACAGGAGTCCCTTATATTACTTACTTTATGTTTTTAACATCCTGTCCATGCTTTTCTACCTCTCTTGTCCTCCCAGTCACTCTCCACTCCATCCCATACAGTCCTCCATTTCTTTCCAAAAGAGGGCCAGCCTGCTGGGGATATCATCCAAACATGGCATATCAAGTTGCAGTAAGACTAGACACCTCCCCTCATATTAGGGCTGGACAAGGTAATCCAGGTAGAGCAAAGGTCTGCAAAAGCAGGGTATGGAGTCAGAGACATGTCCTGACTCCACTGTTAGGAATCCCACAAGAAGACCAAGCTACAAAATTGAAACATACGCAGAGGGCCTATATCAGTACCTTGAATGCCTCTTGGTTATTAGTCTTCATGCATTCCTATGAGCACTATTTAGTTAATTCTTCAGGTTTTGTATGATATATTTGACCCCTCTGACTCATACAATCCTCCCTCCCCAACTTTTTCAAGATTCCCTGAGCTCCACCTTATGGGTCTTAGCTATGGTTCTCTACTTCTGTTTCCATCAGTTGCTGGAAGAAGCCTCTTGAATGACAACTGGGCTAGGCACCAATCTATGAGTATATCACAATATCATTAGAGATCATTTCATTGTTTCATTATTTCTCTTTCTTTCTTTTCCTTCCTTTCTTCCTTCCCTCGTTTCTCCCTTCCTTCCTTTCTTTTCTGTCACTTGTATTTGGTTCTATCCTAGGTTTATTGGCTATCCAGCTTCTGGTTATTCGTCCTCTAGGCAATGTCAGGGTGGTATATGCACATCAGTCTGGCCCAGTCATTGACTGGCCACTCCCACAATTTCTGTGCTACTTTACCACAGCATATATTATAGGTAGGACAAACTGTAAGTCAAAGGTTTTGTGTCTGTCTTGGTGTCCCAATCACTTCACTGGAAGTACCACCTAGTTACAGGAGATGGTTAATTCCAGCTCCATGTACCTCATTGCTAAGTGTCTTGGCTAGGATTACTCTCACAGATTCCTGGGAGTTTCCATTGCAAAATGTATCTAGCTCATCCCAAACAGTTCTCCCCAATACCAGCTGTCTCTCCCAGTACTTTCTCTCTTTATCTTCTCCCAACTTGGTCTCTCCTATTCCCATCCTCACCCCCACCCTACCCCACCTCATCCACCCTATCCACCTACAATGTCAATTCTTAGAAAATTGGCAATTGATCTACATTAATAGCCAGAAATATCACTTCAGGGCATATACCCAAAGGATGCTCCTTCATACCACAAGGACACTTGTTCAACTATGTTCATAGTGCTTTATTCATAATAACCAGGAACTGGAAACAACCAAGTTGAGGGACAGCAGTCCCTCAACTGCACAATGGATAAAGAAAAAAAAACATATTTACACAATGGAGTATTACTCAGCTGCCAAAAAATAAAGTCATGAGATTTAAAGACAAATTGATAGAATTATTAAAAAATCATGCTGAGTGATGTAACCTAGACCCATACCAACAAACATAGTGTATACTCACTTATAAGTTGATGGTAACTGTACAGACCCAAAGAAGCTAAGTTGAAAGGGGTCTCAATGTGGAGGAATGCATGAATTTCCCTAAGTGGAAGCATTCTTATCCTTTACTTTTTATTCATTCTTGGTTCTCAGACCATGGATAGTGTCAGTCATATTCACAGTGAGTCTTCTCTCCTTTTTTAATCATCTGGAAATGTGCTCACACACACATACAAAGATATGCTTCATTCTTAGTAATTGGAAACCTAGTCAACTCAACAATAAAGACAAGCCATAACAAGTGGTAAAATAAAATTGTCCAAACAAAGTCCACATCTTTATTCTCACATTCCCAAAACTCAATTGCCACCAATTTTGGGAAATTTCTATAATGTATCACTAAAGCCCCACAACTCAGGAACCTCTTAGGTTTAACCACATCAGAACAGCTGATATTCTGCCTTAAGAGACTGAGAAATGACAAATAAGAACAGAACAGGTACGATTATAAAACATGAAAAATAAATATGAAATTGTTAAGAGAGATATTAACATAATTGTCTAAGGCATGAAGCAGTAGAAACTCATACAGTTTGTATATATTAAGTATACTAGAAATTTTCTAAATCACTTAGGAGTCTTAAAAAAATGACAATTTGGGATTCTTATACCACAGTCAGGTTACCTTGGGCAAATAAATGTATCATGGTACATAGCAACAAAAGCAGAATGGAATAAGGAAAACCATGGATTTTGAGAAATTAAGGGCATCTACTTATAAAAGGGCATGTGAGATATGAGACAATAACCAAGGACAACTTGAAGCGGGGTAACTTTTCTAGGCTAAGAAAGAAAAAATACCCAGGCCCCAAACAATTTGTATAGGTTATACACAAAGCATAAAGACAGATGTGCCTGAAATAATGAAGCAAGACCCCATGAATATAGGATGTGAAGAAAAACAGTGGTAAGCCAGATCATGAGAGATATCACAGACCATGCAGAGGACTTTATTCCTGGCTTAAAGAGAGCTAAAGAGGAACATTTGTAAACATGAGCCTAGGAAGCAGCAATTAAATTCATCTGCTTGTCAAGGGAAACTCACACATTTTATATAAAAACTTGACTACTCAAAAACTATCAACATCACCACATGCACCAAGTCCATTATTCAACAGACAATAACAAAACAAGCAATGAACCAGTAAAACACAATTGTTCTACTTTTATTTCAATTTCTGTGATAAAATAGCCTGACAAAAAGCCACTTAGGCGAGAAAGGGTTTATTCTGCTAACATTGTGGGATGGTCTCATGGCAACAACCTGAGACAGCCAACCACTATGTATCCACAGATAAGATCAAAGAGACATGAATTGAAGCATGCTCACCAGTTTGATTACTTTCACTGAGCTCTATTTCTCCAATTTTCAGCAGTTCCTTCCCAGGGAATTGGGCAAAACCATCAATGCAGTTAGCTCAGATCTGCGTACAGGCCAGCCCAAGTAAGTAATCCATCATTGAGTCTCCACAGATAGGTCCAAGTTGTATCAAGTTGACAATTAAAGGTATCACAGTAACCAATAAGCAAAAAGTTAGTCCATAGAAAATTGCCATCATATATTGTAAACTATAGAAGAGGCAAACAAGGGTTGTACAATAGCTAATGAGTTCTAGAATTTTAAATTAATGTGAGGGAGGTGGTAACACTCCTGTAAAGCCTCAAGTCAGAAGAATCATGAGTTCAGAGCCAGTCTACCAGACTACATAAGGCAACTCTTTCTTTAGAAAGTAAAAAAAAAAAAAAAAGAACGACCAACCACAAACAAGTAAATGACATTAGAATATGTACCCTAGCAAATAAAGAGCCCAACCTCAGAAAGTACCAGAACTAACAGTCAAAGTAAACAGTGTTGCCTTACTTAATTTTCATAGCTATGATAAATACCATGACAAAAAGTGGCTATGAGATAGAATTTCTTTTGACTACTTTAGCAGAACAAGTGCCCACAAGGCCAGAGGAGGAATGGCAGCAGGGCACTGGAGCAGAAAACTGAGAAACCACATCACTACTGCACAAACCGGAAGCACAGAATGTTAACTGGAAGTGGAGTAAGCTATAAACTCTCAAAGTCCATCCTCTCGTGATGTCATTCCTCCAGCATACTCCACTTCCTAAAGTATCCCCAATCTCTCTTAAACAGCACCAAACTTCGGACCAACTGTTCTGATATTTAGGTATATAAACAACATTATTTTATTCAAACCACCACAGGTATGTTATCTGCAACTGAAAGCTAACTGCATGGGGTTGGTGGAAGGTTGGGTTCTATGAAAGAAAAAGTTAGCAACCCAACAAGCAATAGAAATGCATTCCAACTAGAGGATATGAAAAAGATTTCTGAAAATGGGAATGTGTCTCAGTGAACTGGAGCCTGATCCATTCAGAGTATATTTATGTGAGATATGGGATTTATGGTGGGAGCTTTTGCTAAACTAGATACATTGTGGGCTGTATCTGACCTTTGAATAATCTAAGATGTTGGGTACATCATTTCTACTGGCTTGCTCCCAGTAAAATCTAGGAACTTGGCTAGCAGAACTTCCTGGGGGGAAAATAATCTTAAATATTGACACTATTCCTGAGAAAACAATATTCATGTGTTTCTCGAGAGAGAGGACTTCAAGAAGTTTGTTATCAGTTCCTCTGGCATTTCATGTTATGTGTTGTCCATTTTTGCTGAAATAACATTTCATTTGAATAATTGAAACAATGAGTATAAAAGCATCTAGGGCATGTTAGTCCTTTAACTAAAGCAGTTTACCTAAAGATGAACTGAGATCTCTGACATGTATATGCTTATAAATGCATATGAATCTATATTGGTACTTACATATATGCATGCATTCTTCAACATATTGGTAGTAAGTGTGTAAAGGAAGAGAACAAACAAGATAGACAAACCTTTAACCAAACTAACCAAAAAAGCAGAGAAAGAACATGCAAATCAACAAAATCAGAAATGAAAAGGGAGACATAAGAACAGACACTGAGGAAATCCAGAGAATTTACAGGTCATATTTTGAAAACCTGTACTCCACAAAATGTGAAAAATCAAAGGAAATGAACAAATTTCTGGATAGCTATCACTTACCAAAATTAAATCAACAATAGATAAGCAATTTAAGTAGACTATAAACCCAAATGAAATAAAAGCAGTCATCAAAAGCTTCCCAAACAAAAAAAGCCCAGGGCCAGATGGCTTCATTGCATAAGTCTACCAGAAATTCAAAGAACTAAAACCAATACTCCTCGAATTGTTCCACACAATAGAAGCAAAATGTTCATTACAAAACTCTTTTTATTATGCTACAATTACCTTGGTACCCAAGCCATACAAAGACAAAACTAAGAAAGAAAACTACAGACCAGCATCACACATGAATATTGATGTAAAAATACTAAATAAAATACTGGCAAATAGAATCCAAGAAAACATCAGAGAAATAATCCACCATGACCCAGTAGGCTTCATCCCACAGATGCAGAGATGATTCAACATATGAATATCTATCAATGTGATCCATTATATAAACAAACTGTAAAATCATATGATCATCTTACTAGATGCTAAAAAATGCCTTTGACAAAAGGCAATATCCTTTACTGATAAAGGTTTTGGAAAGATAAGCAATAACAGGAACATAACTAAACATAATAAAAGTAATACACAGTAAATCAACAGCCAACATCAAAATGACTGGAGAGGAGCTTAAGGCAATTCCTCTAAAATCAGGAAAAAGACAAGGCTGCCCACTCTCTACATATCTTTTCAATATGGTACTTCAAGTTATAGATAGAGCAATAAGACAATAAAAGGAGATCAAGGAGATACAAATTGGAAAGGAATAATTCAAACTGTCACTATTTGCAGATATTATGATAGTTTACATAAGTGACCCACCAGGGAACTCCTACAGCTGATAAACACATTAAGCAAAATAGCAGGATACGGAATAACTAAGAAAAAAATTTGTAGCCCTACTATATACAGACAATAAAGGGGCTGAGAAAGAAATCAGAGAAACATCACCCTTTACAATAGCCACAAACAAGTTAGAATATCTTGGGGTAACACTTACCAAACAAGTAAAAGACCTATATAGCAAGAACTTTGTGTCTTTAAAGAAAGACATTAAAGAAGATACCAGAAAATGGAAAGTTCTCACATGCTTTTAGATAGGTAGGATAAACATAGTAAAAATGGCAATCTTGCCAAAAGCAATCTACAGATCCAATGCAATCCCCATCAAAGTCCCAGCACAATTCTTTCTGTCCTTGATAGAATAATACTCAACTCAATGTAAAAAAAATGAAAGAATCAGGATAGCCAAATCAACCGTGGACAATAAAGGAACTTCAAGAGGCATCACCATTTCCAACTTCAAATCGAATATAGAGTTATAATCATATAAACTGCTTGATATTGACACAAAAATAGTCAGGAAGACCAATAAAATCTAATAAAAAAAACCCTGATATTAAGTCACCCACCTATGAACACCTGATTTTTGACAAAACAGCTAAAATTATACAATGGTAGGAGGAAAGAATTTTCAACAAATGGTGCTGACATAACTGGATAATGGTGTATAGAAGACTGCAGATAGAACCATGTCTATTGCCTTGCAAAAAACTTATGTCCTAATGGATCAAACACCACAACATAAATCCTGCCATACAAAACCATTTTGAAGAGAAAGTGAGAGATATTCTTAAACAAATTGGTACAGCAGACTGCTTCCTGAACATAACTCCAGTAGCACAGACACTGAGATTGACAATTAATAAATGGGGCCTCCTCAAACTGAGAAGCTTCTGCAAGGCAAAGTACACAGTCGATAAGACTAAAATGCAGCCCACAGACTTAGAAAATATCTTCACCAACCCCACATCTGACAGAGGGATGATCTCCAAAATATACAAAGATCTCAAGAAACTAGTCACCAAAACACCAAATAACCCTATTAGAAAGTGATGTACAGAACTAAATATAGAATTTTAATAGAGAAATTCAAAATGGTTGAAAGACACCTAAGAAAGGGCTCAACATCCTTAGACTTAAGGGAATTGCAAATCAAAAGAACTTGGAGATACCATCTTACTCCTGTCAGAATGGCTAAAATTAGAAACACCAATGACAGCTTATGAGGGAGAGGATGTGGAAAAAGGAGAACACTCCTCCACCGCTGGTGGGAGTGCAAACTTGTACAGCCATTTTGGAGATCAGTATGGCAGTTCCTCAGAAAGATGGGAATCAGTCTACCACATGAAGTGGCAATTCCACTCTTAGGTATATACCCAAATTATCTACATCCACACAATAAAGACATCTGTTCAGCGATGTTCATAGCAGCTTTATTTTTAATAGCAAGAACCTAGAAACCAGCTAGATGCCCCTCAATGGAAGGATGGATAAAAAAGATGTAGTATATTTACACAATGAAATACTACTCAGTGTGAAAAAAATGGAATCCTGAAATTTGCAGGCCAATTGATGGAACTTGAAAAAACCATCCTGAGTAAGGTAGCCCAGTCACAAAAAGAGGTACATGGTATGTACTTACTTGTATATGGATTTTAGACATAGAGCAAAGGATCTGCAATTGTAGACCAGTCTACAATTCACACCACCAGAGAAACTGGATGCAAGGAGGAATCTAAGAGATTCATACAAGGTCCCTCACAGAAGGGGAAAGGAACAAGATCTTCTGAGCATACTGGGAGTTATTAGAAGTGGGGGGCAGTGAGTGGAGAGAGAGAGAGAGAGAGGAGAGGAGAGAACATGTGGGACCAGAAAGATTGAATGAAGGGCAAATAAAAGAGAGGGGGAAAAGGAGATACCTTAATAGAGGGAGCTATTATAGGTTTGAAGAGAATACTGACTCTATAGACATGTTCAGAGACCTACAAGGATGACCCCAACTAACTATCTGAGAAAAAGTAGAAAGGCTACCTTAAATGCTCTTCACTGATAATGAGATTGATAACTAACTTACATGCCATCATAGAGCCCTCATCTAGCAGCTGATACAAACAAAAGCAGACACCCACAGCTAAACACTGAGCCAAACTCCTGGAATCCAGTTGCAGAGATGGAAAAGCGATAAAGAAGACAAAGGAGTGGGGAATGAAAAGAGGAGGAGATGGGAAAGAGCTAGAGGAAGAGAAGGAGGAAGCAAGCATAAGAGAAAAGGGAAAACTGCAAAAACTTAAGTTCAGAGTACTGGAGAAGCCATTATCTAAATTCCTCTTTTTAAAGTTTCTTTTAGTTTTTTAGTGGCTTTCACTGAGTTGGAAGCAGAATAATTGCATAGCTAAAAAAGCATCAAAGAATTAATACAAGTCATGAAAACTGAGGACAATAATATTCAAGAAGAGAGCTTTTAAAAAGAATTTTGACATTTAAAACACCATCTTGCCCAGCACTGTCCAAAGTATTTCTACCTGGTACCAGCAAAAGTGGGTGCCCTTTGGAGGTTTTACCCTCATTAATAAAAGAACTTAAAAATTGACTCAAAAGAACCTAGAGCACAATTTTATTAGAGTTTAAAAGCAAAATACTGTAGTAAAGAAATTGTACATCTCAGCAGCTCTCTGAAGGAGGAGAATGGAGAAGAAAAGAAAGAGAACCATGCTTCTTCAGTTAAGTCTTGTGATGCTCAGCTACCATGCAGCCACTCAGCCATGTACAGAAATAATGAAGTCCAGTATGTTAAGCAACACACATTTAGAAAATGGAAAGGAAAGGGCAAAGCTGTTCTTTCCTGTGTAATCCACAAAGTTAAGAGGACTTAGAAAGCTGCACTTCTACAGCTTTGTAAGTGAAGATGCCGAGGGTAGAAAAGAAAAGTGCATAACCTCCTTAAAGGGACAATTATTCCTCATAGCATTTTAGTATGGGTTATCCACCTTCCTGAAGCATGGTCCCTTGGCCAGGTGATTACTGGCCCAGCTGGATTAACTCTCAAGAGAGAGACAATGGCATACCTATACTCAGAGATAAAGTTTGTTCATTTGTTGAGGAAGTAATGGTTTCCCTCTGAAGGGTCTTTAATGCTACTGTAACATATCACTGCAAGCTCAACCTTGGACTGGCATAATCTCACAATATGATAACCACCTCTCTCCTAACATGAAAAGTCAGGAGCTGAGTAAAGACCCTCTCAAAATAAGCACATTACTTCTAGAACATGGCAAGTCTAGCCCTTGAGAAATCAATGTAAGTGATTAAATTTATTCATTTCTAAATTTCACATATTATCCCTCACACCCTTGGGGATTCAATTTTTAATTGGCAAATTGTAGACTAGAATACCTGTTTCAAAAAGGACAGTTATAATTTAAACTTGATGCCCTATGGCTTCCATAAATAAATTCACACTCTGCTGTGTGTAACTTGGGGTTAATAAAATCTTATGTGAATTCTGACCAGATTCTATAGAATGTGATAACAAGCATAGGCAAAATATTAAGTGAAAATAAAATTCAATTTGATAGTCTTGTAGCACAGCAAGTACTGATATTTATGCCAGAGTGATCTTGGGAAACTCCTGCATCCTACTGTGAGATAATGAGCTACCATTTCTAGCATTTCAGTCCTTTAATTTCTCAGTTGCAAGACACTTCAGAAATCATTCTCATCATGATCCATCTCCTCAAAACATGGAAAGCAAGTTCAGAGAGGGTGTATAACTTGCTGGAGCCCACAAAGCTAGTCAGAACCAAACTAGTGTTCTCTGAGGCTGCAACCAGGGTTGAATCAGGCCAGGGGCTTTAGAAAGAGTTCCAACAAAAATGGAAAAGCCAAGGGCTAGGAAGATAACTCAATGTGTAAAGCATTGCTGTCCAGTGACTGCCTGAGTGTGAATGCTAAGAATTCATAGAAATCTGGGTGCAATGGATTCTGTCTGTAATTTCAGGACAGGATAGAAGGTGAAGTGGAGAAAGGAGAGACTGAGAGCTCACAGATCAGCTAGCCTGGCATTCACAGCAATGAGAAGAGATTTCCACACCCTGCTCTGTATTGAGGCTTTATCTGTTTTGAGTTGTCCCATCCCTACATAAGTAAAATTGATTACTCTCTAAAGAGACAGGTTAGTTAGAACCGCAAGATTGAATTAAGCAGATAAAATCAGGAGTTATTGCTCATCACTTTAAACCTTTAGCTATTTTGTTAGGAAATGATTATAAGAGCAACTATTTCAAAGGAATATACTATACTATGTTTGAATACATTAATGAATCTAAATAAATAAAAACAATACCCAGAACACTTGCAAGTGTTCAACATAGCAAATTACTAGAATATTCATTAACAACTTTACATACAAAATCAAATTTGGGGCTATAATGATGTCATTGCCCACTATGACTGAGTCAGGAAAAAGGACAGCCATGTGTGTGTGGTTTTTTTTGTTGTTGTTGTTGTTGTTTTTTGTTTGTTTGTTTTGTTTGGTTTTTTTTGTTTTGGGAGGTTTTGACCATTTTTTCTTATTTATAAGAATGTGGAAAATTGTCACTTCAAACTAAGTTATTAATTTCAGCTCTCATGTAATATTGTTTATCCCATACTTCTGAATCTGCTTTGTGTTGTTAATGTGATTTCATTCATAGGTCAAAGAAATTAGGAATGACCAGAGAGGATTCTCAGAGACTTTGCCTACACCGCAATGGCAGGCATTCTGCTTAATCATTTAATATATTATCTAAATAAGTTGTTTCTAACATTTAGGACATCCATTTAATTCTCAGATACATGTATTACATTTGAATAGCACAACATATAGTGGGGTGAGGGGGCTCTATAGGATGAAAAGAATTTTTTTTAAATGTAAAGTTTGGGCTTGACCCACCTCCATGTTCAACTGCTTGCATGCACACATAACTTATTCTGTTTGAATCTCATTTTTTTCATGACTATGATGGAGATAATGTCTACTTTACAAACTGTAAATAAGAACAGAAAAGAACCACAATTATTTCTTAATTCTCTTCTTTTTCACTCATTTCCAAAAATGAAACTCAAATTATTCAAAGATCAAAGGAGAGACAAGTCTTAAAATTGACACTGGCTAATGAAAGTTTCATAAATTCACCTAATCTAAAGCCATTTCATTATTTTTTTATCTCCTGAAAATTTCATAAATTTATATTACATTCTGTCCTGTCCCTTCCCCAACTTTTCCAAGATTCTCCTGCACTCCCTACCCACTCAACATCACATTTATTTGTTTTAAAGACAAGCAATAGTAACAAAAAGGTCACTACAAACTTAAATCATGATTTGTATTGGCCAATTGATAGTGATCATAGAGTCTTCCCTGGAGTGTGGTTGATATACCTATGTCGCTACATTGAAAAAAAATGATTTCCCCTTTTTCAGCAGCTACCATTTATGAATAGCTTTTTGATTAAGGATGGGACTTTGTACCCACTCCCCCTCCTTTTTTAGGTTTGATTTTGTGCAGAATTTTACATACTTGGTGAGTGTCTATGTGTATCTTCTTTATTATGTCTGGAAAATAAAATTATTCACCAACTAAGCCTATTGCAATCTTTCTAACCCCTCTTCTTCATAAATGCCTAAGCCTTGAGGGACTGTATGATAAGAAATCACATTCTGGGTTAATGACTACACATTATTTTCAGTTTTGGGTCTTTCTATTAGTTACCATGTATTAAAAGTAGAAGCTTCTCTGACAGGGTTAAGTAATACAATGACTTATGGATATAGCAATATGTATCTAAGAGTCATGCTATTGCTTTGCTCACTTAACAGATAATTTTAATAGATATTCCCTCTGGGCTCATGATTTATCTAGTAACTGGTTCTAGGCCTCATTAATAACATCAGGTATATGTTCTATCTCATGTAGTTGACTTTAATAGAATTTTAAATAGTGATTTATCATTCTTCTGATACCTGTGTCATTTTATGTACATATTTTGAGATTGCAATATTATTATAGCTCATGGGATTTATAACTGGGTGAGACTGATGGTTACTGTTCTCCCCTGGTCATTTGCATGGCACCTTCTAGAATTATGAATGCTTGCCCATACTAATGAATCTTTCAGGTGAGTAGAAGTTAGATTTCTCCATTTTCTATGTCATAAGTATGTGGTGTATTCAACAATAGGCTTATCCTTAAGTTATAAAAAGTAACCAGTAACATTGGCAATAGACTGGAGTGTTCACAAACATTTACTTTCAGCTAATAGCAGGATATAAAACTAACATACAGAAATCAGTAGCTTTTCTACATACACAGGACAAACATATTGAGAAAGAAATTGTGAAAACAATACTTTAATAATAGTTTCAAATATATTTTGGATACTTCTCACAAACCAAGTGAAAGACTTGTACAATAAAAATTTTAAGGCATTGAAGTAAGTGGTTAAGAAGACATTAGGAAAAGGTCATAGATTTGTATGATTAATATGCTTAAAATGACCACCCCACCAAAGGCAATCTATAGATTCAATGAAATTTCCATTAAAATCCCAACATAATTTCTCAAAGAAATTGAGAAAGAAATATTAAGCATCAAATGGAAGCACACACATACCACCACTAACAACAGCAAAAAAACAAATTAGAAAAATAGAACCAATAAAACAGTTCTGAATAATAAATTTTGGAGAAGTTGCAGTCTCAGATTTCATGTTGTGTTGGAGAGCTACAGTAATTGGAAACAAAATGGAATTGGCATAAAAACAGATATGTTGAATTGGTAGAATCAAATTAAAGGTCTGGACATAACTCCACATACTGTTAAACACCTGATTTTTTATGAATAAGGTAAAAATGCACAATAAGGAAAAGTCAGCATCTTCAGAAAATGGTGCATGTACAATGGGATATAAGAATGGAAAAATTAAAATTGATTCATAACTATGACCCCATACAAAACTTAAAGACAAGTGGAGCAAGAACCTCAGCATAAGATGTGATACCTTGAATCAAGTAGGACAGAAAGTAAGAAATAGGCGTGAACTGTTTGTCACAGGCAAGCTCTATTTGAATAGGATCTTGAGATCACAGGAATTAAGATCAATAGTTAATAAATGGGTCCTCATGAAGCAGAAAATCTTCTATAGACAAAATGGCACCATTTTGAACAAAGGGGCAGCTTATAGAATGGGAAAATTTTTAGCAGTTGTACATTTAACTGAAGATTGTACCTAGAATATAAAAAGAACTAAAAGAACTGAGCATTGCAAAAACAACCCAGTTTTTAAAATGGAATGCAGAGGGACAAGATATCCTGTGCAAATTGGCAGCACAAGGGGTAGGGTTGATTAGCAAAGTGGTCAAGACCATGCTGAGAATACCCACATAAACAGGTGACCTGAGAAACTAGGATTCAACATAGAGTAGACATGTTGAAGCTCAGGGATCTTAGACTAACTGCTGGAGAACAAGCATAAGCATAAGACCAAACCAGGCTCTCTTAAAGTGGGTGTCAGGTGGTGAGAGGCTTAGGCAGTCTATGGGGTCTCTTGCAGCGGAACAAGTATTTATGTCTAGTATATGAAAGGACTTTGGAAGCCCACTCCCTTTGAAGGGATACTCTCTCAGCCTAAATACAGGAGGGACGGCATAGGTCCTGCCCCAAATGATGAGACAGACTTTGATGATCCCTTATGGGAGGCCTCACTCTCCCTGAAGGGTGGATAGGGATGGGGGGAGTGGTTGATGGAGGAGATGGGAGCCCAAGAGGGAGATAAAACTGGAAATAGTATATAAAATATGATTATTTTTAATTTAAATAAAATGTAACTAAAAATAGTTGCCTCTCAATTTTAGGTTAAAGTTTTTTCCATGAAATGTAATGCATTGTCTTCCCATGAAATAACACATGTACTTCAAGTTCTCACAGGTCTTACGTCTTTTTATGAAGGACAGCATTACTATCAGCACCTGTATTTGAATAAGTATCTTGTTGTTTCAAATTACCTATTTATCATGCCCTTTCAATAAAATGTTTTAGAAGTAAAACAGTAAGCAAAACAAATTGGAATAAAAAAATTCTAGATCTGCATTCTTTGGAGTTTTTCATGATAACCCAGATGATTATAAGACTCATCACTCCACATATACCACTATGAGTGGAACATGCCTCTCCTGCTCCGTCAACCAGAACAAGGACACTAACTTGTTCCAATCAATGGAATCTTAGTGGAAAGAATTCAGGCACATGTTTAACATGTATTTTCCCCACTGGAGATTTCTTTGAAATTCCACTGATGCAACTTGTCACTCCAGACTGGGCCCAGGAAGGCCACAGATCAAGGAAACCTCAATTCTAACACCAGCTCTAAAAAGTTCTTCCCTATCTGACCAAAAAATATGGTGGTGAATGTTATGAATTATGTTTTAAGGCAATGAAATATCATCATTATTTCTAAGTAGCACAATTGGCTACATGCACTACCTTCTGCTGAAAGTCAAAGCAATTAATATAGTGCTCATTATTGTATCCGTAGTTGGGGAAAAGAAATAAAATGCAAAGTTAAATAATTATTAGTTTAATTCTCTTAGTGTTGTATAAACACTACAGCCTTTAGCAAATACTTTGTAAGACTTTAATTTCTTATATATCATGGAGGCAATATGTCCTGCACAAATCCTAATAGTATTAAACAAGATAAATTCTGCAGATTAACTACTAATAGTATTGCTTAGAATATAGCAGAATCCAGGACAGATTATCTGGATTCAAATCTAGGATCTCACATAATCTTTTTGGGAGTAGAGAGATTTAAAATATTAAACTTTATTGCCTTTTAAATATATAATACCTATATTGTTTTCTATATATATATATATATATATATATATATATGTGTGTGTGTGTATGTATATATGAATATAAGATATATATATGATTATGTGTTCACATGAGTAAACTGAAAACATGTGCATATATTAAACTGACTCCTCCCACTTCCAGGGGTTGGCCCAGGGTTGTATATTTATATACCTAAGGCCTATCAAAATCAAAGCCCTGAATCCTTCCAATTTATTATGAAACTCGAAATGTAGTGATATTTGTGGTTGAGTGATGAACATGGAAAAAAATCTCACAACTAACTGGCTATCATAAACAAAATATTAGGAAACTCTACTTTATGTTGAAGCCAATGCAACGCAGGGAATCAGACCAAGAAGGATAATAAAATTTGATCACATTGTTTAATCCTCTCAATCTGTCTTTGGGCTAAGAACAAACCACTAAAAAGCATATCAATAATTTGAGCCAATGTCCTCTATTACATGCAGGTTTTTCCCTGCTGCTGGTCGGGTCCCGTCACCATGCCAGCCCCCAATAACATGCAGAGACTCTGTATTTGATATAAGGCTGTTGGCCAGGTACTAGCTTGTTACCGGCTAGCTCTGTCTTAATTATTAACCCATTTCTAGTATTCTAAGTATTTTCACGTGGCTCATCTTACTGGAGAGCAGCACCCGCATCTTGCTTGCTCCAGCTCTCCATACTGACTCCTCCTAACTACTTCCTCTTTCCTCCTTGTCTCCTAGCCCTGCCTATCTTGCTTTCCCATTGACCACAGTGCTTCATTCATTAACCAGTATGAAAAACATATTTACAGAATAATATCTCCCATCATCTCCTCTTTTCTGTCTAAAATAAAAAGAAGGGTTTTAACCTTAACATAGCAAAATATATCACACAACAGTTGTCAATTAAGAATCACAGTTAACAATATTTAGTACATTAACATTTTGTAAGACTTAAACAAAGTATCTATCCTATCTTTGTGAGTCTAAAGTCCTATACGTAACTTATCTTTAATCCTAAGTAAGGAAAACTATAACTATACCTGCCTTAAACTCCTTCAAAGACCACAGAAGGATAATATATAAACTCTAGAAATGACAGAGACAACTCACTGCCTGCTCAGTCACCCAAAGTTCTTCAGTAATGTTCCATCTTCAGCACATAGGCCATAGTTTGTCTGGCAGACTCCTCAGCAAAGCAGGAAACTTTAAACTGTCCACATGTATTGTCAGTTTGTCAGTCACTTTACTCTGTGTCCTGTAAACTGTCTGGCTGTCTGGCAGCCTCTTCCATGAAGCATGAATCCTGTAGCAATGTTCATCTTGAATCAGCAGTCACTTTACTGTGCATCCTGCGTGTCCAGTTTTTACAGCATAAAGTCAAACACTCTAGACAAGAGCAGTATCTTGCCCATAGCCCTCTTGCTTGTTTGGGCCAGTGAAAGTGGGCATTATTTGTTGCAAAAGAAAACAAAACAAATAACAGAACAAAATGATAACAAAAGAAAAAAACAAACAACAAATGTGACTTTAGAAATTATAATTAATTTCTGTGAGTCAAGATTCCCTAATTCATGTAGTAGAACAAAAATAGAATTACGTCATCAATTAAATGAGGTGTCTCACCTACAACATGCAGCCAATGAAAATAACCATTATTATTAACATCACCCCACCTCATCATATCTTAAATATCACTAATCAACCACTGAAGATATTTGTCCTCTGACCTCTATTAGTTGTAGACACAAGCGGGTTCTGTTGCAATCTTCTAAGGAACAGAAGATAGGGGAAATAATTTAAGGAGTCAAAAGCAAAGTGGTCACTGATCTCAAACCAAGATCTGCTGAGAAAGTAGAAGAGAGACAATTTATTAAATGAATTGTTCTATCTGGCTGTTGTTTTGTATTACCTTCTCTTTTCCCTTATAGATGTAAAGAGCAATCAGTCCTTTTTGCTGTCTCACTTCACATTCATTCACTGTTCATTTTCATGAGACATAATTAAGTCAGTTGACTAATTAGAAGGAAGGGTACTAGGAAGAAGGAACTTGACAAAACATGGTTATACTAGAATTTCTTTCTGCTCACATTTGTAATTAACCCACAATTGATTTTGAAAAACAACCTATCAACTAAAAAGAAAACTAAAATTACCAATTATGCTATTATGTTAGTTTTAAAGATAAATTAACATTAAAATTATCAGACTCCTTTATCAATGTCCATCTTGCATCAACAGTCACTTTACATAGGATTCCTGCTTTTTAGAAGAGTCTGCCAGACATTCTGCAGGACACAGAGAAAAGTGACTGACAAATTGCCAATACAGGTGGACAGATTAAAGTTTCCTGCTTTGCTGTGGAGTCTGCCAGACACACTGTGGCTATAGGCTGAAGATGGAATATTACAGAAGAACTTCGGATTACTGACCAGACAGTGAATTGTCTCAGTTATTTCTAGAGTTTATATATTATCCTTCTGTGGTCTTTCATGGAGTTGAAGACAGATAGTTATGGTTATAGTTTTCCTTAGTTAGGATTAAAGATAAATTACATATAGAACTTTAGACTCACAAAGATAGGATAGATGATAGAATATTTTCTTAAATATTGCTAAATATTAATGGACTAAATATTGTTAACTGTGATTCTTATTTGATAACTGTTTTGTTATAATATTTTACCATGTTAAGGTTAAAACCCTTCTTTTTTATTTAAACAGAAAAGAGGTGATGATGGGAGATGTCAATCTGTAAATATGTTTCTTGCATTGGTTAATTAATAAAGCACTGTTGGCCAATAGGAAAGCAAGATAGGCAGAACTAGAGGACAAGGAGGAGGGAGGAAGTAGTGGGGAAGAGTTCCAAGATGGAAGACAGACAGAGCAGAATGCCAGCCCCTCTTTCCGGTGAAATAAGACCACATGGAAGTACTTAGATTAAAAGAAATGGGTTAATATTTGAGACAAACTTAGCCAATAAGAAAGTGTAACTGGCCTACAGAATTATATCTAAAAAAAATTATCAGAGACTCAAAAGTCATCTGAACAATAACTATATGAGAAATACAATCTGGAGAAGCAATCTGAGGACAGGATTGCCCCTGCGGTCTGAACATAGGTAGAGGTGAGAACTCTCAAGTGGCTGGCTGCTTTACTTCTCTGATTTTCAATTTTAACTCCAATATCTATTTCTGAGTTTTTATTAATAATACCAATTAGAATTCGTGCTAATTATGGTGCCCAATTTTGGGGGTATGTATTCACACACACACACACACACACACACACACACACACACACACACACACACAGCCATTTACTATGACTTTGTAGTCAGTGGCATGAGCAGGAGATACAGATGCACAGAGTCACTAAACTCTACACTCTATACTGATGCAAATAAATCAGGAAAGGCAGATTACAAATCAGAAATTTTTAAGTAAAGTGAACCCAAGTCCTTAAAATTCTGTTCAAAAGCTAGAATTATATGCTACTCTCATAGTGTTATTGTACTTTATAGAACCTCTCAACATAATTACTGATTTGCAATATGCAGAAAGAGTTGTTTTGCATGTTGAAACTGTGGAATTTATACCAGATGATACAGAACTGGCTTTGTTATCTATTCAGTTAAATGAAATTATGAGGAATAGGAATCATCCCATACATATATCAAATATCCGATCCCACAAATGTCTGCTAGTCCCTCTAGCACAAGGTATTGATGAAATTGATCAAGGATAGATAGTATATATGCTAAAGGCCTCAGAACCTCCTAAAAATCACCATTTCAACAGTAAAGCTTTGAAAAAGAGACTTTTCTATCACTTGGCAACAAGCCAAGGAAATTGTAAGGAAATGTCCTATTTGTTCTTTATAGAACCAAACCATACTACCCACAGGAAGCAACTCAAGAGGTACTCAAAGGAAGGAAATCTGGCAGATGGGTATGTTTCATTTTGTAAAATTTGGGAAATTAAAATATGTACAACACACCATTTATATTATATTGATTCAGGTTTTCAGTGGGCAACAGCTTTGAGTTTGGAAAAGACTGATTCTGTAGTCACACATATGCTAAACGTTATAGCCATTATGGATGTACCTGTACAAGTAAAGACAAACAATTCTCCAGCATATGTCTCCAGTAAAATGAAATAGGTTTTTGCTTATTATAATATAAATCATATTACAGGTACACCACACAATACTACACAGCAGTCAGTCATAGAAAGGTCAAATTTAACTCTAAAGGTTATGCTAAATAAACAGAAAGGTATAATAAAGACCCCCAGAATTATATTGCATTATAATTTATTAACTTTGAATTTTCTGAATGCTAATGAGAAAGGAACAACAGCTGCAGAGAGACCTTGGATAATAGAAAAAAAACTACAGAATTAAATGAGCCTGTATACTTTAAAGATGTGCTAACCTCAGAATGTAAACTAGTATATGTGCTACATTGAGGAAGGGGTTTTGCTTTTGTTTCCATAGAAAAAAATAAAACTATGGATACCATCAAGATTAATAAAAATTTGATGCAAACATGAGAGACCTCTTAATTAGAAGAGATGATAATTCATCAAGCAGCATTGCCATTTAATCTAAACTAATCTATAATAATAAGAAATGCTTTTCATTTACTCACATATAACTTGCCAAAAGAGAACTTCCCCAATACTAGCAGAAATGATTCTGTTAACTTTATACTTGTTTTTAAATAACTACAGGTTCTGTAATCTAATATTCATAAAAGTCACCACTTTAAACTTATTCATATACGTGTTTTCAAGATGGGTTTTCTTCTACGTAGCCAAGGCTAGATTTGACCTCACAAATATCCTGCCCCAACCTACTAAGTATTTGGATTATGTGTGTGCTTTTGAATTCTCAAAGTCTTATGATATCATGCAATTAACTCATTTTATACAGCTAAAAATAAACAAATTACAAATAAATTATTCATTGCAACCATTTCCCAAGGGCAATTCCACAGAATAAGCAATAGGTAATTGGCCTTTCTCATGGTAATCAAACTAGCTTAATTTTTATCCATGGAATTATGTGTGTTTAAGTTAGTCCAACAAAGAAAGTATAAACAGAAACACAAGTTTACACATATTTAATTATTCAGAGAACAATTAAAATTACAAAATAGCCTTTTCTGGCACAATTTTATCCTTTAATTTCCCCCTCTTCTACATAACTAAACCTTATCAGTCCTTTTGGTATCTTCTTTTTCAATTTTGCAATGTATGTCTCCTGATTTCATTAACATTATCTGAGAACATAATTAAAGTGTCATTTCCCTCATTATATAACCTGAACTGATAAAGATTAAAAAGGTAATGACTCCTAACTGTAGTTTAGTTTGCTTTCTCCTCAACTTTCTTCCTAGAAGCACACAGATTAAGGCTACTAGCCCACTGTGTTTCTGAGAATCTTTTGTAAGATATTGTGGTAAAAATCTCAGAGGAAGAGTGGCCTACAAAACAGAAATAGTACTACAACAGAAGTGAGAAAAGAAAATGTAATACCCATAAACTTTCTTTAAAAAGTGTGATCAGATTAACATATTTTCCAAAGGGCATATAGAAAACAAAGAAAGCCATGTCAAGACGTTTCTCTTTGAACTCCTGTTCTTGAAACCTCCAGAATTGGGAGAAGGATGAGGAGAAAACAGAGGAAGAGAACAGAACAAGGTGGAAGATAAGGAGAACACAAAGCAGAGAAGAACAGGATAAGGTGGAGGGGAAGTGGAAGGATGCAAGGACAAGAAGAATGTGAGAATGGACTTGGTCAAAGTAATGATTTGTCAGAAGCATATTTCAAAGACAAAAATAATCTCAAGATTAAAAGAGAGAACAGTGACTTTGTTTCTCCACTGAGTTTACACTTTTTAAATTTCCTCCTTTAATTTGAATTTCAGATATTTCTTCTGATCACTGAACTAATTTAATACTCATCTATGATAATTCTGTCCACAAACGTCTTGCAACTTGCAAAATTTAGCAGGACAGAAAAACTCTGGCAATATCTTTTTACACGTCATATTATAATGAGATTTAAAATGTAACAGGCATTGAGGGTTATGATGCTGATGGTCACTCCCATAAGCAAGGATCTCACAGGAGACCATCCTAAATCAGGTCACTTCAGCATAAAACATAACTCATTTTTTAATGAAACTTAAATGTGAGATAGTAAAGTAGTTGAGGAAGAATTCTCATTAGGATAGGAATATAATCAAAGACAAAATAATTCAATAAAGTCCCTGTAGGATGTATAGAGAGATAACTCTACAATGTCTCTATTTCAGAGGAATATGAGAAGAATATACTCAATTAAACTTTTAATAAGGTTAAGACTACAGTGAACCAAAAATTCTCAGATTAAAGTAGCCTAATATTGTATGGAGGCCCAAAGATATGCATGCATTAAACTTTAGGTTAAAATTTCCAAAGATAATGATTTGGAATGAGATTCCTACCCAAAAGGGATTTTTTTTAAAAGTATATTTTATTAGGTTTTTAAGAATTACATACATGCAATTAATGATGTTTGCTCTGCACTCTCCTTCATAATTATTCTGAAATCTACCCTCCCACTTTCACCATCTTATAACTCCTATCCTTTTGGTTTATAATAGACTATGGAATCTGATTTGTGTTGACCATATATTCATTTGAGCATGGGAAACTCATCATGGGCCATGGCCACAGTGAAATCTGACTAGACAGCAGAAACCATCAACTGCAAATATCTCTTTAGCAAGGAGTGGGGTCTAATGAGACCCTCCTCCTCCATATTTTTTATGTTACAATGTTGACTGGCTTAATTTTTTTGTAGGTCTTACATAAATGACCACAGTGTGAGTTTATGTGTATAGCTGTCCTCTCGTGTCTAGACTATACCAATTCACTCAAGTCTTTTTCTAACCTGTCTGTTAAAATATTTTCATGTCCTCTTTGTCAATAGTCCCTAAAAATTTTGGAGAGTTGGGATAATGTAGCTATCTCATTTGTGGCAGAGCATTCTACAGAGATTTGATCAGTTGTGGTTCTGCATTACCTGACTGTTATCTACTGAACAAAGAAACTTTTATGATGAGGTCTGAGAGCTATATTAATCTATACAGATATAGAAGTATGTGCAAATGGAGTTTTTAATTGGTCTAAGTAACAAAAACCCAGGTTAAGATATAAAGAAAAATGCCAAGATATCAGAGAGAAGAAGAAGCAAGCCATAGGCACACCTTACATCCTTAGCAAATCAGCAGACAAGAGAATGAGTTCCTATTTCTCCCTGTTTATGTACTTTTTCTGCCCAGGCATCTCAGTTCCTATCTGCCTTTACAGATCTCCAGGCCTCTATGGTTATCTAGTGTCAATCTCCATTCTCTGACTTTCAGATAGGCTTTATTTATATATGCAAGTTATCACCACAGGTATGAATGTAAAGTGTGGTTTTATATTTTATTTAACAAAATAGTAAACATGTTTCCATGCATGGGTCTCTGAGGTCCCAAGCCATGAGTTTCTGGTCAAAATTCAAGTTCTTTGCACATATTTCATCTTTAAGAAAAGATCTTACATCCAATGTTACCAGCAGTAACATTCACACCATCATTTCAGGCACACACATGATTTTACCACATTGATTGTTATTGAACACTACAGGGTTCACAGCTGGGAGATTGTTGATCTTCTCCCTTAAACATCCTATAGAAACACTTCCATTAGGGAAGAAGAAACTTACTCATTTCTACCTGGTATTCTCCATGTCCCATGACCAAACTGTGTGGTATCATCAGCAGTAGGGTTTATCCACAAGCAAACCACAAACATAGCATCTTGTATTATTTTGAGAATCTCTGAAGCAGCACTGATTCAGCAGTTTGAGAGATGTTATCCCACACTCAATGTAGGGTTTTTTATTTGTAGACCTTCAAATAAATTCTGCTGTATAAAGCATTATTAGAGGTATAGTTCCTAGGAGTTTAAAGAGGGGAACTTGAAAAATAACAAAGAATCTTTACCAGGAAATGTTTTCAAAGGAATTCAACCAGGTATTAATTATCAACCAGCAGTCCATAGTTCCTACTATGACAAGACCCCAAAGTCTATTATAAGGCAAGATTTTCACTTGCCAATCAACACCAGCTAGTACAATTTTTATATAATTTAAATATAAAAATAAACTTATATCCTACAGCTGTAAACACCTTCAGCAAATTAGCAGGATAAAGGATAAACTCAAAAAAAAAATCAGTATCCCTAATTTATTCAGACAATAAGGAACTGAGAAAGAAATCAGAGAAACAGCAGCCTTTACAATAGCCACTAACAACATAAAGAATCTTGGGGCAACACTTACCAAACAAGTGAAAGACCTCTATAATACAAACTTTGTGTCTTTAAAGAAAGAAATTAAAGAAGTTACCAGACAATGAAAAGATCTCCCATGCTCTTGGATAGGTAGGATAAACATAGTAAAAATAGCAATCACACCAAAAGGAATCTACAAAGTCAATGAAATCCCCATTAAAATCCCAGCACAATTCTTCACTGATCTTGAAAGGATAATAGTCAAGTATATATTTAAAACAAAAGACACAGGATAGCCAAAACAGCACTATACAATAAAGAACTTCAGGAAGCATCACCAACCCTGATTTTAGCTCTACTACAGAGCTATAGTCCTGAAAACAGCCTGATATTGGCACAAAAATAGACAAGTAGGCCAATGGAGTAGAATCAAAAATCCTAATATTAACCCACACACCTACAAACACCTGATTTTTGTCAAAACAGCTAAAAGTATACAATTGTGAGAGGAAAGCATCTCCAACAAATGGTTCTGGCACAATTACATGATTGTGTGTAGAAGACTGCAAATAGACCCATGTATATTGCCACACAGAAAACTCAAGTCCAAGTGGACCAAAGAATTAAACATAAATCCAGACACACAGAATCTCCTAGAAGAGAAAGTGGGAGGTACCCTTGAACAAATTGGTATAGGAGACTGCATCCTGACCATAACTCCAGTAGCACAGACTTTGAGATGGACAATTAATAAATGGGACCTCCTCAAACTTAGAAGCTTCTGTAAGGCAAAAGTCACAGTTGACAAGACCAAACGGCAACCCACAGACAGGGAAAAGATTTTTACCAACCCTACATCTGACAAAGGGCTGATCTACAAAATATACAAATAACTCAAGAAACTAGTCAACAGAACACCAAATAACCATATTAAAAACTGGGGTACAGAACTGGATAGAGGAAAAAAAGGCCTGAAAAACAATTAAGAAAGTGCTCAACATCTTTAGCTATCAGGGAAATGCAAATTAAAACAACTTTGAGATACCATCTTAATCCTGCCAGAATGTCTAAAATTAGAAACACCAATGATAGCTTATGTTGGAGAGAATGTGAAGAAACAGGAACACTCCTCCACTGCTGATGGAAGTGCAAACTCGTACAGCCATGTTGGAAATCAGTATGGCCGTTCCTCAGGAAAATGGGAATTGGTCTACCACAGGACTCGGCAATCCCCCTCTTAGGCATATACCCAAATGATCCACATCCATGCAACAAAGACATGCATTGAACTATGTCCATAGCAGCATTATTTGTAATATCAAGAACCTGGAAGCAACCTAGATGCCCCTCAACTGAAGAATGGATAAAGAAGAATGGCACATCTACACAATGGAATACTCTGCTGAGAAAAACAATGGAATCTTTAAATTCCCAGGCAAACGGATGGAACTTGAAGAAACCATCCTGAATGGGACAACCCATTAAGGTTCAGAAGAACATGGTATGTACTCATTCATATAAGTATTTAATCTCTAGAGCAAAGGATTACCAGCCTATAATTCACACCGCCAGAGGAACTAGGATACAAGGTAGATTTGAAGAGATTCATATAAGGTCCCTCACAGAAGAGGGAAGGGACAAGTTCTCCAGAGCACATGGGGAGTGGTGGTGGTGGTGGTGGGGACAATGAGTGAAGAGGGAACTAGGAGAAAGTGTAGGGGAGGAGAGGAAAGCACATGGGACTAGGAAGATTGAATCAGGGGAGGAATAGAAGACAGAAAAGAGAGAGGGAGAGAGAAAGAGAGAGAGAGAGAGAAAATAAAAGAGGGAGCCATTATAGGATTGAAGAGAAAACTGAACCTAAAGAAATGTCCAGATACCTACAAGACTTATTTCAACTAACAATTTGAGCAACAGTGGAAAGGCTACCATAAATGTCATTCCCTGATAATGAGATCAAAGGCTAACTATTCCACCATCATGGAGCTCTCATCTAGTACCTGTTGGAAAAAGAAGCAAACACCCACAACTAAACACTGACCCGAACTGGAATCCAGATGCAGAGAGGGAGCAAAAGACCACTCTCAGAAACACATAGAGACAGGTGACCTGAACCAGGAGAAGCTACGATCTACCAGACTAATAGCTTGGAATCCAGCATTGGACTGACTCAGACCCCTGAACATGCATCTCAGTAAGAAGGCCTGAGCAGTCTAAGAGACCTAAGACAGTGGAACCAGGATGTATTCCTGGTGCACAAAAGGACCTTCTGGGCACAACCCCCATAGATACTTCCTTAACCTAGAGACAGGAGAGAAGTCCTAGTCCCTACTTCAAATGACTTGACACATTTCAGGCTTAGGGCCCTTCCCAAATGACCCCTTCTCATCTCACCCTCTGAATTTATGTATGGGAGGCCATTTCTAACACCTGGTCTCTCACCTGAACTGTCACCTCACCTATCCCTGACTACCTGCTTACACCCTTACTTTATCATCTCTGTTCCCTCCTATGGAACTTTACTGACCACTCCCTGCCTCGAACTTGTGCCAATTCCTGTACATCCCCAATTCACATCGGGGACCAGGTCCTTCTCTCTCCCCCAGACCAATGCCCATTGCCCCTTTCCCCTAAATGGCAGGGCCCCTTCAAGGTAATCCTTGTCACTCCAACAGCTTCTAAGCTTGAGGGACTTTCCCACTGGATTCATTTATCCCACCTCAAACCCTTTACTTCCTCACCCAAAACTAATCCCTCATATACAGCAACTACAACAGGACCCTGCTCCCTTAAGCTCCAGAGGACACTGAGATCAACTACACTGTCTCCTATTCTAGAAGGTTAAAGATTCATTCCTGTATCCTCACCCTGCCAGATTGGAAGATTCATGCTTTTCTTCCTGTCCTCAGGCTGACATAAAACTTTTAATCTAACCAATTAGTTGTTGTTACAGGAATGACAGTTACAGATCTAGAGACACAAATCATCAAACACTTGTAACTCCTAAGTAAAGGTAACATTTCTAACATAAATATGTTCCTAATGTGTCTAATATTTATGCTTCACAAACCCAAAGGATTCTTTAGGTTCCAAGGAACTGAAATGGATCCATCTAAACAGGTCAGATTCACTCCAAATAAATATTACTCAACTTCTTCCTGGCCTCAGGACTTCCTTCCCTTGTCCTGGGACCCCTTGGGAACTCCTCCCCCACCTCACATTTCTCCTATTAAGTACTAAGACCTAAAAAGAAAAACTTAACCTTGTGTTCTGCTCTGCTAACATCTCGCTAGCTCTCAGAGAGACACCAGAGTTCCATACAGTCAGGACTGTGATGAAACAACCAGCTACCAGGATGTGGCAGCACCCCAGCTTTCTTGGATCCCCAAAAGACAATCAACACCCCAAGCCAGCAGGAAGCAGTCTTTTGAGAACTCAACATCCTTATTCCCTAACTTGGCACGCCCAACCCCCACCTTTTTAATAACAATAAGAGGTGGGAATGTTGAGCCTGCAGCCTCCTGACTCCACCTCTGACAATGGGTGGGATGCCCTTGTTAATGTCATTACTATGGCAGGCTTTACCTGGCTGCTCAAGACCGGGTTATGCATGTGCAAGCCCCCCTTTTAAAGCAAGCACCCCACATCCAGCTCTCTCTCTCTCTCCCCCCACTTTCGGTTGGCCACCAGCTATCCTCCTTCTCTCCCTTCTCTCAATAAACTCTGCCTGGACGCTGAGTCTCGTGTTTGTGATTCTTGGGCAATAGCTGCAGCAAAAGAGCAACAATGCCTTTATACAGAAGTATACAAAAATATATTCACAGACAAATCCATTTTTACCCACTCATAATTGGGTTTTGTTTGTTTGATTCTTTTTTTTTTTTTTTTGATTTTGGTTTTGGTTTTGAAGACAGAGATTCTCTATGTAACAGCTCTGGCTGTCCTGGAACTTACTTGGTAGACCAGGGGCTGGCATGGCCTGGAACTCACAGACATCTACCTGTCTCTGTTACCCATGTACTGGGATCATAGACATGAGCCACCACTGCCCAACCACTCATACTTATTTTTTTCTGCCTTTGTTATTACACTTGTAATTTCAGTATTCTGTGCAGTATTCCCCAATTTTGCAGTTGGTGGTGGTTTGTCCTGATTTGGTTTTGGTTGTTCTTATTTGTTAATTGCTTGTTCAATTAGCATAGAACAATGGTTTTCAATGTGATATTTTTACAAATTCATCACATTTATCATTGGCTTCCTGGCATTTAGTTCTCCCTCCCATTAACCTGTCCATATGGTCACATATATTATATTATATATATATATATATATATATATATATATATATATATATTGTATATATATATATATATATATAAATCTAGATTTCAAGTATGAGAGAAAACATGGTATTGGCTTCCTGAATCTGACTTATTTCATTTATTATGATGATTTGCTTTCATGTGCTAGCAAATATTCAAGTTTATTATTCTTCATGGATAAATAAGACTCTCTCTCTCTCTCTATATATATATATATATATATATATATGTGTGTGTGTGTGTGTGTGTGTGTGTGTGTGTGTATTTTGCTTTTTTATCCATGTACCTATTGATCGTATATGATGGTATATTCTATCTTCAATACTGAATCCATCTTGATGGGAGTTGTCTTTCTGTATATATGTTTGTCTTATTGGCTGATGAATAAAACACCAACTGGCCAGGCAGGATGATAGGTGGTATTATGAGACATGGAGTTTTCTGGCAAGTATAGGCAGAGAGTAATTGCCATGTGATCCCAGGAAGAGAAGACATGAATCAGGCATTCTCTGGTAAGATAAGTCCACGTAGAAATATATAGATTAGTATTTATGGATTAGTAATTAAGACATAGATGGCCAATAAGAAGCCCTAGTCATCAGCCAACAGAATTAAAATTAATATCAGTCTTTGTATGTTCATCTGGGGGCAAGGTGGCTGCAGAACCTAGCAGGTAATACCATAATGCCATTTCTTGACTGCTTTGAGCAATATTTTTTATGAACTCAAAATAGTTACTATTTATGCCCCTCTAAGATTAATTATAACTTATTAATATTATGGTACATTTATTCACACTCATTGAAATTGATGATTTCTTTATTTTACTTTTATGCCTTCCCTGTGTTTAATGCATTTAGAACTTAAATATTATCTCTCCAAATCTGTGCTGTGTGTGCCTCATTTCATTTTCCTGCTAGGTTTTAAATCTTAATTAGAATACTGAGAAATTCTTGAATTATCAGCTGACTTTTACCCAACCCACAAAGAAGAATATTATTTGTCAAATGTATTATAGCTAAGATAGATATTCCAATTCCTTATCATTATGAGTTAAACTGCTTATAATTTAAAATATAGTATAAATATAGCCTGCAAATTAGTGATTCTTCATGTGTTATACTGAATTATTCTCAGAAGTACATGGTATCATCTAGGCAACCTATACTATGAATATAAGTTGTTTTTCATACTAAACAACCCTATACATAAATATGAGTAAAAACAACAACATTGATCCATTTACATAATGTACTGTGTTCACAGAACTGAAAATTTTACAAAGAAGTTTCCATCCAAGAAACATACCACATTTGTTAAAAGTAACTCAGAGCTAGGAGTCTTCTGCAATGAAGCTCCTAAAACACGATAGATAACAGGAAATAAATGCACAGGTGTCTTTAAACACAGCTTGTGTATTTGGCTTTGAACTTCTTAGTAGGAAAACAAACAAAACTAAACTCAGCTAATCACAACATCTGCAAGTTTCCAACAAATGGACAAAACCCAGCCTTTATGTACTTTTTCCCTCTATATATTTTACTGAGATTTATTGGGCACCATTTCTCCTTTGACAATACCTATCTTTTATGTATATGTTTAACTACAGTTTATATTTTCAATACTGTTCTTACAAATGGTAGAATGCTCCTATTGTTCTAATTTATTCATTACTACGAATTCACATAAAATGTTAGCACTAAAATAAATGAGTATTAAAAATACTCTGAATTCTTAGCTCTTTGGTGTCTGGGATAAAATTTCTGCAAACTAAAGTAAGAAATGAGTGAGCAACATTGTGTTTTGGAAATTATTATTCATACTTGTTCTTAAACAATGTTTGGATAAGATGTAAGGACTGTGAGATGACAAGGGCATGAAAGTCATATGTGAGAAGAGTCGCAGGGGGTCATGGAGTGGGGTTGAAAATGTCATTTTACCTAACATTTCTCTAATTTTCTATATTTGTTTGTGTGTGTGAGAGAGAGAGAGACAGAGACAGAGATAGAGACACAGAGAGAGACAGAGATATAGAAAGGGAGAAAGCAAAAGAAGAGAATTTCAGAATATCTTAAATGAGAACTATAGAGCCACTTTCAGGACTTTGTTTTTAATTTCATGAAATGAATTTTTTTGAGGTATACTAGAATGGGATTATCTAAAGATAGGAAAATACATTGACCCTCTTAGCCTGTCAGTCTTTTCTGGGCAAGGCAGATGCCTATATAAAAGAGAACAGGTGCTCAAATGCATAAAAAACAAAGAAAGATTTCAGTTGAATATTTCTCTTGTTCCATGCCCACAACCCTGCCCTATGTCACATAGAAAAAAAAATTAGTCAGTTTGTAACAAGTACTTGGCACAATGCCTAACTAATGGTGTGCATGTATGTTGTTTAATAAAGATGTGGTTAACAACAATTAGAGAAGGCATGGTGAACTTTTATTGATACTTAACTATAGTGCTTAGTACTTAATAAGCTTTTATATGTATCGCTGGAGCTCTTAATACAGGATACTCCCTGAATCTAGGCTCCATAATTCACATTCTAGTGACAGCTACAACATACTTGAATAACGAACCTCCTGCCGTTTGCAAATGTTTAACTTATTACTTCCAACACAAGAGCAACAATGACAGGTGGGGCTAGAATATTTCTGAGTGGCAAAAGAAAATACAGGACCTTAGGTGAATACTTCAGAAAAACAACAACAATAACAATAACAACAACAACAACAAAATACTAAATACCAAATAGGAGAATTTCAGAAACTCAAATAAGTTAAACTTACTAATTCCATTTTTAATTTATTTATTATTGCTATTTTGTTTGTATGAGTGTTGGCAACTCATGTTACAATGTGTGCATGTGGAGGGCTGAGGACAACTTTCAGAAGTTGATTCTCTCCTTCTATCAATGGACCTAGGAATTAAACTCAAGTCATCAGGCTATAGAGTCAAACACCTTTATGCACTGCATCAACTTACCAGCCCTAACTTACTTTTTGAGATTGGGAATCCCAGTATGGATATCTGCCTGAATCACACTTGTCACTGTTTTATGTACTTTCCAAATAAGGTCACACATAGCTAAATAGGGAGACACAGGACAAACAGAGCATTGCTGGCAGCCAGTTAATCCTGAAAGCCCATTCACTAGGGTACTTCCTAAGGAAAACAGTACACTTTCATCATGACTTCATAGACACATCCAGAAACAGCAACACAAGCCTAGGGAATAGTTCAGTCTTTCTGGAATGGTAATGTCTGTCTTACATGTAGTTTAGAAGTAAGTTGTAGGTTCTACACTGGTAAAGGAAAGAAATTGTTTTCATGGTTCCTAAGTGTCATCTGGCAGTTTGCAGCAATCACTGAATGATTTTGAGGTGTTCTGTGATGTTCAAAATTTCAGTGTAGTATTAGGAGAAAGGATGGGTATGCAAAGAAAAAAAAGATAAGGGAAAAGGTACTAAATGATGAAGACAATCTGATCTGAGCCCCAACTGTGGCAGCCACAGATTGACTAAGTGCAGACTTCAGCACATATACTAGCTATGCAGGTAAAGAACACTCTCTCTCCAAGAAAGTCTGTTGTTTGCTTTGTTTTCATTTTCTTGTTTCAGTACAAGGAATATTTTCCTTCCCCAAACACATTAAACAAATAAATTATAGAAGGTAATATTTCAACATGGTGACTTCAGGCCAAGACATATTCACAAATTTACTTGACACTAAAATTCCCATGTAGAGACTCTAATAAAGAATTAATTGAACAGAATGCATTTGGAATGAACTTAAATTATTTTGCTTTAAGTATAGATGCTGAAAGAGATGACAAGACAGCAGTACATAAGAGACCACTTTGTCCCACTTATATGCCATTCACATGTGTTTTAGGACCACTAGGTCAACAATTAGTAGGAAATTAACCAGTACTTTCTCACTTCAATGATGTAATTCATATTTTCATGAATGAATCAAAATAAAAAATTTGCTTCTCAGCCCACTACCTAAGACAAGTGCAGATAATAATAATAATAATAATAATAATAATAATAATTATAATAATGAGAACAAGAAGAAGAAGAAGAAGAAGAAGAAGAAGAAGAAGAAGAAGAAGAAGAAGAAGAAGAAGAACAACAACAACAACAACAACAACAACTGGTTATAAAGAAAATAAAATTTGAGTGATTCTATATCTACTCTTAGGAGAAAATTAAAAGGAGGCTTTATTTTTTTATTAATAATATAATTTAAAAATTTTATATGTCGATCACAGTTTCCTCTCCCTCCCTCTTACCTCTATACCCCCTCACATACACCCTGACCAGCCTCCCCTCTCATCTCCCATTCTACATGTAAGGCTATGCTATCCAGGTGAGGTCATGTAAATCTGTCAAGTCATTTGAAGTGGGGACTAGGACTTCTCTCCTGTCTCTATGTTAAGGGAGTCTCCCTCCATGAGAGATGTGTCTTTAATTTCAATATTAAAGGGATTAGATATGAGAAATATATTTAGTGTAGTTTAATGTCAAAATCACTACAAGCCCCCTTGAAGACAATGGACTGAATAAAACTTCCAAAGAGTACTATTCTGAACCTTCATTAATTTGATCCCTCAGTTAATATTGAACCTTTGTTATGGTAAATTTCACATACAACCCATGCTAATTTACTTTGTAATAAGTGCTGCTTATGTCTTATGTAACTTCATTTCATTATTCAATTGATGGGTTTTTCTATCCTTGAAAACTATTTTCTTTAGATTAGAAAACAAAGCACCATGATTTCCTCATTTAAACTAATAGAACCATATTTATGTATTTATATTAAATAGCTCTTCAATTAGAGGAAGGTTTATCAGGGATGGATTAAGATCATTAGAAAATGGCGTTTCAGAAGCCCTCCTTCATTTCAACATTATTGTGGCCCCATGGGTACACATTATCGTTATTACTATTTTTATTACCCTCCTCATCATTGGTGTTATATTGTAATTACTTTCATTTTAATCATAATTCTCAGAGTAGGAAACTGAAGCAGAAAGTAGTTTAGGGATTTGCCTAAGACTGAATAGAAAATAGGTATTATATCTCAAATCTACCTGACTGGAGAGCCAGTGCCAACAGCATTAGATTGAATGAGAAAAACCCAAGTTATACATTGGAAAATTTCAGTATGGTAATGTGTGCCATTAATCCCAACTCTGAGGAGTCTTGGGTGGGATTTCTGTGAATTACAGAGTAGGCTAGGCTATACAACCAGAGCTTATCTCAAAGAACAAAAAATTACATAATAAAATTTATACTTTGATAATTCACTTAAAAACACTGAAATTACACAGGGTATGGGGTAGAAATATTGCTCAATAGGTTATTTCCAAGGTAGCTAGTAACCTAGTTTATTCTCCAGACTCACATGTTTGAGTAAAGAACAGACATCTACAAACTCTTTACTCCAGACATAAGTCATGATACACTCACACCCACACATACACACACATGAGCATACACAAAATGAACAGATATATGGAGCTTTAAAAGCATGTAATATAATACAATGTGAAAGTGATTGTAAAGGAAATAAAACTTCCGAGAGCCCTGCATCTCTTCTATGAGGTATTAAGGAATAGCCCAACCAGGAAAAATGCAAAATCACAAACAAGTTTAATCAAAGCACTACCTTTGCTGTGCATTTTATATGCTTAAATTTTATATGATACTTTCTTTGAGAAAAAAATTGCACTGAGCCAGGCATGATGGTACAGACTTTAATCTCAGCACTCAGGAGACAGGGGCAGATCTCTATTGGATCTACATAATGAGTTTCAGAGAAGCCAGGACTACATCATGAGCCTATAACTCAAATAAAATGTTTAATTGTATTATATTTTACAAATATATAACATAGAATGTATTACAAATATAAGCATAAAAATTAGAATATCATTTTTAATATAATGTGGGAATCAACTCTGACAGTCTCTTTTTTGACTCTGTGTAGCTTATAAAATACTGTTCAACCTTGATATCCACACACTGATAGCTAACAATGACTATTGAGATATTTTATTCCAAACAACATGTTTTCAGAGTTCAGAGAAACTTCTGAGTTTTCTCATTCATTATGTCAGCCATTTAATTGAATCATTTTATATTGTAACAAGCATTTGAGAATCTAACACAAACCACAAATCTCTCTCAAGGAAAGATCATATCCCTATACATAATGCCTATACATAGCCATATGTAAGCATGAGTACACATACTGTGGCATGCTAAGTCCTCAGGCACATAAACAGGAATAGGTTGTACTTTGTGCATGCAATGGTAGACTAACACTGGAGTATAAATCTGGTTTGCCCCTGCATCCAATGGTGAAGCAATAGCTCTTCATAAATGGATTAGAGTTGCTAATCATAACAATCTTCAATGATTCATCTTTTTTTGAACATTTGTTATTGAAAAGTCAAGTATTCTCAAAAATGTTTTATTTCCTTCAAATATTGAGCAGGTATGAATTTAGACACCTCATAGCCAGAGTTCTATTCTCAGAATGCATAACTAGGAATACAAAGGAGGGCTATTTTTACAGTCCTTCTTTATCCTTGAAAAAATCTTGTTACTGTCTTCCCCCTCCATCCCACTACATGTGTGTTACATGTGCATATGATAACAAATGTTTGTTCAGGTTCACTTGATTGCATGGGCATGTAGAGACTGGTGGATAACATCATGTCATGTCCTCTCTACCTTAATTGATTTTAGAACATAGTCTCTTAACTGAACCCATAGCTCACCAATTTGTCAAACATGACCAAATACTGAATCTATGACCCTCAGTACAAGGGTGACAGGCCGGGCTTTTATCAAGTGCATGCTGGGGGATAGGACTCAGGTTCTAATATGTGGTGATATTTTGTTCATGATCTAGCAAATAAAGCTTGTCTGAAGATTAGGGTGCAAAGTTAGTCACACTAGTTATCCATAGAGGCCAAGCAGTTGTGGACTTTAATCCAAGCACTCAGGAGACAGATGGTTCTCTGTTACTTCAAGGCCACACTAAATTTAACTAGTCTAAAAGAGAAACAGAGCTCACATAAAGGTCCCACACCTTTAATCTCATCACTAAGGAGGTAGATACAGGAAGGCATATGGCTGATCAAAGAGAGAAAGGAACATAAGGCTGGAGGAGACAGGGGCTTAGGACAGTCTAAGCAGTCTGAGGAAGTGATCTGAGGTGGCAGTCTGAGGCAGAGGTCTGGAGCAGGCAGTCTGAAGCCGTGAATCTGAGGATGCAGTCTGAGGACAAGATCACCCCTTTGGTCTGAGCATTGGTAGAGATAAAAAACTCTCTAGTAGCTGGCAGTTTTGCTTCTCTGATCTTTCAGGTTTCACCCCCTAATAGCTGACTCTATGTTTTATTAGTAATATCAATTATAATTTGTGTACCACTAACATTTGCGCAGGGAGAACTTGACCTTTTGGGCTATTTTTCCATCCTTTCTTAATTTGTGATAGGTGAGCCATGTGGAAACCAGTGTTTTATTTATTGATATTTTGGTGAGTATGAGACAATTAAACAGTGAGAGAAAACACATTGTGGCAAAAAACCTCTGGTAAGGAATTCCTGTTCAATAATGCAGCCTTGTGAAGAAGGGTTAAAACATTACCAAGGGAAAGGCTCCTTCATGGAAGAGAAATTGATAATACTTAAAAGATATACATGAACCATGTGCTCTTATTTCTATCATCTAAATTTAAAATGCAATCTTTCTTTCACTTACTTCTGTCATTTGACTTTGTCATTAAGTAGAACACATAGAGAACAGATCAAGCTTCCTTCTATTCCATGGAGCGTGTATAGAAAATGAATGTCCTTCAGAGAAGAGAGCAGTTATAACACAGGGTAGATGCTGAATAGTCAGGAAGAAAAAATCAAAAGTCTTTCATGAAGACTATAGCATCTGACACATGCTTATTTCCCTTTATCCTTCTCCTACCATTGATAATAGATAAGACTGTGTGAAACATGAGTAACTGAGAAGGAATTTGTTCAAAATTATGGAGACATCCTTTGGCTCATCAAATTCTTTCAAAATTTTCTCAAATTTCACAAGGTAAGCTATATTTCTTTAATTAAATATGTCATTTTTATTTAGTTTTTATTTCTTGGAAGTGAATAAAGGATACTATTCCTTATACTCTAAAATGTAGGGTATGCAACATTTCCTTAATCAACTATATTTATTCCTTAAGTGATATTTTGGAGTATAAAGACAGATTGATTTCATCCACAAGCAAAAGTAGAGAATTCTTTTTATCTTGTTGTAATAGATATAATAATAATTCAAAGAATATCAGGAGATTTGATGAGAGGTTAATTCAGTGTACATGGAAAGTAGATGACACCTATCTTAGATAGGGTTCTATTGATGTGATGTGACACCACTACTGTATCAACTCTTACAAAGCAAAACATATCAATGAAGCTGGTTTACAGTTTCGGAGGTTTAGTTCATCATTACTGCCATAGCAAGAAGCACTGTAGTTTGTAGGAAGCCATTGTGCTAAAGAAGGAGTTAAGATTTCTTTATTTTAATGCACAGTCAGCAGCAGGAGACTGAGCCACACTAGGTCCCAAAGCCTGCTCACACAGTGACACACTTACTCCTACAAGGCCATACCTACTTAAACAAGGACACACCTCCTATTAGTATTACTCCCTAAGGGTCAAACATTAAAACACACGAGTCTATGGGTTTCATTCCTATTCAAACTACCACATTCCACTCCTTGGCCCCCCACAGTCTTGTATCCATACATAATACAAAAATGATTTCTGACTAACTTCAAAAGTCCCTGTAGTCTAGAACAGTCTCAACCCTGTGTAAAAGTCCAAAGTCCATTTTCTCTTCTGAGACTCATGGCAATCTCTAACTGTAATCCCTATAAAAACAAAATCAAAAAATAGATCACATTCTTTCAACATAAAATGATACAGGATATATATTACCATTCCAAAACATAGGGAAGGGAGTATATTGAGGAAATAGTATGCTAAAAACAAGCTAGGTAAACTCCAAACTCCGCATCTCCATGTCTCATATCAAAGCACTCTTCAAATCTCCAACTGCTTTGAGCTTTGTTGATTGCAACATCTTTTTCTTGGGCTGGTTCCACTCCCTCTTATCAGCTTTCTTAGGCAGGTATCACATGACTGTGTCATCTTCAGCATCTTGGAGTCTCCAAGGCAATCTAGCAGGTTCACACAATGGCCTCTTTGAGCATTCATTCAGTGACACCCCTGAAATATTCCTGGACACATTGTCTTTCCTAGTCACAGAGGAAGATTCTATAACCCCTTTCTTCTGTCCTTAACTCTAATGTTTCAACCATGTGGCCGAAGTCTCCAAGTTCTGCTGCTTGTGTGAGCTGGAACATAGCCCCTTTGTTCAGTTTCATCTTCACAATCTTTCTGGTTTCACTGCCTAAGATTGGCTGTCCTTCAGCATGCTCTGTAGCCCAGGCTGGGCTTGAACTCAGGGATCTGTTTGCCTCTGTCTATTGACTGTTGAACTTAAGTTTTTCTTTAATTCCTTTTTACAAGTTGGTAGCTTTGCTAGGTGGAATATTGCCCTGAGGCCACCACTCCCTTTATTTAATTTCTTAATCTGTTTATCTTCTGGAACACAGGATTTAGCTTCATTCCACTTCCTAGTGCCTCTTTTCTCCTCTGTCTATACACTTTGTATTTTCACTTGCTCAGCTTTCAACTTTTTTTTATAGATCTTTGTAAGAGTGGCCACCAATAATACAACAGAGTCAATACTAGGTAGGCTGTTTTGAGATTTCCTCTGTCAATGGAATGAATCCCAAACTCTTCACTTTAGCCTCAGGCAAGACTCTCAGATAAGTGCAAAAACAGCTGCATTCTTCACCAAAATGTCACAAGAATGATCTCTAGGAAACATACTAAAATTCTTCTCCTCTGAAACCTCTTGATCCAATCCCTCAAAGTTCAAATTATTCTCAGTACCACCATCATCCTTGTTCCTACTAGGACAGCCCATTAAGCCCTACTTAAAATGTTCAACTGCTTTTCTAAACTATCTTCTCACAATCCACATTCCTACAAACAAAAGCATGGTCAGGCCTATCACAACAATACTCCAGTAGTCCCTAGTACAAACTTCTGTCTTAATTGGGATTGGTGAAGAGACACCATGCCATCTCTGATAAAGAAAAACATTTAATGGAGGCTGGCTTATAGTTTCATAAGGTTAGTCCATTATTGTCATGGCAAAAAGCATGACAGTATATGAGCAGATATTGTGCTGGAGAAGGAGCTGACAGATATACAGGCAGCAGAAGGAGACTGGACCACCATGACACACTTCTTCAAACAAGGCCACATCTACTCCAACAAGACTATGCCTCCTAATAGTGCTACTCCCTATGGGCCAACCATTAAAGCACAGGAGTCTATGGAACCCTGGGGCCATTCTATTCAAACTCCTACAATATCCTAACTCTACTAGGGTCTATAAAACTAGCCAGAGAGACAGAGAGAGGAAGAGAGACTGACAGACAGATAGACAGACAGAGACAGGCAGAGCAGACAGAGACAGGCAGAGAGATAGAAACTGACAGAGACAGACAGAGAGATTAAATGTATGGAAAAGCCATAGAAAACTTAAGATGTAAAAGGAATACAGAGTCAGACACCTGACATAGCGTAAATGAAAGAATTATCAACAGATAAAACTCAATTTAATGGTATCTCTTAACTGAATTTTCAAAGGAAGAATCTGGTACTAGGGTAATGCCCAGAGATCTACAAGTATGAACCCAACTAACAATCTAAACAATAGTAGAAAGGCTCCCTTTAATGCCTTCCATGATAATGAGATTGATGACTACTTTATATACCATCATGAAGCCTTCATCTAGTAGCTGATGGAAGCAGAAGAGACCTATAGCTAAACACTAGCCAAATTTCTTGAATACAATTACAGAGAGGGAGGAGTGATGAGCAAAGGGGTCAAGACCAGGCTGGAGTAACCCACAGAATCAGCTAACCTGAGCAAGGGGAAACTCATGCATCCCAGTCTGATAGCTGGGAAACCAGCACAGGATTTACCCAGACCCCCTGAATGTGGGTGTTTGTTTTGAGGACTGAACAGTCTTTGGGGCCTCCAGTAACTGATCAGTATTTATCCCTAGTATGTGAATGGACTTTTGGAACCCATCCCACATAGAAGGATACTCTTTCATCCTAGACACGTGGAGGAGGGCCTAGGCCCTGCCCCAAGTGATATGACAGACTTTGAAGACTCCCCATGGAAAGCTTCACCCTCCCTCAGGGGGAGAAATGGGATAAGATGGGGTTTGGTGGGGGGGGGGTGAAAGGGGAGGATGGGAGGGTGAGGATTAACATGTAAAACAATCTTGTTTCAAATTTAAATAAAAAGGGGAAATAAGGAAAATTTCTTTATTTAGCCTACTTTATATAAAATTTAGAATCTACTTGGTATGTTGAATCTTACAGAACTTAAATATTGAACTCAAAATTGTTTATTTTTATTTTATATTTGTTTTAATTACCAGAATATATGGTATGAAAAAAATCTATTTTAATTTAAAAACTCACACATAATTTATGAAAGTATCTTAATTTATAGTAAAAGAGAAAAAAGGAGATGTGATGCCTATACCTTTAATAGCTAACATATGCAGTTCATAGAGTATTTCAAAGACTTTGATAAATCATTAGTAATGAAGCTATGAGAAATAGAGAACCTCATCATGTTTCATAATCACTCATATCTATAAATCCTTCCTTAAAGGAATAATGCATTATACCACAGCCATTACCTGCACTAATATGTTCCAGTAGCTTTATACTTGAGATGCTGGAATAATTAGGTGGGTATCCCTGTCAGAGGCACATCCAGAGCACCCTCAACAAAAAAATCTTCTCTTCAAATTTGTTGAGACTATCACTCAGAGTATGAATTTTGTTTTGCACTGCTGAACCCAAATGGACTTAGCATTTTATATATGTCTCTTAAAGAGTTTGGCACATGTTTCCCAGCTCTTGGGGAGACTATCTTTTATTGTCATCTTTAGAATTAGAACTTCATTTCATTACTTCAATTATCTGCGAGCTTAGGCAAATTAATTAACTTCATGGGCTTTTTGTTATCTTCTTTTGTCAATGGGTACTATTAAGACATACATTATAAGACTGCTCAGGGATTAGTATATGCAAAATCCCAGCTACAGAGACTTTCTGGTGTTGAAGAAAGTAACCAAACTAGAAACAATTGTTATGCCTTGATGTATGCTTTCCTTAATTTATGTAGCTTTGTGATGAAATCTCCTAATACCCTCATCCCCAGGTATATTTATTATCCCTGATAAATTCAAGAAATTTATGCAAAGCAGATAAGGTTCAGTTGACACATATGTCCATGTCTAGAGTCTCTCCAGCATTCCAATTATTATATATCATATTTACTCAATCTATCCAAACATTCTTAGTGGAATTATGGTAGTTGTTGTGGAATTATGGTCCTCTTGTTTGTTATATTATCATTGGACAAATAAGATAAACTAAATAACAACAAATTTCATAAAAGTTATGGAATATTTTAATCAGAAAAACATAAAATAATATTTTGTGATGTTATTTTAATGTATGAGAGAACTGAAACATAAACTTGTATTTCTTCAACTTTATAAGGCAGAGACAAGAACTAAATCAGAAATCTCACTTTTACATAATTTTATATGGCCTCGGTTTTTAAACTCTTACACCCAACCAGGTTCCTTCAGTATGCAATATACCATGAAATTATATATCAGTCAACTTAAAGTGTAATTTTTGAAAATGAAAAAAGTCCACGCAAAATGAATGTATTAAGTAATGGGACGTGACCTGTGCTCAAGTGAATTTGTTCTTTCCTCAAGTCCCGAGTTGCTTTCCTCCCTCAGTTAGCTTGCCTTTTAAACTAATTTTGTAGCATGTGAGGTGACTATTTTCATTTTCCAATTTGTAAGTCCTTTTCCATTTTCCAGATCATTACCATTTAAGATGTCCTGATCATCCTTCTTGGGAGTTTTTGTAGTAATTAAAGGAAGTCCTCTGAAGGGTCCTTGACCTCAGGTAGTACTTGTACCATACTCAGACCATTGCTATATTCAAGAGCCTGCTCAGAATTTCTCGATCCTTGCAGTGCCTACAGGGCATACTTCCATTTACTCGTCAATGAGATTAAATACCCTAACTATGCCAAGAACCACGGTTATCACTGGGTCAGAGCATGGTCTATGGAAGGAAATAACAATTACAACATGCTCTAATAAAAACTTTCAATAAAAACAGAGCATTTACCAGATTCTGTGTGAGCTCATTGAGATAGGGTCAGAAAAGGAATTCTTAGCAGAAGACAGCAGCATGTATACGGCATAGCAAATGTAAATCATTTGAGTGCCCATGATTTATGTGACTTTTTTGTATGCCCCAAGGGAACATGATACCCTTGACCAATAAAACAATAAATTCTCTTTATTATGAATCCAAATGTCTCAAACACTTTCCTTGTCTCCATTCTAATGCTATAGTAGCCATCCAATAATGCTGCCATAATCATCCAAGCTTTTGTCATCTCTCATCCAAATTATCCTAAGTATTCTCTCCATGTTTATATTCTTGCTCACTGAAATTCACTTTCTCCTAGCAGCTAGGTTTATGTTTTAAATGATTATGATGATGATGATGAGGAGGAGGATATGTGTGTATGCGTGTACATGTTCACTCTTAAGACATATGCATACAACAGCAGTGTAAAGGATAAAGTCAGAAGGCAATTACTAGGAGTTTGGTTTTCTCCAACTATACTTTGCAGAGGTAGAAGTCAGGCCATCAGGCTGACAGGCCAGGAATTGTTATCTGTTAAGGTATGTTACTAGCTTCCAGGGTAGTTTCATATAGAACTTAAACCCTTCATTGGTTTTGTACTAAATCTAGAAAAAAAATATATTTAATATGCCCTACCAAATTCTATGATCTAGCACTAGAATTCCACTCCTTAATTCTTATTTTCCTCTCATGATTTTTCTATATAAGGCATCTAGTATAATGATGCTTAGCCCCTGCCTTAAACTTAGCTGGATTTTTGCATTATTGTGTAAATTCACTTCTGGATGTATGCATAAAGATGTTTCCAGACTTATCTGAGCAGGGAAGATTTGACCGGGTGTGTGTAACACCACCATTCCATGGACTGGAGTACACAGACAAATAGAAGGGAAAGCTTATTAAGAGCAGCATTAATCTTTCTCTGCTTCCTGATTGCAGGACCAAGCAATCAGCTGGATACACTCCTGATCCATGTCTTCTGTGCCATAATGGACTATACCCTTGAATTGTGAGTTAAAATAAACCCTTATTTCATCAGGGTTCTTTTGCTGGGCATTTTGTCACCACAAAGAGAAGAGTAACTAATGCTTTTCTTTGTTCTAGTTCCTAAACAGAAGTACTTTCTTTTCCATCATTACATACCTACAGAAACTAAGCTGTTCTCATAGTGACTCGGAATCAGTGAGGTTAGACAGTAGGGACAAAAGAAAAATACACACCCTTCAAAGACACATGTCCAGTGACTTACTTCCTCACCACTTAATAGCCACTGTACTAAAAATGCAAGATGGAGTCTTCTTTTGATGGTGTTAGCAACCTTTGATATAGTCATTTTTAGTAGCTGCCACCTGAAGTCAAAGGCTTGAAGATATGAGCCGTCAAGATTATTTTCCTAATTCAAACATGAGGCTATGTTGCTATAGTAATAAAATGTTTATTTATAATGACAACATAGATTATCAGAAATATAATATTATTAAGATGCCCTCTCTCAATGTCCTCCCACCCATTCCCTCTCTCCCAGATTCACTATTTTTCAATTTCATTCCAGAAAAAGTCAGGTCTCTAAGTGCTGTCAACCAAAGACGGCATAACAAGACCCAACAAGACTAAGCATAGACCCTCATATTGAGGCTGGGTAGGGCAACCCAGTAGGAGGACACAGGTTCTAAAGCAGGCAAAACGTCAGAGACATCTCCATTCCTATTGTTAGAAGTCCAACAAAAACCCCAAGCTAAAGAACCACAGCATGTATGCAGAGGGCCTGGTACAGACTCATGAACTCTCCGTGGTTATCGCTTCAGTCTCTATGAACCCTTGTGGACCCTGCTTAGTTGATTTTTGGGCCATGTTCCTCTGATATCCTCAACCCTACTGGCTCCTAAAATCATTCCTTCCCCCTCTTCTGCAAGGTTCCCTGAGCTACAACTACCATTTGTCTGTGGATCTCTGTATCTAATCCCATCAGCTGATGGAGCAAGCCTCTCTGATGATGACTGAGCTAGACACCAAGCTATGAATATGGTGGTATATCATTAAGAATTTTTTCATTGACTCTTTCTTCTGCCAGTCATATTTGGTTCTACCCTAGGTCCTGAGCCATCCAGCTTCCACAACTGGAAACAACATTGATGTCTTTCAACTAAAGAAAATGTCTGGAAAAAGAAAATGTATATTTACACAATGGAGAATTACTCAGCTGTTATGAAAATAACATTATGAAATTGTCAGGTAAATTGATTGAATTAAAAAAAAAAACTAATCCAAAGTGAGTTATTCCAGACCCAGAAAGACATACATGATATGTATTCACTTGTAAGTGAATATTAGCTGTTAAGTAAAGAATAATCACACTAAAATCTACAAACCCAGAGACGTTAGATAAAGTAAAGTCTGGGTAGGGGGATGCCTGGATCTCCCTGGGAAGGGGAAATAGAATAGATGTTGTGGGTGTACTGGAGGCTGGTAAAATAGAGACCAGGAGAGATCAGATGGAAGAGGGAGGAAGGGAGGGAGGGAGGGAGGGAGGGAGGGAGGGAGGGAGGGAGGGAGGGAGGGAGGGAGGGAGGAAGGGAGGGGGAAAGGGAGGGAGGGAAGGAGTATGGAAAAAGATGACTGGAAATGGTGAGCATTTAAGAGACAATGTGGAAATCTACTGCAGTAGGAACTTCCTGTAACCTAAGAGGTTTATCCTAGTGAGGACTCCTAGTAATGGAAGATATGGAGTCTGAACCAGCCATCTTCTGTAATCATACTAGTCTCCCAGTGGTAGGACTTGAACATCAACCCAGCTACAAAATCTAAAACTCATAGCATATGTCCTTCCTGCAATATGTTCTCTAGCAAAGATGGCTTAGAACTTGTGGGAGTGGCCAACCAATGAATCCTCTATCCTGAGGCCCATGCCTAATGTGCTTCTATTGTACTTTTAAGAAGTCTTTAGAGAGTTTGTGTTTTACATTAATACTTTATAGATTAGAACTTTTCAGAAAGGCAATGAAAGGAAGAAATACATACCAAGGCAGAAATAAATTATTGGACATATAGAGACACTATAATCCATCTTGCTCCCAGTAAGCATGTTTTCAAAAAAATTATTTTAACTTCTCTCCAGAGCTATTGAATTTTCCAATCTTAAATAGCATAGGCAAATACAATTACTTATCTTCTGTGCAGTAATTTTTATTCAATGATACAATAACTTGTTTGTATTAGAACATCAATTTCTAAACATTTCATATCTGAAGATGGATGCTATTGAATGCATTATAGTCTGTATTTTGAAAAATGGCAACTACTAAGAAAAATCTATTTATTAGAAAAGTACTATTTTTGTTCATCAAAGTTGCATGTGTGTACTCAAATGATAGTTTCAGGTCCAGGGTCCTCTTCTTGCTACTTTTAAACTTAAAAGCTCAAAGTTATTTTTCAAAAAGGAATGCATATATGCCAAATAACTATGAGTAGGTATGCATATTACAAAGTAACAAAATATCCCATCCACACATATTATGCTGGAGAAGCTATCACTGTACATAACAGACAGAACAGCTTTTATTCTATGACATACAGAATCCTTCCAGATTTATCATGGTGAAAGTTGAACTGACAGAGGCAGATTACAAAATACAAGTGTCAACTTGTAATTCACAGTAGAAAAAATTTTAATTGACAATAAATAAGAAGCAAGTCAATTAGTGTAGCAGTTACTATAATATAATTTAAAAATAATAAAATGTACTTGTAACATTTAATATGGGGATTTTATCTGGTAATTAGGATTTTATCTGGTTGAAGCAAAAATATAAATTGCATATTATATAAGTGGAAGATATTGGGTAGTTATGTCCAAAGTTAAACTAGTGAGAGAAAAGTTAATACATGAATAGTGTCCTGAGGGGATTTATTATACAGAAACTTGATACAGTGCTCTAGAGTCATGATTACTGACTGGAGGGGATGGTTGCTGCATGATAATAAGAAAATCAAGTTTCAATCTCATATGTAAACTAGCGTTTCATTTTATGGAAACAGTTTTCGTGTTTCATTATGCATTTAGCCATTTCTCTATGATCAAAGGAAAAGTGGAGATCAGATAAGGACACATTGTATATTTTTTAAATTTATAACTTAATGTTGCATCATTGATTGCAACAAATATGAGTTTATTGTTGATGTTGCTATCATTTTTCATTGTGAAGAAGATATCAAGTAGCCTAAAATATATGTGAAAAAGGAAGGGCCTAGGAGATAGTTCAGGAGATACAATGGTTGCTGCAAAACCCTGGGAACCTGACTTTGGATCCCTAGTACCCATGTAACCCCAGCACTGCAAGGCAGAGATAGGTGGATCTTATGGGTAGTTTAGCCAGACAGCCTAGGTTAATGGTAAACTCTAGGTTAAGTGACATACCTGTGTGTGTGTGTGTGTGTGTGTGTGTGTGTGTGTGTGTGTGTGTGTGTATGCAAACATATGGACATGCATCTGCAACACAAATATGTATGTACACATACATACTTAACTAAAGAAAAGATAGTTGTGTACCATTCAGTTTGAATTGGGGACATCTGATAGTTCCTAAGACCATTAAGAGCTAATACCAACATTCTATCAAGTTCCTTAAACACAGATACTTCAGAGTTCCTTATACCAACTTCCACCACAAATAAAACATAAATTAGAACAGCACCTGCCACAGATTGTGAATCAAGAGTCTCAAAAAATGTATTATGAAGCAAGAAAATAAGTAAGATCAGTAAAAATTAGCACAATCGGTATTCAATGGAACTTTTTTTTTTTTTTTTTTAAAGAACTTTGCAGTTCTTGCTACAACTGCTGCTGTTATACGGTCCTGTCCATGGAGTCACTGGCCTAACTTGCTGCAATTAATTGTCTCTAAATGAGTTATCTGTTCTTACATCTTACATGTAAATGTTCTTACATCTTCAAATATGTCTATGGGAGTGCCAGAGATGTGGTTCAACAGCTAAGAGAACTGACTGTTCTTCAAGGGGGCTAGAGCTCTATTAATTATCAGCATCCATGTGGTAGCTCACAATCATCTCTAACTATATTTCCAAGGGTGCTGTCACCCTCTTCTGGACTCTGTGTAGATCAATAATAAACATGATGACACAAACACATATACTGGCAGAACACTTACACACACACACACACACACACACACACACACACACACACACACACACACACTTTTTGTTTGTTAAAAATTAAAAAGAAAATGCACTCATGAAACTTAGAAAGAAAAATATAGTAAAAATAAAATTAATAATTTTATAACAGAGCTACATATCATCTGATGAGAAGACCTTTGTTAATCTCACTCAGGACCTCCTTTAGCAATAAGTCGCTTTTTATCTTGCTATGTCAAGATTTCCATCCAGCTTTAAAGATAAGAGTCTGTTTTGTCTCTTGAACTTGGGAGATCAGTGAGCTTTTAAAGCATTTTAGATCAATATTTCACCAAATCTAGAAATGGTTGAGCCATTCTGTTCTTGACTCTTCCTCACCAACATTGCAAGAGCTAATACACTTGATTGTGTTCCACATCCTCAGATTCCTTGATTCCACTCACTCTTTCTTCCTCTCCCATCTTCAGAATATGTAATCTTAGTTGATCTATCTTCAAGTTCACTGATTATTACAGAAGAAGCCAGCTGGTAGAAACCAGCTTAAATATGTTGTTGAAACCCTCTAGTGATTTTATTTCTCTCCACTTATACGTTTTACCCTAGCAATTCTACTGGCTTCTTTTTCACGGTTTTTATCCCTTTAAAGATGATCTCCTATTAGGCATTTCTTTTATTCCCCTGTATACCTTTGAACAGTTTCTTATTTCTTTAAACATATTTTAACATCTGATTTGTAGTTGTTGTGATATACCAACCACCTGGTTTTCTTCAGTGTCCATTCCTGTTGAATGCCTCTATCCATCCCCACATGCTGGTGTATAAATGATACTTCCCTGGCTTTGTTTTATATGTTTAGAAACAAATAGTTTAAATAATATAGTGTAGCAACTACTCTGGACATCAGACCTCCTCACATCAATAGAGTAATTTTGTTGTTACTGTTTCTCTCTTCTCCTCTCTCTCCCCCCCCCGTGTGTGTGTGTGTGTGTGTGTGTGTGTGTGTGTGTGAACATAGGTGTGGGGCTATGTTAATGTGTTCATGTGAGTATATGTAATGTGCATGTGGCAGGAGTATGTATACTTGTTTGTGAAGATCATAGGTTTGTATTAAGTGTCTTTGTCAATCTTTCTCCAACTAATTGTCTCCCACTAAACCTGGACACCACAAACTCAGCTAGACCAGCTGGCCTGTGAGACCTGAGGATCTGCCCGTATTTTTGTCTCCCCAGCACTGCTTTTGCAGATGCCCATGACTGTAGCTGTTCTTGGCATTTAACATGGGTGTTATTACTATCATACCCACAGCTAGCAATTTTCTGACTGTGCCATTTCCTAAGCCCCTGTCTATACATCTCATTGTTGTTCTTCTTATTAAAAGTATGTATTTCTATTATATTTGACCATTGATAAAATCTTGGTTAGCCCCATCATTAGTTAATCATTATAGAGGCACATTTCCAAATGTCTGAACCACTAATTATCTCTTCTTAGAATGTGTGTGTGCACACGAAGGCACATATTCAATACTCTGAATACTTGTAAACATTAACCCTCAAAGTCTTCCATAGATGAAAGATTATGGTTTTCTTAAGGCCTTTTCGATACCCAGACATTTCAGATCTATTGGAAGTATGTGTATATCCCTGCATATCAACAAATTGTTGACAGTTTCATCTCAAAGAATCAGAGTGTTCCAGTGGTCCTAGAAGCATCTTATTTTACAGATGTTCTTTTAGCTCTTTCTCCAGATTGCCATGTTACAATGTTAAGAAACTGTAAACAATGATCTCTATGGGCCTAAGACCTATAAAAAGGATCAAGTAGGGAGGGGGCAAGCATGTCAGCTAGTGGCAACTTCTGAGATAAAGAATTTTCCCAGCAGCACCAAACACTTTCTTTCCTTACCCCAACCCCTCTAGATTTGTGAATTTACCACTCTCACAAGTCTGCAGTTTTCAAGATAACTAGACATCTGCTACAGGTTAAGCTCCAAAAAAAAAATGCAAACTATCCTGCTAATTTTTTTTTCTTTCGTAGGGGTCTTACTATGTAGCCCTGGCAGGCCTGGAGCTTTCTATATAGACCAGGCTGGCCTGAATCTCACAGAGGCCACCTGCCTCTCCTTCTGAGTACTGGTGCATGTGCACTACATCTGGCTCTTCAGGCATTTTTTGAAAACAAAACCACCTTCTAACTTTTGTAAGCTTTTGATTAATTTCCAGAGTTCTGAAAGGTCGCCGCTTCTGCTTTTTTGGAGGAGTAGGGTTTTTGAGGCCCTTGTTTTATCATTCTGGAAATTCTTCTGCCAAATAATACCTTCTGAAGTAGCAGTCTAAGCATTTTTAAAATTGTGCAATACTCCTTTGTCAGTTTTCAGATAAAGTCCCCAAAGTGACCTACAAAGTCTTGTAACACCTGCTCGGCCTCCACCATTAGCATCCTCTCCCAAGCCTACTGCCAATATCTGCAAGAAGCCACCATCCTAATGGCCTTTTGCAAAGTAATTTTTCTTCTGCCTACAACTGCCTCCCAGTCCACATTCCACTCCTACCAGGCTATCTCATGTCAAATCTCAGATCTCCAGGTAAATGCCAGCTCCTGGCAGAACCTTTCTAACTTACAGGCAGGATTCAGTCTCCACATCAAGTGTTCACACATCAAGCCCATCAACCTGTGTTCTTTCTTCTTTACCATGGACGTAATGAAATACAATCTGTGCAAATACTTTGTTGAAAAAAATGAGTGTTCTGATGGCTGAGATTTAATTTGGCTCAGAGGGAAATCTTCAATAAATGTTTGTTGGAATGAATGAATGAATGAGAGGGGAGAAAAATGTGTTATGCAAATGGCTGACTACAAAAGCTGCTCTGCCTAGAGTAGGAGTAAGAACAAGGGAACAAACATTGGGTACCCGAAAGTTCTACACACATTACTGCTTTGACTAGCATGGCTTCACCAAATGTTTGATTTTAGAAAATAAAGAGGATTATGCAATTGCTTAAAAGTACTACTTGCCTAAGGAAAGTCCTTAATTTTTTTCGGCAAATGTGCCCACTCCAGAGAAGCCATGGACGTTTGAAAAAGCAGTGTCATTCAAGTCTGAATTTGTGAGAAAAAAGTTGCCTGCCCATGTCCAGACAACAGATGCAAAAATTCTGTGCTAAATTACTATTGGTGTAGTTCTCTACAAACCCTACTATTCCTCCATTGTGCAGCCAGGATAGGTGAAACACTATCTTGTCTGGACTTTGTGCTTGTCGACCTTCTTCTAGTCAAAGTGCTGCAGCGCTGAGAGCAGATAAGGGCAATACGATTTGGAAGAGGGCTGATCAACAATGGCCTCAGAAAAACTGAATGGTAAAGCAGTAACATGGGTGTGTCTCTCCACCTTTAGTTTAGAAAAACTAAAGGAGAGGGTACTCTTCACATCTGATATGGCAGGAAAAGCCTGTCTCTAGGGAAGAAACAACCTGTTTTCTGCTAATAAACTCCAGGGTCGCTTTGTGGCTGCCTTGATTAATTGGCGAAGATGAAATAACCAGTGCTTGGGGATATATGAGACAGCAAAGGATTGTAAGTGACAGTTTGCTGTTAAAATTCATCAGCTCCAGCAAAGCGCCTTGATTAATGAAGTCACTCTGCTCGCCTCCACCCTGAGTAAGGGGTGGGGGGTGGGGGCGCAGTGGGAGGAAAGGGAAAACAAATTTGCAAGGATGCTCTCACTAAAGAGGTTCAGCACCCGAATTACATTTAATCTCTCTCCGCTGTTGCATTCCAAGTACCTTCTCCCTCTCAATTGTTCCCTGGTGCTGCAATTAATCACAGGCCCCTGTGAAGCTAAGGAACATGAGGAGGAGGGAAGCGCAACAGGCCTTGCCTTCCCAGCTTGTAGCAGGCGAGAATGATGGGGAAGCAGGGGACCCAGAAGGAGAACTGCTGGGTTATGACCAACCAGAGCAACTTAAAGCATGATTCTCAGAGTTCAGCCCCAGCAGGCCACAGTTGGACGCCCCAGCTCCCACCATTGCCTCGGGGAGGAAGTTCTTGATGCAACATCGCCATCTAGAGGTCACAGTGAGAACTGCTCGAAGGCCGTCAGAGTTTTGCTGTGAACTTCTTTGAAAGGAAGGTGGCATATCTTTTCCTACAACACAGGACCATCTTCGCTGGTTTGGGACAGATAGATATCTGGCCCCATCATCTCCATGCTCTACGAAGTGAAGAATTAAGATGATCCTGGTATCTGTAAAGTCAAATGTCTAATATGCCAGAGGTGGGAGTGGAATCTCTGTAGGGTACCATGTCTCTCTCTACAGTGCCCCTTGGGTTTATAAACACAAGCTTGTCGAATGCACACAAAGCTTTTAATGCATATTAACATTCTTCAGTACTATAGATAAGAATAATTGAAAGAAGAATTCAAGAATGTACACATTTCCCTATTACCCCCAGCTACAAATGAAGCTTACATCTTTGTCTTATTGATGAAAATAACTGTCCTCCAAACCCTCACGACCCTACCGTCCCTCTCTGAAGATGGTGGAGCCAATTTATCAGTAGAGAAGACTGTTAGCTCTCTGAGCGTGGGTTGTGTAAAGAGGTCAGTTGACCTCCCTGGAACTCCTTCCTTCCTTCTTCCCTCCCTTCCTTCCTTCCTTCCTTCATTTTTTTTTTTTTTTTTTTTTTTGTGCCAGTACACTGAAAAAGGTTTGGTTGCAATATGTGCTTTCTGTGATGCTCTAATGGATGTTGAACACTGATAACCTTAAGGAGATTCAATTCTGGACCACTACTGAATACATAACACAAGGTGCTGGCAATATATGGGCTCCTCACTCTTGTGACTCATCTCTCTCAATGGGACAATAATCAACAGGTTAAAGTGTTTATTTGCAAAGCTTTGGATTTGAGTTTGTTCAGTAAAACCCTCCCTATGCTCCTCAAGTTTACAGAATGCTGTCCTCAACAGGTGCATGCCATCAGCACCTAGCACACTTCCCTCAGTGAGCTGCACATCAAATGGGTAACAGCTCCTGGGAGGATTTAAAGCAGGTTTAAGGAATCTTAAATGAAAGGGATTTTTTTCTTTAATCTCTTTATTAAAGCCACCTTGGAATAGGACATGCTTGACAGCATTTCCCCAGACAGAGTGTTAAATATAGCATTCAAACCAGAAAATTACTCATTGATTTGCCCTGTGAAAAGATAAATGTCTATTCAACTCCTTTCTATCCCAGTGCCAACCTTATTGTTTCCAGGAAGTGATCTGAGTGTATGTCCCTAATGAAGCAGTTCAGCATGTAAATGTTTCAAGCACATGGCATGGGGCAGGAACAGATCTTGCCAGCCAAATGCAGCACTGCAGAAGGCCACCTATGGCTCCCGAAAGCAGAGTGTACTGACCAAGTAGACAAGTACCAATACCCTAGATAACAAGAGTTCAGCAGCCAATGCTCCAGGAAAAAAATACACACAGAAAACAAAATCCCGAGCCAAAGAGTGCACAGAAGCAATATCTGATAATTCGCTCCCCCAGGAGCCTCTAGGTCCATTATAGTTTCAGCTTTGGCTTAAAGACGGCTTTCATAACAGCAGGTGACTGCCATCTGTAAGATACTATCAGACCACATATGCCTAATAATGAACTCTCATTTTGATCCAGTGTTTTACAGCTCACACAGGGGCACTGCATGCCCAGTCTCATTTGATTCTCTTAACAACCGCATTAAGCAGGTGGTATGGTACAGGTACCCACTGTACAGGCTGCATCTTGTTCTTCAGAAAGATGTTGTTACAGACCCCTGTATCTGTCTGCTCACTCTGCAAGCATGTATGGATGGGCCTCTCTGCCTGAAGCCCTGAAAGGAGGTGGATAAAAGGGAGTGAGAAGGAAGGAAAGGAGGAAGGGGGAAAGCAAAAGTGGCTCAAATAGGATATACATCCATGGTTTCAGAGAATTCCTAAGCTCAAAGGGGGTGATTGGAAGATCTCTCCATACCAGAGCTAACATAAATTAGAGGGAGGAATTCACGATCCTTATGGGAAATGTACAGCGATGCTGACTCTAAGGAGCTTTCTGAAATAAAGATAAATGCTTTCAGTTTGACCCTTATGGAAAAGAGGGTGCTGGGGAAGAGGGCCTCCTGGGCAGGCACTAAGCCATGCCTTTGGTCCCCAGTAGGATCTAAAACCAGGCCTTATGGTATGCACCTTCTAATCCTAGTACTCAGGAGGTGGAAGCAACAAGATCAGATGTTCTCTTATCCCAGGTTGACCTCAAACCCTATGTGTAGCTGAAGATGGCTTTGAGCTTTTAATCTGCCTGTCTGAAGGGGAAAAACGGAAAGGAAAAAAATACTCTATCAGAGCTAGGAAATGATATACACTTTTGAATTATAAATCAGCTGATAATTTTTAAGTGGTATATCGGTGCATTGCTATTAAAAATATTTGAATATGAGCACCGATGTCCTGAAAGAACACAAAGTGATCATTCAATTAATCGGGTAACCAGTTTGTCTGTCTCCTCAAGCATGTCTCATTTCATAGGGAGAGGGAATCGTGAGCACTTCTCTTCCATGTCTTAGTATGCTTCCTAATTAATACAGCTCTCAATTTGACACAGCCCAGAGTTATCTGAGGAAGTCCCAGCAGCCTCAATTGTCTTGATTGCTAATTTTTATGATGGCCCAGCCCCGTGGCCAGTAAAATCCCTTGGAAGGTGATTCTGGACATGAAGTAGAGGGACCAAACTGGTAAACCACATTCCTCTAGGTTTCCACCTCAAGTTGATACCTTGAGTTCCTATTTGACCCTTTCCTTGATGATGGACTATTAACTGTAAGATACATTCACTAGGGCACTGTTTTCCATTGGATTCCATTTTTGAAATGAAATCCAGTGCTTCTCAATTTCATGTCTGTACAAAACACTTTGGAATCTTGCTACAGAGTTGATTTTGGCTCTGAATGCCCTGAACTGAGATCCAGCATTCATAAGGAGATGTCTGATAACAAGACATAGGTCCTTAGACCTCATTTTGAATGATAGAATCCAGAATGACTCTCTTGTTTATTGTAAAAAAAAAAATAGGTGTAAAATCAGAGGGCACAGACATTAGTAACAGTGATTTTGTAAAAAAAAAAAAAAAATAAAGGAAAGATACAAAATACTTTCAATGTTTGAGGGCAGATTGAGATGATTGAGATTTTGATATAATTCAATAAGGTCCAGATCATTGATGTCAAACTCTGTAGTTCTCAGATCTCTGGGAATCTCAAAAAGCATCAGTTGGAATTCTTGAGTTATTATAAATATTCTAAATCTAACAACTGAAACTTTAGCATGTACACACAGCTAGGCCTCATTTGTTCATGAAAATGTAGACTCGTTAATAAAATTTACTATGATTTTGTGTTTGTTTATTCCTCCCATTGCTAGTTTAGCACTTATTAGCTGTGCTTCATTTTAAGATATACATGTCTGTAACTAATAAATGAAGAAAATAAATTAAGTATTCATAAATGCAATTCAAGCACTAGAGACTAAAAAAAAGTACTTGGTAGTAAAATGAATTGTTGGAAAGTAATTCAAATTTCTTATTTTATAGTATTGTTTTAGTATTTAGTTTTATCTCTAGCACTTTTGTTTGTCTGTGTGGTACATTGTTTTGCATTCTCTTAGGTCTGTAAATATTAACTAAGCAAAAGTTTAAGAGGAAACTGAAGGAACCAGAAAGAAATCTCTAGTATGCTCACCTCAAGATAATAATAATTCTACTTTGTAAACAAACTATCATGTGTCAAGAGAACTAACATTAAAATTGCTTCACAGAAATTTTACTTTAAAGTTTTGGCTGAAGATAACTGCTCAGTACTTATGAGCTCTTAACTGCTCAAACAGGGAACCCAGTTTTTGATCCCTAGACCCACAGAGTGGCTCACAAGCATCTGTAACTCCAGTTCCAGTGGCACCTATGCCTCATATCTCCTAGAGCTCCAGCACACATAAGATACACATACATACACTCAGTCATATACACATATACATAAAAATAAAAATATTTGTATGTGTTATGTGTATATGTGCTTATGTTTGAGTGCACATGTATGTATGCATGTGTCATCAGAGGCTGATGTCAAGTGTATTCCTCTTTCATTTTCCAGCTAAGAGTTTGAGAGAAGGTATCTCACAAGTTCAAAAAGACTGCCTGTCTAGCAAGCCTGAGGACCTACCTGTCAGCTCTCTCAGTGCTCAGATTACAAGGGTACCCAGTCATGCTTGGCTTTTTGTAAGGATACTAGTGATATAAAACCAGGTCCTAATACTTACACAGCAAGAATCTTCCCCTTAAAAAAAAGGATATTTTATGGGAAAAAATATCTGAGCTTTGGAAGCATGCAGTAACTAGCACAGAGACACACAGCAAGTAAAAGGATTGTCAAGCAACTAAGCCCAAGTCTCTGTTCCAATCTATAAAATCCCAATCCAAAACTAAGATTTCACAATCTAAAGATGCTGCTAGAGCATAGCCTCTCCATATCATATGTCTTAAAATGGAAAGAAAATTACTTGCTTATTAATTAATTAATTTATTTATTTACTTGAACCAACGCTCATTGAAAAAAGTGTTCATGAAGCTGAGAGTAATATAAAGGGACCCCAATGTTCTCAGCAGCTACCAGCATGCTCGTATTTCTCCTAAAGACCCTGGCCCCTCCCTCCAGCAGGCACACAAAGGAAAAGACAGTCATACTTAAAAATGCCCTGGTGAGAATGCAAGCTGAATTCCCTGCATTTGCCCTAAGGGTGCCACAGAACAAACACAAGTTTAGAATGAAATAAATCTAGATCTAAAGTTGATCCCCCGTAAGTGTCTTCTGACCACTGACAGTTCACGAACTTCGCTGAACCATTTTATTATCTGATCAAAGAGGGATAACACAGGATTTTTCACTGGATGGTTGTGAGAACTAAATCACTCATTGTAGACAGAGCCCACGGTACATGTGAAGCACCAAACAAATGCATCAGGAGCCCTATGCAGACCAGCTGCTTCCCATATCACGTTTGGTTTGTATCTGCAAAATCGTAGGCTTCCAATAGAATATCCACTTGACCCTGGATAATCCACAATGTAAAATCTCAGCATTTGGTTACCTGGCCCTAGTTCAGGTATACTCAGACTGTTAAGTCTGATAACCACAGATGAATGATAAAATATGATGTCAAAACAAAAGTTGTGTTGTAAAGACCACAATTATAGCCAGAGTAAACTTGCTGTGACCGACCAGAAGGAAATGATCTTCCTTCAGTGGGAGGAAGTCGGTCTGGCAAACCCTCCTGCCCCCACATTCTCATTACTCCTACTGGAAAAGTAAGATTTATAAGATACAAATACGCAGATAAATTCAATTGTCTCTGCCAGCTGTTAATCCAAATTAAGAGAGCAAGAAAATGGAGTAACTTTAGTGTCAAGTTGGTCAGACTGTGACATCTCTGAGAATAGTAAAGGATAGGCAATGGAAAGTAGCAAAATGCTTGTATCTTTAATAATAGGGATCAATGGTTTTGCTCAGGGAATTATAAAATAGAAAAGAAAACTTAGGAGGAGAAGAAAAGCCCCTGCCTTTAATTTTTCATGTCTCTCAGTGCTCTGTGAAGCACATGATATTGCCAATTCTGCCATTCTATTCAGCTTCTCCTTGCATAGCCAGACAGACCTTCTGTGTTCACAAAGACTGACAAACACTGATTTTTAGCATCACCAGTGAGGGAATTTTTATTCTACTCCTAAAGAACACATGTGGAATGAGTTTCTGCAAGTTAACTCAAGTCCATCCCAGCTGGGTCCTTTCTCCTGCTGCAAAGGCAAGCCCTCAGAGGCAGCCTGGATCTCAGCAAATCAACTGCCACTATACAGCCTTCACTCTCTGTGAAGTTTGCAGAGTTTTGGTGTCATCTATTACTTGCAATGACAGAAAAAAGAACTAGAGATGGCATTAATAATGGCATTTGAGGTTGAAGAGGACGAACAAACCACAAGGAAATTCTAACTTTTTTCTCAAGATTGTGAAACACTGGCAAGTCTTCCAGGCTGTGACTTAGTTCCCTACCTCAGCTTCATTGCAAGTATGCAAGTAGTACATCCTTATACTTGAAATATTGGTCAAGCAAAATTCTTGCTTCTCAACTAGCAATGATTCCTCTTATCCCACAGAGGGAAAGATGGGATTGTCAAACTACCTTCCCTTGACTGTGATTTCTCATTATGCTTCTAAGGCTTATGTCCTTTCTAAATTTTTCTGTGTCATGGTGAGTTCCTTGCATGAGATGTTCTATACATTTTTGGTCTTTGGGAATTCAATGTGTAATACTGGGCATGTATTAACACTGTTGATTGAGCAGTAAATGTACGAAAGAATAAACAAAGGAGCAAGAAAAGAAGGAAGCCATTTCCTGCCTGGTCTGTCATTAAGAGGCTAGTGTAAACTTATTAGGTTATACTATTTAATGAGTTCACACTTCATGCTAGCAACAAGCTAAGTGCATTGTATACGATCTTCTGTTTTCATCTTCACACTACCACTGTGAGATAGCAAGAATTATTAGTTACATATCAGCAGGAAGGAAAAATAATTAGAGTCTCAGCAAACAGAAAATCTTGCACAAGGCTGCACAGCCAGAAAGTCACAGGAAGATTGACATAATCTCCTTGTGGTGCTCAGCATTTGAGTAAAGGCTTGGGATGCTCAGATTGTGTATTTTGGGTTCTTTTTTCAGCATCCTGATGCTGTTCATCCATTCACTGATCCATACATTTGTATCTACTCAATAAGTGTTTATTTAGAGTATACTTTTAAACTCAGATCTGTGTTAGACTCTAGAGGATACAAAACGTAAAAGTAAAGTAAAATAAAAAATGTGAACAGCACTCCTCATTTTCAAAGAGCTTAGAGTTTAATAAGAAAGATAACATAGAGCACTATATATAAGTTTACCCCTCCAGAACTGTGAAAGGTAATAAAAATTAAGCAAGGGAATGATCGCCACCACCACATTTTCCAAAGCAATACTTTTGTCTCTTTCCATCTTCTAAATAACTTAGCCCTACCCTTCCATCCACACAATACAGAGAAGCAATCCATCTCTTGTTGCTTAAAACTGCATTTTGCTCCCATTACTGCCAACTCAAAACCATTTGGTACATTCTCATTTTAAAGTTAAAACTCTCAGTTAATTTTATTATTATCATGCTGTAATCATTCTATTCTTTTTGCTCCAGGTTTCTCTCCTGCTTATTCTGGTTGTGTACACACACCACTTTGTAAATCCATATTGTCCCTTCTGCCTCTGATTCAGCCACTTTCACCAAGGGTTAGCTATCTTGTAATCATTGAGAACTCTCATAAATCATTCAGCTTTATATAAGTATCTCGTTTCTTGCATTTTTTGTCAGAAAGTATTAAGTTATTCTAAATGGAAACTAATTGCTTACATATCAGCATTGTGAATGAACATCTTAGTAGCCATAGTAGTTGCTTATTTATCTTTCTTCCCTCCTCACTGTCTCCCACAGGAACATGTAGTTTAGACTCTGAATGTCTGCTAAATGAATGGACTGGTTGGTTTGGGGTAACATGTACTAGTTCAAACATCCTCTCAATTTGTCTGTGAGTTTTGTGAGGGTTGAGACTATAATCTTTGAGTGATTTACCTTACTATAGTTCTGAATATGGTAATTGTATATAGTAAAGCCTCCCCAAAATTACTGCTAATAAGGAGAAAAATGTGTTTTAATAGTACAGGTGATATATCTTCTCTATTAGTTACTCCAATCTGTCGGTAGAAATTCACCAACCTCAGTATGCGGTTGTCCTCTACTTTTCAGGCTCTTCTTGTACTTTCCACATACAAGTCACAGAAGTAGACAAGGAATAAATGCATAACATTTTCTCCACTGATGGTTGCAAGAGAAAACGTCCCAAATAAAACATTGGCCAGGGTTTTCTCTACCATTAATTGGGCTAAGTTGATTAACTAAAGATGTGATATAAAGAATTGGTGGTAAAGAAATAACCACACTCTCCATGATGCCTGTGGGTAGGGCTGACCCTCAGGTGCAGTTGCTCTTTTGTCTATTTTACAGTGTAATTGTGCTATGTGACATTGGAGTAAACTCTCAATTCATTCTTATTGGGTGTTGTTTCTGTTTTTCCAGGAAAGTTTTGTCACTTGCTTTCAAAAGAGTCTTAATGGTTGCAGAGACTATTCTGATAACAGATACAGGCATTTAAAGAATCAAAAGAAAATGAACAAAGATAAATGCTATTAAATTTCACAACAGGACTATAGACATTTACTTACATCACACTATAGAGATTCAAACATTAAGAAAACAGAAGCCAATTGCTCAGAGGTTATCTGACTGCTTAGCCAATTCATGAGAAATTATTAAAAGAGAAAGGAAGGAAACTATTAATCATGTAATATGTTAGCATCTAAATACATGATAAGAATTTATGGTGGAAGGAAGATGGTGGATGATAATATAGAAAATTATATCAGGGTTCAGTTTCTCCACAAAATAGCTTCCTTGCTGCCACCCATCCCTTCCCTTTCTTTCTTTTTTCATTTCTTCTTCTTTTTCTCTCTAGCCTATATTTCTTCCTGATTTCAACTCTTCTCTCTGTCTCTCCTTCTCTCTCTCTTCTCTCCTTTCTTTATCACCTAATATCTATATATAAAATCTATCATGTATGTATGTATGTATGTATTATGTATGTATGTATGTATACATATATTCTATTATGTATAAGTTATACTACTTAATGCCAAAATTGTGGAGAATAAAGACATTTTCTTTATTCAAGGGCCATCTGATAGCAAAGTTTTGGAGAAGAAAGAGGCACAACAACTAAAAATCTGAGGGCTGAGAAGTCTGAAAACATGGGTAAAATTTGCCAAGGAGAGGGCTCCAGGTAGGAAAGAGCATTCCATGAAGAGGAAATTACAGGTGCAGAGTCATGGTAACCTAATGAAGCATGATGTATCCCAAGGAGACAAAGATTCTCCCCAGCACACGTTTTAGTGGATTAAGTACACAAGTAAATTACCTATGACAATAAGTTCTCTGATGTAAACTGACTATGTTAGATTTTTACCAGCATGACAAAATACTTTAACAAAGCTGACTAAAAGAAGAAGCATTCATTTTGGTTCATGGTTTCATCCTGTCACACAGAGGAAAGAATTATAGAGTAGAGAAGCTTATATCACAGCATCCAGAAAGCAGAGGCAGACACAGAGCACACAGCAACAACTGATTTTCTCCTTTTTGTGTCATTGTTATTGTTGTTGTGAATTTTCCATTTTGTTTGCTTGGTTTTGGATTTTTTAGTTTTTTTGAGACAGCTACTCTATAGCTCAGAATAAACACTAATTCATAGCAATTCTCCTGCCTCAGCCTCACAAATGCTATAACTATCATGAAATCATGACCTATAACTTGGCCTTCCTTATTTATTCCATTCATCCCCTCAACCCAAATTCAAAGCAGGCAGGTCTTCTCCATTTAATTAATTATCTGGAAATGCCCTCATAGACACACCTAGCAGTAGTTCTTAAATCAATCAATCTGACAGTCAGTATTAACTACCACATGGATATAGAGTGCTGTATGAAAACATCAAAGAAAACCAACTCAGGTTCCTCATGGGTTTGAGATTCTGAAGACTCCAAGAAGAAAGTGGCATCTAAGCAAGTCTTTATCTAAGGAGATATTTAAGAAGAGAAGAGTAATAAAGGAGACTCAAGTGCAAAATGAGCAGGGCAGGGACAGACATAGGAAAACTACACAAATAAAATAGATATAATTCTCTTCCCAGCCCTCTATCATCTTTCTAGAATAACTTTACTCTACAGAAGATGGACCAGAATCAGAAACAGAATACCTGAATTAAAGGAGGAAAATTAGCACTGTAGGCAGGCTTTCCTAGTGTCATTTCTGCTGTTGTAGTAAAATACCCTGACAAAAAGCAACTTGAGGGACAAATAGCTTTCTTGAACTCACAACTCCAGCTTATGGCCAAACATGTAGGGAAGCCAAGAAAGCAGAAACTTTGAAGAGCTGGTCATATCTAGTCAAAAGTGAAGAAAATAGCACACAAATGCTCCTTTGCTTGCTTGTGCCCAGCTGGACTCCTCAGATCTCAGACGGATCTCAGAGGCAAAGGGTAACAGTGAAGATAATAGCAATATGGACAGTGCTGAGCCTGTCTCAATGCACATCACTTTCCAGTCGAATTATTTACCATGCAAAAGTTTAGCAGAGGCTCTAAAGGCAAAAGTAGTTTCAAATATTTGATTTACCTCATATTCACTGTGGAAGAAGATTCAATTAAATTAAGTCCACTGACTGTTGTTGAAAATAAAAGTTCGTTAGAAAATCACCACAATTACTCGCATACAGTGTAATGGTAGAACTAAATGGTTGCAATGGAGACATTACATAGCCTGAAAAGTAAGGAACTCCTTATTATCTGATATCTTACAGAAAATACTGTATATGTTATTTTCCCATTTGTTAAATCCAAAGAACAATAACTAACACAAAACTATAGTTTAAAAGTTAAATAACCTTATTATTAAGACATTGGGGTGATTTCCCAAAAAGATACACAGGGCAGAAGAGCTTCATTTCTCTGTTTATTTTGTGGGTTATTTTAGGGTATGGAACACTGGGGTTCATCGATGTTAGCATGACTTACACACAAGTGTAAGTCTCTTCAAAGGCCACCTTCCTCATGTACTTCCAAGAAAGATGATTTTCTTTGCCCCCTGATCACATAAACAAAGCAACATGCAAACATTCTCAACTGTTCCCTGTACTACTGTGAAATTAGGAGGTAGAGAGACTTGAGATATTTTTTTCAACTTTTGATCATTGTTACAACATAAACCAGCTCATTCTGGCAATTGTTATTTTATTAACCTACCAAAGAAGTTAACTGAAAGTTCATCTTTTCCAAGATGTAAAAAAAAAAAAAAAACATAAACCAAAAAAACAAAAACTTCCCGCAGACATCTTCCTCTGAAAGAAAGCAACATCCTTCAGAAAATTATCCATAGAAAATTACATACCTTCTCTAATTTGAGGAATGTTTAATGTTCTTACTGTTGAAGGCAATTATGTTAGTAGATAGTAGACTAAATAGGTATGCCTCTAAATTAAGTAATTTGCTAGTATTAAAAAGTCCCATCTTCTCCTCAAGTTATTCCAGATAGCCGTGATTATTCAGAGTTTTCTGATTTAAAATATGTATGTAACATGAAAGACAAACAACTGACTGCAGGTATGAAACATGGAGCATCTAAAGTCTACAGGTTCAGTTATGATGATGCTAACATCCAGTTTTCTCTTTTGGGCCAGTGTACTTTGTAAGAAAGGTGACAGAGTCAGGAAATAACAGGACCAGCTTTTTAACTAAACCAAAGCAACATTTTTAGAGATTCTGAACATTTGGCAAGAAGATAGAAGCAATAAATTATAGAAATGTACTGTGAATAACAACTTTAATATTTAAAAATTCTTCCCACAGGAATTTGAAATCTCTCCAGGTCTCAGTGGGCAGGCTAATGGGACCTGATTTACATAGTTCTGTGTCTTCTTACCCAACACCCACTTCCCATTTATGGATTTTTTTCATCTTGCAAATGTGAACTATGGATGGTCTTTCAGATTACTAGGTGTGAATCTTCATAATATTACCAGGTAGATAGTCTTGGTCACTGAAAACCCATACTGAAATATGCTACACTGAACAATGAGCACACTATCTGATGCTCTGTACACACACAGAATCACACACACACACACACACACACACACACACACACACACACACACGTCTTTATTGTTTGCTTTAAAAATTAAGGTTAAAAAAAGTTGGTGACAAAAAATAAGCCTTATAAAATATAATTCAGAGATGTTACAAAAATAGGATATGAACAAACAAGATACTTGTATAATGTTTTGACATTGATTGGAAATAAATTATACATAAAATGCAGTAAAGATGAAAGGGCACTAACTGATGAAAGCAAATAAATGCTTTCAGAAAGTATGTAGTTAATATGCTGCATACATACTTATACATACACATAGAAATGAATCTATGTTCCCATGACTTTCTGTCTCCCTCTACCCTCTCTCTTCTCACCCCCTTCTTTCTCTCTGAGGAAGTATTTTGAAAAGCAGTGCAGAAGATTCTCGATGATGTCTAAGTCTAAGTGCCTACGTAAAGCTAAGGGTAGGTATGGATGTCACCAATCAAGCAACTACACTGTACCAGAGTTGGAGCCCAGCTGGTATTTGTGACAGAATGTAAATTGCACTCTTTCATTTACTCCCCTCACCATTGTGAAAAAGCACTGCTGTTGTCATTTGACAGAAGCCAACCTTGCTCCAAAATAAACTCTTTACCTGAAGCTACATTGATGGCTAGGAATTACAGATGTTAAACAGATATCCACAGCAGAGCTTGTTCCTTTAATCCTTTACAATTATAAAGCAACTCCACTTCATATTGTTCCATTCTCATTTTTAACAAGTATTAGTCACAGAAATTAGATCCAGATATTAGAAACAGATATTAATTTCCATGTATTTATAAAAGGAAAAGCTAATCCTTAGCAAAATTAAACAACTTGCCAAAATTCTCATAGTATATGCAAAGGGGATAAGAATGCAAATATGCTTACCAGTAAATCAGTTCTGCATGAAGAATATCGATTCTTAACATCAGCCTCATGCACCACATGACTCCATGAATAGGCATCAGGGTCACAAGTCTCTTCTTCAGTTCAGAGCCGTAACATGTACCAGATATTTTGGGGACTGACTTATTAATTCTGTAGAGTAATTTGATTTTCTGTTAATGTCTGCAAGGTTGCTTTGAGAACCAGATCACCAAATGTGAGTGGGCTGTGGGATACGCTCTGGAAAAATTGGGTATATGAAAGGTGTTGGGGCAACCTCAGAAGAGAACAGTGAAACAAGTTAAAGGGTAAAGTAAGAAGGTTCAGGGGGGGCTGTCAACCCTCAGGGACTCCAGAACAAGATCCAGCTTCCAGATGATCCCCCTAAAATACTGCATTACAAATTTCACTCATTTGTCCTTTTCCCTGCATACATACCCTGAAGTGAAAGAAGAAAAATGAACTTTCATATCCATGCCTCACTCGTGCATTAATTAAAACCCAGTGCACAAGGGGAAAGCAAAGAAGGACTGTGAACTCACAGGCTCTTCAGCTTGCATAGGCCTGCAGGCAAAGCAGCACAAACAAGCATAGAGCATCTGAGGACACATAACAGGGACAAAGCCAGAGGCAGGAAATGGGTGTTAGGTGACACTTTGGACAACAGAACACAGGGAATCTAGGTGAAATCATTTCATCGTTACTGTTTTGTATTAGAAATGAAGTAGCAAGTTCCTTCAAGTCGTTAATGTCCAGATACACTGCAGAAGATTCAGACATTGTTTGTGAGCCCAAGATAGAATTCACCATAGGAGCAGGACCAAAATGAGACTTTCTGGTCACAGGGAGCTATACATTGGAGACCATGGGCTGAGAGCTTTCTGAGGCCACCTACATCAGTCTTATGCATTGTTCTTAGTCTAGCAGACATATTCAGCTGCTGTGATTTATGGTAGATGAGAAGCTCTGAAGCAATGTTGCAAACGATGACCCGGAGACAAGGCTCTTTCATCACATTAATAAATTCATGCTCCTAGATTCATTTAAGCCTGTGTTTTTAATTCTCCACCCCTTACCTAATACAATTAAGGCCTGAATTTATTACAAAAGGGGTAAACAAAGAGACGTATTGCTTCACAGAGATGCAATCTCTAGCTCACCTCCCTACATTAATGCTACTTAACAAATAGATCTCTAGCTCAGCCATAAAAAAATTAATCTCCCCTAATTTTCTAGTTCTAGCTGGCCTCCTTCAATAGTCTTTGCAAAAAAAAAAACCTGTCTGTTTACTTCTGTTTCAACCTGCCAAGGGTTATGGGATATTAGAAAAGGAGGCAGAATATAGCATGAAACAGTTTGAGGAGTGCTATGAAATGCTGCTTTCTGTGCTTTACATTCATGAACCCAGAGTGTCTACAGTTACCTGAACAATGCCTACATAAAATCAAGTCAGCTAAAATCTCAGTAGAATTCTAAAAACTCACTATGTGGAAGGGACCCATGGGGTAGTACAATACCAATGGAAAAGTAATTGTTGGGAAACTTGTGACAGATTGTCTAGTGTTAATCAATGTTAGTTTTCTATTATTGCATAATAGACTACCACAAATTTTGGAGTGGTTTCATGCAAAACAATCGATTACCTCACACTATTCAGTGTCAAATGCTAAATGTTTTATGTCTGGTAGTAGCTAAGGTTCATATCCTCAAGGATGTTTCCAGATATTGGGATGGCTAGATTACCAGGAGCTTTCACTGCAATGCATTCTACTTTTACAATTATTTGTGATCTTTGCAATATGTATTTCATTGTAGACATGAGATAGGCTCTGGATTAATTGTATCTTTGGAAGGAGGTGACCATCAATATTGGGTACTACCTGCAATTGTTAGAAGCCATCATCAGTTCACCATGTGGGCTTATCCAACATGTCCACTTACTTCATCAGACATCTAGGTGTGATGTGCTGAGGTTGGATTGTATGAATATAATATAAGCATGGGAGGGGTTTTAACGTAGACTGTGGTGGTCAAATTTATAGGATCTAAAATCACCAAGGACCCAAACCTCTGATCATGTATGAAAGGGAGTTTATAGACTCAGTAAATTTATATGTGAAGATGCAGCATAAATGTGGGTTCTATCATTCCATGGACTGGAGTCCTGGACTGAATAAATCAGCTGAGTATGAGGTTTCATGTTTCTGTACTTCCTGTCTGCAGATGCACTTCAAGCAGCTGCTCCACACCCCTGTACCCCAAGCTGAAATGAATCTTCCCACCCTCATTTTACTTGTGTCTGGTATTTTGTCACAGTAACAAGGAAAGTAATTAGGACAGAGACCTTTGTCATAATATATTGGTCACAAATTCACAGAGCCCACCTGTATCCAAGGATATGAGATCATTCAAGAGTATGTGTATTAAAGACTAACTCCAGCCTGTGACATTAGCCTAGTGAAAATGCAACATCATTGCAACCTGATAAAAAGCACGAGCTCAACCTCAAATGACACAAGCAGGATATTCAGTCTACTCAATTCTCTGGTCACTCATGGCAAACTTACCCTGCTCTACTTCCTATACATTCCTTTTTATTTTTCTGGATCTCAACTCATTTAAAACTTTTAGAGAACTACTTTCTCTCCTATAAGGTTTCATTGTTCAAAATCCTATACATTCCTTTTTATTTTTCTGGATCTCAACTCATTTAAAACTTTTAGAGAACTACTTTCTCTCCTATAAGGTTTCATTGTTCAAATGATAATGCTTCCTATGCATTCTCGAAATCATTTTGGTCATTCAAACAAAATCTTGAGTGGACGGCTCTTTCTTTCTCTATAGCAGGTATAACTGTGTGGCTTCACTGAAAAGCAATATGGTAGAGTGCCTTAAATCAAGCCATGAAGTAATAGTGGTAATATGAACAAGGGCTACTCTTAATGTCCTTAAATTCAGTTAAACACAATGAAAGCATATTCAAGCATTTGAATTAAACTCTAACTGCTTGAGTGATTAATTCACTTACTACATTCAATCACTGACACTTTCATCCTACCTTTCAGTCTGGAAGAGTGTGTTGAGCAAGTCCCATTAAATAATAAAAATACTGCAGTCCATGTGACAAACAAAATCCCTCTATTCAGATAACTCCCAATTGAGTAAACAAATAGAAATAAGCTAAGAGTTATAAGAGGCAGCATTCAGAAAACAGGGAACAAAGAACAGAAACATCTTGTTCTTGCCAGAATTCTGGCAAGAATTGATGATGGAGAGAGTGAGACACACAACCTCTATAAGCAGGAATATGGAGGAGCAACTGCAAACCTAGAAATGATCTGTAATTATGGAAAGCCTGTGATAATTCCAACAGCATAGAAACACTGGAATATTCAGAGAACTGAAAGTGTTGTGATAATTTAGTATGAGGACAGCATATTCCAGTCATTTTAGTCTTTGATGGAGCCCTGTAAATGACATGGAAAGCAGAGCTATGCCTTGTTAAGATTAGAGATTATTACACTTGATTTTGGAGAGTTTTATATTGATTTTTTGGGGGGTGCATCAATGTTTTAATGAAGTGTAGACCTATAAACCCTGAATTAGAAACCAGTCATGAGGAGTGGCAACACACACTTGTAGTGACTTATTGATAGCATATAAGATGAGGTGGGCTCCATAGTCTTTTCTAGTGCCACCCAGTGTGACTGTGGCTTGGAGCAAGTCAGCATTGAACCGTTAATGCATGAGACTCTTGTCCTCTCTCTCAGACTCATGGTTCAGCTTCAACATTTAAGTGTCGTGTCATTTCAGATCTCTTTTAGCACTGGTATCTTTATTTGCAGAGAGGCAATAACAATATTTGTAAAGTTATCTCTCATGAAAACATGGGGTTTCTTTAATTACATGAAGTCTCTCCATGCTCTATACTCCAAAGCTGTCATTAAACTCACATCATGTTGGAAAGAAACCATAAGTCTCATCAGAGACTGCTATGACTGCACAGTGAAGACTCCTTGGGTCTGATCAAATCTGGACTTCCAGTCCTAATTCATTTTGTGTCAGTACCTGAGAAAAACAGTGATTTGTGTTTATATTTATGCTGACATGTGGAATCTTAGAAGAGTTATTGTGACACACAAAGAAAAAAAACAGAAAAGAAAAAGAACTTATGAAAAGCCAGTGCAACCAAAGGAATTTGTCTCTTCAGGTTGACTTATAAATCACATTCTAAGGCCTCTTTTTGCATAATATCACTAAGGAACAAGATCACTCCCACATAGCTTATGGGTTGGGGGGAGATAGAGAGAGATTACAACCACAAAACATAGAAATTACACTCTTGATTAATTTTAGCTGATATCTACTAGCTATTCATAAATATCTCTTTCTTAAAATATCATTTGGTTCTTTGTTTTATCAACTAATCAAAAGTATAATTTATTCTAGTTACAAACAAATATAGAAACAGGAGATGGGGCCTAAAAGTTTTCACAAAACTGTTTCTATGGTAAATTTGTTTGGCCAGCACACATCCTCTGAGATAGGCTGAGAGTGGAAGGCTAGCTCAGCAAGGCTCACGTGGTCAGAACTAATCAAAACACCACTCTGGTATTTCACTCAGGACTTCAGAGAGCAGTGAAATTCTTCCATGCTACAATTCAGTCACCTGGGAATGCAAGTATGATGTAGACTGACACGACCTTTATGTACCTTCTTCCACTTATAGGAGCTTAGTCAACAGTACAGTCATCACTTCTGGTACTTCATATTCTGAGCAGTTTGGAGAAGGCTCTTGAGGGTAAAACAGTCACTGGGTTGCAGTTAAGAATTATTTCCTTCTATTTAACGGCACCATTTTCCAACTTAAAGAAAAAGATAGCAATATTATTCCCTTTGTTATATTTGCCTTTTATTCCATATGTTACTTCTTGTTGTATAAAATGATGATTGCATACCTTATACCCATTTGCAAAACAAGCTTGAGTATTTGTGGTAAATCTGGCATTAAGAACCCACAAAATTTTTCCATTTTATGAAAGAGTATAACAGAGATACCTCAAAGATGACCCAGTAGGCACGAAACACCCAGTAAAATTCATTGAGTAGGTAAGAACTGTCAATAGAGTTATTTTATAATAATGTAATTGCAAAATCAATCTAATTGTCTAAAAGCAAAGGATCAATTAAACAGTGTATGTTGTAATCTTAAAATGAAGCTCCACACAGCCCCCGCAATCACATAAAAAGTGGTGATGGTGATAGCTGACTGAGTTTTTATTATTAAGAACAATTAGAATTTGTGCTACAGGTTTGGGAATGCTCCTGCATTCCCTGTGAAGTTTCAGTATATGGTGTGTATAAACATGATTCTGCTCCAGTAAGATAAAAGCATGAAGATACACAGAATGTATAAGGGAACTTATATATTTCCTTCAGATTTCACTGAAATCAGTTTCTAACTGAAACCTCTGCCAGCATGTTCACTAAAATTTCAAGTCCCTCTCAGAACTTTTCATCCCCAATCTTTTGTTGATTTTTCCTTCTATATATTGAAAACATTGTATTATGCTAAATATATCTGCTAAGGTACCGGGTAGAAACAGATGATCCACAGAGTGAGGTAATTGAAAAGAATTCAATAGAAGGACCTTTCATAAAGGTGTGAGTAGAATCAAGAACACAAGTAATAATTTTCATAGCATCCAAGATAAGCAACAGTGGGAAAAACAGTATTACAATGGATAATGAGGGAGTCAGGGAAAAGGACAGACTCTGGAGAGACTAGCTTCCAGGGTTGTTCTGTAGTCCAAGAAATCTCTGGTCTCTCTTCCCTTCCACTTTCTAATAGTGCCTCCTATTCTTCAACTCCAGAGGTCAGAGGCCAAGGGTCTCAACCATAGAATCCCTTCTCCCAGAATCCAAGGCAACATTGAAATTCATAAGTGGGAAGTGCTCTAAACCAGCACTTTATTCACTTACTGGCTCACTGACATTAAAATAAGGTCACCAATAAGATAAAGCAATTTTGATACTAATGCATTGCCAGTACCTGGAAGAATGACTATGTACAGTAGATGCTCCATAAATATTTGATAAATGAATGAATAGCAAATGACAGTTATAAAATATTTGTATTAGGGATATGAGTTTATGATAATTTTAAATCCTTCATATGATTTTCTAGATTTTCCAAGTTTTACCAATAAACCTTTGTTGACATACAGAAATATATGTGTCTTATATGTACTACACACACACACACACACACACACACACACACACACACACACCACTTACTGAGAAATAAAAAGAGTTTGGTTCCTTTCTTGGAATTCATTAAGTAGATAATAAAAGCGTGCACTGATTTCCCCAGCTCTGGTTGATGTGGTGTAGTCACGTCTAGAAAGCTGTGATCAATGTTTCCTTTCCAGACTGTACAAATGCCCCAGACCAATTGCCTATATATTATTTATGCTGTCAAGATAATATTTAGGCAATACATAATTAAACAACAACTCACTCTTGAGACATGGAAGAGCATTGATCATGAAAGAATCCAGCCTTATTTTGACAAAAGAAAGGAAAGGTGTCCTTTAGGGTTTGACAACTAATTTTTAATAAAACCAGACAAGAAACTTGTCAGTTCCTTTTCCTGCCAGGGCGCCTCACCCTTTAGCAATTCATATCCCAACTGATATCATTGCTTACAACTTTACCTAGTTATCTCTAAATTATAGGTAGCTCTATCATGTGCCAATATGATCATTAGTCCCTAAACACAAGGATGCCAGTGGCTTCTAGGAAGTATTTCCCAAAGCAGAAGTTATACTGTCAGCAGCCAAAAGGATGATTGGATGATATGAAATTGTATTTTATTACTTAACTCTAAACATATATACTAAAATCTTGTCAAAATGCCCTGGTGTACCTTGGTTTTACCTGCCCTACATACCAGGTGCTCCATCATGCAGCTGTCATTATAACATCAAAAGCCCACAGCAGAGGTGTTATCTTATACATCCATAGCAGCCTCATGATAAGGACTGCCAGCAATTTAAATGGAAAGTAATAGATACTGATTTGCACACCCAGGTGTAAATGCTGTACTTTCTTTTTACCACCTTCCAGCTTGGAAATAAATGAACTTCTATTTCTGTTCACTGTTGCTCCTTTCCTCATTCCAGATGTTGGTCCCTGTTTCTGCAATATGGTAATTGTGCATGTAAAAGCTGAACACTTTTGGGTTTGTAAAAATATAACACCAGATTGTAAGAAAGTGCCTTGTTAGTCAGTGGGGATAAAATAAAGTGAAATGCAACTTATAAATATCATCAAATTAATGCAGGGTCTACACTATTTCTAATCAGTGTTGTGTGTAAGCGCCTGCCCTCGCCAGCAAGGAAACGCGACTCAGGGTAGATCTTCTTCATGCAGTTTTAATCAGAATCCTTTAAACATGTTGCTTCTGGCCCGCAGGGAGAGAGAGAGAGAGAGGACCCCTGCACAGGCTTAAATACCCTTGAGCTAACCAACCCCAGTGAGCCACGTGGACTCTGCAGATTGACTACTCTAATGCAGAAGCAGACAGGCTGAACAGACTTAACCAATTAAGGGCTTGTTTACCCAGAGATTCTTTACCAGCGGAAAGGTGTAAGGTAGAAGCCAGTACCACTTTAAGGCGTGGTACTACACGGCTCTCTACAGTTGTGTATTTGTTTGATCATATGTTACATATTTAGAAACTTAAGTTATCCAGATGTACATTATATATCTCTCCCCTATAACAAAGTTCTGAAAGACTGTTCTACCTCAACCACACACCTAGATCAATGACAATGAAATAGTAATCAAAACATTATTATGAACAGAAAAGATGAGATGCAATACAAATTTTCACCCAGTGATTATTTATACACAGTCAATTTATTAAGGGTCACTGGCTAATTTTTTAGCTATGTTCCAACATACTATGGAACTCTGGTCATGACACTGTTGGCTCACCAAGTATAGAAGAAGGAGTGGAGAGGTAGTAATGGTGTTACCCCAATAGATGGTGTAGTGAGTAGCAGTGACACTCAATAATATGATTACCAATGTGACACACACTCACCAGGGATAGGTCTTTTTGGTGTGTAACCAACGGGGGATTTATATAAAAGAAAAAATGTAGCTAGAGAAGGAAACAGCAATTATGAGAGTCTAAAAGTTGGCTTTGTTAGCATTGGACTAGATACACAAAAAAGTACTCCTTCAATAAATTCTTTCCATAATTATAAAATCACTAGTAACCATTTTGACCATATTTCAGTTGTGTATTCATCAGATTCCCTTATATGAAATTAGCAAAACTTTATAGAAAGATCAAGACAGCTAGAAAATGGCTGGGAATGTAGCTCAGTGGTAGAGCATTTGCTTAGCTCATCCATAGATAGGAATCTACATCATAAATCTTTACTTAAGTCTCATTGATTATCATGTAAGAGGGGAGAAGAAAACCTGTAAGAGCCAGAAGTAGGGGATGATGTAAAACTATGTTTTCTGGATATGTCAGGGCTATCACAAACATGAACTCAAAGCTGCTGTGACTGCCTTCCCAGAACCTATACAAAAAGAAGTCCACTAAAATCCCAGCCCTTAAGAAGTTCATTGCCTAGCTGTTACTGGAAATAGTGGTCCTGGGAGGGTGAGAGACAATTTTCTTTAAGGATGAATCCCCTGAGAAGATACCCACACTCCAGATGGTGGCCCTATACCTAAACACATACTGAAAATATTGGACGGATTCACTACGCATTTTAAAAAGAGCACATAAAGTTTGGAAGGAAATTTTAAGAAAATAGAGGAGGGGGTGTAGGGAAATGAATGAGGAGTGGAATTAAAACACATTATATGCATGTATGAAATTATCAAACAATAAAAATGATAGTTTTTAAACCTAGGAAATAAAACAGAATAAGCAAATATTTAAAACTACATGGTATTTACTGAAATAATGAATAATGCTCTTAACAAAATGAAGAAGTTGATCATGGATCATGTCCTTTGAGTGACAATCTGCTTCAGACTTAGCATAGAAAATAAATTTTGTTCTATTTGTAGTTCTGAGAGTGTCATAGAGAACAAAAGAACCAATGTCATAGTAGAGTTTAGCTTGGGGTCCTATGGACCCATGAAATTAAAAGATGATGAAAATTTTGGGGAAAAAAAGAGATTTCTAAGAAGTAACTTTTACCGTGTATTTTGAGAGCTGGTACAAGATAGTAACTTCTAACAAAGAATAAAATGGAAGGTAGAAGATAAACAACAGAAAGTCATATCCACAATAGAACATCGTATAAAGATCAGAGCCAAAGTTAGAGGTCAGTCCAAGTTGTCAATATAGTCCCAATGACTTAGATTATATGAAAAGTTTCTAACCTCACTACACCTAATTTTGATCATGCAGGAAAAGTTGATTAATAGAACTCTTCTAATACTGTGCTGGCATAAAGTATATCAAAGGGGTTCAATATTACCAGTAATATCGGGGGCCCACCTATTCATGACTCTTGAGTAATCCTTTAACAAGTAATTTTCCTTGACAATATTCTCTTTGTTTCCAGAGAGAAACTAACAACATCTTCAGGAAAACACTGTTCACTACAGACTGTCACAAAGTGAGGGGTGAAAAGTAAGTCATATTTGCATATTGCCTCCACTCTCAAAAGTAGCCTCTGGTCCAAAAGTACTTATGGGGATGTTTAAATACTGAGGGTCCAGTAATCCTTCTCTGTTTACCTTTCTGTTAGAATTTTAATCAGAGAACCATGGCTCAGCCATCACTAGGCAGACCAACACTGGTTCCATTATGAAGCATTGGTTTTAAATGTCCCCAAACTTCACAAAAAAAGAAAGCAAAGGAAAAGCACTGTTTTGCTGTTTTGCTTTTTTTTTTTTTTTTTTTTCAGGTGCTGCTCTGAGAATTGATGATTGAAAGCTAATAAGGCTATTATTGACTCAGAGTATACGGGAGTTGATTTATTTCAGAGCTTGGCAGAAAAAAACAATAATAATGCAGGTATGTCCTTTGCCATAAATAATGCAGATTTACTTTGAAAATTTTATAACTTCGATGAAGCAGGAACAGACTGACTCAAGTGTATCAGGCAAAGCACTGTGGTGGCAATCAATTGCTCACACAGTTGACATTTTCTAACATCTGTTTTAAGAGTTTGAAGTTTAAAGCTGTTATTTTTCATGGTCTGGAATGACATCTTCACCAACCCTCAGTGAAGCTGGTGCCTTTACTTATTTAATCCCAAATCACGACTGTGTCTCCAGTGTTTCTGAAGACAGAGTGAGTGAAAGTTATGGGCAACAACCTCTTTCTCACTATCTCTTGAGGAAAAACAAACACTGTCCCATACTTGGGATGCCTGACTCTCATAATCCGACTTAAACATATTTTTATAATATATTTTTGTGAGTGATACTAAATCAGCACATTGTTTATTTGAAAAAAAAAAACAACAAAACCTGTGTCTGTTTATGGATGTAAAAATAGCTTGAGATCTGGTTGACTCACAATTAGAAATAATTGAAACTCCTGATTTCTTAGTGTGCTTTGAGGTCAAATGCATGGAAATACTATAGTTAAGTGAATGAGGCTTTTTATGAGACATTTAGAAAATATGTTTTATTATTTTGGGAATAAAATTGGAAAATGTGATTATTAATGGGTTCATGAATCCAGGGCTGTCTTAGCTGAATCATCACAGAACAAAAGTCATAAGTATCAAATTGGATGAAACTCAACACTGACAAGAAAGTTATGACTGAACTCATCATCATCATCACCTTAGACTATAATTCATGAACTATGCTAAAAATTAATTGTGAAATATGTTCCTAATCTTAGATCTAAGTTAACATTAATGTTTAAAACTTAATAGAGGTAATTTATAAACATGTAGGACATTTATGAAATGCTGTATTTAATTTAATGATTAGATAAATAAACATTTTGGTAGCTACAAGAACAATGGACCTTTCTTCCCACCAAAGAACTCATTTATAATTACCATTGCAAAAAATATCATTAAAAATTGAAAGCTAACACACTAATCAATGGAATCCATTAGGGGATTCTCAGAGATCTAAGACACAATGCTTTGTCCTTATTCTCCCTTTTATTCCTCAAATTTTGCTCATTTTTCTTTTTTTTCCATTCTATTAAGATCTCTTGCTTTTCTTCAATAGTCCATTTTCTACTTTTGCAACTCCTCTCCCACATATTTCCATATGTATATATTTAAGTACAACCTACATATATGAGGTAAACATTCACCAAGTCTTTTTGAATCTGGTTCATTTTGCTCAATATGATGATCTCCATCCAGTTGCAGTTCTATTACATATGTATGCCACATTTTTATCCATTCATCTACTGATGAATAATAACTAGATTGTTCAATTAGGTATTATTTGATATGGCTATATGTCAGTGATAGGTTAGATAACTCATTTGAGTATATATTCAAGAATGGAATGTCCAGTAATTTAATATTTCTCTCTTCACTGTTTTGAGAAATATCCATACTGATTTTCAAAGTGACTATATAAGATTACACCCCACAAGCAGTGAATAAGGGGTCATCTTTTCCCAAATCCTCAGAGAAATATTTTAAATTTATTTTTTTTTATTTTGCATATGGATCCCAGTTCCCTCTCCCTTCCTTCCCACTATGCCTCCCCACCCTCCCCCATCCATTCCCCTGGGAGGATGAGCCCTTCCAGGAAGGATCAACAATGTATGCAAGTCATTTGGGGTAGGGCCTAGGTCCTCCCTTGTGTCTCTAGGTTAAGGAAGTATCCCTCCATGGGGAATATGCTCCTGAAGTCCTTTTGTGCACCAGGGATATATCCTGGTTCCACTGTCAGAGGTCCCATAGACTGCCCAGGCCTCCTGAGACCCAAGTTCAGGGAGTCTGGGTCAGTCCAATGCTGGTTTCCAAGCTTTCAGTTTGGGGTCAATGAGCTCCTCCTTGTTCAGTTCAGCTGTCTCTGCAGGTTTCTGCAGCCTGATCTTAACTTCTTTGCTAAACACTTCCTCCTCTCTGCAACTGATTCCAGGAGCTCAGCTCAGTGTTTAGCTGTGGGTATCTGCTTCTGCTTACACCAGTACTGGATGACGGCTCTAGGATGGCATATAAGATAGTCATCAATCTCATCATCGAGGAAGTGCATTTAAGGTTGCCTCTCCACTATTGCTAAGATTGTTAGTTGGGGTCATTCTTGTAGTTCTCTGAACATTTCCCTAGAGCCAGATTTCTCTTTAAACCTGTAATGGCTCCCTCTATTTTGGCATCTCTTCTTGCTCTCCTCTATTCCTCCCCTGATTCAATCTTCCTGGTCCCTCATGGTCACCTCTCCCCTCCTCTTCTCCTCTTACATTTTTCCTAACTCCCTCTCCACTCACTGCCCCCACTACCATCTCAATTTTCTCAGGAGATCTTGTCCCTTTTACCTTCTTAGGGGACCATGTCCATAGCCATACCACCATGAATGTGCTCAGTCTCTTCTGATCTTAAAAGCTAAGCCTGGTAAGCTTAGCTTAGGCTTGGTAAGCACTTGGATGGGAGAGGCATTGTTTTTTATCTGTGGGGAACCCCAGAGCAAAGTTAGCATTTTAATAGCCATACTGGTAATTTCCCATTCTCCTATGACTGTTTCCTGTTAAGCATATGATGCAACCTTATCCTGAAAGAGTCCCAGCTGCAGGCTTAATGTATAGCAACTTATCTTATAGCAGAACACCTGCATCCTGCTTGGAAAGACATTCTGCCTCCTAAACATCCTCCCTTTGGTTCATTCCCTCATTTCTCCACTACTTAAATCCTGTGGTTATATTCATTAAATGAGACTTGATCAGAATACTCTGTTCTCTCCATCTCTCATGTCTCTTTTCCCCTTATTCTCCCTCCCTCCCTCAGAGTCCCCATGGACTGACCCTGTGGGCTGGGGCATTTATCATTGGTTTTCTTTATTATGGCAACTCCCTCTGATCAGGATGAAATGGAATCCCAAAGCAGTTTTAGTTTGCATTTCCCTGATGCAAAGAAGGAAGTTGAGACCATTTTAAAAATTTTATTTGCTATTTGTATTTTTATAAATTTAATTTTTTCCTTGATTTCTTCAGTGGCCCATTTGTCATCTAAAATGTTTGCCCAGTTTTGGTGGTAGCTCTTGATATTAATCTTTATTTTTATTGCATAATGATATGAAACATAAGATGATTTCCATCCTTTTGCATGAGTTAAGACTTGTTTTGTTTGTCCCTATTGTGTCATTTCATTTATAACTCCCATTGATTCTCTGTCTCTGCATAGATTCCTGACTCATGCTCTTACATATTCAGATGATGAGCTCAGTTTTATATATAGTACAAGGAAAATATTGTATGTGAGAAAAACCTGAAGTTTACTGAAAATCTGGATGTGATATTCATCAAACAGTTAGCATGTTACAATTTATTGTTATTTTCTTTGTACTTATCTTCTTAGTATTTTGTAGTTCTTCAAATTATTACAAAATCTACACAAACATGCAGGAGTGGGCACACACATACAAACACACACAAACAATGTCTATTATAATTAAAACATTACTTCTGATTATTACTTAGCAGCTTGGTGGGTTTCAATTATTTTAGTAAACTATTACCACATGGTACAAAAGAGATATGCATTTAGGTGGAAGGTTTAAAACAGTATCATAATTCAAACTTGTTAGAAAGGATTTCAAGCAGAGTATTTTGGTAAGAAGGGTCATAGAAATGTGTTGTCTTTCTAATGCCAATGACAATGCCAAGCTTTATCACATATATAGATTAAATAAGAGGCCTGTATATTTATTAAGGCTCTCTAGAAAAAAAAATAAATAAAGTCAATATATACTACTAGGTGATTTATTAGAGTGGTTGACATGACCTGGCCTAGGTAGTCCACCAATGGTGACCTCCAAACAGGAGAAATGAAAGCCTTAGTCTAAGAGCTTGGACACCTCAGCAATTCCAACTTGCTACTGTAAGCCTACAGGATTTCAGAAGAGCTGCTGGCCTTCAGTCTTCATTGGAAATCTGTTAGTCTACATTCCTATGTTAGTGGTGGCTGGCAACAGGAGTGATAGTAGTAGAAGCAAAAACAAAAATGCAGATGAATTATTGAACAGCATGGATGAACTAACCATTGAAAAATAATGAAAAGACATGCACCATAAGCAAAATACTTTTCCCTCAGATTTTCTTGCATCTGAACCTCTTCTAATTAGTTCCAATCACTTTCCAAGTGGGTCTTCATAGTGTAGTAAATATATTCAAGGAAAGACGCTCACAGGTATGTCTGGAGGATTCTCTTAGCTATCAGTAGACTCAGTTGTGCTGATAACCAAAGTCAAACATCACAATGCTCCACGACAAATCAACCCTCTCTATGACTTTGAATCAATCAGCAGAACAGGAAAAATATCTTAAAAGCATTCCTTTTTCTAGGAGCTAAATTCTTCTCTTAAATAGAAATTTAAGAGAAATTTCACTTGCTCATCTCCCTTCAGGAAATGGATGATTGTTTTTCTTCTGGAATTATGCCACTGAGTGTTCAACACTATTATTTTCCAGTTCTCCTGCATTCTAAAACTCAGTATTCCTTGATTTCACCTCATTTCTGTCTAAAATTATATTCCAGTACCTGTTGACATCTTTTACTTCTCCCTAGTGCTTTGCATTTAGTTCATGGACTCCTGATATTCCCAATATGCCATCTTTCTTCAGTGCTGTGAAAATCAGTGGCTGCCATCCATTTGCACAAAATTATAGTTGTAGTCACCATCTCAAAACACATTTCAGTTAAATAAAGCCATGTGGTTATAGCCAGAAGGATAGCTGACAAATGATGCCCAAATATTTGGCAAGAATTTCCAAATATCCAAATATTTCCAAAACCTGACAAAAACTTAAAAAAGGATTCAAAACCCAAAACAGAGGCAGGAAAAGCTTCTTGGTAGCAGCATTTTCTCGGGTGGGCTCTGTTTGCTAGAGGTAAGTGGAGGCTCCTGTCTCTTTTAAAACAGGTTTCCTGACTCAGCATTACCAGCTAAAACTTCATGGCTCTTTAACGAGGTCCTGCTACCAAACAATAAAATGCTGTTTATGAACAGCTGGCAGCATGCTTCTTGGTGGTGACATGGACCTAGAAACTCCAGAGAGTTGTGACAATAATCATGGCTCCCATAATACTCTGCCATGATGCTACTCTCAGAAAGCCAAGGAATATGGCATGGCCAGCCACAGCTTTAATCCTAACAATGCTGTTCAGCAGTTTAAAGACTCACATGGTCAGAAAAAGAGAGGTACACTAAAGACTGATTCAGTAGTTTTCTTTCTTAGTGGTATCTTTGTGAGTCTTGGGTACCACGGTGATTGTGGCCTCTTAGAAAGAGTTTGTTAATGAGCCTTCTGTTTCTATTGTACATAATGATTTGAGGAGTATTGGAATTAGCTCTTCCTTGAATTTCTGGTAGAATTCTGCACTGAAGCCATCTGGCCCTGGGCTGGTTTTTTTTTTGTTAGAAGGCTTTCAATGACTGTTTCTATTTCATTGAGGGTTATAGGTCTATTTAAGTTGTCTGTTCTTGATTTAATTTTGGTAAGTGATAATTGATACTCAAGCACAAAAAGACATAACTAAGAAAGAAAACTACAGACCAATATCCCTGATGAACATCATTGCAAAAATACTCAATACAATACTGGCAAAACATATCCAAGAATATATCACAGAAATTATCCACCATGATGAAGTAGGCTTCATCCCTGGGTTTCAGGGATGATTTAACACAAAAATCTATCACAAAAATCAACACCCTTTCATGATAAAGGTCTTGGAGAGAGCAGGGATAACAGGAGCATACCTAAAACTATTAAGAGCAATATACAGTAAACCAACAGCTAACATCAAACTGAATGGAGAGAAGCTTAAGGCAATTCCTCCAAAATCAAGAACAAGACAAGGCTGCCCTCTCTCTCCATATCTCTTCAATATTGTACTTGAAGTTCTAGCTAAAGCTATAAGACAACAAAAGGAGTTCAAGGGGATCCAAATTGGAAAAAGAATAAGTCAAACTGTCTCTATTTGCAGATGATATGATAGTTTAAAAAAGCGACTCAATAAACTCTTCCAGTGAACACCTACAGCTGATAAACACCTTCATCAAACTAGCAGGATACAAGATAAGCTCAAAAAAATCAGTAGCCCTACTTTATTCAGATGACAAAGAGGCTGAGAAAGAGATCAGAGAAAGATCAGCCTTTACAATAGCCACAAACAACATAAAGTATCTTGGGGTAACGCTTACCAAACATGTGAAATTCCTATGCAAAAATAACTTTGTGTCTTTAAAGAAAGGAATTAAAGAAGATACCAGAAAATGGAAAGATCTCCCATGTTCTTGGATAGGAGGGATACACATAGCAAAAGTGGCAATCTTGCCAAAAGCAATCTACAGATTCAATGCAATCCCCATTAAAATCCCAGCACAATTCTTCACTGACCTTGAAGTAATAATAATCAACTTTATACAGAAAAAACAAAAACCCAGGATAGCCAAAACAACACTGTACAATAAAAGAACTTCAAGAGGCATCACCATCCCTGACTTTAAGCTCTACTACACAATCATAGTTCTGTAAAAAGCCTGGTATTGGCACAAAATTAGACAGGTAAACCAATGGAATTGAATCAAAAATCCTGATATTAACCCATACACCTACAAACACCTGATTTTTGACAAAACAGCTAAAAGAATACAATGGGGGGAGGAAAGATTCTTCAACAAATAGTGCTGGCACAATTGGTTTGTAGAAAACTGCAGATAGACCCATGTCTATCACCATGCACAATTCTCAAGGACAAATGGATCAAAGACCTCAACATAAATCCAGCCACATTGAACCTATTAGAATGAAAAGTAAGAGGTACCCTTAAAAAAATTGGTATAGGAGTCCACTTTCTGAAAATAACTCCAGTAGCAAAGACACTGAGATCAACAATTAATAAATGACACCTCCTTAAACTTAGAAGCTTCTGTAAGGCAAAGGACACAGTAGAAAAGACCAAATGGCAACCCACAAACTGGGAAAAGATTTTTACCAACCCTACATCTGACAAAGTCTGATCTCCAAAATATACAAAGAACTCAAGAAACTAGTCAACAAAACACCAAATAAACCTATTATAAAATGGGGTACAAAATTGAAGAAAGCATTCTCAATAGAGGAAATCAAAAAGGCTGAAAGACACTTAAGAAAGTGCCCAAAATCCTTAACTATCAGGGAAATTCAAATCAAAACAACTTTAAAATACCATCTTACTCCTGCCAGAATGGCTAATATTAGAAACACCAATGACAACTTATGCTGGAGAGGATATGGAGAAAGAGAATCAATCCTCCACTGCTGGTGGGAGTGCAAACTTGTACAGTCATTTTGGAGATCAGTAAGGCAGTTCCTCAAGAAAATGGAAATTAGTTTACCACAGGATTCAGTAATTTCCCTCTTAGGTATATTCCCAAATCATCCACATCCATGCAACAAATACATTTTCTCAACTATTTTCATAGCAGCATTATTTGTAATAACAAGAACCTGGAAGCAACCTAGATGCCCCTCAACTGAAGAATGGATAAAGAAGATGTGGCACATCTACGCAATGGAATACTACTCTGCAGTAAAAATAATGGAATCTTGAAATTCGCAGGCAAGTGGATGAAACTTGAAGAAACCATCCTGAATGAGGTACCTAGTCACTAAAAGAAGAACATGATATATACTCGCTTATATATGGATTTTAGACCTAGAGCAAAGGATCAACAGCCTATAATTCACACTACCAGAGGTAATAGGATACAAGGTGTATTCTAAGAGATTCATATATGATCCCTCACAAAAGGGGGAAGGGACAAGTCCCCCAGAGCACATGGGACCTGGTGGGGGAGTGAATGGAGAGAGAACTAGGAGAAAGAGAAGGGGAGGAGAGGAAATCATGTGTGAGTAGAAAAATTGAGTCAGGGTAGGAATAGAAGACATGAAGCATTATTGGTTTGAAGAGAAAACTGAGCCTAAAGAAAGGTCTAGCAACCTACAAGACTGACTCCAACTAACAATTTGAGCAACCATAAATACCCTTCCCTTATAGTGAGGTCATCAACTAAATTATCCACCATCATGGAGCCCTCATCTAGTATCTATTGGAAACAGAAGCAAACACCCATAACTAAACACTGAGTCGAACTAGAATCTAGATGCAGAGAGAGAGGATAAAACCAGGTTGCAGAAACACACAAAGATAGCTGACCTGAACAAAAAGAAGCTAATCCCCCCCCCAGACTGATAGCTTGGTGTCCATCATTGGACTGATTCACATCCTCTGAATATGGGTCTCAGCTTGAAGGACTGAGCAGTCTAAGGAACCTCAGAAAATAGAACCAGGATTTATTGCTGGTGCACAAAAGGACCTTGTGAACACATCCCCCATGGAGGGATCCTCCCTTAACCTAGAGACAGGAGAGAGGTCCTAGTCCCTACTTCAAATGACTTGATAGATTTACATGACCCCACTTGGATAGCATAGCCCTATATATAGAATGAGGGTGGGGGGATGAGAGGGGAGGGTGGTCAGGGTTCATGTGAGGGGGGAAAGAGGATAAGAGGGAGGAAGAGGAAAGTGGAATGACATGTAAAAATTTTAAATTATATTATAATGAATATATATATTTACATATATATATATATATATATATATATATATATATGACCAACTCAGATGAAGAAATACCTCTAAAGTTTTACAGTTTGTTAAAAAATGTATGTAGGCTTGGGAAAGAAAAATATGGATAGGGAAAGTTCTTAAAAATGAAATAAAGTAGCTGGGTGTGGTGGCATCTGGCTTTAATTGAGCATTCCAGATGCAGAGGCATGCCGAGCTCTATGATTTGAAGGCCAGCCTGGTCTACAGAGTGAGTTCCAGGACAGCAAAAAATACACAGACTGATAGCTAGGAAATCAGCATAGGATGAATCCAGAACCCCTGAATATGGGTCTCTGTTAGGAGGCCTAGGCAGTCTATGGGACCTTTGTTAGTAGAACCAGGATATATTCGTAGTGCACAAACAGACTTCAGAAGCACATTCCCCACTGAGGGATACTTCTTTAGCCTCACCCTCCCTGGGGAGTAAGTTGGAGAAGGGATGGAGGTATCAGAGGGGAGCATCATGGGAAGATGGAATGGAGAGGGAACTGAGATCAATATGTAAAATATTTTAAATATATTATAAGTAATAAAAAAAAATTGAAAACAATAAAAGTAAAAGATATAGAGCAATAAAATGAAAGCCACATAAAGATTGAAAATACAAAGAGAATCTGGATACTCTATGTTATTTTGTTATCTTTGAGTTGTTTGATTTATGAGGAAGGAGCAACAACTGCTAAAATATCATTTGATTATAAATGCTGCTGTATTAATCCAACCTATATATTCTGAAAATGTCTTGAATTCAAATTTAAAGTCTGTGGACATGTTACTTTGGAAAAAGTACCAAAAGTTGTTTTTGTTTCCCCAGAAGTTAAAAAAGTATAGATTCATTTCAGACTAATATGGTTTGAACAAGAAAGACCCCCTGAAGCAGTGACCTAAGTGATCTAATATCCAAAACAGCTGAAACAATGTAGCCTCAGTGTAGCCAGGATTTGGCCAGGTTTCTGCAACATGGTAGGATCCACTTGGGGTTGACCGCATTTCCAAACAGCAGAAAGCAATTTAGAAAGAACTATTCCCATATTTTCAAATATTGTTTATAAATGTTTGTTTCCATTTAAATAGGATTGATTTTAAATGGTTAATGATCTCAGTCAATCTCCTTCTAAAGGAAAAAAGGGGAACATGATATAGAAATGAATAGTTTGTATTGGTATGAATATTGGTTTATTGATGCAAGTTTAAGGTCAATTTTGTTATATGTATATTTCTGCTCTTGTTTAGGTGTTGTGTCTGTGCAGAACTTTAAAAATGTATTATATAATAAAATATAGATTATAGATAGTAAACTATAATATTCAAAACATAATTATGTTAGGCTTTCTAGATATACTGAGATATATTTCAATTGGATAGGTATTCTTCAAAACCTTTCAGAGACCTTCAGTATATGGCATTTAAAATGGTTTATTAGGATTTTTAATGACAAAGAGACACAAATGCTCCTGTCAACACCAGTTATGTCAGAGAGGAAGATGGCATTGAAGAAACTCAATATGGAGTTTATCTTCAAAGGCAAGACTAGCCATTTGGGCAACAAACTACTTTTCCCCAGGCTGGTTGACTGTATGCTGCATAAACTAGACATGCAGGACCCACTAGAAAGATACTGTTGAACTTGCCAAAACAAGATAGGACAGTCGTCCTGCTTCATGGAAGAGTCTTCCAAACATTCTGCAGGACACAGGGGAAAATGACACAGAGACAAACTGCCAATACAGGTGAAAAAGTTTCAAATGTCCAGCTTTGCCAAGAAGTCTGCCAGACACTCTAGGCCTATCAGCTGAACATGGATGCCCCAACATTACAAAGGAACTTTGGGTGAATGTCCAGGAGTTAAGATGTCTCTGTCAATTCTAGAGTTTATATATTATCATTTTGAAGTCTTTGATGGAGTTGAAGACATATAGTTATGGTTTTCCTTAGTTATGATAAAAGATATGCTACATATAAAACTTTACACTCACAGAGCTAGTATATATGGCAGAATATTTTCTTTACATTTTGCCTAATATTAATGGACTAAATATTGTTAACTATAGTTCTTGCTTCGTAGCTGACTTGATATATGTAATTTTACTATATTAAATTTAAAACTTTCCTTTTTTATTTAGACAGAAAAGAGATGATGAGGAAAGTCCTGTATGCTGTGAATACATGCTTCTCTTATTGGTTGGGGAATGAATGCTGATTGATAAGTAGCCAGGCAGGAAACCTAGGCAGGAATACCAGACTAGGAATGTTAGTAAGAGGACCCAGAGAGAGAATCGCCAGGGAAACACCATGTAGTATCCAAAGGAGTAACATGCTGGAGCATTATAGCTAAACCACCGCCTGGTGGCAACACAGACAGAAATAGCTTAGTAATTAAGAGAGAGTGAGAGCTAGCCAATAAGAAGCCTGAGCCATTGGTTAAATTGTTTATAATTAATATAAGCCTCTCTGTGTTTATTTGGTTCCAAATGGCTATGGGGCCAGGCAATGCAGAAACTCTGACTTCACCTGGCCCTGGGTAGCCAAGAGGAAAGCAAACTGCAGTCTCAAGTAAATTCAGTGAAACTCAGTTGTATGAGTAACATGAGTAATGAGGCATCTTAATGGATAATTCAAAATCCAATGGAGCCCTTTAAATAAAAATGTATTATGTGACACAGACAGATCATTCTTAAATGGACCCATATCTAAGAAAGAGTCATAATGAGGAATATTAAAGGTATTCTGTGAGGCATAATGGCTTCTCTGCTATGTCTCTAAAATCCATCACTATTGAATCTTTCACATGTTCTCTATTTAATGAGTTTGTTCTATGACACCATAAATTCACTAACAGTATTTTAGTTATTTACTGTGATTAAATTGTAGTAATTTATTCCACTTTTATACTCACATTCCTCCCCCCCCAGGATCTTAAAAGACTTTATTGCCATCCATAAAACATTTTCACTCCAAATAACCAATATTGATTTAACCACATCCTATTTATTTTTAGATTTATTTTCTTAGTTTGCATGAAGTTCTAACCTCTGTACTATGTATGAAAGCATAAAGCAGCTCACTTCGCATACCACTTTCAAAGATGCATCTTCCATATCCTGTTCCCTGACTGCCAGTTCTGGGGAATTGCATTTGACAGCAGTGCTAATTGTGAATTTACTCAGTTGTTCCTTACAGACAGTTTTAAAAATGGAAGAGATAAGACAGATGTATTACATTAAAAGTAAAACTACATTAAAAATGTAAAATTCCTGGCCCCTGAGCTAGTATTTCAGGCAATTGAGCTAGAATACTGATTAAGATAACTTTTTTCATCACTCATTCCTTTTACCTCAAAGCAGTCAAAGATATGAAGCTAGGGAAGAATCAACAATAAACCAGAAGAAACTAATGGATAAAGTTAACAATTTTCCTAAGTAACCTTTATTTTTTTCTCCAGCTCTTTAGGAGTATCTTGTGTGGAATGTATATGAATCACATTAATGTAAATAGTAATATATTTTACATTTATGTGTTACTAACATTACATTCTAAGATTATGTGTTGTGTTATGTTATTTAGCAATGTGTGCTAAAGTTAACTATTGATCTGAATTTAAAAGTTGAATTGCCATAATCATTAAAAATCAAGCTTTGAAATACACAGTCAGGCATCGTTGATATCACCTTCCCAATTGCTCTTTTCCCCTTGAAATTAAAAATAAATCTCCATATTCATCTTTGCTCCTGGGTACTCTAGTGAGAAACTTTGAGAAGTAATCATATGAGGAAAAGGTATCTCAGTGCTATGCCTCTGGGAGAGTGTAGTTGTGTAAAAGCAATCAAGAGAATTCACCACATAGGAGACCCTAGAGAGATGTATAGTTCACATGAAAATCTGAAAACATATCCAAGCTTTTTAAGGGACCCTAAGGATAAGGTTAAGTACATACACCACAAATAATCTTGAATTCATGAACCCCATAACCATGGCCAAGAAAATTGCTACCAAGGCGCTTTTCTAGATATTTAATACAAAAGTGTGGACTTTAACTAATGAACCATTAAAAGACTTTTCTGATTGTCTTTAATCATTATAAAGTTAGCCATTTATTCCTGTGGGTTTCACATCCATAGATTGAACCAAATGCCAAACAAATATTGAGGAAAAGTGAATATATAGAGATATTTTTAAAATTAAATGTTATTTAAAACGAAAGCAATCTTATTTTACATACCAATCTCAATTCCCTCTCCATCCTGTCCTCCCATTCCCTCCACTGTCCCCACATCCCACCCCCTCATCCACTCCTCAGGGAGGGTGAGGCCTCCCATGGGGTATCAACAAAAATCTGTCCCATCATTTGGGGCAGAACTTAGGCCCTCTCCTGTATATCTAGGCTGAGAAAGTGTGCCTCCATAGGGAATGGGCTCCAAAAGCCCATTCATGCACTAGGGATAAATAGTGGTTCCACTGTCAGAGGAACCATAGACAGCCTAAGCCCCACAACTAATACTGGTTCCATTGCCATAGTCCCAGAAACTGTCCACGCCCCTCAACTGCCACCCATGTGAAGGGGTCCTAGTTTTGTCTTATGCTGGTTCCCCAACTGTCAGACTGGGGTCCATGAGTCCCATTTGTTCAGGTCAGCTATTTCTGTAGGTTTCCTCAGCATGGCCTTGACGTCTTTGCTCATCACTCCTTCCTCTCTACAACTGGATTCCAGAACTTCCGCTCAGTGCTTGGCTGTGAATCTGAACTTCTACTTCTGTCAGCTACTGTGTGAAGGCTCTAATATAGCATTTAAGGTAATCATCAATCTCATTATAAGGTAAGGGCATTTAAAGTAGTCTCTCCACTATTTCTTAGATTCTTAGTTGGGGTCATCCTTGTGGATTACTGGAGATTTCCCTAGAGCCATGTATCTCATTAAGCCCATAATGTCTCCCTCTAATGAGGTATTCCTTTCCTTGCTCTCCTTCTTCTTCTCTCAACTCAACCTTCCTGATTCCTCATCTTCTCCCCACCCACCTTCCCTTCTCTTCTTCCTCCCTCCCTCCCTCCAACTTCCTCCATGCTCCAAATTTACTCAGGAGATGTTTTTCATGTTGGGTCTCTCTAAAAAAATTATATATCTATATGTAGAGATTTTACAATGTAGTAGGCATTACAATGTATGAAGATTATATAGGATATATGCAAGAACTGTATCATTTTATTAAAAAAAACTCAGTGTGTCCCCAGATTTTAGTGTTTGAGAGTGTCTCTGAAAAGCAGTCCTTTGTGGGTACTAAGGGCCAACAGTGCCTTGCTGCCAGTGATTGAATGAAACAGGTCTTTATGGAAGGGTACCTTGGAGGAAACTCTTAAGGGGCATGTAAAACTGAAATCAAGTGACCCAGGATCTTGTGTACCAGAGGTAGGTCAAGGAGTCTGATCAGGGATAATCTGTCATGTAATTAACCCATTTTCATCTCATGATCATGAAAAATGATTATGGCAAAGACAGACTTTTCTTTTCAGGGTAACACATTAAAGCCACCCATACTACTTCAAAGTTGAGTTAACAACTTAACTGCCACTTATGCATTTTGGAAGAGGAAATATTGTTGTTTGGTTTTGTTGGGGTTTTTTTGTTTTGTTTTGTTTTTCCAGTAGAGTGACACTGAGCATATTAAACACTCCAGCACAGGCCTCATGCTCAGGAGTAGTTGATTATCATATAAGGGACTCCACAATTTGTTTTTTGATGTTGTTGTTGTTGTTGTTGCTGCTGTTGTTTATGTGTGTGTGTACGTGTGTGTGTGTGTGTGTGTGTGTGTGTGTGTGCTTGCACACACGTGTGTATATGCATGCTTTTATTTGGTTACAGTTTGGTGGTTTCTTTGTTTTTATTTTCTCTTATCTGTGGTTTTATTTTCTTTTCCAATTTGGGAAATGTTTTGTTGTTGTATTGGGATTTTCCTTGCTGCCTGAGATGTTCTGTTTTTCATAATGTTGAAATATTTGTTTCAACTATTTCACTAATTGTTCTACTTACTAAAACAAAGTGCCTGAGTCACAGGCATTTAATTAAGAGAAAATGTTTTCTCTTTCTCAAAGACAATTTTAAATTACATTTATAGATCCATTTCAAAGGCCTTTATATACCTTTTGTTCAAAATCATTGCAGTTGTCTATGAAACAAGTGACACCATTTAGCATGGTCACTAGAGTTTAGTAAATGGAATTATTATAAGATGAAATTCTGCAGGATGAATTAATACCATTGAACTATTTATAAAGAATGACTTTTAAATACTGTTGACTGAGATAAATCACTACATAGTGAATCAAAGCGTAACATTTAAGATTACATTTAGATGGTTATATCACAACTTTTTTGTTTTGTTTATTGGATTTATGTTTGATATACATTCTAATTAAATATCTCTTAGTCCATATGAAGCAATTATTAGAGCTGATTTGAAATAAGTTTTCATATTTCAGTTCTCTGTCCTCCATCCATAATGTATGTTCATACAGCTCATCCAAGCCCACATGGATGACCAAACTTCACAATTCATCGCATGTGAAATTCTTCTTTTTGTATATAAAAAAACATGCTTTACACTAGAACTCTGTTTATGACCTTGTTACTTATTTTTAGCACAGTGAATCATATATATTGATATGGATGCATACTTATTGGGTATTAGTTTGGCTCTAATGTTCAGTTAGATAAATTAGGTACTACTATCTTTAGTAAACAAAATGTAACTCTGAATTGAACACCTCACCATAGAATGATTCACATATATGAACCACCACTCCTTATTCTGAGTGTATATAATTCACTCACATATGCATGTTTGTCTGCACACACTCATAGTCTTCTTCATTATAACATCATCTATAACATCATCGGTTAGTGTTCATAGACATCACTAGTTTACTTTATGATTTACAAGCAACAAAATAAATTCAGTTCACATGGTAACATACAATGTAATTTTATTTTTATAAAAGTGTCTGGAGTAAACTGGTTGATCTAAAAAACTACACAATTATGATTTTCTGAAGTTTAATGGGGACATGAAAAAGAAATGATGTTATGCAAAATATTTGTCTCTACTATCATTAAATTATTCTAAAATTATAATGTAGTGATGATTGTGTGATTTTTTTAATGTACTAACAACAAATAAGAGGATAAATGTTATGTCTATGTAAATTGTATTTCAATGGTGTTATTTAAAAATGAAAGATAATTTACCAAATATTAATGATGTATCATTAAAATACTATTTAGAGCAAAATAGCAATAATATATAATAAATTAAATAAACAAATAAGAAAACTCAACCTAAGATTTTACGAAAATCATTAGTTAAAATCTGAGTCTGAGGTTCAGTGCACACTTTGTCTGATTTGAATCGTTTCTGCTACTTCAAGATTTTAGTTAAGGTTACTTGAGAAGAGAATATAAAACCAAAAAAAAGAAATCAATACAGTAGTTGGCCAAGGCCAGGTTCAATAACACTGCCTACATTTGAGTGCAGTGAGGGAAAACAGCATTCATTAGTCATATAATAACTACAAGGCCTCCCGTTTATCTCAGAAATTCCTCCAAGGAATACAACCATTTTCCACCTATTATTTTCTATTGATTTTGTCCACATGCCAAAAGGCAGTGCAGGAAGTTCTAAAGAAGCTAGGACCAGAGATCAAGCAATAGGAACTCTCCCTCCATCCCCATACGAAGGCATATGGTGTTCACTAGTTTTCAAAATTAGCTCAATTCTCTTAGTGCTCAGTCCCTACTAAGATCCAGAATTCAATTTATTGCCTGATTCCCATGTTCAGGGAATCCGCAGGATATATTTTTAGACTGACATGAGAGATTATATTTTAATATAAGTTTTTATCATTTTCACATTATTATTATTTGCATGTACACTAATATCATTATAGTTCTAGCTCACTGATTTTCATTGTGAATGATTATGCTGTTTATCATATTTTCATAAGTGAGGATCCCAGGGGTCATCTAGACAGAAAGAACTAGTTTCTTTTACTATCTGGAGACACTTGGCATGCACAGCATTTGTTGATTCCTAAGCTCTGTTGAAGTACTTTACATATTTTCTCTCACATACAATGTGTGAAACAATCCCATGGGGAAGATACATTCATTGTCATCTACCATTTCAATTAAGAAGCTTGAATATGAAGAATCTTGGGAGATTGTGCAAGGTCACACAGCTGCAGAGTGATTGAGGGAACATAAACTGAGGTAGGATTTTTTAATACTTACTGATATCCACCATTTAAGCTTTTTCCTTAGGAGAATTTGTATTGTTCACAGATGATCTTTATATACAAAATGCATTTGGAAAGGGGTTTCTAGTGATTATCATTTCTGAGCCATATTTGTTTTTATTCCACAAATATCAAGTGCCATCAACTTAGATTTCTTCATGCATAGTATTCAACATGTACTTAATAAAAATGAAGAATCCTTAATCATAGTAGGCCTTAATCTTTGATCACACATGCATTTACTTTGTGTTCACTAATGATGCAGTATGCCTGGTAGTGGTATAGGCACTGGGAATAGAATATGAATAGGACAGATGTGGTCCTTGCTCTCATGTTGTTTTATTATGACAATTTCTCAGCATCTATGAACATTTGAGTCCATAGGAACTGATCAAACCAGTGCAGGATATTTAGCATCCCTTCCATTATAAAGCCAAAAATCACTCTGGTCATTCTTAATTGTTACCTGAGGACGTGAAACTGCCAATAGAATTGTTTTTCTACTGTGAAACAGATTAAGAATAAATGAAGCAATAAAACAACAAATGAGAAAAAAGTATCAGATGGTAGAGTGATGGGAGATGTTATTCTGTAAATATGTTTCTCATACTAGTTAATAAATAAAGTCCTGTTGGCCAATAGGAAAGCAAGATAGGTGGGGCTAGGAGACTAGGAGAAGTAAAGAGGAAATAGTAAGGAGGAGTCAGCATGTAGAGCCTGGAGAGATCAGATGCTGCCCACTGCTCTCCGATAAGATGAGCCACGTGGAAATACTTAGATAAAGTAGAAATGGGTTAATAATTAAGACAAAGTTAGCCCATAAACAATAATAGTAACTGGCCAACAGGATTGTATCAAATACAGAGTCTTTGAGTGTTATTGGTGGCTGGCATTTTAGCGGGGCGGCGGGACCAGACAGGTGGGGAAAACATTCTCGTAACAGTGAAGGAGTGAAAGATAATTCTATTTTAGGAAATATAGTAACTGTAGCTACTTTAGATTGGGCAGCCAGAGCAGACTGAGAAGAGCTTGCTTCTTACTTGAGCTCTGAATATTGAGGTTATGGGAAACAGATTTCTAAACATGAGTTGAATCCAGTACAAAGACTTTGAGAAAATTGCAGTTTCAATTTGGTTCAAGGTCAGAAAGGGCCACGAATACCAAACAGAAAGAAACACATTCTAGCCGTCCCTGTTCTCATAGTACTTACTACCCCTTTCCTAGGACCTCTGCCTTCATTCCTTAAATAACTCCCAAAAGTTTCAATTCCTAATACTGTTGTGTTGAGAATAAAGTTCAGAGTCCATTACACAAAGTCTGGTCTTGATCTCGAAAGCAAACATCAAGTTGCCTCACTATTTGCTAAGGAAGAGGTCCTAGCATTCTCAGGTATTCACTTTGTTGTTGTATTGCTTTGGTTCCCAAGTGTGCACAGGCCCTTTTTCCATCAGAACTCTTTATCTTGCTCTCAGGGGACTAATTTTAGAAAGGATGGGTTCTTGGTATTGTTAGCAAGAAAAGCCTGCTATATTAGGGAATACACCTCATTTTTGGAATGACCATTCTGTGTTCCTTTATATCCCACCTTTCTATTTTGGAAAAGTTCATTTATTCCTGGAATATAACATAATTTTAAGCCCATTTATTAAAATCTAATATTTTCTCAATGAGTATCATCTAATCAGTAAGTAAGTTAATGTGAGAGTCATGTGGGTCAAATGGGTAACATCTACAAATGCTCATAACTGGAACACAATGACTAAACTATAGAAAATAAGGGTTCTGTTATTTGTTATTATTATTATGGTCATAGTCACAATTTTGTTGTCACATGTTTTTATGAAAAGATAACAACAGTATAAGCTGAGTTTCTGGAAGAAAGTCATAGGGAGAGAATATTATGTTCACTTTTCTAATAGGTTGGCTACAGGACAGTTAATAGCAGAAGTCTGTTCCTTGGCATGTCTTAGGAATAAAGCAGAATAGTTTAACTGTTATTTTTGAGTTTATCTTATTCATGCAAATTAACTGAGAACAAATGATTTTCTTCAAATGGTAGCTTAGTAAATGTTATTTGTTTTGTTCCAGCCACATAGGACTGAGTTATTTACTTATAATCTTTATTTCTTTCATTTTTGAGATAATAATATAATTATATCATTTCCCCTTTCCTTTTCTCTCCCCAAAGTCACCCATATGTTCCTCCTTGAGTCAAAGACCATTACAGAAAATAAGTACCAATTAAAGTATATAGACATGAAACACAGATCCAAAAGATATACACAACAACTTCCTACCTAAAATTCTAGTATCATTGCAGAAAGAGGGCAGAAATACAGTAAGATCCAGAGGAATAGGGAGTGTACTATGATATTATTTTGTCTCCTAGAAATGTCAGAATCTACACTCACTAAGCATCACTAACATGATTGCCTAAAATGGGTGAACAATGTCAAGAGTAAATATGCTAACATGGTCAAGGAAAAGCCAAGGGATCCTCAACCCTCCACAAAGACTACAGAAAGATAAAGAATGCTGAAAGTGAAATGGTCTTCTCCAGGAAAGAGAGCACCAATTGGTAGTTACTATTTTAATATAGTTGATAATCTTAGAATAGCAAGAAAATCCATATCAAGAAAAAAACATAATGTTAAAATTAATAATATTTAAATTTTATGAATATAATGTTTATATATGCATAACAATATAGATACATTGCTAAACTATTATTTGAAGGTTTTGTGTGGATATGAATATAATGAATTTATCATCTATACTTTCAGAATATTAGTATTTGAATTTATATTTTTCTACAACTGATCTGCATACATAAACACACATATGCAAATATATTCACATATAATGCTTTCAGTGCAGACTGTTCCTAGCCTCTGGATCATTGCAATAGAGAATGTTTCCTCATTTTGATTGTCTACTAACTTGTCCTGATTCTCAACTAATAAACTTGAAATGGGAAATTAGTACAACATCCACAAAGACAATACATCACACAACCGCAGCTTGGGGAACAAACAGAAACCCCCACTATTATGGTTGGTTGAGGCATGGTAGTCATAAGACTACTTTAAGTAACACCTTTTTTTTTTTTTTTTTGTAGATCTCTGCCATCACTGGAACCTGCAAATAAAATAACTCAGAGGGCAGTTTTCCTAGAGTGCTGGTTATTTTTGAGGCTCTATGTCTTCATCTGTAAATTTAAACTGTGTCATCCCCAATTATAGATTATAAATGAATTATAAATGAATTCCCATTCCTACTGTAGCTGATTTGAGAAGCTTTTAATCACACAATGGAAGAGGTGTTAATTATAACATCTACAAATCAGAGTAGACAAACCTGAGTTTTGAGTCCCAAATCTCTCTACTTGAAAAGGTATTCATTTTTAGTACATACCAACAGGTACAAAAAGAGAACACAGTAAGGCCTGGTAAGGCAGAAACAAATGGCCCATCAGAAAAATTCATACCACCTGTCTCCTGTTGTAAAAGCTTTTTTTTCTACACATTTCAACACCCTCTGTTGTCAAGTCCTTTCAATGGCATGCATGATAACTCCTTAAGTTCTACAAGGAAATCATAACTATAAAATTTTCATGATCATCATTCAGCAAAGAATGTCATAACTGGATTATAAAAGTTCCCTTATGAGGTAGTTGGATTTGAAAAGGAGAATTGTAGTTCAATATTCCAAAGCATGATTTCACTATGTATTCTCATCAAGCTTAACTAATACCTTACACATAAAACAATAGCTTTGTTAATGTGTGTCATATCCTGGCAAAGCAAAGACTACCCAAACACATTAAAATTGTATTTCCCAAGTAGAGTACAATAATTTCACACCATTATCAGCCCCCAGATAGTTAATCTGAAAAAGACTTTCTCAAATGCATGACAAACTTTATATCACATAAAAACATCAACAGAGTTTCATAGGAATCTAGAGCCAAAAAAAGTCTCATATAGTTAAAAGACGTACCGAACAACCAGACATTTTTTTATTTACCTTTTTAAAGAAACAACTTATATCTATTTTAAACCCTTGTTATGTCTTGTAATCTCCTTAGCCTTTACCCTCATAAAATTTATCTATACCTCTCTAACAGAATTTATCATTCGTTGCTTTTATTATCTTTCTATGTGGACAAGTCTTATCTTTTCTATAAGATCATGGGTTCCTCGAGGGAAGGGATTTTTGTTTATCCTTGTATCTAAGGCATGTCATTGCACAGTTGTTTTTGCTATTTGGTGTTCCATAAATATTAGAGCAGGAAAAATGTTTAAGTGTGTTTTTGCAAGCAGGATAAACCTGCATGAAAACAGAAAGATTTGTCACCTGCAAAAAGAGATTGGATTTGAATAAAGTTAAAAAAAGTTGTTAAATTATTAGCACCAACTCCAGAAATTTGTTCTCCATGTAAATTAAATACTCATTTCCCCAAATTAATCCATTTATTACTTAAACTAGCTATAAAATACTTCTTGGAAATTAATGACATAAGTGAAATTAGAGTTAAGTTCTATGAAGAGACATGATTTTTATGTTTTTTTTCCCAGAACTAAGTATTATATGCACCCCACAGGCTTCACAGAATTTTGTTATTTTCCTTTAATTCATCTTGCTTAGTTGTTTTTTAAAACAAAAGCCATATTGATGGGAGACGCTATTCTGTAAATATGTTTCTCACACTAGTTATATTGGTGTCCAATAGGGACCAAAAAACTTCCACTTAAAATTCAACAAAAAATCAAAAAAGAGTTTTAGAAACAAAAAAAGAAAGACAAGCAAGGCTTCTTGGTAACAGCATTTTTCTCAGTTGGATTCTGTTTTGCTAGAGACAAGCAGACATTTTTGGGGCTCCTTTAAGGGAGGTATCCTGACTCAGCCTAAGTGGCAAAAATCCTCAAGGCTTTTAAAGAGCTCTGCTAACAATTTTTTGGTGTGTAGGAGAGCTGGCAATGGCAATGACCACATCCCCAAGCCGGCAGCATGCTGCTGGATAACAGCTTAGGCAAGGCAGTGAGCATAGCTCTCAGTTCTGGCGGTAAATGTAGCTGCCACCAACTTGGATAGACCGCAGCTAAAACAACTGTGTGTTTCATTTTAGCAATGTTGATATTTACCAGATAAAAGATTTGTGGCCAGAAAAAGATAAAGATTTGCAGTAAAAACAGATTCAGATTAAGAAAAGCCTCTAATGGTTTACAGTGTGTTTTAAAATATACATAGGCTTGGGAGAGAAAAAGAATAAAATGGTTTTAAAAAGACAGAGAGGAGCTGGGTGTGGTGACACACACCTTTAATGCCAGCAATCAGGAGACAGAGGCAAGAAGATCTCTGATTTCAAAGGAAACCTGGTATGCAGAGTGAATTCCAAGACATATAAAAGTTACGCAGAGAAACTTTGTCTCAAAATATGAAAAAATAGAAGTAGAAGAAATAGAGTAATAAAAACGCCATGTAAAGATGGAAAGCACAGAGAAACTTTGGATACTATATTCTGTTGTCTTTAAATTGTTTGACTGCTAAGGAAATAACAACTGCTAAAACAAATGCTGCTGGATTAACCCAATTTACATATTTTAAAAATACTTTGACTTCAAAATTTAAGTCTAAGGACAGGCTACTGGGGAAAAGGATTACTATTTTTGTTTCCACAGAAAATAAAAAGCTGTGGATTCCTTCCAGACTAATGTGGTTTGATCAAGCAAGACCCCCTAAAACAGAGTCCTGGGTAATCAAACATTCAAAGCAGTTGGGACAAGCCAGCCTTGCAGACTACAGCCAGGATTTCTTCTTCTTCTTAGGATCCCCCATGACAGCACCCCCTACCAGCAGGAAGCAGTTTGGAAAGAATGATGTCCAAATTCCCAAATATTGTTTATAAATGTTTGTTTGCATTTAAATGGGCTTGGTTATAAATGATTAATGATCCCAACCAATTCTTTTAGGTATAAAGGGGGTTATGGTATAGATATGAATACATTGTTTTGGAATAGATTTTTATTTATTAATACAAATTTAAGGTTAATTGTGTGATAACTATATTTCTCCTCTTGTTTAGGTATTGTGTTTATATTGCTCATTTAAAAATCTAATGTATAATTTAGTACAGATTTTAGATAGTTACCTCTAATAGTCAATACTTATAGCTAGGTGAATTAGGTTTTCTAAATATGTAGAGATATATTTGAGATGAAAATGCATTCTTCAAACCTTTCAAAGACCCACAGAATATGGCACTTTGAATGGTTTAGAGTTTTTCTTAACAATGAGGCACAACTGCTCCTGGCAACATCACCTGCATCAGAAAGGAAGATGGACCTTGAAGAAATTTGTTATGAAGTTTGCTTTCAATATGGCAAGACTAGCCATTTGGACAAGATACTGCTCTTGTCTGGACTGTTTGACTTTATGCTGTATAAACTGTACATGCAGGAACCACAGGAAAGTGACTGTTGATACAAGATGAACAGTGCTGCGGGGTTCCTGCTTCATGGGAGAGTCTGCAAGACAGTCTGCAGGACACAGAGAAAGGTGATTGAAAAACTGCCAATACAGGTGGACAGTTTAAAGTTTCCTGCTTTGCTGAGGAGTCTGCCAGACACACTATGGCCTATAAGCTGAAGATGGAACATTACAGAAGAGCTTTGGGTGACTGACCAGGCAAGCTGTCTCTGTCATTTCTAGTGTTTATATATTATCCTTCTGTGGTCTTTGATGGAGTTGAAGACAGATTGTTATGGTTATAGTTTTCCTTAGTTATGATTAAAGATAAGTTACATATAGGACTTTAGACTCACAAAGATAGGATAAAGAAATATTTTCTTAACTCTTACTAAATGTTAATGAACTAAATATTGTTAACTGTGATCCTTATATGATTACTGTTGTGTGATATATTTTACTATGTTAAGATTAAAACCTTTCTTTTCTTTAGACAGAGAAGAGGAGATGATAAGAGATGTCATTCTGTAAATATGTTTCTCGTATTGGTTAATGAATAAAGCACTGTTGACCAATAGGAAAGCAAGATAGGCAGGAATAGGCGACAAGAAGGATTCTGGAAGGAGTAGGGAGGAGAGTCAACATGGAGAGACTGGAGAGAGCAGAACGTGGGCCATCTGTACAGTAAGATAAAACCACGTGGAAGTACTTAGATTAATAGAAATTGGATAATAATTAAGACAGAGCTAGCCAATAAGAAACTAGCAACTGGCCAACAGCATTTATATCTAATAGAGAGTCTCCATGTTTTATTTGGGGCTGGCATGGCTGGGGGACTAGGATAACAGGAAAACTACTTGTAACACCATATGGCAGGATTATAAGATTTTTTTAAATAAAAGTGTGTTTTATACCCAGAAAGGCAAACATAAACCAACATCAGGTAAATGATGGAAGTAAATGCAGTGAACCACAGCCAAGCACTGAAGAGAATGAAGAGGAATCATATAAACAAGAGGGATCGAGATCATGATCAGAAAAAGCAGAGGGACAGCTGACCTGACATTTGGGAAACCTGCATGGTACTGAACTAGATTGTGTGAATGTGTGTGACAGTTATATGACTTGATCTGTTTGGGGAAGATTGGCAGTGGCACCAAGAACTAACGTAGGGGCATGAAGGATTTGTAGTCCACTCTTTTTGTAGTAATCCTTTTTGTAGTCCACTCCCTATGTTGAGATACATTGTTCAGCCTTGATACAGAGGGGAGGGTTTGATTCTGCCACAACTTGGAATGCCAGACTTTGGACTCCCTAAAAAAAGCCTTATCCCCTCTGAGGAGTGAATGAAAGTGGCAAGTGGGGGAGCAGGTGAGGCGGGAGAAGGGGGAGGGAACAGGAACCAGGGTTGGTATGTAAAATGAAAAGTAAATTTTAAAAAATATCAAATCTAACTCTTATCCAAAAAGGAAAGAAAGAAAAGGAAAAAATGGAGCTAAAAGGAGTTTGGGGGAAGGTAGAGGAAATTGTAATACAGAAATGAAAGAAGTGGGGGCAACAGAAAGAATTAAGTCATTACTAGAAAGGCATTAAAGATGAGATAAAAAATATCATGGTGATAAATTATATTTCTATTAAGCCTTTGATTTAATCCTAAGTACATGAAACATTAAGATATTAATGATGGAAGAATAGTCAAAGTGTATATTTTGTCTTGTGTTTCTAACATGTATAAATACTTCAATGATTTTTTGTCTTCAAAGTCTACATTTTTCTACTTGAAAATATGATATGGCACTATTTATTTGTTATTTTAGTTTTTCCCATTTAGAAAAAAATTATTCAGTACATATTTAATGAAATTATTAAAATAAAGCAGAAAACAGGAACCTAATAATGGTAATAACAATAGAGTCCTGGAAGCTAGGTGATTATTGATCATCTTTGTCATAAAGACCATTTGATGTCCAATTTATAAAAGTATGATACAATTACATGTTCCTCTGGTAAAATATTAATAAGAAATAAACTATATTTATAATTATTCACATAGAATCTTCAGTTCTATATATGGCATGTAGATACATTTGTATCCAGTGTTGAATTCTCACCTTATTTGATGTTTCCCAACTCTTCTCTATAGGGAAACATCTAAATTGTAGATTGAACTTGTCTAGGCCTATACACTCAAGGTAGGGGCTCTGGTCCTTTATGTCATTTTAGTGCAGATTATTTGTTCTATGGCCTTGTCCTTGGACCAGGAATGAGGAGGCACAAGACCTTTAGAAGTGAGGAGTAAATTGTTAGGTAAAAAAAAATATCCTCAGCAATTAAGAGCATTAAAACTTGTCCCCCAAGAAGTAGACGGTGTCCATGCTTTCTATATGTTGCAGAACAAAAAAAAGAAAAAAGTTGATTGGTGAGATTGGGGGCCTGCTGATCTTGATAGGACACTCAACTAGGTCTTGGGGTTTTACCCTTTCCTCCTTTGAAAACTCACAATAAAAGGAATGGGAAAATATTGTTGTTTAAAATAACTTGTATTCTAGGGGTTTTAATATCAGAGGCTTTTAGTTGAGATGCCCTAGTCTGAGTATTAACCTTTAGATGTCCCTGCCAGGATGCTCTCACTGGATGTTCACATGGGATGTTATCACACAATGTTCCCACTGGGTACCCTGGATTTGATCTGTGTCACATACAAGGAACAGTCCTGTTATTTTGTAGCCCCATGTCTTTATTTGTCTCATTTGAACAGTCAATACTCTCTATCAGTTTCTCCAGATAAACATGTAATAGTAAATCTTTAACCCTGTTAAGGTTTTTGTTCATTGGACTGAATAGGTAGGCCTAGCGACACTCTTATATTCCTCCATGTGACCTTCTTACAGGCTATCGTTTTTTTCTTGAGTACAATACTTGGCATGAGAGGAATCTTCTAGCTTCCGGTATACTAGATACCTCATTCAAAGCCAAGAAAAAACCTATTGAACTTGATGAGCAGCAATTTAGGGAATATTCCTTTTTCCTAGTTAGACTTGATGAACCTATTTGAGAGAAGATAGTCATGGACACATAGAGGGACTGCACAGTGAGCAAGGGCCAGAGATGAGGTGAAGCACATTCCTCAGTGTTAGTATATTACTGCAAACTTTTTTTTTTTTTAGTGCTTGGTACTATCTCAGTTACTTCATGGCTTCAGGCATTAAAAAAAAGCTAGGAAGAGATTGTCACTAGCTTGCATGTGCTTACTTTGTGGATAAGAAAGTTCAAGAGGATAGAATTATCAGGAGAGGCAGGAAAAAAACACATTGTTTAATATTTTAAAACTTTTCCAAGAAATAAGAAAAAAATGTCTGTGAAGTTATATGGAAGAAAATTAGCATAAAGTTGAAGTTAGAAGAAGAAATTAGCATAAATTAGAATAAAGTCCTCTGATTTTGCTGATCTCTTTGCCTCCAAGCAATTCTATAGAACTGAACTGGAAATCTCTTTCAAATTTTGAAACTTGTAGCAAGGGCTTCTTTCCTGTTGCACATTTCTCCACAGACTTCGAGGTATACCCGGAACTATCTCTAGGGAGAAATTTTTGTTTTCCTGAATAAAATTTTTTCATCTTTAAAATATACCTGTTACCAATAATTGGTCATTCTGACTTTGTCCTTTGGTGTCTAGTTATGTCATATATCTAAAATTCATTTCAATTTTTTTAAAGAATAAATTTTTCCAAACTAATAGAATATATCCTTTTCCCATTATAGTTCCTTTTCCCATTATAGTTTAAAAGATCTTTCACAAAGAAACTATCACTAAAATCAGAATATGTCTATATGTGTTTCTCTCACTATGCAATCCAGAAATTTCTTATACATCATTTTGTACCTTCTTCCTTACAAGAATCAAAATTTGTTCTCATGTGGAAGGACTGTGAATAACTTGGTGAAGTTAAAAAGTTTATAAATTAGAGACAAGTACATTTTATTTAAAAATATTTTAAACAGTCCAGAGGATATAAGCCTCTAATGTTCTATAAAAATGTCTGTGTGTACTGCTGTATCTGAGCTGTGGACATGCATGAACAGTGTTTATATTCAGGTTGTTTTCTGCTTTAACTCTATGCTTTCAAAGTAGGATCATGAAACATTCCCCCTTTTCACCCAGAATGTGACATGAAGAAAATACTCCTTTCTTTCAATAATAGTAGCAGTTCTTCTAGACTCAAGAAGGCACAGCATAGAGGATGCCATTTTCTCTTTAAAAGACCCACTAAATGGTATTAACAATTCGTTGACTCCTAGAGAAATATAATTTAAAAGTAACCTTTCAAAAATTCTTCTACTTACTAAACTAGATATTTGCAAAGCTAAATAATTACACTTACTCAATAAAGAAAAAATGTTCATATAATATATATATTTATATACAAGATGAACTAATTTCATCCCAATTAAAATGTTAACACTATCACTGAGACTCAGAAAAAATACAATTCCTAGACTTCCATTACATATTCTAAGGCACAAGTTGGTTTATAAATTTTCATGTGCTTAGACTTTTGACATTATCAGTTTTAGTCATTAAAAGACATACATGTGTGCTTTTTCTTTTTATGATAATATATTTTTATTTAAAATTGAAACAAACTTTCTTTGCATGTCCATCCCAGTTTCCTCACTCCCCTCTTCCACTGACCCTCTCAAAACCCCCATCCCATCCCTTTCTGCTCCCCAGGGAGGGTGAGGCCTTCCATGGTGGATCTTCAAAGTCTGTAATATCATTTTGAGCAAGGCCTAGGCCCTACCCCATGTTTCTAGGCTGAGAGAGAACCCTCTATGTGGAATGGGCCCCTAAAGTCCATTCATATACTAGGGATAAATACTGATTCACTACCAGAGGCCCCATAGACGCCCAGTCCTAACCAACACCCATGTTCAGAGTGTATCAGTATGTCCTATGCTGGTTTTCTAGCTATCAGACTAGGGTCCATGAGCTGCCTCTTGTTCAGGTCAGCTGTTTCTGTGGGTTTCTCTGGCCTGGTCTTGACCCCTTTGCTCATCACTCCTCCCTCTCTGTGACTGAATTCCAGGAGTTCAGCTCAGTGTTTAGCTGTGGGTGTCTGCTTCTGCTTACACAAGATCAAGGCTCTAGGATGGCATATAAGGTAATCATCAATCTCAATATCAGGGAAGGCATTTAAGGTAGCCTCACCACCATTGCTTAGATTGTTAGTTGGGGTCATCATTGTAGGTCTCTGGACATTTCCCTAGTGCCAGATTTTTCTTTAAACCTATAATGGCACTCTCTATTATCTTCCAGTTTCTGGCTACTACAATTAATACTGCTATGTTTGCATTATAGTTTTCATTATTGGTTTACTCTAATATTCTGGAAAAGTTCAGCTGGTCTGCCTGATATAATTACCTGAAATACCCAGGCATTCACTTTGTGAACAGTTACTGAGCATTTTGTCTGATAAATACTGACAAGGAAAGGTACAAAGTAAATAAAGTCTGATAGCTACAGTTTTCCATGAACTTTCACTATCACAGTTCCCTTGAAATGATACTGCATCCAAACTAGAAAAGTTTTCATTTTACATATATCTATTTCTATTCATTTCTCAATCAATTATTCTTCTCATGGAATTATTTATTGCTAAGGCAAACAAAAGGAAATATTTATTTTGTTCCTGAGACTTCATTGGTAGTAATGAAAAACATTTTGAATATTTCAGAATAATGTTATTATATTTCACCCATACACAATATTAAAAAATTACAAATACCTTTCTTTAAGACACAATCAGATAAAGATCTCATGTATCTCCCCTTGTGACTGTGTGTCTTGAGATAATCAAAGAATGAGCTACCCATCCTACTTTCATTCTAACAAAAACCTGCTTTGCAGTATCAATAACTAATTATATCAAAGTTCTGCCCCAGCAACATAGATTGATAGTTTCATTATCGCATTTAATTAGAGTTGTTTTTAATTTATCAGGAAGAAATGTGTAATTGGTAAAGAACAGCTGTTACAGGTCATGGGGAGAGAATATGATTGAGTAACAGAAAATGGCAAACTTCTTCAGGAAAGCTAACTTGCACAAATGTCTTCAGGAAGGCATCCAGTGGATGGAAGTCAGACAGCCATCTGCCACATTTGATAAAACCAACAAGGCTGAATTTTATTGATGTTAACCTGTACAGAACACACATGCAAGAGAGAAACATGGTAGAGTCAGGCTTTTCTCTAACTCAGTACAGTCTTCCACCCATATCATGACATCATAGCAGCAACTAGGGATAAGAAATAGACCTATATTTTCTGAAATTATCTCTTTTCAAGACAGTGAATACTAACATTCATATGTTACACAACTCTATAACAATCATTACTATATTACTACCTATTAAAGAGATAATAGGAGTTAAATTGCATACCTAGTCTAATGGTTTTTCTTTTGTTTTGTTTTTTGGGTGGACCAGTGGTAAATTATTTAAGGTTCTCCAGAAATAAAGAAAATGTGGCATGTTTATACAATAGAATACCACTCAGCGGGAGGTGGAGGAAACATTGGAATCTTGAATTTCGCAGGTAAATGGATGGAAATTGAAGAACCCATCCTGAGTGAAGTAACCCAGTCACAAAAAGCAGAACATGGTATGCACTCATTCATATATGGATTTTAGACAAAGAGCAAAGGATCATCAGCCTATAATACACAACACCGGAGAAACTAGGATACAAGGAGGAACCTAAGAGATTCTTACAAGGTCCCTCACAGAAGGGGAAAGAAACAAGAGCTCCTGATCATGTTGGAAGTTGGGGGTGGTCACTGAGTGGAGCGGAAGTTAGGAGAAAGAAAAGGGTAAGAGAGGATAAAATGTGGGACCAGGAAGATTGAGTCGGGGGACGAATAGATGAGAGGAGAGAGAGAGAGAGAGAGAGAGAGAGAGAGAGAGAGAGAGAGAGAGAGAGAGAGAGAGAGAGAGACCATAATGGAGGGAGCCATTATAGGTTGGAAGAGAAAACTGACTCTAGAATAATGTCCAGAGATCTACAAGACTGACCCCACCTAACAATCTGAGCCACAGTAGAAAGACTGTCCTATATGCCCTTCCCTGATTATGAGATTGATAACTATATTATATGTCATCATAGAACCCACATCTAGTAGCTGATGGAAACAGAAGCAGAAACCCACAAGTAAACACTGAGCCAAACTCCTGGAATCTAGTTGCAGGGAGGGAGGAATGATAAGAAAATGGGGTCAAGACCAGGCTATAGAAACCCACAGAGACAGCTGACCTGAGCAAGGCAAAGCTCATGGACCCCCAGACTAATAGCTGCGAAACCAGAATTGAACCAACCCTGAACATGGGTCTCAGTTAGAAGGCCTGGACAACCTACGGGACCTCTGACAGTGGAACCAGGATGTATCCCTGGTACATAAAAGGACTTTGAGAACATATTCCCCATGGAGGGATACTCCCTTAGCCTAGAAGCAGAGGTGAGGGCCTAGACCCTACTCCAAATGACTTGACAGATTTTGATGATTCCTCCTGGAAGGCCACACCCTCCCTGTGGAGTGGGGAGCATGTCAGGGGACATGGAACAGAGGAAAAGAGAGGGAACTGGGATGGATATGTCAAATAAGAAAAATAAATATAAAGGAAAAAAAAAGAAACATAGGCCATACATGCACATGGACCACCACACACACACACACACACACACACACACACACACACACACACCCTACCCCACCCCACACCCACATACAAGCCCACTAGCTGGTTTCCATATTTCATCTTAAGACTTCAATGCCAATAATACCGAGGAATTGGAACATTCATTCAGTTGTGTTGACTGGCAAGTTTGAATGTTGAAGTATGTTCTGATAGGCTGGCAGTTTTCTGAGGTATCTACCAGCAGAACCAAAGTCAATGGAGTACGTCTAGATACCAAGGGAAGCAAGGATATGTCACAACATCCATGAAGCATATCTGTGTACCTATCACCACCTGTGCTTCATAACCTAAAGACAACTATTTTTGAAATTTTTTCTACCTTCTATGTGACTCCTACCTCCTAAGTCAGACTCAAATTATTCTTTGAGCAAGTTCTTATTTTATCTGTTAATAACAGAGGGGTGCTTTCTCTGTTTGTTGAATCTTTCACAGTAAGACTTGAAGATTCCTAGCAATAGGTAAACAGACACAGCACATTCCATTAGTCTATAAAATGCACAAAAGTAACCTTCAATGAAGTCCAGATTTATAGGTAGAATCTTTAAGTGATTATTTTTGTTGGGGGTTATAAATAAAGCTGGCTTCACATTGGGTAACAGTGGAAAACAATACTCAACATATATGGAAAGGAAAGGTGGGGCAGAGAATGTTAAAAGAAAACCCAGATACATGGCATCTCCAAGAGCATTCACAGGTCACAGGACACTAAAGAATTTCGCTTTTCTTTTCATGAACAAAGAAACTTGCATTTGACACATCTCATAATAATTTATCAATATGCTAAGTCTGGGTTCTAAAGGCTAAACAAATGACAAGTCTAAATATTCTCAGCATTCAAATTTCTAGAGGAGCTAGGTGATAGCACAGTGGGTAAAGTGCTTGCTGTGTCAACATGAGGACATGAGTTCACATTTTTATAATTCTCATAAAATCTATGTATGACATCACATACACAGATGTGGGTGCCAGAGTCTGGCTAGGCAGTATAGGCAAAATGTCAGGCTCCAGGTTCAGTAAGAGACTGTCTCTAATTAAGATAGAGAGAATGCTGGAAGACACCTAACACCCATCTCTGGTCTTCATACTTGCACACACAAGTGTGTACACTCCTTCTCCACACATTTATACAAAATATACCACCATGCAAAACAATTACCCTCTAGAAACACTCCATCAAATACTTTCACGTCTATTAAATTTATTTCATTTTGATTGACATGATGCAAAAATAAGTTTGATTATTTATTTTCTTTGTTTCTTTTACTAAAATAATTTTTTTCATCCAATATATTATGACCACTATTTTTTCTCTCTTTATTCCCCTCATTCTCCTAATGACCCTTGCCTCTGGATCCATGCCTATTTTGTCTCTTGTGAGAAAACTGACAGGTAACTATGGAAAGTGAAAATAAAATACTATATAATAAGAAAAGAAGAACAAGCATGTCAGAATAGAAAAAAAATAGTAGGAAAGGAGCCCAAGAAAAGAAACAAAAAAAAATAGATAAAGACACAGAGACACACTTTTTTATTCACCTAAGAATCACATAAAAACCAAAAGTGAAGCAAAGGATTTGTGAGGAAAATAAATAAATATAAAATTAAAAAGTAAATTTAAATGTAAGAGAGAGAGAGAGAGAGAGAGAGAGAGAGAGAGAGAGAGAGAGAGAGAGAGAGAGCACCCTGGCATGACATTATGAGACAAGGAACTTCCAAATATGCCATTGCCTTTGTTTTCTTTTGGTCATCAACTGTTCAGTATGCAGCCTACCCTTGAGAAAAGTTTGTTTCCCTAGTGAGACTCTATTGGAGAAAGCCATTTTTTTTCAAGTGGTTATCATTTGGAGAAAGCATCTGGGTTAAGGACATGGGTTTATGTCCACTTCTCCTTTCAGCTCTAGGATGCTGTCTGCTGCAGACCATCCTGTCCATGCTGCATTGATCTCTGTCAATATATTAATGCATCAATACTACTGTGTTTAAAAGGCCTTGTTTCCTTGGTGTCCTCCACCTACTCTGGCTTCCACACTCCTTCTGCCTTCTCTTTCACAGGGTTCCTTGAACCTCAAAGAAAGAAATTTGACACAGACATCTTATTTAAGGCTGATTCTGAGGTCTCTCTTTGTGTATTTTCTGTCTGTGGTCTCTGTATTTGTTCACAATTGCTGTGAGAGGAAGTTTCTCAGATGACAGCTGCGTAAGGCACAGATATATGAATATAGTCTCATCAGGGAATGAGGCCTAGGTTATGCAACATCCAAAACAGCTTCAAGGCTGTTGGCTGAGATACCACAAAATACCCCACTCAGGACTTGACCATAATTCTAAGTTTATACTGTATGTTATACTGTATGTATATTCCTACTCTTGTTTAAGGTATTGTTTATTACAGCTCAATTAAAAATGTAATGTATAGTTAAGAAATAGAAATTTATAAAAATACAATTACTCATCTGTAATAGTCAAATATAGGTTAGTCAGGTTTTCTAGCTACACAATGATATATTTCAGATACATGTTCATCGAACATCTCAAAGACCTACAGGATATGGAGTATATGGCATTTAAAATGTTTTAATAACATATTTTTCATGAATGAGGCATGTTTCCTACTGGCAGCACCAATGTACTACATAGAAGATTATTGGAATCAAAGAAAGTCTATATGGAGGTTATTTTCCTTATGGCAAAAACTAGCCATGTGGGCAAGAAACTACCCTTGCTTCAAGTGCTGACAGTTATTGTCCAAACTAGGCCAACAGGACACAAGAAAGGTGACTGCCAAACTTTGCCAAGACAAGGTAGGACAGTCATTCAAATTTTCCTGCTTGTGAAAATGGTCTTTCATATATTATAGACTGATAAGCCAAATTTCAATGCCCTGGTTTTGCAGAGGAAAATTTGGGTGACTGTCCAGGCAGCCAACAGTTTGTCATTTCTCACATTGTTTTTGAAGTTGCTTGCCTAAACATCCTGCCTACTCACATAATATTATTTCCCTCTAAGGCCTCTGATGGAGTTAAAGAATAAATATTTGTAGTTACAGTTTTTCTTAATTATGATAAAGGACAAATTATTTATAAAACTTTAATATTTAATATTTAAATAGTCTAATTATGTCAACTACAAGTAGACTAGATATTGTAACTTTAATTCTTACTTGATAAGTGTTTTGTTCTATGTAATTTTACTATGTTAAGTTCAAACTTCCTTTTTATTAGACTGAAAGGATGGTCTTTCTCTATGCTGTGAATATGTTTTGATCCTATTGTCTTAATAGCAAAAGCTGTTTGTCTTGTGGCAAGGCATGATAGTCAGAACAATTAAACTGAGGACTAGGATGAAGGTGGGCAGAGTTGGAGATGCCAACTAGCCTTGGAGGAACAAGATGTATTGGAGCACAGGTAAAGCCACAAGACACAGGGCAAAACATAGATGAATAGAAATGAGGTTCATTTAAATGTAAGAGCTAGTTAGTAATGACTGAGCTATAGGCCATACATTCTGTTATTAATATTAATGCTCTGAGTGATTGTTTGGAAGTGGCTATGGAGTGGGCCAGGACAAAGAAACCTCTATTTACAGTACTGGATGATAGATACATCTATTGGTAAATGTGAAATACTGAAGATACCTACTATTATAGATTTTAAATTAATCTATGGATTCCTACTTCCTAGTATTTACAAAGCTGGACATACTTACATTCATCACATATATGCTTATAATTGTAATAGCCTCATGGTTGATTATTGCCTTAAATATGAAGTGTCATCATTATCTCTTCTGACCAATTGTAATTGGACATCTAGTTAGTATGATATTAGAAGAGTTATGATTGCATATTTCCTTATTGTTTTCACATAATAGTATTTTCCATCTTGCCCTAAGGTGCTATCTATGTTTGAAGGTGAGGTGTGTTTTTTGGAGGAAGCAAAACCATTGATTCTATTTTTCCATCTAATCAACTAGTTAATGCCTTTTAACTAGGAAATTGAAAACAGTAATGTTCAGAGCTATGGTTGCAAAATGTGTTTTAATTCTTGGCATTTTTTTTAGTTTTATATCTTCTTAGTCTGTTTTTATTAATTCTCCTGGTATTTTTTGTTTATGCCTCTGTGTCATCTAGAATATCTTTATTCTTCTCTTCAGACACATTATGACTTCTAGTATCCTCTGTAGTTTTAATTAAAATAAAAATTCTTTAGTATGTTTTATTGTGGAAAAGTTTTATTTCCCCAACTGTAATTGATAGTTTTCCTAGATATAGTAGTCAAGCTTTGTAGTGTTGATCATTTGGAACTTCACACACAACTTTCTAGACCTTTCTGGCTTTAAATATTTCTACGGAATACCCATGTGTTATTCTGATTTACATGTCTATATAGATAAATTTTCAAATTTATCTCTCTTCCTCCCTCTCCTCCCCATCTCTCCCTTTCTGTCTGTTCTTATATCTGTCTGTCCCCTGTCTCTACATATCTCTTTCTCTGTCTCTCTATGCATGACTTCCTCTATTTTTAATAAACTATCTTTTGTCTGTGGTTTAAGTCTTTTAACTATACTATGCTATGAGTAATATTTTTCACCATATTTTCTATATGGTATTTTACAGGGCACTTATTATTCTGCAAAACTCTTGTAAGGATGAACATTTCTTTCTCAACTATTTAGAAATATTCTTCTATTTTTTATTAAAGATATTTCCATGCCCTTTCCATCATTTTCCCCTTCATCTATGTCCATGATTTGTAGATGTAGTCTTTCCAGGGTGCCCCAAAGCTCTGTTGTGTTCCATCTATGTTTTAAAATTTTATCATTTATTTTGATGAATGATCCAGTTACTTCACTTGGAATTTTTTTTCACTGTTTATGATGGTGGTGAGGATTTCAACTGAGCCTTTTATTTGGCTCATTGAGTTCTTTATTGCTAGTAACCATTCAGTTTGGCTTATCTAAGCAATATTCTTTGTTGTATCATCTTTTCAAATCTTGAATTAACTTACTTAGTTTATTTAGACTTTGGTTTTATGTTCTCTTAGAGTATACCAGTATCTTCTTTGATTTGTTTGTGCACATTTATAATCATTATTTTGAATTCTTTGTTCAGAAGTTCTATAATTTTCCCATTGGTGGTGTTAATACATTTCTGGTAATTGTTGGAGAAGACATGTCCCATTTGCTTTTATGTCACTTTTTTAGTGTACTTCAACCTGTGCTTAGTAGTTTGTTGGTTGGTTGGGTATTTCTTCCTTTCTTTTCTTTATTCAAGTCACTTTGTTCTTTCAGGGAAGGCATTTCCATAATCCAGGAGATGGTTAAGTCTACTGAAGTCATTTATTACTCTGCAGGGTTGTATTAAGGGCCACAAGTTCCATTCTTAGTATTCATAGTTACTGTCTGCAAAAGCAGTCACTATCCCAGGGCCAACAGAATTCTGCTTGTTTTCTCCCTGTGCTGTCATCTGGCGTTGTTATCTTAGTTTGTACACACTCAATTCCAATGCCTTTCCCACTTCTTCAGCACCTAGCAGTTGTGGAACCCCATGGATCTGAAAATAAAGCTCTAAATTAGCAACAGGCTCCTACTTTCTTTTGCAACATCCATTGCATGTTGTGAGAATCTTTACATTTTAACACCAACCACAGTCAGCACTGTCTCAGCCACTTCTTCTATAGGCTTCCTTGTGTGTTGTAGGATTTCTCCCTCCCTTTCATCTTCTATTTATAATATTTGTTAATATTAAAAGAGGGTATTCAGTAATTAATATATATACACATATATATACAAATATGTAAAACAATAAATAGACTGAATAGGATTCATTTATGTATTTAGACATACAAATATGTACACAAAACACATAATATACATACTCTTTATTGACTTCTCTTTTCAAATATTAAATTGATTTCCTTATTTTATTCACAATTTCATTTTATGTTAATACACACACATATATACATGCATATATACACACAAATATATATATATATATATATATATATATATATATATATATTTCAAGAGGAAAGAAGGGCTGGGAAATGAGATGGGTTAGAAGGATAAATTGCATATTTTAATTAACACTTAAAAAGAGAAGAATATTTTATTAGCGTGGAGCTCTATACTACATATGCAAACCATCACCTTAGAGCCATATTCTAATCTATGAGCTTCCCCTTTGTATTGCATCTATTGCCCTACTTACTAGATAATGAAGTGGTTCCCAAATATGGGAGACACTGACCACTCCTGGGTAACAGTGCTAGTAATGGAATTTGGAAATGTATCTGAGAGTCTTTGAAGTATTATTTCCACATATGTTCAAGAGAAGGTTTGACCTTTAGTGGAAAGAAACCAGGAACCTAAAGTAGATACATGAGCCTATACCATAACATATTAAAAAATTCATTCTTCATTTGAAAAACCAACCTTGGGTCTTGCATTTGGCTAAAAATTATGTCAAATTTCTTTTTACTCTCTAAGTTCTTCTATACATCATGTTACTATATGCTTCCAACTCAGCATTTTCCTACATATTAAAATTAATCCGTATTTGATAGTCTCTAGAAATTTACTAAATACAGTAGATAGGAAGGAAGGTAGGATTGAATTGAAAGGGAGAATATTAACAAGAATCCTTAAAATCAAAGTAACAAGTAGGTGTAAACCTTTACTTGATTTTCATATACTGTTCTCTCCTGCATATTAAAATAATTTTACATTTTAATTTGATGCCAAATTTAATCCTTAATAGTTGAAGCTATTAAAATCTCTGCTTGATTATTTTGTTCTGTACTAACTAGAGATTTTAGGGATAAGTGTATTAGTATATACTACAGTGTAAGTTGACTACAGTATAGTCTGCAACCTAAACACAATCATAGCCAAATTCTCTATAACTCAGGATTTATATTTGAGAGAATTTTATAGTTTTAGAAAGCAAGAAAAAAAAGGGGATGAATACAAAGAGATTTGAAAAGAAGAGGAGGCAGAAAATGCAAAAGGACAAGAAAATATTTTACAATGGTCATTTGTAACCTCAAATGTTACAAATTGTTACTATCTGCTTTTTGTTTTTCAGAAAAAAAAATCTGTTTTTATTTTTGTTAACAATTTGGATTTCAAATGCTTTGAAACCAGATGCTGGAGTCAGGACACTCTTTCAGTAACAATTCATACTTAGAAAATTATGCAAAGTGATCTCTAACTCAGAACATATGTTTCAATAATGCAGTCAGAAAAGACATCTCCTAACCTGACACTCTTGGGTGGTCTGGACTCAGATATCTAAAGTCAGAGCCCCATGCACATCGGCAAAGTTCTTTGTCTTGCTGCATAGTCAAAGGAAGGCTTCCATTTTTTTTTTTTTACTACAAGTTAGTACAACCACTACCACCTTTCTCTTTTGGGTACTTATCTTCATGTTTGATATCAAGGGGCTCACACAGTTGTTCTCAGTTCTCTCATTCCTGCCTCACTTTCTATTAATCCTGCATTATAGAGTGGCAATAAATTAGACAAATATTGCCAGGGAGAGGATTATGAAGATCATAATTAATAAAGGAGACAGTTGGAGGCTTCATAATGAAGGCTGATCCCAGTCTAGTTTCACTGGGAAAGAGTATTGTTTCACTGTCGTTTGTCAGTAATTAGCTCTGCCTTTATTGCATTGTAAATACTGCTTTAATTACCACACTCCTTAGTTCACAAGACAAAACTCTGTGATCTTATTGGATTTCATGTGCTGGCAATCCTTTCTTGTCACTGTTAAAGCCTTTTCTGTGCACAATACATACATGCAAATGCAACTGAAAGTGAGAAAGGAGTGCAAAGAAAGAATAGAGATGAGCAAGTTGAGATGAACTGGAGAAGGAACTACCTTGCTCCTGATTTTCTTACTCTGGAATCTCAAGAGCAAGCCACTTACAAAGATAAGGCAATCTTGTAGATATAATTTTTAAAGGCTTAGCTAAGCTACTTCAAATAACTATCTTCAAGACTTCCATTCCATATGAAGAACATTGATTATGCATGCTATAAAATAAATTGGACTATGATGTATGAAGACACCTGGCATCATTTTGATACCTGGAATCATTTTCTAGCCTCCACACACATTTGAACACATATACATGCATACACATCACACACAAATATAATTGCAAAAAGAAGGCAGCATTTGTTATGATTCTGTGTGGTCAGACTCGCTAATGATGCATGATATTCTGTAAAGCTACCTCTGTTTTTAGCTGTTGGTATCATGGATAGGTTTGTGGCAGCTTAAGCTTTGCTCAACTCTCATGCTTTTGTTTCCACACTTGGCTCTAGGATCAGTTCCTTTAATATGATTCAATTGGAGCTCCCAGGTAACCCCCACCCCACCCCTCATGGAAAGATGGAGAAATGATGTGGTCTCCCAAATTTTATGCCAATAATTATTTGGTATGGCATTCGTGGTGCTTAGAGGAACTAGATCTTTCTACCTAAAGAATTACCCTCCACAATCCACCCTGATGCTAGGCTGCTTTTTCCCTTTTATCTGCTTTCTTTAAAAAATTCTTTCTGCAGATGAGATGACAGACCTAAAATCCCATTACTTGGTAGGCTGCATAAAAGTCCAGTCTGTCATGCACAACACAGCAAGACCCCATGCAAAAAAGTGACCCTCCCACCCAAGTAATTGCTGTCAGGAAACACACATTAATACAAAATAAAGAGTGTGACTTGGATAAGGTCAATGCTAAATACAGTATTCTTCACACTTTTTTTGATTGACAGTTCATAGTTTGTAAATAACACAGAAAAGCCCCCACTGTGTTTCCTTTACATCATCTCATAAAGAAATATTCCATAATAGAAACACAGTTACAATATAAACATTGAAAAGTACCATCAATTTAAAAATATCAGCAATAGCAAAAGTAAAATAAAATAAAATGTGTTCTCTCTGACACCAAATAGGTGGTATTTGAATAGTAACTGTGCTTCTTATGAGCTATGTATCCTGATATAGACATATTCTGCATCTCACTCTGCTCAATGATAAGAGGTCAAGGATAATGACACCTAAAATACAGTAATCTCCTGACAAATGGTATAATGTTTTATCACTATCATTATTATGGCTGCTCAAAACAGGATACCACGAAATTTTCTGGTCTTTTCAGATAGCATCTAAGTGTTTCTTTTTATTTATAATTGTGACACTGATACAATAAAACATGGGTGAAGAGGAGAACCACACATCATGTATCCCTTTGTTATATCCCAGTAATGGCATTTGTCCCCAATGTTCTTATGTTCCTTGTGGTAGAGACAAACACTCCCAGAGCTGATGAAGACTGAAGCAGAGACCCTGCCTTGCTAGATGGCTGCATTTCTAAGCTACCTGTGCCAACTGCTAAGGAACACAGCCCAGATATGGAGAATGAGAAGGCATTCATCCAGGATGGATACACAGCAATGCCAGACCCTTTCAGAAAAGCATCCAAATTCTAAGACCTTAAATGTCATCAACTCCTGGCAATAGTGACCCTGCCAAGTGGTCTCCAGGCTTCTTCTGAGCATTCTCACATTCTAAGCCTAAATTTAGACAGATGGGACTTTTAGAAAACTTCTCTGTATACAATTCCAAAATATTTCCCTGTGACTTACATTTATCATGTGTCATAATTCTAATCTAACAAGTCATTTTTAACAAAAGCTAATTCCATCTCCATATGGAAACCCTTGAAACAAAACTGGAACTTTAAGACACATCTTCTTTTGGGTACCATTCCCTCTGGCCAGGCAGCCCTATACTCTTCCTTAGTTTTCACTAATACTCTACTACTCAAGGAGAAAAGAATTTCATAGAAGATAAGGAGCAAATCTGACTCTTTGTGGTCAAACAAATAATAACTCCTAAACATACCATTGTGGCTTCACAGTGTGTTTAACAGCTCTTTTTCATAGCTACCTTTACTTAATGGTTGCATTTTTTTTATATAAAGAAGATTGAGTCTGGATTCAAGCAAACTCAAGTCATTAAGCAAATAAATAACTGACTTGAAGTTATCTGAAAAAAAAACCAGCCAAGAATACTTGCCCCAGAGCTGTTCAGAGGATGAAATGAGATATGTTATGATACTATGCTTAGCATGGGGTCTGGCCCATGATGTAGAATATGAATGTGAAGCAAGATGGAAGAAGGGAGTCTGACTGTACCACTATTTTTATAACTGGTCACCAAAATCTTGGTTTCATGGAGTCTGTGCTCATTTAGAACATGGGAAACACATTGAATTTGAAAATTTATTGAAAGAAGTAAAATATTGCCTATATAATGTAAAGGACAAGAGCCTGTTTCTTGATTTGTCCTTCTTTCCATCAATTTAACAAAGCTTTCTTCTCCTTCACTTTTGTAGGATCATAACTTAGAAAATGCAAAGAAACATGATCTTCTATTTGCAATTTTCACTAAAGTGATAGTGGGAGAAATAGATGTTTTATATAGATGCTGAGCATAATTTTCTAGGAGACCATTCTTGGAATTAAATTCTTCTATAAAATATATTTAATCCAGCAGTGCAAATGTAGCATATACTCTGACTTCTTTACTTACCAGCTATTATGCAAAACAAACAAAAACAACACAACAACAACAACAATAAAACAAAAATCCAGCAACACCGTACTATATGGATGGTTTGGGATCTGGGGCTTAAAATGTTAGTGAAGAGTTTCACAACGTTGAAAAGATGTAACAAGGGCTTGAACTACAGGGTGAAATCAGTTGTTCTAGATATTGTAAAAGAAATACAGAATGAATATGAGGGAATTTGCAAATAGTGAGGATCTGCTCAACAGAGTAACCATGAGAGAACTACAGTAGGCTCACTCACTGCCATTCTGTCTCGTCCAGTGGAAAAACATGCCCCAAAGATAAAATACAAATCCTCACAAAAAGTACTTTCTGGACCTGGGAATATAAGTTAGGAGTTAAAATGATCACCTTGTAATGTGGGGACCTGAATTTGATCTCGAGAACACACACACACGTGTACTTGTGCGTGGGCATGCACAAACTATCTGAATACATAAAGGCTAGGTAAAGCCATGTTAAATTGGGCTGTTTACATGGAAACTTACAAGAATAAGTCAGGAGCAACTGTGACACTGTTATCTTGAAAAATGAATCTGAAGTCTTAAACCCTGACCTGTTCTCCACTCCGTGTTGTTACTTATAAAGATCACTTCACTCTATACCTCAACTTTATCACATGGAGAAAGAGGGTATATTGGGTAGTTTCAGAGATTTGTTTAGGCATCAAAAACCATTTTTGTTCTTTTCTTTCAAAAGATACAAGATTGGTTTGCTCTAAGAAGTCAGAAAGTTACTAGAGAGTGTCTTGACACAGAACCTGGATCAATAGGAGAAAATCAGAAACTATGCCAGAAAAAATACATCTTCAAGTCTTTAAGGTGGGTGAATTCAAAGGTGATGTGGAAATTGATTGATTAATATTTTCTTCATCAAAACACACAATCACTTTGGATTTTTCTACACAGGAGAAAGCACAGACCAAAATCTTGCATTAAGTGTAACTTTTCCGAAAACAAAAGTTGAGGCTCAAAGACTTGAAGTGGTTATGTGAGTTTCTGTTTCTTGTGGTCTGAATGAAAATGCTTTCCATAAGCTCAAAGAGAATGGGACTATTTTCAAGGACTAAGACATGTGGCCTTGTTGGAATAGGATGGTCTTATTAGAGGAAGTGTGTCACTCAGGGTTAGCTTTAGGGTTTCAGAAGGCCAAGCCAGGTTAAGTGGTCCTCTGTTCTGGTTGTCTACTGATCCAGATGAAGAAATCTCAGATCCTACTCCTGCACCATGTCTTCTTGCATACCATCATGTATCATATTTCCTACCATGATGATAATGGACTAACCATCTGCACCTATAAGCCAGCCACAGTTAAATGTTTTTCTTTGTAAGAATTGTTTTGTTAATGATGTCTCTGCACATCAATAGAGACCCTAACTTAGACAATCTTTAGTACTATGAAGAAAATATCAGATCCCCTCTCTGGTGTTTTCAGCAATGTCTTCCCCTGTAGTCCAGCATAGCACTTCTCTCTCATGTGACAGGAAAAATATGTTGAAGTATATGTCTTGTAGTAAAAAGAAATCTTAAGGTAGGTAGGGCATATGTGAACATGTCAGGACTTGAAAGTAAAGTCATTCCATTACCTATAAAGAAATAAAAAGGTGAGTGTAGGAGGAGAAGGAGAAGGAGCAGAGGAGGGAAAGACATCAGAAAAAATGGTTCCCCAAATGCAATTTTCTTGGAAGTACTCCCTTCCAGTAGATTCAGCCTCTATACTTAATATTAATGAAATAATTCCATGGTTGTATTATAATCAGAGGTAGGAATAAGATCATTGGGGATACTTACTTTAAACCACCATACATAATTCAATAAGCATAACACTCTGTCACCATGAAGTTTTTAAGCTGGTTCTTCATGGGCTATATCCTCACAGAAATAAGAACACTGTGACACTTTGACATCTTAGCCATCTTTAAGGAGCATGGTTTTCCCAAAGAGCTCCAAGACCCTATAGCATGGAGGAAAGATAGCATCCATTCTGGGCCACTTGCTGTCTGCATTATTTCTATCCTCTTCATTAAGTGCCTTTGCCATCCTATTCCAGCAACAGAAGGCTGGGGTGGGCCAGCCGGATGGCATGATACTGAAATCACTACCCATAAAAACGTGCCTGCAATGTTACAGCAGCTTTGATGTCGTTGTAATGCACTCATAAAATCAAGGAACATATGTAGACACATCTGCTGGTGGCAGCAAAGAAATGTAAAAAATATGGAGCTGTTGAAAAACTTTGATAGATTTTACTGCTAGCCAAGTATATGTTTTTTTATGCTCTGCTATATGGGCCTACAAAAAATAACCACACTTTTCTTTAGTGTGCTTATTCATTGCATCTTTTACAGCAAATTCCAGAGAAAAAGTAGTAGAGCAGATGATTAGTCTTCAAGAAGTAGTCTCTGCATAGCCTTTAAAAAGCACAAGTGACAAAAGCAGTAACTGGACCAAGGAATTTAGGTATGATTAAGAGGTTAATCCACAAACTATTTCCCTGCATCACACCATACCAGGGTGCATCTAGATTCTCAATGGATGGCTTTCCAACTACACTGGGGAAGCATGGCTTTTCAGCCACTGAGGGCTATGATCTCTATGATAATGCTTCCAGGGAAAAATACAACCAAGCCTAAGTACAATATTTATTATTATGCGAACATTGTAATGGTGCATAAGACAGATCAAGATGATGCAAGGAAAACATTAGAATTTCCACGATATTTATTTGTAGGTGCCTTGAAATGGAAGAAAATAAAATTTACGAATATTGAGATTGTGTTCAATAAACATTCCCCTATCCCAGGTAGAATAGTGCATACTCAATCAAGATGTGTATTAAGTGACTAATAGTGAAATAATGAACTATTGTGATTAACTATCATTTAATATTCATATATTAGGATAAATTCTCCCAAATTCTCTACTGTTGCTACTACTTTTGAAATCTCTCACACAAGTGTAAAATTTTTTTTTACCAATATCTACAACAAAGTTCAATCATTCAAGGAAAAGATGATTATATAATATAGTTAATTTAGACCATAGAAAATGAAGTAAGCTTCCACACCATGTTATTTGGCTGGTGCATATGACCTGTATTTAGCCAGTTCACCCATGTTTGCTTTTAAACACTGTGATTTATATGATGGTACCTTGTTTTCATTACATTTTTAGTCCATTGGCATATCATTGTGTCCTGATCTTTTCTTTTTGCTGTAAAACACAATAAGCTTCATTAAATCATCAATAGTCATATTTTTGGTTAGAGCAACTTTGAGTTTTAGCAAGAATTTGATATAGTGTTTAAAAGCATAAGCTTGATAATAGAACAGAGATCATAGTCTATGTCCCCACACAATCTTGGGAAGCATAGAATGTGTGTTACTAGACAATTTTGTTATTACATGAACATCATAAGATATAATTACACAAACTAGAATGTAATAGCTTATCATGAACCAAGGAGACACATTTTATATTAAATATATATATATATATACATATATATATATATATATAATAGTTTATTTATTGAGGCATATGACAAAAGAAACAAAGATAAAACCAAGATGCCTCAATTGGCAAAGTACCTGATACACAGGTATTAGGATGTGTTTGGATTGCTAGCATCGGCACAGAAGTGCTCTTAGTAATGGGGCAGAGATTGGTGAATACTTGGGGCTCACTGATTAATCAGTCTAGCCAAATCAATGAGCTCTATCTAGTTTGATTATAGTCTCTGTCTCATAAATAATATGGAGAATGATCAAGAAAGACACCTGACATCAACCTCTCGTATCTAAATTAGTGCACATATGTGCATGCACACCCATATGTACACATAGATGCATACACACACACAAACACAAAGTCAAGTACAAAAGCAAATACTACAGTCAAAAGAGTAAGCATGAGATGTATAATTCTGTTGCCACAATATGGCATAATGTTACATAGTAAAAATTTTATAAGTAAAAATTTTCTCTTAAGTAACAATGAAAATATAGTGCAATAAATATATAAGCCAGTAAGTTACTTTTATCATCATCAGGTGTAACACACTATACACTGTTACACACTATAGTTTTTATGGCTGGTATCACATTAGGTTTGGTTCTTTCAGCAAGACTGCAATCATTTGAGTAATGCTGGCACTTCAGTGTTACAGCAGCCACTATATCCCTGGTGACATGAATGTGCTGGCTTCATTGTCATCTTACAAAATTGCTATTACAGATGTGGCCTATTGGAGAAAATGCTATGTAAGGCATGGCTGTGCATACACATGTTGCTCATTCAGTGGGCAAGGCATTTTCTCTCCTTTAGTTACACAATAATTAACTGTAAAATGGGGAAACTTCACAGATATCTTTATAGGATTGATGACACTTGACAAATTAATGTTGTTTCCTTTAGCATCTGTCCACTAAAAAGGAAATACAGATACTCATCAACTCAATGAAGGGGTTGCATTCTGATAGGCTCATTGTAAACCGAGCAAGTCATATATAAAAATACATCAAAACCACCTAACATTCAGCACTCCAGTGTTTAGTGACCATCATGAGTGTTGTCCTGTGTCAAAACTGAGGTAAACATATTGATGTCTTTCCACATTACCAGATTGTACCGAATAACAGTGAAGTCACAAGTTTTGGTGATGTTTTTGGCAGAACTCTGTCAAATAATTCCACTTTCCTTGATAGTTGGTCAAATCAAATGCAGGTTCATTTAGTCAGATCACAATGTTAACTCTGAGATCACACATAAGTATAGGTTATAGAATGGCTATTAAAAGAGTTCCCCAGATTCATAGCTGGGGAAACCAGCATAGGACCAACCAGAACCCCTTAAGGTGAGTCTCAGTTAGAAGGCCGGACTGTCTATGGAATCTCTGACAGTGGAACCAGCATGTATGCTTGGTACACAAAAGGACTTTGGGAGCACATTCCCCATGAAGGGATATTCCCTTAGCCTACAGATACAAGGAAGGGCGTAGGCCCTACCCCAAATGACTTTGACAGATTTTGAAGATTCTTCTTGGAAGGTCTCATGCTCCCTGGGTGATGGGCCATGAGAGGATTAGAGGGAGAGGAACTGGGATTGATATGTAAAATAAGAAAAAATATTTAAAAATAAAATTAAACCATGTCTTTATATTAACCAAGATAGGGGTAAAGTTGAAAAAAAAATAAATGTTATAGTTCGAGAAGTGTTAGGAGACTGTAAAACAATATAACTGATAATGATGCAAATAAAGTCACTGTGGGGTTCAGATGAAGAACCCCTTGCAGGGGTAGTTGGTGGGAGGGTCTGGAGAAGGACACTTCTGCTACTATTGTAGTGTTAGGAGCCAGGGTCAGAGTTGAGCTACAGAAACAAGGTAAGAGTAAGGGCAGGATTTGGGGGGAAGGATAGACTGACAGACAGAAGATCCAGACAAACAGGAGGACTAGAAAGACAGATAGATGGCAATTCCAGTGGGTGACACCTACTGCACAAACCAAGTTGGGCTGAAGCCTTCAGGACACTCAGGAGTTCTTTTCCTGTCAGTACCGCTCTTAGTGGTTGGATGACAGATTGATGGAGCCTTCTGTATCACAGGACTAGGTAGCCATTTGGGGTGCCCAATCTTCATTGTCAAATTGATTTCTTCTGGAATCAACCAAAACTAAACTGCTATACACTCCTGTAAGGGATTTTCCGAGTCACATTATTTGAAGCAGGAAGACCCATCCTAAATAATGGGTAGTACCTTCTAGTAGCAACCTAGATAAAAAGACAGGGAAGCAGAAAACTGCTTCTTTTCTTGTTTGCACACACTGTCACGGCATGTTCATCTATGCTGCTGCTGCAGTATTACTCTAATGATATTATTATCAACTTCTTTAGGATTCTTATATAAACTGAACACCAGGAGCTCCTCAGGCATCTTTTAAAATAGTGGTTCTCAGCCTGTGACTCACGATCCCTTTGGGAGCTAAGCATCTCTTTCATAGGGGCTATATACCAGATATTTACATTATAATTCATAACAGTAGCAAAACTAGAACTGTAAAGTAGCAATGAAATAATGTTATGGTTGGGGGTCACCACAACAAGAGGAAATGCACCAAAGAGCCAGAGCATTAGGAAGGTTGAGAACCACTTTTCTAGGTCATCAGCCATGCTGAGAAATTGAACCTTATGGGCTGATCAACAAATGGATTCAGTCTCTTCAGTGTGAGACAGACATTGCTGGACTACAAAGTTTGTTTTGCTTCGGAAGCCAGTGTAAATCACTTTGAATTTATATGTATTTATTCTATCAGTTCTGTCCGTCAGAAAACACTGAATAATACAACTTCTTAATGGTGTCCAGGTGAGTTTCACCCATTTGATTCCCTCTTCTGATATCATGGACACTAAGTATTCATGTGTTGCCCATATACATATAAGTATGCCTCTCATAGATATAAAAGTAAAAAAAAATAAATAATAGCCACAGAGCAGTATGTATGACACCAAAAGTATCTCATTGTTATGGTATTGGAGGGGTTGTTGATATTTTTATGCCAAAAGTTCATTGGTAAAGTGAGTCATAGCCATCAAAAACAATTTGTGAGGACACTTAGACACTTTTCTGAACCAAGCCTCCTTCCTGCTTCAGCATGGAAATAGGGTCTTAGCTATTGAGGCTGGTGTGGTGGCTGTAAGCCTAGCATTCATGAGGCTGAGACAGAATGATTCTGTGACTTTAAGGCTAGCCTGAGATGTAGAGTAAGACTTGTAACCAAAACCAAAAAATATCCCAAATTGTGTTGTAGATTGTTCTAATTTTATTTTTTACTGGGGAAACTGGAAATGTGTACCAGAATATATCCTAAATTTTCTTTCTATGGTCTTAATTATTAGGATGTATATAAACTGCTTTTGAAAATTTAAAAAAAAAAAGAAAAAAGAATGAAAGAAATAGCCAGTAAGTTTTTCCCTTCTCCAAACCTCATTGTTCTTGAGCAATAAAGTCTGGCAGAGCCAGCAAGCCCCCAGCAACACTCTAATTGGTTGTTTTGTTTTCTGAGCTCTCATTGGCTCTTTCAACTATGGCATAAGAACAAGTCCCAGATGGTTCCTCTGAAACTAACCCATGTGCTCCAGGCATTGACCAGTCCATCTGGCCTTCTATGAATATTAATGGTTATTTCACCTGAGCCCTCGAAGTCAACAATGACAATGTACATGGTTCTCAGATTCCTGGAGTTGCCAAGAAATAAATCAGAGACCATGAAGCAGTATGTTTCTCCAGATACCAATCCCTTTCTCCTTAAAATTGTGCTAGCCTCTTGTCATACAATGCTTAGAAGGCATCTGGGAGATTTATGAGGCTGCATTTATAACTCACTCAGTTTCCTTCTTTACTTAAATCTATGTTCTACCTTTCTTGGACTGTTTTTTCAAAATCATGTGACAATTTTCTCCTGGATTACAGATGGTCCTTGTTTTAGGATGGAACGACTTATGATTTCTTTTTCTTCTTACTATATTATGGAGTATGGTAAGTGTTCATTAGAATCCACAATTTGTATTTTGATCTGATTCTGCTAGAAGTATAAGCCTATAATCTCCTTTAATGTTGAGGAGAGTAAGAGAACTCTAGTCCTATAGAATTTGATCAAAAAAGACAAACAACTGATTCTACAGAGTGGACAATGTCATTGTGGAGAAGAGGCTGTTCCTTATTCTAAGTTACTTTACATTGTGTGAAACAGTATGTTTTCAGGCTGTGCCTTTCTCTGAGAGACTCGATTTTACAAGCAGCTTTTGTTCTATTAGTGGAAACATCTGTTGTACAATGTATATAGCACTGACTGATCTATGGCATATTCCTGGAAATAAAAAAGGTGCCACCTTATAAACTGGTGGGACTGAAATGGACATATTGAAATCCTTTCTGGAAAACTGAGCCAAAAACTAATTGAACATAAATTGATGAGAACCTTGGAAGAAGAAATACATAGGGATAAAAGTGTAAAGAAGTGAAAAAGAAATGGGGAGAGAAACAAAGAGAGGGTCAAGTGCAAGAGAGTGAGAGAATGAGATAACCAGAGACATAGAGAGATAACAAAAGGAAGTGTGAGAGAGAGAAAGAGAGAGAACAAAAGAGATAGAGAAGGAGGGAGAAATAGAGATACAGAAAGAGAGACCTAAGTTCAGAGAATATAACTTCCCAAGGTTAGGGTCTCTTGATGTATCATGACCTTGGATCTCATTCACATAGCCTCACATTCCTAATATGAAAAATAGTAATAAAAATGTACTTCCACATTTCCTGTTATACATCATTATGTTACTAAAGTGTAAAACTCAGTGGATTCCATTCATCAGTGTTTATTATTAATAGCATTAACCTGTACTGTACAGGAAGAGTAGCTGAAAACCTATGAGATGACTCAAGAGTAAAGACAGTTGGTATTCTGCCCAAGCCTGAAAATGTGAGTTTAACACACCAATTCCACAGTGCAAAGAGAGGACTGACCACACAAAGTTGTCCTCCAGTTTTCATGAGCATGCCCTGGCACACACACCTGCAACCACAAAACATACACAAACACACACATAATAGTAATAAATAAAATAAAAATAAAAAATAACAGTAACTGACCAACTAGTTCTGAGGTAGTTCTATAATTTTAAAACTCAGATAATAGATTTATGTGAGTTCCGAGTTCTCTGTAAGGACTAACAATTAATAATAACTTTTCATTACACTAATCATTACTTGGCAGTTAAAATTACATTAACAATTACATAATCAATATATTTAGTATGTTCATGGAGTACACCATTTCCCAGACATTGACTCCTGAGGCTATTATTAGAACCAAAACAATCTTCCAAGGCATTAATTACTAGATTACAGATGAATGAGATTTTGTTTTCAGATTCAAAGAGAGTTAGCCTCCACCTAAAAGTAGTTATACCAAAAGTAAGTAATAAAGAAGGAATTCTGATCCTGGTCTTCCAGATCCCCAGGGGCTTGGTATCGTTCCTGACAGGACTGTTTTTCCAGACTCACTTGACTACCAAGATACCTGTACCTCATTCATCATTCTAACTTGAAGTCAAAGTAATTTTCCTTGATACCCAACTCCTCTACATACTCCAAATGCACTGCACCTCCAATTCACATTTACAAAGGAGAAAAGCATGGATAGATTGACTCATGGAGATAAAAATGTGCTAGGAAACTGTTAACTTCAAATTTCTTCCAAAGAACCATTAACACATCATTAGATTTTTTTTCTATAAGCTCAATTAGCATGCAATTTCAGAGGGACCACCTGTTGTACAAAGAGAGGCCACCTGTGCCAGTCAAGGAGCTGTTGTTAATTCGCCAGCATCTCCTGGGGTCTTGTTTTCAATTAGTTTAATTCCTAATATGGTTTGATTTCCTGGGTATGATTCCAGTGCTTCAGAGTACTAACCACCTTTCTGAAAAAGAGTCTAGTAATTTCTGCTTCCAATAGAGAGGCAAGAGTGAGAAATAGAAATATTGGAAATGAAGATCTTAAATGCTCACAACAGATAAGTAGCTGCTAGTAGCTAGCAACAGATTTGGGGACCCTGCCTGCCTTAGTCTAGGATACCATGTTGTCTGTGAGGACATATTTCATACCAGAGTTAATATCCTTTCAATAGTTGTGCACAGTAAATTTGAGTTCTGAGATATAAAGAACTAATTCTCAAATCCAGTTGAAGTAAAAATATTTTCTGCAATGTGGCTCTGAAAATAATACAAAAATTTTCTGGTAAGAGGAACAGGCACCAAGGACAGAATGGAGGATAAAAAAATTAGTGTATTACTGGGACCAGAGGAGTCAGCCCATGACTCTGAGCCCTGGCATAAAGGCTTATATAGTATTTGTAAGCTTTTTTGCGCAATTTTTGATCATTGATCATTGATCAATTTAAGTTTCTTTCAGCATTATAGTGTCTATGAGACAGATCAAAATGATGAATTATTTTCTTAGGGTCAGTCAATGTCTTAGTTATTTTTCAATTGCTATAAAAATCACAACTAAGGCAATTTATAGAAAGAAGATTTTACTGGAGGATTATAGTTTCAGAAAGTGAGTCCATGAATATCATGGATGGATGCATGATAGCAGGCAGACAGATATGGCATTGGGAGAGTCAGAGAGCTAATAAGTACCATAAGTACAAGGCAGAAACAGCTAACTGAGAATGGCATGGGCTTTTAAAACTTCAAACCCTATCCCCCGTGTCACACCTCCTCCAAAAGACCATACCCCTAATCCTTCCCAAACAGTTCCACCAACTAGGGACCAAACATTTAAACATATGAGTCTACGGGTCAGTCTCACTCAAACCACCACAGGCATGCTTGCAGAAGCACATTAGGAATGAAAATTTAGGACTCATTTATTTTTATAGAACAAGACAATTGGAGATTATTTTATTAGGTATTTATAAGTGACTATTTCCTCCACGTGGTTTTTGCAGTTCTGTTTCCTTTTTGTTTTTGTTCTGACTTTGTTTTCCCCTTCACAAGTATCTCTATCTTCTAACGACTTTGGATTCTGAGCCTCAAACCAGCATTTACTTCCACATCTCCCCAATGTAACCTAACTAATCAATCCATATATATGTATGCATGTATGTATGTATGTATGTATGTTTGTGTGTATGTATGTATGTATTATATATATCTGCATGTATATATGTATGCATGTATGTATGCATGCATGTATGTATATGGGAGAGAGTCAATCAAGAGAGTATTGCAGACAGGAAAAGAGGTGCAAAATTGAATGACCCTTGATTGAGCAATATATTAACAGAAGAACAGGCAGCAGGTGTAGCCTTGGTAGAGTTTCTACCTTACAGCAAAGCAAAGTGTCTACTCTTTGTAGAGAAGGTTTGCCTTGTTAGAAAACATACTTAGCTGAAATAAGTGACCATTCCTATATAACCAAGGTAAGGGAGCTGAACTTATGAGGCTTATGCCACCAGATAAGGACCGCTCTTTTTGGGCATAGAGAGGTGGGGCTCAGTTAACATGTGGCCTATGTAATGTGGCAGTAGTCAGACTGCCTTTGTCCTCTACTTGGGAGAGGGAGTGTTCCCACTTGGCTCTTAGAAGGTCTGGTTTCTATAATGTTACATGAAAACAATCCTATTTTCCCAAATAGACACAATTGTAGAAGTCATAATATGTCTATGTATAGTATCTAGATTTAACAATTATCAACTTCTAAGTAACCTTATCTCATCAACAAACATGTGCCTTTTCTTTCTGTATCACTAGCTTATTGCAATAAAATATCAAATATCCCCAATATAAGTTTTTCTGGATACACACAAAAGATATGTATTTCATTCTCACATCTAATTAGAAGCCATGGATATTTCTTAATATTATTAATTATCTAGTCAATGTTCAAATATGCTTTCATGTTCAATAATTAGTTGTTCAAATCAGGATCCACATAATGTTTGAAGAGCTAATAAGTTCCTTAAAGCACTCTGAACCTGAAGTTTTCTTACATTCTTCCTTTTGATTTTCCACCAGTGAAAGTTTTAATCTAAGTTATATTATAATAAGTAAAAAAATTAATAAAGTTTCTTAATCTTGATGCATTGGGCCTTTGAAATTGTTTCCAATTCTGGATTAACCTACCATCTCCCTGCCATGGTTTCTAGTACTTTTCCCATCCACAGTAGCATTGATAAAATCTTTCCTTGCTCCTCAGTAGTATAGAAAGTTATTTCTATGTAGTCTGCATGATTATTTTAAAACTTTATACTTGCCCTTCAATGGACAAGATGTAACATTTCCATCTCCCCATCCCCAAATAAGGTGTTACCTGTCTACCATTCTGGATAGAAACACAATAGCTCATTTTCCCCCATTTTACTTCTTGATTTGTTTTTAGATGTGTATAGGTGCACTAGACATTTTGTCAGAATATTTCATACATCATAGAAATTATCTTCCAAAGAATGCAAATTGTCTTCCCTTATATAAAGTCAATAACAATCTATGGTCATTGTCCATATTCACTATTTCATCTAGGACTGTAAAATAGCCTTATTCTAATTCTGCAATCTCTTCATTTACTAGCTATGATGTTTTCATAAATAATCATTGTTCTATAAGTATATGGTTACTCTCAAGAACAATTGCTGAAAAAGCAGTCACTTCTTTACTTTTTATCTAAGAGCCTTGGTACATTTGACCCATCTTTTTAGATTACCAAATAATTACTTTTTTACAAGAATATTCCAAAATTAATCAGTAGTATTTCACTTGTAGTATTGTAAAATCTTATATTTAATTTACTTTATTCCCTTTGATTTTTTGTTTGGTTGACTACTTGATTATTGTTATTGTTTTGTTGTTTTGTTTTTCTTTCTCTCTATTCCCAGACCTGAGCTATCCAGGAAGTATTTGGCACAGGCTCCCTTTTTTAGTGTGGACACCAATTAGACCAGTCACTCCCACAATTCTGTGCTTCTATTCCCCAGCCCATATTGCAATCAGTATAGATTGTAGATCAAAGGTTTTGTGGCTGGGTTTGTGTCTTGTTTTCAACACTGGAAGCCTTGCCTAGTTGCAAAAGACAGCCTGCTCAGATTCTGTATCCTCTATTACTAACAGTTCTAGCTGGGTTCACCCTCATAGAATCCCTTGAGTTTTCTCATTGCCTCACCCCAAATGCCCTCCAATTTCCGCTGTCTTTTTGCATACTCTTTCCCTCCATCCCTCTCCTCCACCTGAACACTCCTGTTCTCATTCTCATACACCACCACGTCTGCCTGAAAAATCTAGTCTATTTACTCTTCCCCTTCTGCATCCCCTTTAGAGCACTGCTCATTACATAGCCTTTCTGGGTCTGTTGATTATATCATGATTATCATTTACTTTATAGCTAATATTTGCTTATAAGTGAGTAATTCCATATTTATCCTTCTAGGTCTGGGCTACCTCATTCAGGATATTTTCTTTCTAGTTCCATCCATCGCTTATGTAATATATTTCTGTGACTCTTATTAATGTAACATTTTCATAAACTAAGCCAATGGGATACTTGTAAGACTGATTATTGAGTCTTTTGGAATATATAAGAGGAAGGCATTAGTGTCAGTAACCTAACTCCATAAGCATGTCTGTTATATAAACAAGTGAATGCTCCAGGATCAAGCAATACTGTCTTCAGCGATCATTTATAATGCAAGTCTAAATCTAAAATAAGATTTTATTTTGTGGAAAATGTAGATTATAAATTATGTTTGAGTCCAGTATTTACAATAGGATTGAGAATAAATAAAATATTTTATGGGCAGGCCACACCATTTATTAAAACTTTTATTGAGTACAAGATATAAAATTCACCTTACTGGACCTGTCACTTGTGTTTTAAAATTGTGTAAGCTGGGTCTCTGGGTGGGCAAACAACTGAAACAGCGTCATGGGGTTCAAAACAATAAAGAAAAATCTCAGAAAACATATCATAAAGTTACTCTTCCTTAGCTGGATAACTGCTTCTGAAAGGTACTGTGGGAAAGGCAAGACTAAGGAAAGGACATGGCAATGTCTTTATGGATAACAAGGTAGTAGCCTTTGTAGAAGTGCAAAGAGTGTGGATTAAAGGCAGAGAAAGTGATGTAACTATTTACAAAACTTCTGATGAGCCTGAATATTGTCATCAGAAACCTTTTGCTGCTCTGCTTATGTCTTAGAATCCCCACACCATGCTACTAATATAATTATATCAATTGCCTTGTGTCTGAACACACAACAGCCTCACAGGTAACCCAATTCTAGAGAACATGCAAGGTGAAATGCTAGCACCAGTTGCAGGAATAATGAAAGCTATACATAATAAATGCAAATTGCCAGGGACCCTAGTGTAGGCTGAGGGAGGTATCTTAATGACTGTAGTAATTACTAAGCATAGACAGTTGCCAAAATCAGAAATGGAAGAAGTTATAACTCAGAAATAATCTAGACAGCAGAAAAACTGACCTTTATTTCCTAAAGGATTCACCCAATAATTTAGACAGAAACATGGAGAGCATTAGAAATCATGGAGAGGCTGAAAAATCCCAAGTTAAGGGGGTAAATAAAGTTCTGTACACTAAGTTAATGGAAGGTACAGATTTTCCCAGAGGAAAGGGCTAGGTCTCCCTTGCCCACTAATCATTTATCAAGCAGAATTACTAAGATTGGTATTTTGATACTATGAGTTCTGAAAGGAACTGCTTTGAGAATATAAAGAGAGAAAGTCTCCCTCATTCTGTGGTATTCACAGAATCCTATGAGGATACTCTTATGGACAATACTATGGTTTAATAAGAACATTAGAATGCAATTTTTTAAAAAAGAAGTCATTTAGTATCAAATGAGAAGTGACCATATTTTTAGTTGCCTTTGGTGCCCAGATCACATTGTGTTATGAACTATGGTACTATACCTATATTGTCCCTGTTCATGACTGGCCTAACTGATTTATTCCTTGGGCTAAGTTAGTACTTTATAAACACACCTGGGTATTTCAGGTACTATGTTCTGATTCTACATATGTCTAAACATATAGTTCAAAGTATCCATTTAGAGTTCTACAACAGAAAAAGGGCAAGGTTAGATTAACTTCTCAATCAAAGCAACTTCCAATTCATTAAGTGTTGGATTCACCTCAAGCCTTCATCTCTTAAATCTCAACAGAGCAGAATTCTCAACAGAGAAATATAAAATGGCTGAAAGACACTTAAGAAAGTGTTCGGCATCCTTAGCCATCAGAGAAATGCAAATAAAAACAACTCTGAGATAACCATATTACTCCTGTCAGAATGGCTAAAATAAAGATAGTTTATGCTGGAGAGGATGTGGAGAAAGGGAAACACTTCTCCACTGCTGGTACAGTGCAAACTTGTACAGCCACTTTGTAAATCAATACGGCAGTTCCTCAGGAAAATGGGAATCAGTATACCACAAGATCATATAATTCCACTCTTAGACATATACCCAAAATATGCACATCCATGCAACAAAGACATTTGTTCAACTACATTTATAACAGCATTATTTGTAATAGCTAAAACATATGAACAACCTAAATATCCCTCAACTGAAAAATAGATAAAGAAAATATGGTACATTTAAAGAAAGGAGTACGACTCAGTGGGAATAAAAAATGAAATTTTGAAATTTAAAGGCAAATGGATAGAACTTGATGAAACCTGAGTGAGGTAACCCAGTCACAAAAAGACAAACATGGCCATGTACTCAATCATATATGGATTTTAGACATGGAGCAAAGGATAACCAGCCCATAATTCACACCGCCAGAGAAGCTAGGAAACAAGGAGGACCCTGAGAGATATATACATGGTCCCCCAGAGAGGGAAAGAACAAGAGCTCCTGGGCAAATTGGGAGCAGTTGTGGGGTGAGGAGAGAGGGAGTTGGGAGAAATAGAAGGAGAGAAGGGGAGGAGAACATGAGGGAGCAGGAAGATTGACTCAGGAGAAGAATAGAGGAGAGTAAGAAAAGAGATACCATCGAGGGAGCCATTATAGGTTTGAAGAGAAATGTGGCACTAGGAAAATGTCCATAGACCTTGAAGGATCTAAGCAATAGTGGAAAGGCTACCTTAAATATCCTTCCCTGATAAGTAGATTGATGACTACCTTATATGCCATCCTAAAGCCTTCATCCAGTAGCTGACGAAAACAGAAGCAGACATCCACAGCTAATCACTTAGCTGAACTCCTGGCATCCAGCTGCAGAGAGGGAGAAGTGATGACTTCAGGGGTCAAGAACAGGCTGGAGAAACCCACAGAAACAGCTGACCTGAAGAAGTGGAAGCTCATGGACGCCAGTCTGAGAACTGGAAAACCAGCATAGAACAGACCCAGACTCCCTGAACATGGGTCTCAGTTAGGTAGCCTGGGCAGTTTGTAGGACCTCTGACAGGAGAACCAGGGTGTATCCCTGGTGTATGAACGGACTTTGGGAGCTCATTTCACATAGAGGAATACTCCCTCACCCTAGACACATGGGGGAGGGCCTGCCATACTCCAAATGACTTGGCATATTTTGATAATTCATCCTGGAAAGCCTCACCCTCTCTGGGGAGTGGATGGATGGGAGGGAGAGGAAACTAGGGTTGATATATAAAATAAGAAAAAGTATAAAAAAACAAAAACAAAAAAGAAAAACCTCAACAGCAATACTGTTGCTTAAACTTGTGCTTCATTTGATTTACATCTTCCAGCCTGTAGCTTTCTTCCATGCCTGTTTGTTCCACGGATCTTTTTACCTTTCAACCCTCAGCTGCTGGATTGTAGTCTTTTCTGACTATATTACGTATGTAGTAGTATCATCTAAATGATGACTTTAAATGTTATTTATAAATTAATGACTCACAAATGCATTTCTTCAGAACTGATTTATTTTCTGAACTACAGACAATTGTCCTACTACCTAGCTCTTAGCATTCTGATGCCTAATAGACTTTTAAAAATTAACATATATGCATACATATCTGTATGTACATTTTTCTCTCATCTCTATGCCCTATTTTACACTCTTCTTAAGAGAGTGTCTGTAGCATGAGTTTTAATTGGTCAGGGGGACCATGATTTATCCATAGTGCTTGAACTTACTTTTGGGGGTCATTCTTTACCAAAGGATACCTTACTCAGCCTAGTTATGGAGGGGAGGCTTGTTCCTGTGTCAAAGTGATGTGCCAGACATTCATGGCTCCCCATGGAAATCTTTACTCTCTCTGAGGAATAGATGGAGGTGGGATGGGGGGAAAGTGGTGGTGGGGGACAGCAGGGGGAGGGGAAGGAGTGGGAACTGGAATTGGTATGTAAAAATATTTAAAAAAAAATTAATTAAAAAACAGAGCCAGGTATTAGGGAGTGAAATCTCAAAGACCAGAGAAGCAGGGTAGCCAGCTACTAGAGCTCTTATCTCTATGAAATCCTCAGACTGAAAAGAGGCCAAGTTCCTGTCTCTGTGCAACAATTTTACTTCCTGTCTGTCTGTACAGGCCTCCAGAGCTCTTTGGAGTTAGCTCCACTTTCTGGCCTTCAGGCAAGCTTTATTTGGTACAGTATAAATAAGATATCAACATATTTCCCCTTTCTTGTTTAAAAAATTACAATAAGGTTATAACTAATATAAGAAAAAATATAAATAGTAAATACAATACCTATACACAATACATGCAGGTAATAAACACAAGAACAATGTCTACTCCATTAACTTGTAAAACGTTCAGAGAAAATACATGTATCCAATCTTGGTGAATACAAAAGTTTGTACCTAAACACTTTCTATCCAAACTTGCATTACCAAGATTATCATTTTATGTATCTCAACCTCTGCACTTCAGCCAGCATTCAGAGATGCAAGTCTAAGGAACCACAATTGGATCCATTTTTAAAGATTTCTCAGGTTTTATGTGGATACATATGGCCAGATATTGGCACCATTTGTAGATGGATTTTTAGGGAACACAAGCTCACAAGAAAAAAAAAACACTCATTAATTATGAAAACTCAACTGATAGGTTTTACTTGTTTCTGTCGCTTATAACTTAAACTGTACATTTTCATCTACATCCTTTCATGTGGTTCTATTACCTTTACTGTGCAAAATCCTTGTTGCTTGTTCTGCATTCCTGGTCTCCTACATATAATGCTTCCTCTGAATATGGCTAGCAACTCCTGTATTCTCTGCCCTTCTTGTCCCAGAATTCTTTCTTCTTCCAAAATTCTGTCTAGCTATTGACCATTTAGCTTTCATTAAACTAATCACATTAACATATATTCACAGTATAAAAGAATATTCCCCAACACATTATATCAATTCTATTCCAATAGAAAACCCTCACTAATACAAGTTTTTAGATTTTTATAAATTGTGAATTTTATCAGAAAATAGGGTTATTCTATATCCTTCTGAACAAATCCCCTGCCATAACAATAATAATAGTAATCATAATTTTTCATCAACTAGTACAATTTCAATAACCACTTACGAGGTAGCTACCATATTTATGTTTATTGAGACATGAACACAAGATATAGTGTTGAAACAATATAAACAGATCCACAGAATCTGTGAATTAACAGAATTCTCTTCTCTGATAACTGACTCCAGTGTCCAAGATCTTTGTTTCTATGCTATATGACCTTCATGAAGTTTCTGTCTCTGTTGAACCTATCTCATTATGAAGACAGAATCTCCTGTCTGATGAAGGCCACAATAATTAAATGTAGGCATTTATGGAAAGCTCAGATGATTGATATTTCAAGGAAGGTTGTTTGGTAGTAGAGCAATTTTCATATCTATAAACGCATTCGAAATGGCTGTATGTGTTCATTGAATTCATGAGTATCTACTTACATGTAACAGAATGAAACGAATGAAGTGATTTAGTTAGAATTCTATAAAGGTCTATAAAGGAAAAAAGTAAATAAATGTGAATGGAAAAATTTGATCAAAAATCAAATTTATTAGGTTGATTTACATGCTGGAGAATCTGAAATCTATCTGGTAACTGCTCAGTCTTTAGACCTGGATGTTACAATGCTATGAAGAACTCAATCCTGTGCTGTCATCTGAAGCTCCATGGACAATGGCTGCTCCTCATTCTTCACTGTAAGGCCACATAAGATGTAATTATATCCATGGAGGAAAGTAGCAACAATAAGAAGCAAACTCACTCAAGAAGTAAATCTAGGCAATACATTTCCCATGGACCTCTTTATGTCTGTGTCACCTAAGTGCAAGCATGTTTTACTTTGAGGGCCAGTCTCCATCCTCAGTTTATCATATCTGGAAATTCCCTCAAAGTCATTCCTAGAAGTATATCTCCTAGGTGATCTAAATCCATGAGGTTGACAGGCAACCAACGATAATAATATTTTTGTAGTGATCTCTAATTTAGGTTCAAATATTGGACAATATATATAACAGGACATTTGAATTAACTGAAAGTGTTGATTCAAATAGTTCATAAACAGAAAGTAACTTTATGTAATCATTTAAAAGCAACTATCAGTTATAATGGGACAAATTAATTAAGTCAAAGCAATTTAGAAAAATACCTAATAAATTTCTGATCAGTTTGAAGGTTTGTTCATTTATTCATAGGAGTGAAATATGAATTCACTTTGTATGAAAAAACATCTGACAGACTTAATTTCTACTCTGATTCCAGAATGTATCCAATCCAGATTTTCAGGATGGTTTTCAGCCATGTCAGCTCTTGCTTTATCCATTTTAAAAGAGATTAAAGCCACTTGTTGCTCATATGTTTTAAACACTGAATGATGGTCATGATTTATATACATATACATATACATATACATATACATATACATATACATATACATATACATTTACATGTATAGTGGCTGGCATAAGTTCCCAGTAGAGGCTATTTTACCACTGAAGTATATAAATAAATTATTTCACAAAGTAGCATAATGCTTTGTTATCATCTCCTAAAGGGAATTTGAATGGATTTTTTCAAGGGTATTTTATTAACCTTGCCATTTCAAAGGAAACAAATCTTTCTATTTTGGAAGCTTATAGATCTTTTGGGTTTTGTAACTACAAAGCATAGTAGCAAAATAGTGAAATACTTAATATGAAGTTTCCTGCACATCATTATCACAACGGGAAATGATTCTTTGCATTTTGGTCCAGAGAGGTGTGGGGGGGGGTAGTCAACTAGTCAACTATCTCAGCATGTGGTCGAGGACCAAATGATTGACTCAAATGTTGTACTTAGAGAAAAAGAAATACATAGTTATATGAGTTGCAAGTAGGTTACTCTTTGTTGTGTTTTGAATGTGAAATGTTCCTCATGTGTGCTCATGTTTGGTCCCCAGGTGGTAGTACTGTCTGGGATGGTTGTGGATCCATTAGGAGGTGAAGGCTTCCTGGAAAAAAATGGTTACTACAATGGGCCTTGAGATATTATAACTTAGTCCCACTTTCTATTTAATCTTTGACTGTAGAGTATGAATAGAGTGTGACCTGGCAGCATCCTGCTCCTGTCACCATGCCTTCCCTGCTATAATGGATTATAACCCTCTGGAACCATAAACCAGAGTAAACCCATTCTCTCTTAAATTGTTTTTGTATGGATATTTATCACAGCCACAAAGAGGTAAAACTATGGTGTTCCTCAATGTGTTGTGATTTACAATTCCTCTAATTCAATCACCACAACCCAATTCATTGGTACCATCCCCAGTGCACATGCACTTGGCAGATATCCTAGTGATCAAGTACTGGTTCTGAGTCAGAAGTGGTCCTAAAACAGAAGCATCCATTTTTAGCTCATATGTTTTCTTGTAGATCTGTTTACTTCCCTCATAGGCTCTACCTGCCCCTGGATATTCCTTCATTTAATTTGCTTCCTGGACAGCTGTGTATTTTATTTCATGGTCAGTGTACAGCTTCCACAAGATACACACAGCTCAAAGAAGAATCCCAAATATTACATGAAGTTTGAATGGTCTTCATTGTCTCCACTGAACATCCATCTTTCCCTCAAGGCTGCCTGGAGTATGGACTTCAAATTTCAGAATGCAAAACTCAAGCCATAATGTTACTGAATATGACTAATTTTCTTCTACAATTACACAATTACACAACATCTAATCTTGTCATGGTTTTAACTCATATAAAAAATAGAATATATATATATGTATATATATACATATATATATATATATATATATATATATATATATATATATATATTACAAACCACCCAAAACATAGTAATTCAAAAGAGATATTCTTTCTAACACTCCTGGAGAATGAGAAGTCCCAGGTTAATCAAACCACATACCACTTGACCTTCATGGTTCATCATTCCTTGAGAGAAGTTGGGAGGGTGAGAGAAAGAAAGACAGAAGTAGAAGAAGAAAAAGAAATTAGAAGTAGAAGAAAGGAAGGGAGAAAAGATAACATGCTAAAATATGACATAAATTTTCTATGATCAGGAACTCATTCATAGATAATCAACTACTCCCAATGATAACTTCACAATAACAATATCGGTTCACAGATGAAGACACTGTACCCATGTACCCATATGGGGAGAGTTTTACAACACACACAAACACACACACACACACACACACACACACACACACACACACATGCACACTTTACTATATTTCCCTACTCATTTTTCTCTTCTAAATGAAACTCAACAGACAAATATTACTTCACACCCTGTAGTCTGTAGTCTTGGTAATGGGAAATACTGTCCTTGTTTATTTATTTTGGGAAGTCACCCAAAACTTCAAAGATCACACAAACCATTCAAATCGTATTTAATTGCCAATAACTAATGTCTTTAAATATGTTCATACAGGTCAAAAGCCATAGTAAAGATAGAAGTATCATAAAATTTTATTTTGATGATGCATTATTGTACGAGAGAGAAAGTTTGAAATATTAGTCCTGGACATAATTACCTCTCAAAGCAAGGAAAAAGTGTTACCTAATGAGTTATAGACATCCATAACTCTATTGGGAAGATAGATTTGTCAATATATGCAAAAACGTTGTGATTAGAGATATGGAAGATAATTCAACTGCATTTTACAACATAGGAATTCAACAGATCATATTAAAATTTGTAAAATAGATAGACACCAATATCACCACATTAATTAAAAGTGGGAAAGTAAACCTTCATAAAAAGACATGATAATAATTGATAGTGGTTCCTTCTAGAAGAAATATTTAACAACATTCATGCAGTTGGGAGAAACAGAATGTCCTGCTTCATTAATTTTTTAGTACATCTGAATGAGTATTTGACTCTTTAAAAGTATGCATATGTGTGACTTTGGCAAAAAACAATCTTGTAGATGTATGCATAAATTTCTTGTGATTCTTGTCCATAAAATTCAGGAAATGAACACTAACAAAATATACATAATCACAGAAAGTACAGCTAAATTAACTGATGCATACTATAAAATGGGATGTGTTGTTTATGAGACACTCTTTACAAAGAGTTTTAGCAGAAAACACTTATGGTAAGTTAACAGAGGGCAGCCAATTTCATCCAAAATATAGAGTAAAAGCGAAATGAACTGAATGGTAGAACTCTCTGGAAGTATAAACAAACATGATTCATGCCACTTTTCTTTATTAGTGTACAGAGCTGCAAAGTGCCTGGCCTTAAAGATGGTGCTGGCTTCCGCCTTCCACCTCCCCGATGGTGAGCGCTCTCTGGCGTAAACAAGTCCTTATTTGGTTAAGCCTGTTCAGCTTTTTTGCTTCCTCATTAGAGTAGCCTATCTGCAGGGTCCACGTGGCTCACTGGGGTTGGTCAGCACAAGGGAATTTAAGCTTGTGTGGGCATTTCATGGGGGTCAGAAAAAGCATGTTCAAGGATCCTGATTAAAACTGCATGAAGAAGATCTTCCTGGAGACGAGTCTTCCTTGCTGGTCGAGGTTGGGCACATACAATTGGTGGCCCTTATGTGGAACCTCCTCTTCAGATCAGAACTACTTGCAGTCAGGGCAGCTGGTAAGTTCCCAAGGTAAGTTGGGACCAAGTTAAGGCCCTTGGTAAAGAGGCGATAAGGTCTTCAGAAAGGAGCAATAAAGTCCCAGGTAAGTTGGGACCAAGTTAAAGACCATGGAAATAAGCGGCAATAAAGTCTCGGGCATTGAGCAAGAGATTGTAATGAACCGAAAGTAAAATTTTCAAAATGGGGACTTCTCAGTCTCATCAAATTTTTCTGTCTCTTCAGGAGATACTTTTGTCAAAGAAACTTAAAATAAAGCACACTAGAAAGATTCCTGAGCAAGTGCGATGCCATTGCACCTTGGTTCGCAGTTTCAGGAGACCTCACAGTAGCATGCTGGGACAAGTTAGGCAGGGATCTTGACTTTACTTGGGAACAAGGGATGCTAAAGACCAGAGTCCAACCTGTTTGGAAGTTAGTGCGTAGCTGTATTGAAGACCAAAGGTACTGTAAAGAGGCAATGGAAAAAGAAAAAGTTGCACTAGAAATGTTACAAGAAGAAAGATCAGAAGAGGTTAAGAGCACAGGAAAGTCAGGTATGGACAAAACAGATTCTGAGGAAGAATTACAGACCCTCATAGAAAAGGTTCAGAAACAGTCCCTTAAAGAACTGAGAGGGAAAAGAAAGGAGAAATGGCAATGTAAGGAGGAGGAGGACCCTCTCAGGACAATGTTGTCAGCGCCTCCTCCTTATCAGAGTGAGGAAGGGCGGGGCTGAGGTACAGGGAGTTCCTTTTGCCCTGAGGTCTGGAAAGCTGTAGGAAATGGCTTAAGTCTGGCCTATCCAGTTTTCCATGCTGTCCAAGGCAATCGACATGAGGAGCATTTAGACTTCAAGGTCATCAAGGCTTTGGCTGAGTCCATGAGAACATATGGAATTTCAGCTTCTTTTACTGTATCTGAAGTTGAAGCCCTAAATAGACATTGCATGACTCCTAGTGATTGGAGTGGGCTGGCTCAAGCATGCCTAAGCCCAGGACAGTATCTGGATTGGAAACCTTTTTTGATTGAGTATGCCAATGAGCAAGTTGCAGCTAATCTGGCAGCAGGAAATGCAGCATGGGACAGGGACATGTTACTTGGACAGGGACACTTTGCAAATCAACAGACAGGATATCCATTACCAGTTTTTGAACAAGTAAATCAGATTGCCATAAAAGCATGGAAGTCATTACCCAATAAGGGAGAGGTGAGTGGTAACCTCACTAAGGTAGTGCAAGGCCTCAAGGAACCATTTTCAGATTTTGTGGCCCGTTTGTTAGAGGCTGCAGGGAGAGGTTTTGGCATTACAGCAGCCATAGTTGCAGCTATCTATTTTGCAGTTGTGGATTCAGTCACGGATGCCATGGCTATGAGCATATCAGTACAGACAGCCTCTAAGCTAAATGAGTTGTTCAAGAATGTGGCTACCGCCTTGGATGCTCAATCCACAATTGGTGCTCAACTAAAAGGAGGTTAAATGATTGAAAACCAAAGAATTGTTTGGTACAGGAGCAAATAGATACCTTGTGTCAGCTGACCCAATTGGGATATGAAATGAAATATCCAGGTTTGTGTGTTACCAGCATTCAGTATGTGAACTTTACATGTGATGCTAATTTGTCACAACAATTGTCTAGCCATCTTTTAGGAAATTGGTCTGCTGACTTTGATGACCTAATGGTACAGTTGCGAATGGCCATTGTTGCAGTAAATTCGACATGTGTGGATGAGGGACTGGCTGCTTGATTGTCATCGTGGTTCGCCGTCACTAGAGATCATCTGAAAGAGTGGGTGGGAATGGGAGCCATGGCTGTCCTCTTGTTACTTATCTCCTTCGTGGACCTGTGGTGTCTTTGCAAGATGAGGTTTGCTCATAAACAGCATGCAGCTATGGTTATCCAGGCATTTACAGCAATTGAGGTAGGTCAGTCTCCCCAAGCATGGCTCACAGTCATGAACAAGAATTGATCCTACACGCTCAGGTTGTATGGCTTAGCACTGCACTCAGAGTTAGCTCTGGAAGCTAGCAACTCCAAGAAGGGCAAGTCTGGTTGCATGTGGGTTGGTGTCCAAGGCTCCACCTCCAGGAAAAATTTGGAAGGAACATGGAGTTAGGAGCTTATACAGAGTCCATGAAGGAGTGATGCTTACTGACTTGCTCATCATGGATTGCTCAGCCTTCTTTCTAGTAAAATGAAAGAGCATCAGCCCAATAATGGCACCACCCACAATGTGCTGAGTGTTCCAATTAAGAAAATACCCTACAGGTTTGCCTACAGCCTTATCTGATAGAGTTATTTTCTTAATTATGGTTCCATACTCCAGTGATTTTAAGTTGTTGTCAAGCTGACATACAACTATCCATAAGAATTGACCCTTGGAAATTTGGCATATAAACACATCACTATTTAGTTACAACCTTGCCTTTCTCATTCATACATAAGATCTCACTTTAAAAAATATAAATAGCTAAAAAATGACCCATACTCTTTACAAATACAAACAAAATAAAACTTCAGTTCCTTTAAAATATACAATCTCTTAAGAAAAAATTACAAAATCTCTGACTGACAGATATTGATGATTCTCTCCTGGAATGCATCCCCCTCCTTGAGCAGTGTGTGTGTGGGGGGAATTTGGGATGGGAAGAGGAGATGGGGGGTATTGGAGGGAGGGAGAGGGAACTGGAATCAATATATAAAATAAGAAAAAAGTTAATAAAAAATACAAATTCTCTTTGAAAAGTTTAAAATACCTCTACTTTAGGATCCAGTAAAAACTAAAATTAGGTAAAATACTTTCTAAAATCAAAGTTATAATCAAATCAAAGTGAAACCAGACTGTAAACATTATAAATAACACAATTTCCAATGTCTGGGATAAACTTACAATCTTCTGGGCTCCTCCAAAGGTCACTTCTCCAGCTCTGCTCTCTATATCACACAAAATTTTTCAGTTTAGCTTAGACTAGCTCCTCTACTCTGCTGCTACTGTTCTTGATTGTCATCCCATAGTACTGGCACCTGAAACTGCTTGTGTCTTCTACTACAACTGAGCTGCACTTTTACCAATAGCTTCTCATAAGCTCTCTTCATAGTTCCAAGCTGCAGCTTCTCTTCACGACTCTTTCAATCACTGACCTTCAAGTGCCACTGAGGCTGCACTTTCACCAGTGACCTCTCATGATGTCTCACAATGCCAATCCTTTACTACTTTCCATGACACTTTCATGCCTGTAAAGCAAGTACCATTTGTGTGACTCTTACACTACCAAGTTTGACTGCCGGCAAAGGTACAACTTTGGCTACCTCTAGATGACAGTTTCTGTGTTCTGACTCTCAGGACATACTTCCCAGAAGATTTAATCTCAATGATACATGCCTCTTCTTAATCACCACTAATTTCTCAGCTCCAGTTGTCTAGCACTGAGTATGCTAACAAAGCAAAACTTTCACTTTAGTAGTTCTGATATCTTTTTAATCACATCTGACACTTCAACCTCAGCTAACCAAAACCACAGAATCTTCATACTATACAACAAATGGTCTTAGTAAAGTCTACATTTTCTTCTGAAATTTCACAAACCAGTCTCCATGTCCCACACTTCTCTCAATAATTTTACCTTTCAAGCTCCTACAAGCTTTGAAAAGTCAATAGCTTTTCTTGTACAAATTTTCAAAGTCTATCCACAATCCTCCCCAAAACAACATGGTCAGTTTTGTCACATCAATACCTCAATCCTGGCACTAACATAATTAGGGTTTCTATTGCTGTGATGCAACATGATAACCAAAAAGCAACTTGTGAAGGAATTGATTTATATGGCTTATAATTCAACATTGTAGTCCCTCATTGAAGGAAGTCAGGACAGGAACCCAAACAGGGCAGAAACTTAGTGGTAGAGGCAATGGAGGGGTGCTACTTTATAACTTGCTCATCACTTCTTGCTCAGTCTGTTTTCTTATAGAACCCATGATCCCAGCCTAAGAATGTTATCATCCATAATGGGCTTGTCCCACCCTCTCAATCACTAATTAAAAAAATTCCCTTCAGGCTTGCCAATAGCCTGATGTCATGGAGACATTTTCTCAATTGAGGGTCTCTGCTGTCAGATGACTCCACTGGTGTCAAGTTAAGATGAAATTATCCAGTACAATATGTTTTCAAAAATGTTTACATTGGAATATATGAAAGGTAGGTAAGAGTGGCAATAGAAGGCAAAAGAGAATTTAAAAATAAGAGGAATGGGGAAGTGGATGAAAAAGGGAAGTAAGGTGAATAAGGAACTCATGGAAGGCACTATACCACAAACAAGAAATGGGCCCTGGTTGGTGCCAACTACAAATCCACCACTCTACAATAATTTAATAATTATAAAGATCCTTGAGTAATAATATATAATATCTATGATAAATACATCAGAAAGAGGCAGCTTACTTGTGTAAGGAAAGCTAGTGGTGTCAGAGGGTATAATCATTGGGAGAAGGAACACATGGCAGAATTCATGTCAGTTTGTAGTTGTGGCAGCATGAGTGTATGTTTGTTTTGTTTCATCTCAGAAGATCAGGAAAGAGACCTATCGATATTGAACAAGGTCAGGTTGTAACTCTTAAGCCAGCTGTCCCTAATGAACCACTTTCTAGCTATGTTCCACAGTAAAGAGATGGCTTCTCAAAATACCTTCAGACTGAGTTGAAACTCATCTGTCTATGAAGGACATTTACATTCATAATATTTTTCCTCTGGAAGCCATGAGCTTATGGTTATATCATAGTGAAAAAGGCATACATGAAAAGTTACACTCTTAAAGTTCTCCTTCAGTTTGAAAACCCAAAGCTTGAAATCTCTTCAGAGACCAAAGATTTAAAATTAAATAGCTGAGTACTTTCAATACAGGATGAACAAACATCCACATTATGAATGAAAAGGTCAGAGGAATTGTAAGGATCAATTAAACCAAGGTAGGACCAAGGCAAACTGGAATTTGTGCTTTTCATTTCAAGCATCAGGGGATCATGGTAGCATCTAGGTCTCATCTCATAGGTTTCAGTTGATGTAGGACACCCCAATACTCAGTTCTGCTACTTGCATCAAAGATGCTCTTTCTTTTGGACTTCCTCTACTAATTGTCTGAAGATTTATTTAGTTTTTTTTTTAACATTTTAACATTTCCAACATCTTGTGGCTTCAGTGGCAACTTAGTAGTGTTCTGAAACCATGATGTACAAGCCTCAACTGCCAAAATGTTTGTATTCTTCCTGTCTGAAAAACAGCACTAGGTTGATGATGATTCTAATTTCTCCTACCAGATCAAGATGCAAAGTAATCCTCTTCATGGCTTACACTGGAAAATAATTTTCCAATGTGGGCATTTTTTGAGCAAAGAATGTTTGTAGAGGTGCTCTCTGTTCAAGCACCCTTTCTTTGGGCATTTTCCTTTCAAATATTTTGAAATGGTAAATCAGTTGCTTTTCACTCATTGTATTAAAAATATTCTGACAAAACAACTCAAAAACCAAATGGTGTATTTTGTTTCATGAGTTCTATTCCATCATGGCAGCAGAAATATAAGGGAACTGGTCACATTGTGGCCACTGTTATAAAACACAGAGTGATGAAAATCTATGCAGAGTTCATGTTCTCTGTTTTATGTATTCCATGTCCCTAAGCCAGGAAAGACTCTGATTCTAGATCTCACCAAGTTCACAACTGACATTAACTGTCATAAGAGGTTTTGTTTTACACCGTAATCCTTTAATGGTTATGCTGTTTGGGAGAAAACATGGTGTTTCTCCATAACTAAACTGACATGATTAACAGTTATATCCTCTTGGGCTACACTCATATTTGCTCCTGTCCATTTTAAACATTTTAATTTCTTATTTTATGTGCACTGGTGTTTTGCCTGCATATATGTTTGTGTGAGGGCATCAGATCCCCTGGACTAGAATTAAAGACAGTTGTGAACTGCCATATGGGTGATGAGAATTGAACCTATTCTTCTGGAACAACAGCCAGTGCTCTTAACCATTGAGCCATCTCTCAATCCCCCAAAATTTAACCATGTACATGAGACTTTCTTCACAAACTCTACACTTTCCAAATCCCTTTGCTCCACTTCTTACTACCTCCCTTTCCCTCCCTCTCATTATAAACCTGAAAAAAAGCAATGTACTATAATAACACGTTACCTAGGATTCTATGCACTCTTTTCCTTCATCAAACACAACAGTCTATTACTTTTGAATTCAGGCTTGCTCATACTTTCACTACACATGAAAAAATAGTAGCATGCATTCCAATTTTATGAGCAAAACCTATACTGTATGTGTAACTGGTGGCATTCTGGTCTTCCGCACTCATGAGATGACATGTTAAATTATGCTTGCAGTAAACTATGCTTGCAGTGGGTCTTCAAGTAACATCTTAAAGCACTTCTTTATCACTCTTGTGTAACACAAAAATTGAAAGACCCAGGGACTGATATTGGGATTCAAACTTTAAGCTGAAGATCAGAAAAGTAAAGCAGCCAGCCAATAGCTCTTATTTATCTCAGACTAAAAGGTAATCCTGGCTCCACCAAACCTCAGACTGCTACTCTCCTCAGCATACCTGGAGAATCCTGAAATTTCAATGTCTTCCATTGTCAACATAGCTGGAGAATGAATGCCAGCTCTGAGACCTTGCTCCTGTTTTATATACCTCGTTAATTCTTGAAATAAAGGCATGTGATATCAGGTGCTAGGATCAAAGGCATTAGCTCAGTTATTCTTCATTCTTGTGTAAGCAATGGGGGCCTTGAACTAATAAAGATTCATCTACCTCCTGATCCTGCATCCTGGTATTAAAGGTGTGTGTCTGGCTTGTAGCTGACTTTGCTTTCTGGATCCTCAGGCAAGCTTTAATAAATCATAAATATCACCACACTCCTGGGAATCAGTTCCAAGGGTTTAGCATCTACTGGCTGAGTCCCTTTTCTCTTTACTGGTTTCTTTTCTCATATTCTCAGGTAATAATACCTGGGGAAAAAACAATGTAAATAAGAAAGGCTTTATTTTGGCCCATTGTCCACATTTTTTGGGGTAACCATGAGAAGAGTCATGGAAGCTTGCATGTATCTCAACTTATACCTTATATCTCAGTAGCTCAAAAAGTAAAATAATTGGGTCAAAATCAGGACTACACTGTAACCCAGTATGCCCATTCATCAGTGACTCACTTCTTCCCACATTTTCTGCCACCTTCCAAAACACACTATCAGTTGAGAATCAAGTATTTGAAAACTTGAACTTTGTTGGACCTTTCATATTCAACCATAACAGTATACATTATATTACTTAAAATGCTACACTACTTAAAAGGTTATTCCATACCATTCACAATAACATGTACATTGTGTCCATAAAAGTCGATGCTCTTATTTTTTAAAATTATGTATTTTCTTGCTGAATTTTCTCTTTTAATGTACAATTTACTAAAAAAAACACTTGTATAAATTAACACATTGACGGGTTTTGACATATTTATGCACTTGTTTAACTAGTGAGCAGAGAAATTTAGCATTTCCATCATTCTTAGAAAGCCTCTTTGTGCAAGTTTAAAGCAATCCAATACTTTCCCAGGAAGTCGTTGTAATTAGCCTCTGTCTGTTATCTTAGTTTATTTCTGTTATTCAATCTCAGACAAGTGGAAATGCATAAAAGTGAACCAAAGAAAATGAACATTTCTGTGTTTATGTTTTGGTAGGACAGTTCAATATGCACCACAAAACACTACTTTAATGTTACTACTTAAGCTGTAAAGCATTTTTTTAATTCTTCATATGGCAAGAAAATGAATTGTGATGGTTTTCTATCAATTTGACACAAGCTAGAGTCATAAGGGGAAAACAATCTTAATTGTGAATATGCTTTCTTAAGACTGGCATGTTGGCAAGTCTGTGGGAGCATTTTCTTGATTACCTGTTTATTTGGAAAGGCACAGCTCACTATGCTCAATGCCAGCCCAGTCATGTGGCCCTAGGTAGCACAAAAAGGCAATATATGCAGAACTAAATAACACACACACACACACACACACACACACACACACACACACACGTGCACACAAGCATGTGTGCATGCATGCATGTGTGTATGTATATACTTAGTTAGGTAGCAATTTGCAGGAGATTCCAAAGGACAAATATTAGGAACTAAGAACAGTGATAATACTTTAAGTTGTTCTTTTTTATCTTTACTTTTACTTTTCATATTATAAGTTTATTATGACATTTATCCCTTCTCTTTCCTCCCTCCAAACCGTCCCATATGCCCTTCCTTGCTCTCCTTTGAATTCATAGCTTCCTCTCTTATTTATTGTTATTGCATGCATATATTTATGTGTATATATCCACATATACTCTTAAACAAGGCCTATATCATCCTAGTAATTCTACCTATGTGTATGTTTTCAGGATTGACAGTTTGTCACTGGACAACCAATTGATGTACTCTTGCCTGGGAAATGCCACCTCTCCCATTCCCCACTTTACTCAGTTGTTTATGGTTCTTTTGGAGGGTTGATAATTTAGTAAAGTAGTGATTGTAGATTCACCTCCAATAACTATTGCTGAGTAGTTGCCTGGGTTTCCAATACCAGGAATGATCTCCTTGTTGATCATGTTTTAAGTCCAATTAGAATGCTGTTAGTTACCATTAACTTATGAGCACCATTACTGTTTCCTTGGAGTTATTATGCTATGTTAGTAGTTAATATATGTCACAGGCATTATATCTAGGTAGGACTATTACTTGTCTCCCTCCTTTGGAAGATTTCATGAACCTTTCTGTTACTATAAATCTAGTTCTCAGGGAAAGAGCTTTCAGGTCAGTTCCTGCTCATGGGTTTCTGGGCCCCATTTCTGATATGCATTATCTTCAGAAATAGAGACTTACATGCCTGCTTGGGGAGGCAATAACCATGGACAATAGCAATCTATGAGATAATTGATTCTGTTTCAATCATGAACCATAGTTTTTTATTTTTTTATTTTTCTAAGTTAACCAGCTCATTATTACTGCTTGAGTTAAGTTTCAAATAATAAAATATGGTAAATTTAAATCTATGTTAAATATGTTCTATGAATATTCCCAGGGACATGTGTTAGTTAATTCTATTATAAGAGAAAACATAGCTTTGATGTATTTCCAATGGGATTTTAAAATAAATGTTTAGCCTACGCCAAGCATTTTGGATGACAACCTGTAAATTTGGTTTTAATTACTTCATTTCACATTATGTTCACATACACCTTTACAACCAATTATTACAGGATTCCCTTGACAGCATTCTAGTTTCCCATGGAATAAATAATTATTGTCAGTTGTAAATAACAATAAAAAGCAACCAGCCAGTTTTACATTGAATGACAGAATAAAAGTGGTTTGTTCTAATGTTAAAAGAAAACAATATAGAAGAGAGGTCCAAATATTCACAGGAGTAGGTGGAGAGAGTTAACTCTTAGGAGTTAAGAGCACTTACTGCCCTGGCAGACAACCTGAGTTTATCCCCTAAAATCTATGGCAAGAGGCTTATAGTGGTCTGCAACAAAAGTTCCAAGATATTTCTTGTCACCTGCAAATATGAGCACATACCCACAAACAGACACATATACATGCACATAATTCATAAATATTCAGCTAGACAGATAAAACAATCATAGTGGTTTAGAGTATTCCAGTGTATTTCTCTTTTAATTATCTAATAATGACTATTCTTGCTAGAGTTAGAGCACTGGCAGATTTATTTGGGAAATATCATGTAAACCCAATTGAGTCTATTAAAATGTCTTTCTCTTTTCAAGCCAGCTAAAATCACCCAAAGAGCAAATCAATTATATGTTTAGGGAATTATATTCCTGAAGAACAAGATTGAAGGACTATTTATTGGTTTCCACAAGCACAGTTTCTCTTTGGGTTTTTGCAACCCTCCAGCTCTAGAATTATTATAAAACCCTTAACTGCATCATGATTACTGGTTACAAATGGGTAGTTATCTTCTTTCTTAGGGTATTTGCTCAAAGGGCAAATAAAATGATCATCCTCTTTTTAAAACAATGCTGACACAGCTTCCTAAAACACATACATATAAAGCCAGGCACATGCCTTTAATACCAGCACTCAGGAGGCAGTGGCAAGTGAATCTCCGAGTTCAAAACAAACCTGGCTTACAGAGCTACTTCCAGGACAGCTAGGGCTATACAGGGAAATGATGTCACAAAAACAATACATACATATATGTTAATAAAAGTAGCCCAAACCTTGGAAATGAATATTCTTCTCAGAAGAGGAGGCAGAAAGATTCTCAGGACCAGAGACGGTAGACTTCTACAGAGGAACCATATTTGCCAGGCATGATGGGTCTATTGTATTAATGAACTCAAAGGAGTTGTGACTACATGCATAAGACCTCCTCACTGTATTTTTCCTAGTCTACTGGTTGACAATGAGGCTCACAGGAGAACCACTGGGAAAGAAGTTTTAGATGATCAAGTTTCCCAATGCCCAGTCATGTCTGCTTCCTTTCTCCAGTTACCTAACTGATACATATCCACCCTCCTGCATCTGCTAAAGTCTCTCTCATCAGTGCCTTCCTCACAAAAGATTTCTTTTCATTTTCCTAGGAACCAATGCCATGTCCCTGCCATCTCTTTGTTGTGTATTCAATATTTTTGAAAGAGATAGTATCAGACGAACTTCTCAATAGAGAGGGAGAGAGAAAAGGAGAGAGAATGAAACTTAGCTAAGGCTAAAATTTATTCAAGGTCATTAAGAGGTAATTATCCTAACTTGTTTCCAGGGGCCTTAAACCTCATAAGATGATTATCTAACAGAAAAATAAGGACATACCCTTACCATTTCTATAGGAGTAAATCTAAATGGACCTGACAGGTACCTGGACAGGACACTATCCCTCAGAGAAACTGAAATATTTTGAGCCTTTAGACGCAGCATAGAGCATACATGGAATGTGGATTGATACAGTGGTCCCTTTGGCCACTATTCATTTGGTCCACTTGAAAATGTGCCCTACTTTACTCTGTAATAAATTGTTCCCAACTTCTGCACTTTACTTTGTGAGTACTCCCCCATATCTCATCCCCTGAATCCTGTTGTAACTGATCACAAGCACAAGAAGCCAATGGCTTCCATAGCAAGGTTCTCTAACACATTTAGCAGGCAGGAGAGATTGTGTGTTGAAGGTTTTGTGGCTGGGCTGGTGAGGTTATCTAGTCTATTGCATTTGGTACTTAACACAGAAAGTAGACTACGGGCAATAGTTGAGTATGGAGTGTCATGGATATCTAAGAAGGGCTACATGAGAAAGTGACCTGGAGAGGGAAGGAACAGAGTTCATGGTCACACTTCTCCAGAGCAGTTTATGAGTGAGGGCATGTGCTCTAATATGAGAAGTAGAAATACTCCATTCTTGCTCTTTTCTACCCCCTTCTTCCTTTTCTTCATTTTCTTTCTAAGGTACAGAGAACACTCACATTTCCAGAAAATATATACTGAATCGGTGTTCTATTTAGGCTCTCTGAGACTTAGCAAATGACTTTTCGTTATTTTTTTTTTGTAGATTCTTATAAACAATATTCTACATATGTCTTCAGTTTTCTGCATCAATATGTATTCCCTCTCCTCCCAGCTTCTCTGCTCCAACTCCAGGACTGTCAAGACTGACAACTGCCTCTGGAACTCAAATACAAAGAAGGATATATAAGGAGTGCTCTTCCAAAGGGTCTGGAGCTAGGTGTGGATGTAACTGGTCAGGAGAAATGGGTCCTGGAGATCTGGTTATTCAGAGTGACATCTTCAAAGACTTGTAAAATGAGAGCTGGTTTCTCTTCCTCAGGCTCTCGGCTGAGCCTCAGGAACAAAGTCTGTCACTGGGCATACATCAGCAGCTCTGTGCCAGGCAGGGGCCTTGCTGCCCTCACTGAATCACCTTCAATGCTCCTTGCAGAACATGTGAAAAGGTCCCTGAATCTGTCTGAGGTCACATTGATGCCAAATGAAAGAATGCACTTGAATCTGGGTCTAAATGATACAGAAGAGGGAGAATGAAGACAGAGTTCAGCATAGATTCTGTCTTACCTGGTTCTTGAGCTGTAATGTTAAGGAGTAACATGACAGCCATGGCATGGAGGATCTCCTCATAACAGACCCAGGAAGAGGGCTTAAGAGAAAAAAGAAAACTGTCTTCCAAGGCCCATGTCATTATGGAGCAAAAGGTTCCTAGTTGCCACAGGGTGGAATTACATCTATTGCAGGGGTCAATATGGTTAAAGAATGGACTTGGGCTCTTGACTACATCTTGCTTTTGATATAATTATTCTCCAAGGGAATATCAGCAATCCCAGATTCTATAGGCTGAATTTTGTGTTCTCCAAACATACAATCCTTACTATGACTATGAGTGGGAACTTATTTAGAATCTACTGTGGTCTGGTACCCCCTCCAACTATCATGTTGAAATTTATCATAGTGGTGCTAAGCAGTGGAATCATTAAAAGACTGAGAGGGAACTCCCATTGGGATGGACAAAGATAGTTCTAACCATTGCAGGTTAGCTTTCTCAGGAATGGGTTCCTGATAAGAGAACAAGTTCAACCTGGGTTTTCTTTCTGCTTCACATAAATTGCCTTGTCATTTAACAACATTCACATTGCTATAATGCCGGTGCCAAGAACTTGTTCTTAAAATTCCCAAACTCTGGATCTATAAGAAATAAAACTATTCTTTATGAATTAAAAAAATTATTCAAGGTCACATGCAAAATGCCCTGAGGTACAGAAGGAGAATTGGAACTATGGTTAACTTTTTTAAAGAGTTCAAAGTTATTTGAAGGCTCACAGGGACAGAATGAAGAAGGGGAGACAGGATAAATATGGAAGTAGTAACTTCTAAAATCTCATAGAGAAAAAAGACCTTGAAGACACCAAATGCATAAGGAAATGTAAGCCAAATAAACCCTTTCCTCTCCAAGTATCTTTTTGTCATGTGTTTATTATAGCAATAGAAACCTTAACCAAGATGTGAAGGAAGTGTAATTCTCCCCAAAACAGACTCCAGTTTAGCTTTTCTTTATTTGAAAAACTATTTCTTCCCCTGAGTAGTGACAAATACCTCTTCATGACAGAGAGTAGAGAAGACTGGAGAATGCCAAGAAGGTTTTCCTTTTGTTTTTAACATTTTACTAATATATACTTGACCAAGTATGACATTTCATATATCATTTCCTTATATATGTAGTGTATGTTTTGGTATATTTACCCCATTACTCTTTATTAACACCCTTGATTGCCATATTTTTCTCCTAACTCTCTCCTGCTGCACCTTTTACTCCTGTGGTCTCCCAGCACCACATTTTCTAGCTTCTACACATAAGATACAAATGGTATTATCTGTGTTCAGGTTATTTCACTTACTGTGATCATCTCTAGTTCCATTCATTTTTATGAAAATTATATGATTTCATTCTTGTTCATGAGTGAATCATGTTCATCTATTAATGGATACCTGGGCTAATACCATAATTTAAATACCACAAATAATACTTAATGAACACAGGTGAAGACAGACCTGCAGTGAACAAATCTGATATGGAAGGGAGGTACAAATCAATAGCATGTTGTAGGAGAGTTTGTGACAGAGGCCATTATAAGCAGGAAGAAACGATGGAAAGAAGACATTTTTTTTTTGTCTGTGGTAAACAAAATAGCAGACCCCTTTTTCTGCTATTTGTTTTGAAAACAGTGGTTTTTTTTTCAAAGAATTAATGGTATAGATGGAACTGACTTGATATTTAGCCCAATAAAATTACTGAAGGAGGAATAGGTATGACAGAATATTGTCACCAGTATTGGGCTTGCATGGAGGACCCATGAGCTCAGGAATGTGAGGAGATTTGAAAAGTTGAAAAGGAAAAGCAAGGCATCTAGAGAAAACACTGCCTTGTTGATAGTTTGATTCCATCTCTGCCTGAATGACTTAGATTTCTGAACTGCTGGATTCTGAGTTAATTGACATGCCACTTTATGGGGGTACAGGTATATATACATTTCAATGGTAATTCTTTTTACAATGCAATGTGAGGCTTGAGTTTCTCAGAGTCAGCACAGCAAATAAGATTTACATTCAGAACAATAAACTGAAACTGCTAGGAGGAAATTTAGCATCAATTAGTTAGGGCTGTAGGCCAAAGAGAGGGTCTAAGTTTGAATTGCACAAGAAACAAAACCTGGCACCTTCCAGTACTCTAGCCTCAGTGGCAGCTCAGGCCTTCAGGAAAGTTTGTTTTTTCCAGAGATGATCAAATGGGCTGATTACCTATGTCTTTACCTTCTCAGGAGAAACAGGGGAGAACAGTTAATATCTGAGCTAAAATCTTGGGTTAATAAAAGAAGACATTTGAGAATCTTTTAGTAAAGGGTTAGTTTAGATTATTGTTTTTTCTATCTGCCAGTGAGGTAAAGCTAAAGGCATGCTTATATGTTCTAGTGAGGTAAAGTTAAGGGCATGTTTATATGTTTTATCCATCTATGTAGCTAATTATGAACCAACACCTTTGGACATGTAATAATTCTATGTCCTTGAATATTAGGCTATGTCTTAGATAAGATGCTTTTGCCTGGGCCTTAAACACTGAAAAAAATCCTGTCAATAAAGGTCATTGCAGGAAGGCATATCTCTTCTTCAGTTACAACGAAGAGGGGAAAATGGACCTGATAGTGGGAAACAGGCCTTACAGCATAGTTGAGGAATATATTCAGTAAACGTGGACCTGTTAATGGAGAGCAGGTATTGACACACAGCTAGGGAGTGTAGTCAGTAAAACTCCAAATATATAAGAGAAATTTGTTCTCAATAAATTATCAGATGGTCTGAACTGTGAGAAGTAAATCCTAAGTTTGTTACAGAAAGTAATAAGCTACAGGAAGTATCTACAGCAATTCACAGCCATTTCATTCACAATATTATAACACCAGGTATAACTTTTGTAACTGATTTCATCCTTCAGAAGAATCCTTAATTCATCTAATTTATTAGTGATACAAAGGCTGTACTGTGTGATCGTGCGGCGTTTTAGCAGTGGTAGCTTGTTAGAATACCAATAGAAAATGAATGGGCTTGTGATAAATAATAAGCAACAGGCATTTTGTTGTTGATGATGTTTTGTGTTTTTGTTTTTCAAGGCAGTTTCCATGTGGCTTTGGAAGCTGTTCTGGAACTAGCTCTTGTCCTTGAATTCACACAGATCCGCCTGCCTCTGCCTCCAGAGTGCTACAATTAAAGGTATGTGCCACTACTGTCTGGCACAAATGGCATTTTATAGAGGAGGTGACTGATATTTGTAGAGATCTTGGATAAGGATAATACATATAAATTGTGTGGAACCATGTTGTACGATAACAAAGTTTTATGTAGCTCTAAAGAAATAGGTGCCATTGAGTCTGGTAAACAAAGAAATGGTAGAGATGCTCTTCTCTAGGAAGACAACCAATGCTTTAAATCATAAAGCATTGAATATCATTTAAGGTTTAGTGCAAATTATGGGACAGAATGATTATAAGCTTAAATCATGGGTGATGGGACCCATCTGTTCTGTTGACCTTCGGATTAACTATCCAAAGCATGGGTTTATTTTACTTACCAATAAATTGAAAGATAATAGTACCTACATTATGGGGTGATGAAAAACAAATGGATTCATTCAACAAAGAAGTTGATCTGGTGTATTACTGACTTCAACCAAGTCATTTGTTTGTAGTATACATATATTCTCACGTATACAAAATTCTCATTTCAAATTTTGGAAATAAAGTCAGGGCAAGGAGGAAAAAAGTTGGCAATTCAAACGAAGTATTTGTATTTTCAAAAATACCCAATTAAATAACTACTCTTGAGGTGTTAAAATGTTAGGACTGGGTGGCCCCAAAGGAAGAATTATAGTTGATATTTAAATATCACACAGTAGGAAGAGCCAGGTAAGCATCAATACTGGCAGAATTTTGTCTTAATAAGGAGTAATTCTGCCTGGGTGAACTAGACATTATACCAGCATCTGGAGCTAGTCTCTGCACCCAGCGGGTGTCTGTGGACCCCAATGACTCCCATTTGTGCTATAGAAGTGTAAAGGCTTGAAACCAACTGAAAATAAAAAAGATATGAAGAACACCCACTGCTCTTGGCATCACTGAGCCTAAAGAATGACTAAATTACTTCCCTATGCAGCATCAATGATGGTACACACTTGCACCTGTGTTTATGTGGGTGCTAGTGTATAAAAGGGAAGCAATAACATCAAGGAGAAAAGTGAGAGCCCTTTTAAAAGCAGAGTCACTGCAGACTATCACTTAAATCTGTAGGATTTGACCATGGAGAGTATTCCACCCCTTACTTACCAAACAATAAATTTGTTGTAGAAAATGTCTTTCTCATTATTGTGTTTCACATAATATACATGCAGTACGTATATATAAAGTGGATATGAAAGTTTTAACTGTCACACCAAAGAATATTATGAAAATTTGTAGAACAATTTATTCATATATGATGTGTTTTCACTTTTATAGAAAAAAGGAAGAAACACACACATGACACTCATCTCCAGAAAGAACCCATGAAGCATTAGAACCTATATCATGAGCTTCAGAGAGCTCCATAAGAAGCTTGTTTAAATCCAAGGCTTATAGAGGCAAGGAACTGGAATCTTCACATAGGTTGTAGCACAGCCTAAGAAAGGTGAAGTTAAGAAGCAATATCAAAGTGTACTGAACCAAATGAGGAGAATTGGAAACACAGGTGTGCAGTAACTAGAGGACACTCAAGAGCAGGCCTTCAGGCCAGGCAGTCTATAGATGTGGGAAACTCCCAACACTAGCAGCCACGATGTTAGGATCTGTGCTGTGGGTACCTTAGCTACAGTTTCTGATACCACAGAAAATAAGTAACAAGCAAGCTCAAACAATGAGTGTCTCAGTAGTTGCTGAGATGGACCGAAGGTGAATGAATTTCTTATGTGGGAAACAGGTTTCTGTAGACTTGAAGAAAGAGAAGATGAGAACAGAGGTTCAAAAAAAGAAAGAAAGAAAGAAAGAAAGAAAGAAAGAAAGAAAGAAAGAAAGAAAGAAAGGAAGGAAGAAAAGAAAAGAAAAAGAAATACAAAAACTTGAATGGCTTGATTCGGAAAATCAAAAAATATGCCACTCCTCTTGCAAATATTGGTTTGGCAGAATGCTGACACATTACACATTACAGGGACTTTTCAGATCAGAACTTCTTGCAGTCAGGGCAGCGCTGGTAAATTCCCAAGCTAAGCTGGGACCAAATTAAGGCCCTTGGTAAAGAGGCGATAAAGTCTCCGATAAGGAGCAATAAAGTTCCGGGGTTTGGACTAAGCTAAGGCCCTAGGTAAATAGACAATAAGGTCTCCTCTGATAAGGAGTAATAAAGTCCGAGGTATGTTGGGACCAAGTTAAAGACCATGGAAATAAGCTGCAATAAAGTCTCAGGCATTGAGCAAGAGGTTGTAACGAACTGACAGTAAAATTTTCAAAATGGGGACTTCTCAGCCTCATCCAATTTTTCTGGCTTTTCAGGAGCTACTGTTGTCAAAGAAACTTAAAATTAAAAAAAAGCACACTAGAAAGATTCCTGAGCAAGTGCGATGCCATTGCACCTTGGTTCTCAGTTTCGGGAGACCTCACTGTAGCGTGCTGGGACAAGTTAGGCAGGGATGTTGATTTTGCTTGGAAACAAGGGATGCTAAAGTCTAGAGTCCGATCTGTTTAGAAGTTAGTGCGTAGCTGAATTGAAGACCAGAGTTACTGTAAACAGGTGATGGAAAAAGGGAAAGCTGCACTAGAAATGTTACAAGAAGAAAAATCAGAAGAGGTTAAGAGCACAGGAGAGTCAGGTATGGACGAAACATATTCTGAGGAAGAATTACAAGCCCTCATAGAAAAGGTTCAGAAACAGTCCCTTAAAGAACTGAGAAGGGAAAGAAAGGAGAAACGGCTATGTAAGGAGGAGGAAAACCCTCCTGGGACAATGCTGTTGGTGTTGGCACCTTCTCCTTATCAGAGTGAGGAAGGGCAGGGCCAAGGTACAGGGCATTCCTTTTGCCCTGAGGGCTGAAAAGCCATACGAAATGACTTAAGTCTGGCCTATCCAGTTTTCCAGGATGCCCAAGGCAATAGATATGAGGAGCCTTTAGACTTTAAGGTCATCAAGGCTTTGGCTGAGTCACATCTTCCTTGCTGGCGATTGTAGGTGCATACATATATGTATATATGTATATAGATATATATATATATATATATATATGTACATATGTATGTATATATGTGTATGTATATATATATATATATATATATATATATATATATATATATATAATATTTTTAAGCATGTAAGAGTGTCCAGGAAATAAATCAAAAAAACAACACATAAAGCAAACTCTTACATTGGCAACATAAAGCCTGAAGATATGGAAGTTTAGAGTCATCTCTGTTACAGGGATATGAGAATGATTATTGCCATTTCTAGGACTCTATTTCTTTACACAAATACAATTTTATGTGTGGACATAGTTTTTCCTTTCCAATGATTTTTTTTCTGTAGTTTATATAATTAGTATCACTTTAGAGGAACAGGTCCTGCAGGATAGGTTTCCACTAAGTGTCTGTCAGAGGCGATTGGATAATATCAATGCTAATCTAATCAGTAAATTAGTGTATAGACAGATTTACAATCAAGTGAACTTTGAGGATGTGGTTGAATCTACAGAAGATTGGGTCCAATTGAAAGAAATAGGACATTGGGTGCACATAATTTCTCTCTTTCTTTCTCTCTCTCTATGGGTGTGTGTTCTGACTCTGTCTCTGTTGGTCTCTCTGTCTCTCTCTGTCTCTGTCTCTGTCGCTGTATCTCTCTCTCTCTCTTTTACTCTCTCTGTCTTACTCTTTCCTCCCCAGACCATAGATAAGGAGCCCTTCTTCCTAGATGTTCTTCCTTCCTGAAAGCCTGAAAGTGACAGAGGTACCTAGTCAGGCAAGGAAAACCTCTGAAATAATGAAACAAAATTGTACCGCGCCTACCCTCGACCAGCAAGGAAGACTCGACTCTGGGAAGATCTTCTTCAAGTTTTAATCAGGATCCTTGAACATGCTTCTTCTGACCTGCAGGACCCCTGGGGACCCCTGCACAGGCTTAAATCCCCTTGCGCTAACCAACCCCAGTGAGCTATGTGGACCCTGCAGATAGGCTACTCTAATGCAAAGCAGACAGGCTAAACAGACTTAACCAAATAAGGGCTTGTTTATTCCAGAGAGCGCTCACCCTGGGGGATGGGGAAGGCAGAAGCCAGTGCCATCTTTAAGGCGTGGCCCTTTGCAGCTCTCTACACAAAATAATTCCCTCCTTGAAGTTCTTTGTATCAAGTATTTTGTCACAGTAACGTAACTCTACCACTGACTTCTCATAAGAATGTTCTAGACAATCATCTTAAAATTATGAAAATCAAGAAATTAACATTAACATTACTACCATCTAACCCTATGAATGTCATTCTTAGTTTTTTTTCAATAAACATTTTGCAAAAGAAGGAAACAGTTGGGGGATTGGGCATTGATTTTTGTTGTCACTATTTTAGGATATAGAATGCCAATTATACTTGTAATTATACTTTTAAAATTACAGTGTGAAATTGGCCATCTAGGCTAACATTTTTGATATTTCATCACTTTCCTAAACTTAGTTGTCTTGAGTGGAAGTGCCTGTCCTCTCTGGTTCTTGTATCACGCATGCCTGATAAGATGCTTAGCATGAATTGCATTCTCAGTCAAGGTGTTTTGAATGAATGAATGAACAAATGTTGCAAAATCCATTTCATAAGAGAAAGACACTGTAAGTAGGTGTTCAGTTAAGGTAAAAGTTCCATCCCTTTATTCATCTTCAGAAAACATCCTTGGAAATAAGACATTGCTCTTAATTGAAGAAGGCAGCTGCCAGCAACTCATACCTGTGTGAAAACTGACAATGGTGAGACTTAGAACTACATTACCTCTGCCTTTCAAAAGATCCACTCTAACTAATGGAATCAGGGAGACTGACCCAGAGGCAGTGGTAACTCTCATGATTCTTGAGGAATGAGTGGGATTTTTAAAGACAGAGGAAGAACTGAATTTTTGAAAAGCAATTCTTTCCACATTTGTGTCACAGTCCTTTGCCTCATATTGTAATGTGGTATATTGAGGAAGTGATAAGACTGGAATGATTAAGAATATTTGTGTGATAAGAATGAATCCCAGTTCCTGTCTGTTCCACCTGCATTGTATTCATTACCAGATTTCTGTGGCTCTCCTTCTGCAAAAGAGCACTTTCCAATGTGGGCTCCTTGCAGAGAATAGAATCTACTATTCTTCTTTGTTTGATTACTAACAAAGTGGTTTTGTTTAATTCCACTCTAATTTTGCAAACTGAGACCCCTATAAAATGATCAGCAAGTCCAGAACAATGTGTGAATAAACTTCTTGCCTCTAGAGTGGGTTTGATTTTATTGATTTCCTTATAATGCTGGTAATTTTTCCCTGTTTATTGGAGTCTCTTTTCTTTCCTTTGTATTCTCTAATTGCTTTATCTCTCACAGAAAGATCTGTTTGTGGCTTGTTGTGTTTTTTCCTTTGTCAAGGATGTATGTTGTAAGATAGCTTTGGCATAAAAAGGCAAATCTCTATTATCAAAAATTCTATTATGTCCTATAATATACGTTTTTCTTTCATGAGAATGCTACAAAATGTTTTTGTCCTTCATTTCATGAAAAACTGTACTCTCTAGAGGACAAGAAAATCATCCATTATGTTCAACACTTTCATTTCAATGTTGTGTTATTAGTGTTTAGAAAAAAATACATTTTAACTTGGTTATTTGATCTGCTTTGTCCTTCAGAATACGTCTGCATTATTGTCTGTGTTTTAACAAATGAAATGAAAAGCCACTCAAGGTCAGTGCACAATTCCCCAAGGAGAAGCATCCTTTCTAATACGCGCATTTTTTCACTAACATTTGTAGAACACAAACTAAATGCCAAGTAGATTTTCAACTACTAGAAATACAGAGAGAACAAAATTCAGGTTTTGATGTGCTAATGCTAAATAAAACTGCAGAGGGGAGTTGGAGACATAGATGCTGTCAACTGTAATATATTTCATGATGTTCAGGTTTTGATAAGGACTTTGGATCTCAGAAGTGTGGGCTAGAGTTCAAGTTTTGTGGTAAAATGAATGTCCTATACTATTTGAACCTCCATGCTCTTCGCAATCAGTTACAGGTTGCAGGTAATAACAATGTATGCTTTGAAATTTTTTTATAGGCTGATGGATTTTTATTCTGGAAGAAATCACTTACACCAGAAACCAATGACCGCCAGCAAGTTCCCATTCTAAGGATGCCTTTGGATGCTCTCTGTTTCTGCTTAGGAAGCAAGAGCAAGATCTGGGGTCCAGGACCCCAGACTTAGCTCCCCCAGGTCACACTTGCACCTGTCTCCACACCCCAATAGACATGGTTAGTGCAAGAAACAATATGAGCAGTTGGTCATTTCTAAGAGTTGTCCTGATATTTACCTTCAAATTGATCTAATTTTATCTGCACTTTTTCTTAGTGTCTGAATAGTGAACTCTATTTTGACCTCTCAATCAAGACACTTTGTATTTGACACTGTGAATCAGAGTTATTACATCATCCAAGAAAATACATTTTAGAGAACCTAAACTCTAGGATCCCCAGGGAACTACTTGGAACACAGAAGACATTTTCTCATTTTCTACTGATGTCTAGAGAGATTCAGCCCAAGTCACAGTTTTCTTTTCCCCAATACACACTTCACCTTTTATGCTCATGGTTTATAAAACCTGGGTTACAAACCCAATTCCTATTAGCAAACATGTAATGGTACAAGGATACAAATTTAATATGGATGAGAACATGGTCCATTAAAAAATAAACAAATATCAGATCTGGGGAATTGGTAACTAAGGAGGTCTAGCCTTAACTTTTTGCTTTGTTTCTTTTTGTTCCAGTATGAACACCAATAACAAGGACCATTCCTGCATTAAGGAGAAAGGTTATAGCTATATCTGTATCTATTTCAGGCTTAAGTCAGTTTCACCCTTGTTCTGAATACTGGAGGTGATCATTGCAAATAGCCCTTTAAAACATTTAATAACTTGTCCTAGTTGTTTTGGCTAACATAATACTGGAAGAAACTGGTATAGTCAGTAACATGCTGGACTTCAGTTTTGAAGAATCTATTAATGGTTGAAACAGTCACTTAATTAGTACTAAACAAGACATTGGGTTTGGATGTAACTATGTACAATATGAGTTGTAAGGATATAAAATAGCCCTTATCTTGTAATCTTGTACAACATCTCTCCAATAAATAACTTCAAAATAAATACCCAAGGCTTTGACCAAAGCTTTAAATTATAGCTATCAACAAGCAGACAAACAAAATTGTCTTCAAATCATAAGGTAGTTTTGACAACTTGTTGAGGTATATGAATATGTATATAATTATGTCTCAATAAAGTGTGCAAACTTTTGTAGAAGATTACAAATCTTGATTCTGCTTAGCCATTCAGCTGTTGACCTCGCTAAAGTTCATACCATTTTCAATAAAGAGCTAATTTGCTGAAATTAAATCATATGTATTATAAATTTTAAAAATAATTTTCTGCTTGTTAAGATGAAAATATAGACATGATCAGAAAAATAATCTCCAAGAGCAGAGGGACATTGTTGAATTTTTCTATATTATTTTACATTTTCTGCATCTACAGTCTACAGCCTTCAAATTTCTTCTTTCTGTTTGTCTTTTGTTGTTTTTATCTGTTTGAGACACAATCTTGTTATGTTGCCCTGGTTGCCAGGAGACTCACTATGTTAACTACAAAGGCCAAGCTGGACTCTAATTGGTGACTATCCAGCAACCTAATCTTGTTTAATTTCTTTCTTTTAAATTTGTGATAGAGTTACTACAAGGTTCTATTTTATTTATCATCTACATAATTTGTAAACCAGTTTTAAATTATGTAATGTAGTGTTTTCTTTTTTATTAATAATATAATTTAAAATTTTATATTACTATCCCAATATTATCACCCTCCCTCCATCCCTCCCTCTTACTCTCTTTACCCCCTCACATGCACCCTGACCATCCTCCCCTCCCATCCCCCCACCCTCATTCTACATGTATGCTATCCAGGTGGGGTCAGGAAAATCTGTCAAGTAATTTGAAGAACGGACTAGGACTTCTCTCCTGTCTCTAGGTTAAGGGAGTATCCTTCCATGGGAGATGTGTCCACAATATTCTTTTGTGCACCAGGAATACATCCTGGTTCTATTGTCTGGTCACTTAGACTTCTCAGTCCTTCTAGCTGAGACCCATGTTCAGGGGGTCTGAGTAAGTCCCATGCTGGATTCCCAGCTATCAGTCTGGGGGGCCCATTAGCTCTTCCTTTTGCAGGTCAGCTGCCTTTGTGTGTTTCTGCAAACTGGTCTTCTTCCTCTCTCTCTGCATCCTGATTCCAGTTAAATGCAGTGTTTAGTTATGGGTGTTTGCTTCTGTTTCCAATAGGTACTAGATGAGGGCTCCTTGATGGTGGATAATTTAATTGAAGATCTCACTATCAGGGAAGGGCATTTATGGTAGCCTTTCCACTGTTGCTCAAATTGTTAGATGGAGTCAGTCTTGTAGGTCTCTAGACGTTTCTTTAGGTTCAGTTTTCTCTTCAAACCAATAATGGCTCCCTCTATTGTGTTCTTTCTCTCTCCTTTCTGTCTTCATTCCTACCCTGACTCAATCTTCCTAGTTGCAAGTACTTTCCTCTCCTTGCCTTCTCTTTCTCCTAGTTCTCTCTCAATTCATGCCCCCCCACACTTCTCATGTGCTTTGGGGGACTTGTCGCTTCCCTCTTTTGTGATGGACCATATATGAATCTCTTAGAATACACCTTGTATCCTAGTTCCCCTGGTAGTGTGAATTATAGGCTGGTGATCCTTTGCTCTATGTCTAAAATCCATATATGAGAGAGTACATACCATGTTCTTCGTTTTGTGACAGGGTTACCTCCTTCGAGGTGCTTTCTTCAAGATCCACCCCCTTGCCTGCGAATTTCAAGATTCCATTATTTTTACTGCAGAGTAGTATTCCATTGTGTAGATTTGTCACATCTTCTTTATCCATTCTTCAGTTGAGGGGCAACTAGGTTGCTTCCAGTTTCTTGCTATTACAAATAATGCTGGTAAAAACATAGTTGAGCACATGTCTTTATTGCATGGATGTGGATTATTTGGGTATATACCTAACAGGGGAATTGTTGTGTCCTATGGTAAACTAATTCCGATTTTCTGAGGAACCGCCATACTGTTCTTCAAATGGCTATACAAGTTTGCACTCCCACCAGCAGTAGAGGAGTGTCCCCCTTTCTCCACATCCTCTCCAGCATAAGTTGTCATTGTGTTTCTAATTTTAGTCATTCTGCAAGGAGTAAGATGGTATCTCAAAGTTGTTTTGATTTGCATTTCTCTGATAGCTAAGGATGATAAGCACGTTTTTATGTGTCTTTCAGCCTTTTTGATTTTCTCTATTGAGAATTCTTTCTTGAATTCTGTACCACATTTTTAATAGGGTTATTTGGTGTTTTGTTGACTAGTTTCTTGATTTCTTTGTGTATTTTGGAGATAAGCCGTTTGTCTGATGTAGGGTTGATTAAAATCTTTTCCCAATCTGTGGGCTGCCATTTCGTCTTGTACACTGTGTCCTTTGCCTTATAAAAGTTTCTAAGTTTGAGGAGGTCCCACTTATTAATTGTTGATCTCAGTGTCTGTGCTACTGGAGTTATGTTCAGGAAGAGGTCTCCTATACAAATTTGTTCAAGGGTACCTCCTACTTACTTTCTCTTCTAATAGGTTCAGTGTGGCTGGATTTATGTTGAGTCCATTTGGACTTGAATTCTGTGCATGGCGATAGACATGGGTCTATCTGCAGTCTTCTATACACCATCATCCAATTGTGCCAGCACCATTTGGTGAAGATGCTTTCCTCCCCCCCCCCCCCCATTGTATTCTTGTAGCTGGTTGTTTTTTTTTTTTTTTTTTTTTTTTAAATCAGGTGTTCATAGGTTTGTGGGTTAATATCAGGATTTTTGATTCAATTCCATTGGTCTACCTGTCTAATTTTTTCCCAATACCTGGCTGTTTTCAGAACTATAGCTCTGTAGTAGAGCTTAAAGTCAGGAATGGTGATGCCTCCTGAAATTCTTTTATTTTGCAGGTTGTTTTGGCTACCATGTGTCTTTTGTTTTTCCATATATACTTGATTATTATCCTTTCAAGGTCAGTGAAGAATTGTGCTGGGATTTTAATGGGGATTGCATTGAATCTGTAGATTGCTTTTAGCAAGATTGCCATTTTTACTATAATTATCCTTCCTATCCAAGAGGATAGGAGATCTTTCCATTTTCTGGTATCTTCTTTAATTTCTTTCTTTAAAGCCATGGAGTTCTTATTGTATAGGTCTTTCACTTGTTTGCTAAGCATTACCACAAGATACTTTATGTTGTTTGTGGGTATTGTAAAGGTTGATGTTTCTCTGATTTCTTTCTCAGCCTCTTTGTCATCTGAATAAAGTAGTGATACTGAATTTTTTTAGTTTATTTTGTATCCTGCTAGTTTGCTGAAGGTGTTTTTCTACTGTAGGAGTTACCTGGTAGAGTTTATTGGGTCACTTATGTAAACTATCATATCTTCTGCAAATAGAGACAGTTTGACTTCTTCCTTTCCAGTTTGGATCCCTGTTGTCTCCTTTTGTTGCCTTATAGCTTTAGCTAGAACTTCATGTATGTATAATATTGAAGAGATATGGAGAGAGAAGACAGCCTTGTCTTGTTCCTGATTTTAGGGGAATTGCCTTAAGCTTCTCTCCATTCAGTTTGATGCTGGCTGTTGGTTTACCATATATTGCTCTTACTATGTTTAAGTATGTTCCTGTTATCCCTGCTCTCTCCAAGTCCTTTATCATGAAAGGGTGTTGAATTTTTTTGAGGGCTTTTTCAGCATCTAGGGAAATGATCATATGGTTTTTCTTTTTCAGTGTTTTATATGGTGGATCAAGTTGATAGATTTTCGTATGTTAAACCATCCCTCAACCTAAGGATGAAGCCTACTTGGTCATGGTGGATGATTTCTCTGATATATTCTTGGATTCATTTTGCCAGTATTTTATTGAGTATTTTTGCATCGATGTTCATCAGGGATATTGGTCTGTAGTTTTCTTTCTTAGTTGTATCATTGGGAGACTTGGGTATCAAGGTGATTGTGGCCTTGTAGAAAGGGTTTGGTAATGAGCATGTTTCTATTGTGTGGATCTGAGACCAACTCATAGAGTTCCAGGAGAAGGCTGTAAAGGCGAATCCACCCAAATTGGTTCCAGACTCAACTCTAGCCAAGGCCTGGTAATGGGGCTTGTGAGTTCTTGATCTGGGGATGAATATAAATGTATATTGTGTCTTCCCAGAAAAAGTTTTTTCCACAAACACCATTCTATACACTTACTCGGACTTTGTAAGTCTTCTGTGTTAACTTTCTAGTTATGGCTCAAAAAGTGAAAGGGGGTAGTGGTGCTTGAAAATTGTTAACATTGGGACACCAAAATTTGAGTCAAATTATTATTATTGTTTTGATTTTTGAGACAGGGTTTCTTTTTATAGCTTTGTACACCAGGCTGGCCTGGAACTCACAGAGGTCTGCCTGCCTTTGCCTCCCAAGTGCTGGTATTAAATGCATCTGGCACCACCCCCTGGTTGAGTCAAATTATTTTTGTAGCTATTTTTAGTATTTATTATTATAAAAATATTTTAAACAAATATATTTTGATCATATTTCCCCGTCTTCCAAGTCCTTCCAGTTCCTTGACCATTCCCTACATACCCAACTGTAATTTCTTTCTCAAAAAACAAATGAAGACCTACAGCAACCCCAACCCCTCCAAAAAAAACTAAATAAAAAACTAAAACCACCCCCTCAAATAAGTACCAGAGTATAATCAGATAAAAGTACATACATACACACACACACACACACACACACACACACACACACACACACACACACACAAATCTAAGCTGTGGAGTACATGTTAGCCATTTGGCCAACTGCTTCTAAACATGAGGTCTGTCATGAAGCGGTTGATTTACCCAATAGTACTCCATTGGAAAAACTGACTTTCCTTCTCTCAGCTGGCATAAGTGACAGTTCAGTTGTTCAGTTGTTGACTTTTACTGTAGCAGGAATGTTTTCTTCCTTTCCTTCTTTTTTTTCTTCTTTTAGCCAGTTTACTTTTTCTTCTTCTTCTTTTCCTTCTTCTTCTTCTTCTTCTTCTTCTTATTATTATTATTATTATTATTATTATTATTATTATTATTTTACATATCGATCCCAGTTCCATCTCCTTCCCTTCTTCCCATGCCTCCTAATTGCCCCTGTTCCATCCCCCCACTCCACAGGGAAGGTGATGCCTTCCAGGAGGGATCATCAAAATCTGTCAAGTCATTTGGAGTAGGGTCTAGGCCCTCTCCCTTGTCTCTAGGCTAAGGGAGTATCCTTCCATTGGAATGTGCTCCCAAAGTCCTTTTGTGCACAAGGGATACATCCTGGTTCCACCATCAGAGGTCCCTTAGATTGTCCAAGCCTTTTAACTGAGACCCATGTTCAGGGGTTCTGGGTCTATACAATGATAGTTTCCAAGCTATCAGTCTGGGGGTCCATGAGCTCCCCTTATTCAGATCAGCTGTCTTCAAGTTTCTGTAGCCTGGTCTTGACCCCTATGCTTATCACTCATTGCTCTCTGCAATTGGATTCCAAGAGTTCAGGTCAGATGTTAAGCTGTGGGTGTCTGCTTCTATTTCTATCAGTTACTAGATGAGGTCTCTTTGATGGCATATAATGTAGTCATCAATCTCATTATCAGGGAAGGGCATTTAAGGTAACCTTTAAGGTAGCCTTTCCACTGTTGTTCAGATTGTTAGTTGGGGGTCACCCATGTAGGTCTCTGGACATGTCTCTAGAGTAAGTTTTCCTTTCAAACCTCTAATAGCTCCCTCTATTATAATCTCTCTCTCTCTCTCTCTCTCTCTCTCTCTCTCTCTCTCTCTCTCTCTCTCTCTCTTCTGTTTGTCCCCTGACTCAATCTTCCTTGTTCCTCATGTACTCTTTTCCTCCCCTTCCCTTTCCATAACTTCCTCTTCTCTCACAGCTCCCCCACTCCCAATATGCTCTGGAGCTCTTGTTCCTTTCTCCTTCTGTGATGGACCTTGTATGAATCTCTTAGGTTCCTCCTCGTATCCTAGTTTCTCTGGCAGTGTGAATTATAGGCAAGTGATCTTTTGCTCTATGTCTAAAATCCATATATGAGTGAGTACATACCACGTTCCTCATTTTGTGACTTGGTTACTTCTCTCAGGATGGTTTCTTCACATTCTATCCATTTGCCTGCCAATTTCAAGATTCCATTGTTTTTTTCTGCTGAGTAGTATTCCATTGTGTATATGTGCCACATCTTTATCTATTCTTCAGTTAAGGGGCATGTAGGTTGCTTCCAGGTTCTTCCTGTTACAAATAATGCTGCTATGAACATACTTGAACAGATGTCTGTGTTGCATGGTTGTGGATTATTTGGATATACACCTGAGAGTAGAATTTCCAGGTCCTGTGGTAGACTGATTCCTATTTTCCTGAGGAACTGCCATACTGATCTACAAAATGGCCGAGGCTATGTTTTCATTCTTTTGTTCATTTGTGTTTTTCTTTTAACATAAAAAGAGATAGTATAATAAGATAAAACAAAAACTATCACATTTAAATTGGACGAGACAAACCAACAACAGGTAAAGAGCCTAAGAGAAAGCACAAGAATCAAGGACCAGGAATCAAATTATTAATTACATACATAGAGGCAATTCAGTGAGAAAGGACAATAATTTTAACTAATAATGATGGAATAACTGGATAAGTCTTACACAATTTTTCATAGCTTACATACAAACTAATAAAAATTAATCCTGTAAAAACTTTCTGATAGATACAACTAAGTTTTAAAAAGCTCTATGCTGCAACATACTGGTAACAGATAGTTACAATCTGTTAAAGTCTTGAAATTTACTTAGTAAGATTTTAGGTATTTTCATTATGAAAAATCCGGTGCTCCAAAATGTTTACATATTTCAATCATTTTCTGTGTACATGAAGAATATAAACAACATGTATTTGTAAAATAAATAACGAAAAAAAACAGGGATTGCAAATTAAATGTAATATCTAAAGTCATCATCATCCTATGAGAAAATGTCACATAAAATTTTTGAGACTCAGAGTTAGAGAAAACTTTCCTAGGTAGGATATTAAGAAGAGATTTGTAGGGATGATTAAGAGTTTACAGCTGTGGAAGATGAGAGAGGATGTAAGTTCATTATATGATGTATACACACACTTACTCACACACATACACACACACACACAAACACGAACACACACATATGAACACAGCTAATTAAAGATATGAATATTTTAATGATGGAACATGCCAACATTATTAGTTAGCAGAAAAGTGCACTGATTGGCCAGAGAATACAGAGGTAGATATCTAATACACATGGCATTTGTTCACTGAAATTTGACTGCAGATCACGATTACAGAAGTTTTTAAGAAGCTCAAAGTAAGTTAGATGTTATAGATTGATTTTCCAGAATTAACATAGTATGTTATATGTGATATTTGAGTAAAGATGCTTTCAAATGAATAAATAAATGAAAGAGAAGAGACAGACTTACCATAATTAAAGATGTTTGCACCTTGAAAGATTTGGTTATCTAAATGAAAGAACAGTGGTAAGGAGATAGCTCAATGAGTAAAGAGCTTGCCATACAAAGATAAGGACATGAATTCAGATCTACTGCACCTGTATAAAAAGCAGGTATGATGGTACGTGTGTGTAAGGCTAGTGTTGGCGATGTCAAAGACAAGACAGGCTGATTCTTGGAGTTTGCTGTATGTTTAGTCTTGTTGAAGTATTGAGCCCCAGATTAAGAAAGATAGTCTTCACCTAAAAAAAAAATGAGGTGAAGAACAATTGAGAAAGACACTCAATGACAATCTGTGGCCTCCGAATGTAGCATGTGCAGGTCCACATGGACATCCACATATGCACACACCATCTAAGATAGTAAAAGGGAAAAATAGGAAATGAAAAGTAATCTATGGTGTGGTGGTGATGGCAGACACCTTTAATCCCAGCACTTGGGAGGCAAAGGCAGGTGGATCTCTGTAAGTTCCAGGCCAGCCTGGTTTGCAAGAGTGAGATCTGAGACAGCTTCCAAAGCCACAGAGAAACTCTGTCTTGAAAAACCAATATGTAAATAAATAAATAAAATAAAATCTATAAATTTGGTAAAAACTGTTACCTGTCCCCACCCCAAAGAGACTCTCTGAGCCTGAAATTGTTGGGCATTTACACAAAGATCTCCGTATACAACCATAGAAGTGTGTGTGTGTGTGTGTGTGTGTGTTTGATGCTTTTGATGCTGCTTTACTCCCAGAAAAAAAGGAAATGGAATCACTTGGATGAAGAAGAAAAATGTGGCACAAATACACAATGGACTTTTATTTAGTCATAAAGAAAAATTGTGGAAAATTGATGGATATGGAAAGAATAGTATTAACTGAGCTGACCCAACCTCAGACAGTGTTTTTCATAAGTAGACTCTAAACTATCATCGTATACATTAGGGAACGAAGCACAGAGAGATTAAATAAAGTTGTTCAAAGTAACCAAGCATGCTACCTTGTAAGGTTGGGGATTAAATTTTGAGGTCTTATTGAATCTTTTGCTAATATTTTCACCACTGCATCACTCCACTACTTCAAGTCTTACAAATATATTGCCACCAGTGTATGTGTCATGTACTGAATGGAGAGAAATTTTTTCCCTGAATGAAAATCAGATGATAGTCCTATATTCCAATGTTGTGTGTTGGTTCTAATCATTATTTGTAGTGTTCAGAAAAAGCCACATTTTCAAGCTCATAGCATCTCTTTATTTGGGAAAAGGTAGAAAGCAAGTGGGTGGGGATTTAAATAGCTCCTGGTAGTAAAACAGAATGACAGCATCATAGAATTTGATTCCGTTTTCAATATTTTATAACAAGTTTGCTTTAGTCCAAATGAATGGAGGCTCATACAGTTCCAGGATAAATTCTTTCCATAAAGGCTCTTACTCTTTAAGAAATATGGACACAGCCATAAAAACAATTCAGTCTTTTACTTCACTGCCTCCTTTTTCAGCTAATAATAAATTGTTGGCCAACTCTCAATAGGCACATAATAGGCAGCCGGAAAGCCCTCCATCAAGGAAGAGATTTATCTGTGAGTCATCCCAGAAACATGCTTTTATGCAATAAATATTAGAGGAGGAAGATACAGGCCAGCAAGGAATGATATGACTATGAAGAGGCATTTATCAGGATAGCAGTTAAACATCAAACTTCAAAAGGAGAATTCCTTAAAGCCCATTCAATCCTTGAATTTTGTGTATGCTCCTTTGGATGTGACCTGCTCATCTTCTTAAGCAAATGTACCTTTTAATTCTATAGAGATTTGTCCCACAAAACTTGTCTGTATTACACGTGGAAGACATGGTGCTATGAAGTATCCAAGCCTCTGGATGACTTGGTTCATTATATTAATTTATCAGTGGTCAACACATTTCAAAGTTTTGTACCAGGTACATGGCAGGCTATTATCCACATGGTTAGAGAATGCCTAAGGTTACTTTTAGGTGGTCATTTGAAAAGCAACTAATGCATGGTAGGATCCACAATTAGTTGCTGTTTGCTTTCTGGGACTGTCTGCTTCCTTACTGAAAGGCACTTTACTCAGGTTTTGAAGTGGTTCCTTTAAAGGTGTTACTTTATTTGAACTCTTTATTGGAGACTTATGTAATTCTCCTTTCTCTTGAATCTTACTTGTTTTTGTATTTTTTCTCAATGAAGAGATTTGCCTAGAGAGTTATAGAAGATAACTCTGGTAGATAAGCAAACACCTGGGTAGAGTTCCCATTTTTTTTTTTTAAAAAAAGGTTCCTTCTGTTTTTTGGGAAGGTTAGAATCAAAGCAGGATCTAAAGAGTAAAAGATGACATTATTTTCACTCAGAGCTTTATACTGTTTGTGATATATTTCATTTTTGAAATATTTTAGTTGTATTACATTTTAGAAATCATTTTAGTTATATTTATAAAACAGGAATAACAGTGAATTTTAGATTGCTTACTAGTCACTATGTTAACTTTTAATAAATAAAAATGTTTTGAGGTTAGGATGGATTGGATAGGTTTGAACCACAAAGATTAAGTGATTCATTTATGCTTCACCCACCAACCATCAAGTCCCCTTTTGAATTTCTTGATAAAAATTGGAAACACTCAATTTCACATCCAACAGTGTAGTTACCTGGATTTTGGGGGAAGCACTTTATTAGGATCCAGCTGACTTGCTGGGTTAATACCTAAGATAGGAAGTATGGATTGAGAAATGGTAAATAAAAAAAGTAGTTGATACTGAAGAAAAGACAGAGACACAGAATAGAGTCTGAATGGCACCTCCAGTCAATACTAGGATATGCCTTAAGCTTATTGTTCAAAACTCTTACATATGCCCCAACTATAAATGGGGAAAAGGCAAAAAAAATTGTCTTTACCATGATACAAGGAAAAAAAGCTTTTTTCTTAATTCTCCAAACATTTAGTAACTAACTTAGATCAAATCCCTTGTTATCTGGCCTTGAGTATTAAGAGTAACCACACTTTAGACCAAATCTCTTGTTATAGATAATACTTTAGTTCAAATCCTTCAGTAGTCACTCCTCAGAACTCCAGGTATTAGAACCATAACCTCAAAAGACCAAAGACAGTTTTGAATTCTCTGACCTTAAGTCAAGCCAAAGCAGAGCCATATCTATGGGCTCCAAAACACTACATCATTTTATTGTATGATGGATAAAAAATTTAGACTGGCTGGCCAAATACATATTTATGGGACCAGGGTGATTGGTTTATTGGGTGAAAGTACTCGATGTGCTGCCATACAATCCCAGTGATCAATTTTTATCCCAAGAGCCCACCATGGAAGGGAAGAATTGGCTCTCAACCCTTTGAATTCACATATTCACTGTGGTGTATATACACAAACACACAAACTCACACACACACACACACACACACAGAGAGAGAGAGAGAGAGAGAGAGAGAGAGAGAGAGAGAGAGAGAGAGAGAGAGAGGTTGGAAGGGAGAGGGAGACAAAGACAGAGAGACAGAGACAGAGAGAGATAGAGAGTAAAAACAATTAGTGATTGTCTATGAGTTTAGTATTGGGGATTAATGTCAATAAAGCAAGATTAGTGTAGATCTTTGATTCAAGTTTAATGAGCACTTACTATGTGTCTAGTACTCTTCAGTAACAATCTGCATGTAGCATTTTCACATATCTCATAAAATATGAAAGCAGATCTCAGAGCCTCTGCCAAAGAGGCCTCAGCTAGAGAGTGCCAGGTCCCAGATGACCCACCTATCAGTACAGAAACATCCTGAGCATCAGCCCAGCCTATGTCCCCCATCACCAGGCCTTGGCTAGAGGTGAGTTTGGGTCCAATCCCAAGGATTTACCCATACACCCTCCCCCAGGAAATCCCTGGGTGGGTCCCAGATCTAGCTGCCCCTGTGTTCTGTCCCCATTGAGAGTGCTCTTGGAGCTCTGATACACCCACACACACCCCCACCAAAAGCGTGTCCTCCCCCTACCTTGTGCCCTACCCTGCCCACTGTCTCACTCCTCTGGTTGAGCACTGGGACAGAGGGTAGAGCCAACAATCCAGCCACCTTCGAGGAAATTCCTGGAGCTGCTCTGAGCACACTAGACCTGCCTATTTATGCAGGACACCCATAATTTCCACCTGCCTGGTCACTGACCACCCCCCCCACCACAGGTCCTCTTCTGGAGTTCAGGGCCCCTCCCAGAGATCTGCCTGTCTCTGCGGGATCACTATGAGTCCCTGCAGGCTGACCTCTGCCAAAGAGGCCTCAGCTGGAGAGTGCCAGGCTAGATCTGCCTACCAGATTAAGGAACAATCTGAGTCCCAGCCTTGGAGATCATTGACTCCCATCGCCAGTCTTCTGCTGGAGCCTTAACTTTGACCCCCATCACTGGCCTGTTGTGGCATGTTTTCCCCACCGGCTGCTGCTGGTCCTGCTGCCATTGTCCCGCAGCCATGTGTGCCCCAAATAACACTCAGAGACTCTGTATTTGATACAATCCTGTTGGCTAATTACCATTATTGTTTATGGGCTAGCTCTGTCTTAATTATTAACCCATTTCTACTTATCTAAGTATTTCCACGTGGTCGTTTTATCGGAGAACAGCGGCTGGCGTCCTGCTTCTTCCCTGGGCTACATCTCGACTCCAGCCCCCTACTTCCTCTTTCCTCCTCCTGGTCTCCTAGCCCCACCTATCTTGTTTCCTATTGGCCACAGGGCTTTATTAACCAGTATGAGAAACATATATACAGAATAACATCTCCCATCACTGGCCCCTGCCTATGGAGAGACCTCCTAGAGAGCTTGGAACACCCAGAGCTAAAGACATCGAACCTCTGACCCACCTAAGCCCACAGGGGAAGTACCATAGAGAGAGGGAGAGACCTACTGGATGAAGCTATGGGAAGACAGCAATACAAGAAAACACCTAAAAACAGAAAGACAAGCATAACACCACCAGAATCTAGGGAATCTACAACAACTAGACCAGAGCACAACAAAGCAGATGAAGCAGAAGAGAACAGCTTAAAATTTAACGTCATAAAAACGATAGAGGCCCTCAAAGAAGAAGTGAGAAAATCACATAAAGAAATGGAAGAAAAAACAAACAAAAAAATGGAAAAAAAATGGAAGAAATGAACAAATTTCTTAAAGAAAGTACAGAAAGCCCAGAAAAAAAAAATTAAACAGGTGAAGGAAATGGTTCAAGACTTGAAAACTGAAATAGACACAATAAAGAAAACACAAACCGAAGGAATGTTGGAAATAGAAAAACTGGGCAAATGATCGGGAACTATAGATGCAAGCATAACCAACAGAATTCAAGAGATGGAAGAGAGAATCTCAGGCACTGAAGATAAACTAGAGGAAAAAGACTCATCGATCAAAGGAAATCATAAATCCAACAAATCCTTAACACAAAACATCCAAGAAATGTGGGACACTGTGAAAAGGTCAAACCTAAGAATAATAAGCATAGAGGAAGGTGAGGAAGCCCAGCTTAAAGGTGCCGAAAACATATTCAACAAAACCACTGAGAAAATTTTCCCAATCTGAAGAAGGACATGCCCATGAAAGTACAAGAAGCATACCGAACACCAAATAGACTGGACTAAAGAAAAAAGACCCCTTGACATATAATAATCAAATCACCTAACATACAGAAATAAAGAAAGAATATTAAGAGCAACGAAGGAAAAAGGACCTTTTCAAAACTACACCTGACTTCTCCATGGAAACCCTCAAGGCCAGAAGGTCCTGGATAGATGTTCTACAAGTACTAAGAGTCCATGGATGCCAGCCCAGGCTACTATACCCAGCAAAACTCTCAATCACTATAGATGGAGAAAACAAGATATTTAACGACAAAGCCAGATTTTCACAATACGTATCTACAAAACCAGCCCTACAGAAAGTTTTGGAAGGAAAACTCCAACTCAAGGAAGTTAACTATACTCACAAAGATGTAGGCAACAGATAATCCCATTTCACCAGAAACCAAGGGAAAAGCAGGGCAAGTGTATTCACAATACCCCTGCCAACAACAAATATAAAGCAAACAAGCATGAACAATCAATGGTCCTTACTCTCCCTCAACATTAATGGTCTTAACTTGCCTATAAAATGACACAGGCTAACAGAATGGATATGAAGACAGAATCCATACTTCTGCTGCATACAAGAAACACATCTAAGCTTCAAAGATAGACATTACCTCAGGGTAAAGGGCTGGGAAAAAATCTTCCAATCAAATGGACCCAAGAAGCAAGCAGGTGTGGCTATCTTAATATCTAACAAGTTAACCTTCAAACCAAAAATAATCAAAAGAAATTAAGATGGTCATTTTGTATTCATTGCTGAAGAAATCCATCAACACAAAATCTTGATTCTGAACATCTATGCCCCAAATACAAAGGCATCCACATTCATGAAAGAAATGCTACTAAAACTCAAAGCTCACATGAAAACTCACACATTTATAGGGGGAGACCCCAATACACCAACTCTTACCAGTAGATAGGACCACCAATCAGAAACTCAACAAAGAAACAAAAGAACTAATTAAAGGTGTGTCTCAACTTGGTTTAACAGGCATCTATAGAACATTCCATCCGAACACAAAAGAATATACCTCCTTCTCTGCTGCACATTGAACCTTCTCTAAAATTGACCATATACTAGGTGGCATAACAAACCTCAGCAGATACAAAAGATTTGGAATATTCCCCTATATCTTATGAGACCACCATGGTTTAAATTGGAATTCAACAACACCGCAAACCGCAGAAACCTTACAAACTCACGGAAACTGAACAATGTGCAATTGTACCATACCTGGGTCAAAGAAGAAATAAAGAAATTAAGGACTTCCTAAAATTCAATGAGAATGGTGACACGACATACCCAAACTTATTATACACCTTGAAAGCAGTGTTACGAGGGAAGTTCATTGAACTAAGTGTCCATATGTAGAAAACAGAGGATAGTCACATTAGAGAATTAACAGTGCAACTGAAAGCCTTAAACAAAAAGAAGGAAATGCACCCCGGAGGAGTAGACGCCAGGAAATAATCAATTTTAGGGTTGAAATCAATAATATAGAAACTTGGAAAACAATACAAAAAAAATCAATGCAACAAAGTGTTGGTTTTTTGAGAAAATCAACAAGATAGACAAACCTTTATCCAAAGTAATGGAAAAGCAAAGAGAGAACATGTAAATTAACAAAACCAGAAACAAAAAGGGGAACATAACAACGAACACAGAGAAAATCCAGAAAAGTTTCAGGTCATACTTTGAAAACATGTATTCCACAAAATTTGAAAATTCAAAGGAAATTAACAAATATATGGATAACTATCACTTACCAAAATTAAAACAAGAACAAACAACTTAAATAAACCTATAACCCCCAATGAAATAGAAGCAGTCTTCAAAAGCCTGCCAACTAAATAAAGCCCAGGGATTCAAGGAAGAGTTAACTCCAATACTCCTCAAATTGTTCCACATGATACAAACAAAAGATTCTTTACCAAACTCTTTTTACGAGGCCACAATCATCTTGGTACCCAAGCCTCACAAAGATACAACTAAGAAAGAAAACTACAGACAATATCCCTGATGAACATCAATGCAAAAATACTCAATAAAATACTGGCAAACTGAATCCAAGTATACATCAGAGAAATCATCCACCATGACCAAGTAGGCTTCATCCCTGTGTTGAGGGATGGTTTAACATATGAAAATCTATAAACGTGAACTACCATATAAAAACACTGAAAAAGAAAATCCACATGATCATCTCCCTAGATGCTGAAAAACCTTTTAACAAAATGAAGCACCCTTTCATGATAAAGAGAGCAGAGATATCAGGAACATACCTAAACATAATAAGAGCAATATGCAGTAAACCAACAGCCAACATCAAACTGTATGGAGAGAAGTTTAAGGCGATTCCACTAAAATCGGGAAGAAGACAAGGCTGTCCTCTCTCTCTCCATATCTCTTCAATATTGTACTTGAAGTTCTAGCTAAAGCTATAAGACAACAAAGGGAGATCAAGGGGATCCAAATTGGAAAGGAAGAAGTCAAACTGTCTCTATTTGCAGATGATATGATAGTTTATATAAGCGACCAAATAAACTCTACCAGAGAACTCCACAGCTGATAAATACATTCAGCAGGATACAAGATAAAGTAAGCAAAATCAGTAGCTGACAAAGAGGCTGAGAAAGAAATCAGAGAAACATCAACCTTTACAATACCCACAAACAACATAAAGTATATTGGGATAATGCTTAGCAAGCAAGTGAAAGACCAATATAATAAGAAATTTGTGGTTTTAAAGAAAGATTCTGTTGTCTATGAAAAAAATAATTTACTCATTTTTCAATACATATTTTCCTCTTAAGAGTTTTTTTCTTGCCTTATTACACTTGAATGATTCCTTAAAATGTTGCTGAATTAACATTATTAAAGTGAATATCCTGCTTTGTCTTTGATATTAGGTAGAAAGCATCCATTACTTCATTCTTAGGAATAGTAGATTTGAGTGTGTGTTATAGCAGGTTTTTCCCGCCAGCTGCCATCATCCCTCCGCCCTAAGTATTTCCACTTGGTCGTCTTATGGGGATCCACGGCCAGCATCTTCCTTCCTCCCTGGTCTACATCTTGACTCCTCCCAACTACTTCCTCTTTCCTCCTTGTCTCCTAGCTCTGCCTATCTTGCTTTCCTATTGGCCAACATGGCTTTATTTATTAACCAGTATGAGAAACATATTTACAGAATAACATTTCCCATCAAGTGTGTGCTGCCCCAATTCTTCCTTCTATCTACTGCTATTCTATCCACTGTGATTTTATGATACTCTCTCAGACTCTGGATATTGCTATGTGTCTAATTTTGGCAAAGCCTTTAAATAATCATGAATCAATAAGAGACTGGAGAAAGTGTCTGTGTTTTTCTATATACTCACTTAACCTCATCTATCTCCATAAAAACTATCTGTGCTAACCAGTTAAAATATTAAAGGATTGTAGAATAGGGTCAAGTTTAATTACTAATTGCCATAGTGACCCCCTTTCCATATGTATAAGCAAATTCTGCCAAAACCAGCAAAACTACCCACAAGCTGCAGCTGACTCTCTTGTAGGCAATTTAACAAGTCCAACTGAGATTACCTGAGCCAGGTCAGCAGCTGAAACTCACAACCCATTTATTGCTCTGCTCTCATAAAATTTTGTGATTGTTTGTGTGCAACATTACTGTGGCACTAGATGCTGAAGCAGTAGGTTAGAAGGCTATAGAAATCAGTCCCCTGTTGTTCAATCCATGAATGATAATTAGCTTTCTGGAATCTCTCCATACTTTCAAAGCATCACATACTACTTGAAGCCATTTCAAGGAGAAGGTGATGAGCTACGAACATTTCTTTTTTATCATTTTTAAAAGCTCCGTGGAACAATATTTACAGTAACCATGAAAACATCCTTTTTATGTGTATATGGGGTTGTTGTTCAGAGTAAGAGAAAGCCAGGATTTTATAATCCCAAATAAATTCAGCCCATTGCTGCATGACGTGAGCATGTGTCATCTGCCATGTCCCCTTCTCCAGCTCCAAAAGCAATCTCCTTTCACTGTACTCCATCACATGAGGAATGTCAGTGTTAGAAGAGCAACATTCCACTCTCAATTCCAATTTCACAGTTCAGTAAGGAACAAGTGTGACCAGACAGTAGCTTAAGAAAAGAACAACAATCAGAACCAATGAGGGAACCCAGTCATCTATTCTGCACCCTTCCTTCCCAAGGCCCTTTCACTTTGTACAAGAAAAAAATCAGAATGGGCATCAAGCCCTGAAAAAGTACCAGATAAAGCCCTTGACTTCCTCAAACAACTATAGAGTCCAATAATCAGGCAAAGACATGGGCTTCTGTCTCTCCATTAATCTGTAGTTGTTTCTGCCTTAACGTTTTTTTGTTTTTGTTTTTGTTTTTTTTAAATAAATAGGCTTCTCCTCAAAGCCTGAGCAGCTGAAGGAGAGGGGACAGAGGACAATGAAAGTGACATCTGTCAACTAAAAGTAATTAAGCAGAGATGTGTGGAATTCCAAGGCTCTAAATGGTCCTGTTAAAGTGTTGATGGGCAGTGAAACATCTGATTAAATTTTAAACGAGGATAAATTGGTCAGTCCCTCCATAGGAAAAAGCTAATGGAGAAGTAGACTAAACAATTAAATGAATACTGCACCAGGTCTAGTAAAGGGAGAAACTGGCACAAGTAGCCTTGTTTACTGCCAAAGCATCACTTCTTCAATGTGATCACAAAGAATATGCCTCCTACAAGAGGCCTGAGTTTCAAAGTAGGCTATTGCACTAACTAGAAAAGGAATCACCTTAGACAATAAGAGATTCAAATTCCAGTCCAGCTAGGACACCCAGTAGGTAACCTGAGGTGGCATGCCATATGACCACTTTGGATCCCTATTTTCTCAAATGTGAAATTTGGAGGTTGTTCACAGATAATTTCAAATACCTAGGATTCTGGATTTTCTTTTCTTAAGTAATTTAAATAAAGAACCAAAGTTTCATGTTCATATGACAGAATATATATATATATTCTGTCATATGACAGAATATATATATATATACATATATATATTCTGTATATATATATATATATATGTATATATATATATATATATGATCAAGAGTGTGCACTTTAAATTCCTAAGTATCAGGGCAGTATCTGGAAATATAAATATCCATCCTGTGATGGCTTTGGGGGCCCAATTTATCCTTGAACAATAGCAGGTCTTTCATTTTTTTCTGAGTGTCAAATCACATACACACTTTTGTAACAGGCAAGTTACGCCAATAAACAAATTTAAAGTCATAAATTGTCCATAACTGTCTTTTAATGCAATCAGAGAAACAGGAAGTTTGAATAGGTACATGGATTATAAGAGAAGATTAAAGCAGTAGCTTGTGCTCTAATGGAATTTTACAGTATTCTTCTCTCCACTGGTTTAGAAAAACCAAGAGTGAATTACTCCTAACAACAAGACTTTCAAATTTGCAAAGATACACAGGATAAAATTATTGAGCAGAGGAAATCTAAAGATCATTTTAACTTCACTGAGCAGAAAGTGTTATTCCCATGCACCAAAGAATGACACAGACTAGAATTCATGATGATTATAAAGATCACCAATTCAGAACTTGAATTTGATATTTCTTATACTCTCTTAACATCTGTAATTACTGTTTAATATATTTTCATCCTCTTCTACTTTCTTCTTCTACCTTTTATTTCACACACACACACACACACACACACACACACACACACACCCAGAGAGACAGAGAGACAGAGACAGAGAGTAAAAAACAATCAGTGATTGTCTATGAGTTTATTTCATACTGATAGCCTTATCACATTTCATGATAACATTGAAGCAGTTGTGTTTAAGCTATAGAAGAGGCATGGATGTGTCAGCCATTCACTTTTATTTGCTCATTCTCTAGGTGGTGGTTTCTCTTTAGTTCTTATTCTCTCAAAGGATTCTCTCAAAGGAGAGAATTCACCCAAGTGGAACAATAGTTCTTCAACTATCTGTTTATTTAGCAAGTAAAGGACAGAGCACTTTACAGAGAAAGACTGGAGAAGTCTGACTCACAGAAGAGGTTAGCAGCATGATGGATTCTAAGCTATAAACTTTTAAGATTCTTGTGATCATTAAAAAATGGCTAGCACATTCATGAGTTTAGAAAACATCTGTCTCTTCAAAATAATGGTAGAGCAGACCTCCCCCACATTTTAGGAATATCTTCTGATACTTTTTGAAAAGAGTCCCTGATGGAAGGGTGTGTGTGTGTGTGTGTGTGTGTGTGTGTGTGTGTGTGTGTATGACATGGAATTACAATGAAGCCAGGGTCTTTTAAGGACTGAAGACCCTCCATTGGTGCTCACTGTGACAACTGGCCAGTTTTCCTGGGATATAGCAGAGAAAGCCTAACTATAGCTTCAACACTTGAAACTCCCACAAAATGTCATCAGAGGATATATCTACCACAACATAGCTAGAGTTTCCTTGTTTGTCTCATGTCTAACTCACTGCCCAAGTCAGAAAACTAGTTACCAAGCTGTGGCTGTAGTTTTCCATAGTTATGCCATATCTAAGTACTTACTAGCCCAGGCAGAGTATTAGCTCTAAGTCATCTGGGCTTAACAGCAGAAGTTATCTTCAATTCTCTTGTAGAAAGTCTTCAGTTCCATTGTCTTAAGTCTCCAGTAACTGTGGTTGTTACATTTGTTTTCTTCATAAATTAGTCCTTTCCCTCTGAGTAGATATTTCCAACCAGTGATCAAACATAAACTTACATATTTTTGAAAATTATTCATTAGAGCAGTGCATACACACTGCCACACATGTTTAACATCCACTATTTAAAATTCCATTTACATTGACAGGTATAGAGAGATGATAGATAATTCAAATAGACACACTCCTCTATTTTTGCATTTTACTCAATGTTTAAGAGTTTGGCTGATTTGAGAATAATTTGTATTGTTAAGAAGAGAAATACTTTAGATAGAAATAGACTTGTTTTAATCAATTTTCATAGCTGACATTTTTAGTGTGAACATACATTAGTTTTGAAGGATAGAATTGGTCAAAAGAGATATTAATTTTCAAATTCCAGAAACTACTTTTACATAAAAATAAACTTGTGGTTTAAAAATAGAATCAGACTAGAAACCATGGATTGAGGATATTGAAGTTATAATGTGAGCAAGCTTTTCTCTGCCTACTTGGTAAAAAGAGGGAGACAGAAGTAATTACAGCAAATTCTTTATAGAAAAGAGACAGCATTGAAAGATACAGGAGAACAGACAATCCTAGTTCTTCATTATAGGTCAAAACTATGAGGGAACATGCTATTTAAAATTACCATGAAATTTGAATTAATATCTAAACAATAGAGTCCATTTCTCATTTTTATGCCTGCCAAGTTAGAAAATTTTTCATTTCCAATGCAGAAAACCATCTCCAATAAGATGTTATCTGTATTTTAGGCAGAAATATTTGAGGAATAAATGTAGGACAACAACTATATGATGATTCACTTGAATCTCACTTGTATTACACAAGAACAAATATCTCCTTTGTATTCTCAGTGGAAGAAAGGAAGCAACTTAGTTATGACTCATAGGGCACTCATGAAATTGTTTCAGGGAGTCATGAAGTATCCCTGTAGCAGAATGTGAAGTGTAACATCATTGCTCTAGTACAGAATAAATGATTCTAACTGATTCTAGATTGTCTTCCATCTCAACCAGAATGGAAGATAAAGTGAATGCTTAGAACAGGTAGCTACCATGAAAAGACTTTCAGCATTACTTCCTGTTCTACCTAGCAGGCCCAAAGTTCATCAGAAGTTCTAATGACCAGGGGACATTAAAGGATCTCTCCATGGAACTTTCTAAGGATTCTCAATATACCTTCATATTATCAGTGAACCTTTTTGTACAAATGCTCTTAAGAAGATATATGTACCCACCAACACAAAGTCAACACATTAACATGAAAAAAAGCAAATCATGCTGAAAAAGCACTGAACATTTCTATTGTGTTCCTTTCCTATGTGTCCAACTAGATATCTCTCCTTAGACAAACTGAAGTTATCTCAAATGTAATGTACCCCAGTATAAGCTGTCAATTGGACAGTATAAACTGTCAATCATTCTTTCCTGTTTCAGTCAACCTTCAGATTGTTAACTTCTCCTTCAATGAAAAATAGATCTTTATAGACCTATCAATTCAGACACTTGGAAGACATTTTTGAAACATCATCGATTTCTCATGGTAACTCAGAAGTCAACCTACTTAACTTCACTTTTACTGTCACCTCTTGTAGTCTGACCTAAGCCAACATCAACAAATAGCCTGGGATATCTACCTTCAACAACAATATATTATATATGTAAACTAATTTCTTCTCTTCACATTTGTCTTAATTGGGAACTAAGAAAAGGAATAGCAGTAAGCCAATCAGAGGAAGACAATCACCTGTCCAGCTGGGAAAGCTGCTGATGAGAAACACATCAGTTCAGCACCTTGCATCATTAGTGCCTCTTTCAAATTCATGAATGATCAGCATGTGGTAAGAAGTCTATCATCCCAGCATTAAAGAGTCTGAGACACAAGAACTGGGTATCACCTTGCATGCTTGAAGTCCAAACACTTACCTAGGCACCTGCACTCACATGCACAGTCATACACACATATACATAATTAGAATGTAGTCAGTTAAAAAATACCTAGGTAGTAATAAAGTGTGTGTGCTTGTGTGTGTGTGTATGTGTGTGTGTGTGTGTGTGTGTGTATATGATCACAGCCACATGCCTGTGCACATGTGTGTGTATATACTGATGTCTACCACATTAGCTATAAATGCTAGAAGGAAAACAGTGGGCAGACGGTGGCAATGGCAATGTTTGTTCCAGAGTTCAAATACAATACAGTATCTTGAAATGGCTTCTTTCAGGTATGTCTGATGACAAAGCACTACTCTCCTAAGGAGAATTTACTATTTTTTTTAAAAAGGATTTCATAATTCTACTTTGATTGTCAGTATTACATGGATTATACTGGGAAGTGCTTTTTTTAAACAAATCTTAAAATAAAGAATATTTTATTTAAAATTCTTTATTGAGTGTTTTCTTCTATATAAATTTGAATTGAGGTGTTTGTTACTGTGGGTCTTATTCTGTAGTTAGGCTGGCTTTGAATTCACAGTAATCAGGCTGCCTCAGCCTTTTGTGGGCTGGCATTACAAGCATGAACTGCTGTACAGGGCTGATTTTAAATTATTTCTTTAGTGAGTTAAATACTGTTAACTTATTATAATGTGAAAGCATATGGTTTTGTCCATGGAGAAAGTGTTCACTTTCTCACCAGGATTTAAAAATACTTCATATTTCATTAATCAGTAACTATATACTAACTACCTTTAGCCAGAATGTCAGGGAACAGATTTATACACTGTCAAGCTCCATGCTAGGAGCAGTAAAACACACTCCCTCCCTTCTGTCTATAGTCTTATTTTACTAACATCCTATGAGCAAATATCACAAATTACCCTGAAAGACAGTCAAAACAGGATGTGAACTGAAAGAAACATGACTTTGGAGCTTGCTGTCTGATCTTCTCTATCTCCCTTGAGTTTAATGAGCCACTAAGCACCTGGGCTGATACCCATATCCATACCTTCAGCAAAACACCCCCTAGGAACTTTGATGTGTATCCTATGAATAGATCAATTTCCATGTCGTGTCTTCACATCTCCATTTAGAGCTCTTTGGTGGAGGATCCTGGAAATGTGTGCTGGAAGCTGTGTTAGCCCTATCATGTGGTAACAAGCAGTTCCACAAGTCACAAATGAGCCCATTACAACTTTACAGAGGAGGAGACAGGTTAATCCTTTGTCAAATCACTGGGTGCAGTGTCCTCTGCCTTGTTCCAATTACCCAGGAAGTGATGGCACTTTCTCATCCAACAGCCCTTCAACACCTGCTGACATGTACTTGGGACATTGCCAGATATGGGGGTCTAAACCGTACTATACTCAGAACACATCACGGAATAAAAACAGAACAAAGATATGCAAGGGGAGGCTGGGACACCACACTTTCTGGATGCATACAACCCCATTTAAAAACAGAAGAAACAGCAAAATGAGCAAAAAGATTCCTTCCCCAAATAAAACTATTTATTTAAACCAAGAAGTAAAACTGTCCATAAAGCCTAGAAAGCCAACACTAAATGGCACGTTGGTTTTATTAATGAAGAAAGCAATTTCACTGAGAATGCAGTGTGGTTCCTCAGCTAGTTTACATCATAATTCCTCAGGAAATTATTCCTGGCAACAGTATTTGCTGTTTGTTTATCAGCATTAGCAATTCAGATTTTCTCTCTCTCTCTCTCTCTCTCTCTCTCTCTCTCTCTCTCTCTCTCTCTCTCTCTCTCTCTCTCTGTCTCTCTCTCTCATTTTACACATTCAACAAATAGTCTGTGAGTGACCTCCATAAAGTCAACACTGTAAATGTTCAGACTTTAGGTAAGGTCAAAACATGGTACTGGTGGGAATATAAAGTAAAGCCCCACATTGCTGTGGAGGTGCATCTGCAGACACACATCGAAGTTCAGGGTGACAAGCAGAAACAAACCTACCCTGAGTTAAAACAGCTAACTCTTTAAACAAAAAAAACACTCTTCGCTTTTGCATGGGGAAAAAAATTGCTCTAATGCATACCCTAAAGTCTGCCTCTGGACCTGATGATTCCTTCCTCACAAAGATGTCTCCAGAACTCATAGAGAGACAGTCATTTTGCAAAGGATGAAATGAGAAAGATTAGAAGGTGCAGGGGAAAAAATTCCTGTAATCATGTAGAACACCCAGGATGTTTCTTGTCCAGCGTTTTGAGTTTATGCTCATTCTTGACCTTGATGATGCACTTCCTTACTGGTTTTGTCCTCGTTTTCAGTTTTGCATTTCTTTCCTGAGTTTGGTATAAAAAGCAGTTATCAGAGAAGCAATTATTATGTAATTTCTCATTTCTAAATAGGGATTTCTTTATTTGAGTGGAGACAACAGGAAGAATTTAAGGTTCTCTCCCCCAATATAAAATGTTCCTAACAGGAGGACCTCTGTGTTCATTTACCAGTGTGTGTTTCAATTAGGTTTAAGTTTCTAAGGCCTTTTAGTTCTGCTCATTTTCCCATTGTGTATGTTATAACTGAGTGATCATATATATACATATTGAACACTTTATTATCTTCTTAAGTTCAATCTTTATAGTTTTGCAAAATATGCTTGTTTATCTTATAACCATCCTTCAAGCTCTACTTTCTTTCAGGTAGTGGGGCTGTGTTGGCTTTCTGTACAGCACTGATTTTGCTATATTTATTTATTTATTTATTTATTTATTTACTTATTTACTTATTTACTTATTTATTTATTTTTGCAAGGCAATTCCATTGCTTGGATGGGTGGATGGTTGGATATATAGACAGATATATAGATTAGTAAAGACACAGATACATTTATAAAAATAGGTAAATGTAAGTGTAGAACAAGTGGGTCTGCATTAGGAAAATACTACTTAGTTTCAAATATTAGATACAAGTTGAAAATGTATGTGTTCCAGACTACAGTTTTCAATTTTAGTTTATATCTCATATAGATCATTAGGTGTGCAATATATTAGAATATTCCAACCAGCGGTATTATTTTTGTATTTACTGCTTATTCCATATGTCTTTATTAGATACACAACACCACTCACTGGACCGATTATACAGTTGATATAGGAGGGATAACCTCTTACTTTCAAACATTCATATGTGAAGACATGACTAGCTCAAACAAGGAATCATAAAATAACATTCTTTACATCACAGTTGAAAAAGGAAAGATAAAAATAATATGAGACTTATAATAACCACCTAGATCCTCAGCAGATATATGTTCCATTCCTCTAAGGAAACTTCACAGTGACCCAACATTGTCTGTTACTTGTGATAAAGTTTAAACCAAAGCAAAGTCACAGAAAGTATAATTGTGGTATACTTACCTCTATTTCTAGATATAGCCCTACCTTATATGCTACATTAATATAATTGGTAATAAATCTCTCCTTTTATTCTTTTTATGGATAAAAAATATATAATTTGATGAGGGGCATTCCTCAATGTCTGTACAGATTGTTTTCTGTTTTCTTTCATCCTTTTCTTTGGACAATAAAACAAAAGAAACTTGATACTATCTTGATTTTACAAAGGCAGCATAATAAGACTCCTTCTTCCTTGAAGGTAAAAATCATGCCTTTCTGTATGTACATTTTGTTATAGATGGTGATGTTATTTCAAGGTTTTATTTGTTTCTCAGAATTTTCCAGAAAACTGCTACAAGTGGCAATGTTGAGTTGATTGTCTGCAAATGAAATGTATAGTTGCATACAATATTGATGGCTTCTGACCCTCTCTTGGGCTCAGAATGTGAACTTCAGATTCCCTAAGAGTCATTTTCTTAGGGAAAATGCATGCTCTCCAAGAATGAGCATGCAGGTGAATTGAATATATGGAAATAAGCTATGTAGACAATGTTCATAGTCTGGAAATCCTCTTTTGCAGACTGTGGCCTTAGCTTTGCTCTCTCACTTGCTCTAACTTCAAAGAATTCAAGAGTTTGGCAGAGTTATATGTGTTATATTTTTATAATTTATAAATATAAAAGAGGGAGAGAATCCTAAAAACTCATAAAGGTGATTACTTCTGAAACTTCCCATGGCAAATGCCCAAGCCTAGGATTCAAACAGAGGACCTTTTGTGTGTGAGGTAAATATGATAACCACTACATTATGAAAATAACATATTATTATGTTCTTTTTGTACTACACCAATGAATAACTGAGAAAGTTTCCAAATTAGGCTTGGGAATCCACACTTTAGTCTTCAAATATTAATACAAATATTCAAGGTACCAAATCATTAGAGGGGAGTACAAGGACAAAACCAAGCATAGACTTTTTATACTATTATCCATTAATAGAATCTATCACTTGTTCACTACTTTGGCTGCAAAAAAACCAGTGCTGAGAAAGAGAAAGAGAGAGAGAGAGAGAGAGAGAGAGAGAGAGAGAGAGAGAGAGTCTTTTTGAAGTTACCAGTAACTGCTTTGCAGGCAGATATTGAAGACTCAAGTGGTAATAGTCACCTCACTCAAAGGCACATCCTGCTATGAAATGCTACAATCTATTTACAAAGATACCTGAAGCCTGAATTGTACCATAGAGATGTCTCACTTCAAAGGAAAGAGGGTTGTTAGTTGCAGTATTACTGTTACAGTAGCATTAAAAACCCAATAAGCCCATTAAGATTTTAGTGTTGGTCAAGGAAATGGAAACTCTGGCCTGAATGGAGACCTTATAATCCCAGCTACCCAAGACCATAAGAGTTAATCCAGCTAGGATGATAAATTAACCAGCTAAGGGATGAACCCTCGGGAGTCACCTTATGTGTCACTAAAGAGATGAGAGAAATAATTAAAGTGTCACTGTGCTTTTCCTTCTCAGGAAACTCATCCCTTACACAGTTGCTTAAAGAGCCACGCCTATAGTTCTGGATTAAGACTGACCTTTTCTGAATAACTCAGAAATGCATATTCTTTGCCTTTTGTTTCTATTATCTTTTTGTTTATTTTTTGGACACACTGGACTTTCTATCTCTGTTTCTGTAAAGTTGTTTCCACTGCCATCAACACCTTCTCATTCCACCACGTAGCTGCTAACAGATGGTTTTCTCTCTCCCTGATCAGCTCCTTCTGCCAGGAGGCATTGATATTCACAGTCTCCTGCCCTGAAGTTTTTCTCTTAAACTCTTAATAAATTTGTCCCTGAGATTATTTTCTGAGTCTGTTCTTAAATTATGTTATTAATGAGACAAGGAAGTCCAAAGAAGGCATTCCAATTTCCCTGGTAACATACAGCACCTCACGTGACGCTCCTCCAAATGTCTAATAACAGTACCCTTCAGTCAACAGATAGATAGTATGTCTCTCCAGAGGAAGATATAATCAAAATAAAGACTAAAATATGATAAGCAAGTAGACAGAAAGAAAAATGTGAAACAACTCTACTCTAAGAACAAGCATATCACCAAATTCAGTTTCCTTTGAGACCTGGTAAGAATGGACATAAGCAGTACCTTGCATAATTTTAGTCTCCACCATTGTGACTTTACCTTTCATGAGCCCATTGTGCAATAATTGAAAAGGGTTTGTTAACATTATTAGCCATGTGATCTTGTGTAGTTGCTTACAAATAAATATTCTGTAATAAAGATGGCGTGACAAGTAATAAAAATACAACCCAAGAATTTCCACACTTCATACCTGCACTTTTAGTTCCAACTGTGACTCTTAGATATAATCTTTCTTGTTTTAATATCTGAATTAACCAGCAAAGCAGTTCACCATAACACCTGTTTAATTCACTTAGTATGCTTCTTTGTTCATGCAATGTAATGGCCAAGAAAAAGCTAGAATTCTTCTAGATTACATGGGATAGATTTTTTTACTAACTAGTATTTTATAAGGTTATTCATGAAGGGAGCAATAAGGTACCTACTCCCTTTTTTTGTTGTTCTTGTTTGCACTGCTATATCTGAAGTGGATAAACCAGTAACCATTCTTTTATTGGATTTCTCCCCATTAACTAATCATAAGAACACTCTATAAGACTACACTTATAAACCATAGAAGATCACCAGAGCAATAACAGTAAATAATGTAGGAAATGGAACCACCTGTTCATACAGCTAACTGTGATATATAACATATGTAGTTTTGAAAGTATGACTAGCATCTTGCAATGACTGTGGCTGTATGCACTCAACAGTCATGATGAGAAGGCTTAGTGGCACATAGCTGACAATGAGCACTGATGTCTTCCCACTCAACTAATGTCCTTAGTTATATAACCAGTTTCCAAAAGCACCCAGAAACATGGCAGCAGCTGCTTTTGTAATTGTATATGGTTCTTTTTGCAGATGGCCCAGTCATACTCCAAAGCCTTGGGGATATGCTATGGCTCTTCTTCCGGGGCTTGCGATATGGTGTCTTTGCTCACTACAAATACTTCTAATAACATGAGATCAGAAGAGTTGTGTGGTTTGAATAGAAAAGCAGAAGCTTGGATGTAAAGAGGCTCTTCTTGCTCTAATCCATGTTCATAGTAAGTAGCATTTTTTATACTAAAGAATACACAAGTAAAAGTAGTATTTGTGATTGAAATATACTATAACCAAACCCAAAGAACTCTAGTCACCCCTTCAGACTACTATGTACCTTAAGAAAGTAGTACATCTTTAAATGCTTCTGTGATGGACCTCTAAATTTTGCCTTTTGTTTCAAACTAGTAACCAAAAGATAAAACTTTTAGCTTTCCCTCTTAGCACTCTGTGTCCCCATTCAGTCCTATACTATCTACAGTTATCACTCTAGTAAAGTTACAATGATATGTCTTTGCTGCCACCCACATCATATACCATGACAACATAGGTAAAAAAAAAATCAAAGATGGCATCACGACAACATTGTGAGGATCATGAAAATTCTAGCCAAAACTAATGATGGGATCCTCTTTGCCATTCAGCCAGAAAATGGTGGAATTCTAAAATCCAATCATTCTGCTCACTCTTTAGAGAGTTGTTTCTTTTTGTATGACAGGCTCATTAGAATCAAACTATGGGACAGATTTTTGTTAAGGAGGTTTATTGAAAGAGTGTTCTCAAGGAAATTGGTAGAGTTAAAAAGGAGAACAGAATAAAGAGAACAACTTAAAAATAAAACTTGATTTTTTGAAATCTAGAATTGAGTTGAGCAATAAAAGAGCTATAGAACACACACACACATCACATGACATCATGTAATGACACATGGCAATTGAAAACCAACATTTTCATTTAAATAAGAAAGTGGTGTGGGTAGATGTGAAACTACATATGAAAATCTCTGCCCCATGGATATAACAAGGGCTCAAAGCCAGAACAAGAACATATTCAAAGAGCTTACTGTGAATTGGAAATATAGACCAAACCCATCATTCAAACACTGCTAAAAATCACGAAATCTCCACATCAAGGTCTGAAAACCAACATGGGACGTTACATAATCTCTGGTGGCAAAGCTGCTATTGCACAAAGTGCTGAACTCTGGAACTGGATACCTGCCTTCTTTTTCTATTCTCTGCTCTACAGGCTAAGTTACACAGTCAAATAAAATAAGCTTGATCTAGCTTCAAGTTAATTGAAGCTGATCAGGTAAAACCCCCAATGAATGAGCTACTGACCCTCCCTTCCCCTCCTATACAAGACAAAGGGAGTTTTACACTGTTGCTAGGGAGCCCTATTCTGCTGACAGATAGGCAGGAGAGGAATCATTTGCAGACATTGTTTCTATTTAAAGATCTCCATCATTACCAGCACCTTCTACAGTAAAACTTGACATTTTTGTTATAAAATTAATTAATAAATTAACAAATTAATTAATTAAAAGAAAAAGGAAAACACTCCATATAAAAGAAACAGAGAGTTGTAAGGACAGGGGAAGAGAGGAGAAAGAATAGAGGACAAGAAGGACAAAAAGGAAGAGTACACAGGAAGACATTGGCCTCATCAAAATCTACGCTGGTTACCCCAAAACAGTGGCCTAAGAATTCAAAGGGCAAATCTGATGCTTACAGCAAACCGTCAGACCTCAGTGACTCTTGATCCTTTTAAACTGGTTACCATCAATGGGTCAATTAAGGATAATTCACAGCTTGCTTTTTGTAACAAAGGTATGACAAACAGCAAGTTTCCATGCTCTGGATGTGTCCTTCAGTCTTAGCACTCTTATTCAAGTATGTTTGGGGGATAAGTATTTTAATGCTATAACAAAAGAGAAAAAAATGCTTTTGAAAATACAAATCTAGATCAAAATGGAATACACTAGGGAGAAATCTCTGTCAGTGTCTCCTATGGTGGGATGGCGAACAAGGAAAGTAAGAGAATAGAGAGGGCAAGATGAGAGAATGAAGAGGAAGATATGAAGAGAGAGAAATAGAGACACAGGGGTGGGGGAGAGCAATAGACAGACAAAAGAGCAGATACTTGTTTAACACATGCACATACCTTGCTTTATTTAATTAGTATATAAGCCCAGAATAGAGCATCAATGTTAGCAGCACTGTGTTTTAAACAATAACTGGTGTTTTAGATGTTTGTTAACATGAGTCACCAGCTGCTTGGTTTCCTTTTTCTTATTTGAAATGATGCTTCCTGGAACATGTGGCTGACACTCCCCTTATGAAAAGACCTAAGTGGATACATTTGGCTCTCTAGTTTCATGAGCTGAGATTCATTTCAAGTGTTCAGTCTGCTCAGTTTGTTAGAGCAAAACTGACCCAGACCAATAATGAAGACTCATTGCTCCACAGTCCAAGAACGGGCCCTAATGGCCTTGTGACTTTGGCATAATTCAAATCTGATGGAGGTAAAGAAAGGAATGGAGGGGAGTGAGGAAGGGGAGAGAGAAGCAGCCCTACAGATGACCTTGGATCAGCGAGAACGATGTCTAATGTTCAGCAGTTATAGGCTATCAGACACTAATGTACTCTCTGGGCTGAACCGAATAGGCCCATTACTCTCAACTGCAATTCACCATCTGTGAAGTGAGCTGGTGGCTTCAGACAAGACTACAAATTGCACTTGATACCAAAAGAGACAGAGGGGGATGACTATGTAAAATGAACTGTGGAGCAAAGAGAGACCAAAGGCAATACAAAGATAGGAAGAAAGGTTCTTAGCATTTAGAACACCCTCCAAAGGACCCAAGGCATTCAAAAGACCAAATTCCAGCAGCGTACCAGATACTGGAAGGTCATGGGATCAAAGAGTTATTGTCATTAGAAAAGATGTATGCAAATGGAACTCACAAACCCGACCACTCTAGGGCAGCCTCGGTGTCTCAATTCATTAGCTTCTTCTGACAACCATTTGACATCATTTGAGAAAAGGAATGTAACTATAGTTACCACCCACAAATATGGAGACTTAAAAAGATGATGACTGCAGATACAGTGCCTTGATCAAGTATGAAAAAAAGATGGTGAGAATGGAAATGACAGCCCATGATGTCTACTGAAGACACTATCCTAAACAGTCATGAAATTCATTTCAACCTTCGATCTAATGTTTTGGATTTATTACAGATGAAGCTGTGTTCCTGTAAAATCCACATTCTGAAATCTTAATAATTTTCAATATGACTCTAACTTAAAGAAAATACTGTACTTTGAATAAATACTTACAATTTGGGTCTTGGTATAATAAGACTAGTATTTATTACATGAATATATATGTATATATTTACTTATATATGCATATATATATGCATATATATATATATATGAAAGACACAAAAAAGTGCCCTGCTTTCTCTCATTCTCTTACCTCCTGTTCTTTCTCCCTGAACACATGCACAGGAAGGCCATATGAGGACACAGAAAATGGGTCTGACTTGCACGTTGATCTTTTAAGACCAGCCCCAAAGACTATGGAGGAATTAAATTTCCACTCAGTCTGGTGCATCTTGCAATGGCCATGCAAACTGACTAGCAAGAGAAACAATATTAGCTGAGGCCAAGTATAATGAGTGATACCTTGGGCAGTTTGGGGACACATTCAATATTTATCAAAGGCTAACGACTTGGGGTGGTTTACAGCAGATTTCTCCCCAGCTACCCAGGGATAATTCAAACAAAGGAGCCATGTTGGAGATGCATATTCTCTGGCTTGACTCTGAAATCAGTCACTAGGTGCCAGGGTCCCACTGAAAAAGGTTCCCCCGAGAAACAGAAATAGCCCTATCCATCTACATAAAGAAGAATTCTCATATACTGATATCTATGTAACAGAAATTATAGGAACTCCAAAATTTGATACTTCATTCATATACCCACCTTGTCATGACTCAGAAAATGGAAGTGTCTTGCCTAAGAGCACACAGTTAAGCAATGGAAAAAACCCCTGATCCCATAAGCCATAGAATCTTCTAGTACAATCTGATCAATCCTCCAAGGTAACCTAAGGCAGAGGACTTGCTTGTTGTAGTGAATCTACTCATATACAGGCTAGCGAACTACAAAGCATGATCAATTCAGTACTGTGGAGCTCTTTGGACTGTCTTGTCAATGCACATCTAAAGACAGGTAAAGTGTTATGATGTATAGATGAAAGGGCAGCCTATACAGGTTTTGAAACTTTGAAACAAACTCCACTTGTCTAAAAAAGGAAATGAAGAAATAACTGTAATCATAAAATTTGTATGACATTCATTTTATTCCTAAAAGATGATGCACTTCATGCTCTTTATTTATATAAATATATGTATTTATAAATAGAAAGTTGAAGAATAAAATATATAAAAGTGTTTCATTCCTAAGACAGTTTAATGTTCATAATATTTATTGTTTGAAACAATTTTAAGATAATAGTTTATTATCTCCACTTATCAGCGAAATGTACACATTAGTCAGATTTCTCTAGTTTGTCATTGTTATCCCAGGAAACCTCAGACTTAGCATTCAGTCTTTGTGAATTTGTGGCTTCTTCCTAGCTGTGACAGTTTCTCAGACTTCCCTTGGTTTTGAAGAGCTTATTAGACAATTATTACACAATCACAGTAGGTAATGTCTTTCTAGTGATTTCAGTGGGAGAAGCACAGTGAGGAAAGAGGCGATCTTTAAAATATTGTTCTTAGGGGTTATGTTGAAGCAATGACTTTCAGCTTGATCTACTAGAAAGTAACTTTTTTTCCACTTCCAATATTTTACACTTATAAGGAAGTCAAAATGGAAACTGCACTGTGTAGTGAAAGATCAGAGTGTAAGTGGTTTACAACTCTGTATTCTCCCTGTTTTTGTGCAAGTCAGAGTCGACTCATTAGATTTACTCTAGACTCTGGGATATAGCACATTGCTGCTTTATTTTGTTGCAGAAATTCTTCCAGCTTTGCTCACTAGGAACTCCATGGTGGGTACCAATCTCTCCTTGACATATTGCCTCAATCTGGGTATTTTATTTTTTACTTTTTGAGCAATTCTTAATACCCAATAACTAAAATCTCCTGCAAATTCATCTTATACATCTTTCCCTAGTCTTGGAGTCAGTCATTTTGCCTGATCTGATAGTCTCTGCCCTTTGATCATAATACTTAAAACATTCTTCATTAAGGTGACAACTGCTATACTTGGTTTTATAGTCAATGGATTTTTAACTGCTTTCCATTTATTGTATTTTTATGTATTTCTCTGGTTTATAATGAAAGAAAGCATGTTATGTACTTCCATTTCATATTTTGGCTCAGCATATTAGTTATACCCTTAAAATTTTTTAAAGTGTTATTTTCAGTGGTGTGTGTGTGTGTGTGTGTGTGTGTGTGTGTGTGTGTATTATGTATGTATATGTATATTTATGTGTGCTGAGGTGCACATGTATTGGGTGAGTGTGGAAGCCAAAAATTGATACCAGGTGTCTTTCCCAATTGTTTTCTATATAATGAGGCACGGTTTCTCACTTCACCTCAGAGCTGGCTAATTTGAGTAGAAAACCTAGCCAATTTGCTGGAGGGAGTATACAATTTGACAGTAATCAGACAATGTAAAAATGTGCTGTAGAAACACTAATAGAAATAATAGAAAGCTAACACAACTCCACCAATATAAAAGAAACTAAGTTAAAGATGTGTACACATACATGCATGCATACATACATGCATGCATAAACAGAAACTAAGTTAAAGATGTGTACACATACATGCATGCATACATACATGCATGCATAAACAGACATATATATATATATATATATATATATATATATATATATATATATAGTAATTCTTCTTATATCAGGAAGACACCTGGGATGGATAGTCTTGGTTGTCAACTTGGCACATCAGTAAAGAAGGAACCTTAATAGGGAACTTGCTTCTATCATATTAGCCAATAGGTATGTCTATTGGCCATTTTATTGACTTTTAGCTAATGTAGGAGGGCCCAACCCACTGTGGTGACCTCATCACAAGACAAGTTCACCTGGGCTGTACAAGAAAGATAGCTGAACAAGCCAGAGGAACCAAGCAGTAAGCAGCATTCCTCCAGGATCTCTGCTTTAGTTCCTGCCTCCAGGTTCCTACCTTGGCTTCCCTGGATATGGATTCTAAACCAAGTAATGTCTTCCCTTCCAAAGCTGCTTGTGATCAGTACTTTATCACAGTAACAGAAAAAAAATGAGGGCATCATCTTATAAATCATGTTTTATTGCTTCCACTCATTTCACTTATACCTACATTGTGATTACTAACTACATTTTTAGTGTTTTTTAGCAACTATATCTTAAAGAAATTAATGAGAAAGAAAATACTATTACCTTTCTCCATTACTTCAGATGCTCTATCCCCATGAGTATGTGTTTTTTCTAATTGTATCATTTTCATTATTTGTGACATTTTTCTTCCAGAAGAGATCTTCTGGTGGTGAATTCCCTCACTTTCTAGGGATCTAAAACAGGCAAATTCTTCTTAACTTTTAACTAAAAATCTATTTTATGCATATTAACAATATACCATATAATGTTTGATTGATGTATGCAATTAGAATGTGCAAATCAACATATTCATCTCCTCATACACTGGTCATTATGATAAAACTTGAATAATTCTTTGTTCCATCTTTTCTCACAGTACAAGACATTCTTCATTCTCATCTATCATCACCCCTGATAAAGCACACTAATATTGTATTCCTAACTAAGTGTAACTTAATACACATGCATCAAAAGCTACCTGTTTTTCTCCTTTTACTCTCCTTTAACCACTTTATTTATCATTGTTCTCTCAAATTCTACAGTATCAACTGTTTGGCATTGCACATGTGAAGGAGATGAGGCCTTTCCCATGTTTGGCTGATTTTGCTGAAGAATCTTCAATTCATTTCAACTGCTATACGATTTCATTCAGAGTGTGGCTTGGTAGTACTTTATTATGTGTGTGTACCACATTTTATCCATTCATCAATTAACAAACATTTAGACAATTTCTGTTTCTTGGCTATTGTTAAGAGCATAACAAACATAGAAATGCAGATGCCTCTTAAGCAAACTGATTTCATTTCTTATAGATATTTTATATCTGATAGGGGGAATTCTGGATATTTTTTAGGAATCTTCATCTTGTTTTTCATAATAGCTGCAAAATTATATTTCTTCCAGCAGTGGTTGCTTCTTTTCCAGTCCTTGAAACATTTTTCATCAATATTTCTTATAATAGACATTTTACATGGTGAATTAATACCTCATCATGCTATTGATTTTTATTCACCTGGTGATTAGTTGTTATAATATTTTATATATCTGTTGGCCATTTGTGTATATCATTTTGAGACATGACTACTTAGATAGATTTGGAACATGAGTCTTTGTAATTGTTCCATGTTAATTTCTGGTCACAGTCTGCTGTGCTTCTTATCTGTTGTTGCTATTTAAAGATTTTATTGTTTAGCTGTTGTTTGTCATTGTGTTTTAGTTTAAGAAGGCTTTCTTATTTCATTTTCAAATATTGACTCACATCTCAACTCTATTTAAGATCATGGTGAGATTATCAAATTTTTACTCATATTTTTATATTTTAGTGATTTTTAATTAAAAAATAATTTTATTATAAAATACTAGTTCATATATAATGTCACTTAATATTTAGAAAAATTAGTTCTGTTTTCTTCCTAGATTGATATTTTTGATTCTTTTTTAAGATTTCCACTCATGATTCCCTGTCTACTTTGTCCAGCACAGTTTTTGTTGTATATTAGCAAAATTCTTATTATTTTCTGCCCACTGATCTCATCATTAAGTTATATCTGTGACTAATTCTGAAACAGAGCTTCTCAGGCAAGATCTTGTTTCCTGGTAGCACTGAGGAAGCATTTGAAGAGATGGCAGATTCAATGGCTTGAATAAGAATAGCTCCCTGAGGCTCATATATTTGAATGCTTAGTAATCAGGGTAAGGCACTACTTAGAAGGATTAGGCAGTATAGCCTTGTAGCAATAAGTATGGAAGTGTGTTACTGGGGTGGGCTTTGAGGTTTCAGGAGTCCAAGGGGTCACAGTGGCTCTCTCTCTTCATGCTGCCTGAAATGTAGAACTCTGAGCTCCTTCTTCAGCACTATGTCTGTCTGCATGCTACCATGCTCCTCAGCATGGTAATGGATTTAAACCCTAAAATTGTAGTCAAGCCCCAGCAAAACAATTTTTTTGTGAGAATCCCTGTGGCCCTCATGTCTCTTTACAGAAATGAATGCTGACTAAGAGAGCAGGCATATCCAGATGCACCTATCCAAATTCAGTCAAACAAGAAAGGTATATGAGGGGTAAATAACAAAGTGACAAAATTTCTTCTTATTTCTTTCTGCCTATTCAAAACTTGATTCAAAATCACCCCCTCCAGCGACTTTCTGAAGAATAACCGACTTTACCCAGACAGACCACACTTTCAGCCTTTGGTTAGAGCTTGGGAGCAAGCAAGTATTGACAAATCACTTTGAGAATGTCACTTCAGTAATTTACTGCTTGTGGTATCACCCAGAAATAGAAGGAGCTTCCCTGCAGAGTACACTCAACTTTCATTTTAGTTCAACAAGTTATGCCATCAAATTACACTCATTTCTATAGCCTCATATATAAACAAATAAGCCTAGTAGATATAGATGTCTATTATCAAGCAGTTTTTAAATTCATGCATTGTGGCAGAAATTTGGCCATGAAATATTATATATATACTTGTCCTACTCTGCATGAGTAAAAAGTGTGAACACTGAGTCACAGAGTAGCTGGCCCACGAAATTAAGATTCAAATAGAAACCTGAGTTCTTCATTCACCTCCTATATTTTTATGCCTTTTGAAGTTCAGCTGTTTTCTAATACCTATGCCAAAGACAGACTGGTGGGAAGCCTCTCTTTCACTCACATAATCTACAAAGTAAGAAATCAGTAGGCTGAGATATACATGCATTCTTTCTTTCTAAGAATAGATAGCTTTGAAAGAAAAAAATTAAGTCCTTTTTAATTAAATAAAGTTGATTTGGTCTACATTAGAAAAAAATGGAAAGATGTGACACGGGTGAGTCTTCTGCTACCTAATAGAAATATACCTAAAGCATGCAAGACTAATAATCAGTATGAGAGTATCAGGAAAGTCTCTGTAATACAACTACATAGACCTTCAAACAAGTATATGGGTCAACTAGAAGAACTTAAAAAAAATTAGCAGTTTTTGAAGAATCCTCTGTCATGTCTTCAATGAAAGGATGCATGTGGTTACATGTACACCTTACGATTTTGATCTCTTTCTTAAAACTGTGTAAATATTTCTCAAACAGATTCAGTCTTTATTCTGGTATGAAGAAGAGATTAAAAATTTCACATGTCCTCTAAATATCCTTCAACAGATGACTGCATAATGAAAAATGATGCATATGTACAATGGAATGCTAAAGGAAAATGAAATCCTGAAATTTGCTGGGAAATGGATAGAATCAGAGAAGATTAAATTGAGTGATGAAACTTAGTTTCAGAAAGACTGATACATGTTCTCATTTCTCATCTGTAATCCCTAACTCCAAACCATCTGATATAAATATACCACTTGGAGTAACCACAGAAATCAGAAATGTATAAAAGAGTCCAGGAATGCTTCAGAGGGAAATAACAGAATACAGGTGACATGAACTAAATTATAAAAGCAAGGTATGGACTCCAACTAGGATGGAGAAAGTGAGATCAATACAGAAAGGAGAAGGAAAATAACACCAGAGTTGTTTGATAAGGTCTGAAAAAGTTATATTAATTTTATATTTACCAAAATTATATCTCACACACACACACACACACGCACACACAAGTTAAGCTGTTGAACCATAGACCAAAAAAAAAAAAAAAAAAAAAAGCAAACTCCAGTAAAAAGAAACCTCCTTTTCCAAGTTTGTTTGGTCAGGGTAGTTCAAATTATTCCCAAAAAAATATAGGCTATGTATGTAGTACTTGGTTGCCTTCCATAGATTGGGCCCCTATTGCTAGAGATACTGCACACTTAGGACACAGAAGTGTGCAGTATCTCCAGAAATAAGGAATAGGATGATTTGAGCTAGTTCTTATCTGAAGCCTTCTTCCTTGTATTCTAGCTTCCATGGTTCCAGAATACAGACTAGTGAGGGAAAGAAGCAATGAAATAGTCCTACCCAGCCATAGAACCTGCAAATCGCAATAAACAGCAGGTAAAAGTATCTCTAAAGGCATAGTAAGTGGTACCCACCTGCTGTTGGTAACCAACAGCTGTCTCACTGAACTAAAGACTCATTCACCAAGAGTAAAATTATAACTGGTCCTGGAAAACTAACAAACTTCCCAGATCTAGTGAGATCCTGAACCATAGGAAAGCATCTACTACTATTACTTCTCTAGACTAGCATAATTCCTTTCCATACTCTAAATCCTTATAACTACAAGTAAGTGTAGCTACCACCTATCATCAAAGAAGCCTCTCCTTATAGCAAATGGAGACTACCACTCAAAACTATACCATGACACAATGCAGAGATTAAAGACTGTAGGGATCCCCATAACACATAATACATCTATATCAAATGCTTTTGCATCTATGGCTCAGAGAACATCATCGAAGAAAGGACATAAAAATTGTAAAAATTAAAATATGAGGAACTCTGTCATGAAACAGTGCCTCCTAGAAGTATCTGCATAAAGACCAGAACAATAGCAATATCAATGGAAATGTTAACCTGGAAAGGTGTAATTTTTATGGGTCCTGCCCCTAGAGAAAGAAATACAGATATTTAAATGAAAGCTAAGAGAAGAATTATCTATATTAGACAATCAGTAAGAGGCATCATCTACCATGGAGGCCTTTTACTGGTTATCTAATATATAGAATGCTCAGCACTGGAAGCATTCAAACAACAAAATTAACTCAACATTTTGTATTTATATATTTGTGTATACATAAATACGTTTATATATAATGATATTTGATGGGAGATGTTATTCTGTAAATATGTTTCTCATACTGGTTAAACAATACACTGTTGGGCCAATGGAAAAACTAGATAGGTGGGGCTAGGAGACTAGGAGGAGGAAAGGGGAAGAAGTAGTTAGGAGGAGTCAGGGTAGAACATGGAGAGCCGAAAGAGAGGCCCGCCGCTCTCCGGTAAGATGAGCCACGTGGAAATACTTAAATAGGTAGAAATGGGTTAATAATTAAGACAGAGCTAGCCCATAAACAATAATGTTAACTGGCCAACAGGATTGTATCAAATACAGTCTCTGAGTGTTATTTGGGGCTGGCACGCCAGACCGGTGGCAGGCTGGCGGAAAACATACAAGCTACAGATATTAATTACAGAAAAACAGGCTACCAAACGAGAGTACCTGGGAGAGGCTAGAGGGAGGAAAGATATTTAAATAAAATATAACATATACATATATATATATATGTTGAATGCCTTTCTTAAAAGAGATGTGTTTTCAGATTGTTCTTCAAGAAAAGAGAAAGAAAATATTTTAAAAAGCATCTGAACCTGAGAAACTTTTCTATGCAGAGTTTTGAATGAAATATCTCTGTATATGATAATGGGAAATCTCTGGTGCCATAGATGAGCTTTAATCCTCTTGGCAGGAGTATTCAAGAGCCAGTATTTGCTGATTTTGTATGTAGATCATCTCATTGTTTGTATTTTTAAAAAGACCAGATATGATATTTTGTGGTTGAGATGTGCTAAAATTGGAAAAATAATATATGTTGAATAGATTTTCTGTATATGTGTTTATTTTGATTCTAATATATTAATTTGACAAAGGAAGAATTTCATTATGACATTCCCATACAGAATATAATGTACTTTGATCATATCTACAATCAATATTGCTCCTTCATATCCAACCCCCTCCCTATTCTCTTGTAGTATCCTTTTTTATTTTCATGTCCTTTTTCCCTGCTAGAGTTTACCCTTTAATGATAGTTCCAGAGACTATTTAGCTGCTGAGCATCTGAAATGACTTAGCAAAAGTAGATATGTCTATAGATTTGTTATGTGTTGAGTTTCATAAATTTTTACTTAAGAATTGGATATAACTATTGGATGAAGAAAAACTCAATTAGGAAACAGCTGTTTCATCCTCACTAGTCATGAGGTTAAATATTGTCAAATTCATTTAGAAATGCAAATTACAGTGTCACACTAGCACCCTTCAAATCAGATTCAAAAATCAAGAGGGGGATTCCTAGAAGGGAGTGCTGTACAATGCCTTGGCTCAAATATGCACATAAGTATAAATTTAGTGTAACACAGCACTTAGAAAGCAGAAGCAGGAGGATCAGAAGCCCAAAGTTAGCTCAGCTACACAGCAAGAAGCTGGGATGGAAGCTTCAGTACGTGAGACCTTGACTCAATAACAACAACAAAAAGAATATGCAAACAAGATTTCATTTCCCTTAGCCATTTTGGTATGGTTTGTGATTTTCCACTCTTCCAACTTAAAGGTATAATGTTCTCATCCTTTATCTTTATGATTCTTCCTTTACTTTGGGCCAATGAAATGCCAGCCATTACTTTTTTGTGAGCAGAAACTGTTTTTATTTTCTTATATCTCTTATGTCTAATAAAACTTAATACCCCACCCTCCAATATGCCATCAGAAACATGAAATGTGCATTTTGATCTAAGTGTTCACTCTCCTATTCTGCCATCCCCTTGAAAACAGTACATTGAAGATTCCTTAGACACAGAAGGATGTTCAATGCAGCCAGTATAAGCTAAACTTGAGACTTGGAGCAGCATGCAGCCAAGGCCAGTGGAAATCAACAGAAACCATCTGGTTAACTACCAGGATGTACATCAGAAACACTGATGGCATTTTAAGCCTCTAAATTCTGAAGTGGTTGTTACATAGAATCTTGTAGGATAATAAGATAATGGAAACTTTCACTCTTGTTCAAAGACATCTTTGAAAATATGACAAAGGCTATGAACTTTCTTAGCAATAAAGCATATGCATAAATTCAAATTTGTAATGCAGTTAAGAATATTCACTGACCTCCTGAATAACCTCCTGGTTATTAATACTGCTTGTTTAATATAGCTATATAAAGATAATTTTTCAATTGTCTTAGCAAACTGGTAATTCAACCCGAAATATAATGCAGATGAAAAAATATGTATCTGTGTTATTTGCAAATGACTTTTAAGCATTTCTAAGTGTTTCTCTCTCTCTCTCTTTCTCTTCCTCTTTCTCTCTCTGTCTCTCTCTCTCCTCTCTAAACTTCTCTCATTCATTTCAAGAAACAAGTTGTTCTGGTGACACCTGTAAACTATGTTTAGAAATTGTCCATCCCTCTCCAACCAGGCATCTCTTATAAAAAATCCCTATTTCACAATGATTGTCATAGCCTCTAATCCCCTTCACTGTCCTTCTGCAATCTATTTTTCAACCAAAAGCCAAGTTTCTTTTCCAAACATTCCCTTGGCAGTGTTTTGTAATTCTAATTTTAAAAATAGTTTATGCTTATGTCAGGAACACTTTACAATTCAGTTAAGAAATAGAATTACATTCTGCTATTCTTGAAATATGGGGGAAACACCTAATGGTTTTAAAATTGGTTATTCATCTATTCATTCATGTGCCTAGCATTATTTATATGAAACCAAAGACAGTAAAGAATCTTATGTGATGATACACAGAACACTCTGTGAAACCACTTTTGGGTATAGGCAAAACTGTTGAAAAATTTGCATCAGGTGTGGTGTTGTATTGGTAAGGTACTTCCCCAGCTAAACAAAGGGCTGAGTTCAGCTCTCAGCACCATATACAGTATGCAGAAACTCCCAGGGCCTATTTTCTAATATTTTCTAGTACATGGGCACTAGAAATTTGTAGAGAAATCTAGATTTTTTTTCAGTAGTTTAGAAGCTGTCTAATTCACAACTCATTAGTAGATTTGTCTAGTTTTTATTAACCACATATTAGGTTCTACATATCAGTCATAGCAAATTATTTTAAATTTCTATTAGTCTATATTTGTACATCTTTATATATAACATATCTTACTTATATCAGTGTTTATGTAGCCCAAAGAGGCCTCAAATCTATGATATAGCAAGAAAAAGCTGGAATTTCTGATTTTCTTAACACATGTTGGGTGCTGGGAACACGGGTGTAAAACATCATGGCCAGTTTCACAGGTTAGCAGATTTGCAAACATATAATTATTTACAATACTGTGATTATGGTGCTTCAATTGTCTTATATGTTACAATATGCCATACGTTATTCCTGCATTTGTTAACCTTTGCTTCACTTTTTTCTAGCTATAGAATTACCAACTTTATTTGGCATTTTTACCAAACTAACTTATCAAACTAAGTTTTGCTGATCTGACCTGTCTGATTTTTTCCTAGTGTCAATCCCATTTATTTATTCTGTGATTCGTTTCTTTCTTCTGCTAACTTTCTGCTTTGTTTCTTTTTTTTTAAATTTTACATATCAATCCCACTTCCCACTCCCTACCTACACCCTCCCTCATTCCCTTACTCCATCCCTCTTTCCCTTTCTCTCATCCTTACATCCCCTGACCACCTTCCCTTCCCATCACCTTCCCACTCCACTTATAGAGTGATGCCCTCCAGGAGGGGTCATCTAAATCTGTCAAGTCATTTGGAGTAGGGACTAGGACTTCTCTCCTGTCTCTAGGTTAAGGGAGTATCCTTCCATGGGGAATGTGACCCCAAAGTTCTTTTGTGCACCAGGAATAAATCCTGGTTTTGCTGTCTGTGGTCCCTAAGACTACTCAGGCTTTTGAGCGGAGACCTATGTTCAGAGGGTCTGAGTCAGTCCCATGCTAGATTCTCAGCTATCAGTCTGGGGTACCATTAGCTTCTCCTTGTTCAGGATAGCTGTTTCTATGTGTTTCTGCAGCCTGGATTGTCCTTCCTCTCGGCATCTGGATTCCTATGGTTCAGTGTTAAGTTGTGGTTGTTTGCTTCTATTCACATCAGCTACTAGATGAGGGCTCCATGATGATGGATGAGTTAGTCATCATTCTCATTATCAGGGAAGAATATTTATAGTAGCCTTTCCACTGTTGCTCAAATTGTTAGTCTTGTAAGTCTTTGGAGATTGCTCTAGGTTCAGTTTTTTCTTCAAACCTATAAATGCCCCCTATTTTATTCTCTCTCTCTCTCTCTCTCTCTCTCTCTCTCTCTCTCTCTCTCTCTCTCTCTCTCTCTCTCTCTCTCTCTCTCTGTCTGTCTCTGTCTCTTTCCTCCTCTAATCCTCCCCTGCTCAATCATCCTAGTCTCACATGTCCCACATGCTTTCCTCTCCTCCCTTCTCTTTCTCCTAATTTCCTCCCCACTTACTGCCCCCCACTCCCCATATACTCAGGAGATCTTGTCCCTTTCCCTTTCTGTGAGGGATCTTATGTGAATCTCTTAAAATCCTCCTTATATCCTAGATCTCTGGTGGTGTGAATTATAAGCTGCTGATCCTATGCTCAATGGGTAAAATCCATGTATGAGCGAGTACATACCATGTTCCTCTTTTTGTGACTGGGTTACCCCATTCAGGATGATTTCTTTAAGTCCCATCCACTTGCCTGAGAATTTCATGATTCCATTGTTTTTTTTTTTTTCCCGCAGAATAATATCCCATTGTGTAGATGTGCCACATCTTCTTTATTCATTCTTCAGTTGAGGGGCATCTAGGTTGCTTCCAGGTTCTTGCTATTAAAAATAATGCTTCTATGAACATAGTTGAGCAAATGTCTTCGTTGAATGGATGTGGATCATTTGGGTATATGCCTGAGAAGGGAATTGCTGGGTTCTATGGAAGACAGATTCTCATTTTCAAAGAAACTGCCATACTGATCTCCAAAATGGCTGTACTAGTTTGCAGTCCCACCAGCAGTGGAGGAGTGTTCCCCTTTCTCCAAATCCTCTCCAGCATAAGTTGTCATTGTTGTTTCTAATTATACCCATTCTGGCTGGAGCAAGATGGTATCTCAAAGTTGTTTTGATTTGCATTTCCCTGATAACTAAGGATGTTGAACACTTGAGTGTCTTTCAGCCTTTGTGATTTTTCAAATGAGTTCTCTATTCATTTCTGTATCACATTTTTTAATAAGGTAATTTGGTATTATACTGACTAGTCTCTTGATTTAGAGATCAACCCTTTGTCAGATGTAGGATTGGTGATCTTTTCCAAGTCTGTGGGCTGCTATTTGGTCTTGTCAACTGTGTCCTTTGCCTTACAAAAGCTTCTAAGTTTGAGGAGGTACCATTTATTAGTTCTCAATCTCAGTGTCTGTGCTACTGGAGTTAAGTTCAGGAAGCAGTCTCCTGCACCAATTTGTTCAAGGGCACCTCCCGCTTTCTCTTCTAAGAGGTTCAATCTGGCTGGATTTACATTGAGGTCTTTGATACATTTAGACTTGAGTTTTGTGCATGGCGATAGACATAGGGCTATCTGCAGTCTCCTATACACCATCATCCAATTGTGTTAGCACCATTGTATGCTTTTAGCTGTTTTGTCAAAAATCAGGCAAACATAGGTGTGTGGGTTAGTATCACAATTATTGATTTGATTGTATTCATCTACTTGTCTACTTCTATGCCAATACTAGGCTGTTTTCAGGACTATAGCTCTGTATTAGAGCTTAAAGTCAGGGATGGTGATGCCTCCTGGAGTTCCTTTATTGTTCAGGGTTGTTTTGGCTATCCTGGGTCTTTTTTTCATATAAGGTTGATTATTATCCTTTCAAGGTCAGTGAAGAATTATGCTGGAATTTTAATGGGCATTGCATTGAATCTGTAGATTGCTTTTGGCAAGATTGCCATTTTTATTATGTTTATCTGTCCTATCCAAGAACATAGGATGTCTTTCCATTATCTGGTACCTTCTTTAATTTTTTTCTTAAAAAGACACAAAGCTCTTATTATATAGGTGTTTCACTTGCTTGGTAAGTGATACCCCAAGATACTTTATGTTGTTTGTGGCTATTGTAAAATATGATGTTTCTCTGATTTCTTTCTCAGTCCCCTTGTCGTTGGAATAAAGTTGGGCTACTGATTAATCTTTTTGAGTTTATCTTGTATCCTGCTTGTTTGCTGAAGGGGTTTACCACCTGTAGGAGTTCCCTGGTAGAGTTTTTTGGGTTACTTATGTAAACAATGGTATCTGCAAATAGTGAAAGTTTGATTTCTTCATTTCCAGTTTGTTTTCCCTTGATCTCCATTTGTTGTATCATTGTTTTAGCTAGGACTTCAAGTACAATATTGTTGCTATATGGAGAGAGAGAGAGGACAGCTTTTTCTTGTTCCTGACTTTAGAGGAATCACCTTAAACCTCTCTCCATTCAGTTTGATGTTGGCTGTTAGTTTAGTGTACATTGCTCTTATAATGTTTAGGTATGTTCCTGTTATCCCTGATCTCTCCAAATTCTTTATCATGAAGGGTGTTGTATTTTGTCAAAGGCTTTTTCAGCATCTAGGGAGATGATAATGTGTTTTTTCTTTTTCAGTTTGTTTATATGGTGGATCACGTTGATAGATTTTCATATGTTAAACAATCCCTACTACCCAGGGATGAAACCTACTTGGTCATAGTGGATGATTTCTCTGATGTATTCTTGGATTCGGTTTGTCAGTATATTATTGAGTATTTTTGCATTGATGTTCATGAGGAATATTGGTCTACAGTTTTCTTTCTTAGCTGTGTTTTTGTGTGGCTTGAGTACCAAGGTGATTGTGACCTCAGAAAAAGAGTTTAGTAAAGAACCTTCTGTTTCTATGGTGTGGAACAATTTGAGGAATATTGGTATTAACTCTTCCTTAAATTTCTGGTAGAATTCTGCACTGAAGCCACCTGGCTCTGGGCGTTTTTTGTTTAGAAGGTTTTTGATGACTGCTTCTATTTCATTAGTGGTTTTAGTTCTATTTAAGTTGTTTGTCTGTTCTTGGTTTAATTTTGGTATGTGATAGTTATCCATAAATTTCTCCATTTCATTTGAATTTTCAAATTTTGTGGAGTATGGTTTTTCAAAGGATGAACTGAAAATTGTCTTGATTTCCTCAGTGTCCGTTGTTACGTTCCCCCTTTTCATTTCTGACTTTGTTAATTTGCATGTTCTCTCTCTGCTTTTTGGGTTGTTTGGATAAAGGTTTTTATATCTTGTTGATTTTCTTGAAAAACCAACTCCTCATTGCATTGATTTTTTTTGTATTGTTTTCCTGGTTTCTATTTTATTGATTTCAGCCTTCCTTTGATTATTTTCTGATGTCTACTCCACCAGGGTGAGTTTGCTGCTTTTTTTTCTAAGGCTTTCAGTTGTGCTGTAAATTCTCTAATGTGACTATCCTCCATTTTCTTCATATGAGCACTTAGTACAATGAACTTCTTTCGTAGCACTGCTTTCAAGGTGTCCCATAAATTCTGGTATGTTGTGTCCTCATTGTCGTTGAATTTTAGGAAGTCCTTAATATCTTTATTTCTTCTTTGACCCAGGTATGGTGCAATTGCGCATTGTTCAGTTTCCATGAGCTTGTAGAATTTCTGTGATTTGTTTTGTTGTTGAATTCCATCTTTAAAGCATGGTGGTTTGATAAGATACAGGGGACTATTCCAATGTTTTGTGTGTGTTTGCCTGTTGAGGTTTTTTTTGTCACCTAGTATGTGGTTGATTTTAGAGACGGTTTCATGTGGAGCAGAGAAGAAGATATACTCTTGTATTTAGATGGAAAGTTCTATAGATATCTGTTAAAACCAATTGAGACATAACTTCTGTTCTCTTGTTTCTTTGTTAAGTTTCTGACTGGTGGTCCTGTCTATCTGTGAGAGTGGGGTGTTGAAGTACCCCCTTTAAGTGTGTGAGGTTTTATGTGAGCTTTGTGTTTTAGTGGTGTTTCTTTTATGAATGTGGGTGCCTTTGTATTTGGGGTATAGATGTTCAGACTTGAGACTTTGTGCTGATGGATTTCTCCTGTGATGAATATGAAATGGCCAGCTTCATCTCTTTTGATTGATTTTGGTTTGAAGTCTAACTTGTTAGATATTAGCATAGCCACACCTGCGTGATTCTTGGGTCTATTTTATTGGAAGATCTTTTCCTAACCCTTTACCCTGAGGTAACATCTGTCTTTGGAGCTTAGATGTGCTTCCTGTATGCAACAGAAGGAGGAATCTGTCTTCGTATCTATTCTGTTAGCCTGTGTCGTTTTATAGGTGGGTTAAGACAATGTTGAGGGAAAGTAAGGACTATTAATTGTAAATACTTGTTTGTTTTATATTTTTGTTGGCAGTGGTATTGTGAATAGCTTTGCCCTGCTTTATGCTTGGGTTCTGGTGAACTGGTGTTATCTATTGCCTATGTCTTTTTGAGCATAGTTAACATGCTTGTGTTGGATTTTTCCTTTCAGGACTTTCTGTAGGGCTGGTTTCATAGATACATATTATGAAAATCAGCTTTGTAATCTCCATCTATAGTGATTGAGAGTTTTGGTGGGTATAGTAACCTGCGCTGGCAATTGTGGTCTCTTGTTACTTGTAGAATATCTATCCAGGTCCTTCTGGCCTTGAGAGTTTCCATGGGGAAGTCAGGTGTAATTTTGATAGGTCTGCCTTTACATGCTGCCTGGCCTTTTTCCTTTGCTGCTCTTAACATTCTTTCTTTATCCTGTATGTTAGGTGTTTGATTATTATGTGTCAAGGGGTCTTTTTTCTTTGGCCCAGTCTATTTGGTGTTTGGTATGCTTCTTGTACTTTCATGGGCATGTCCTTCTTCAGATTGGAAAAGTTTTCTTTAATGATTTTGTTGAATATGTTTTTCTGCACCTTTGAGCAGGGCTTCTTGGCCTTCCTCTATGCTGATTATTTTTAGGTTTTGACTTTTCATTGTGTCCCACTTCTTGGATGTTTTGTGTTAAGGATTTGTTGGATTTAAGATTTTCATTGGTCGATGAATCTATTTCCTCTAGTTAATCTTTAGTACCTGAGAGTCTCTCTTCCATCTCTTGAATTCTGTTGGTTATACTTGTATCCGTAGTTCCCAATCATTTGCCCAGTTTTTCTATTTCCAGCCTTCCTTCAATGTGTGTTTTCTTTATTGTCTCTATTTCAGTTTTCAAATCTCGAACTGTTTCCTTCACCCATTTAATTGGTATTTTTTTCTTGACTTTCTGTACTTTTTTAAAAAAAGATTTGTTCATTTCTTCCAATTTTTGTTTGTTTTTCTTCAATTTCTTTAGAAAAATTTCTCACATTGTCTTTGAGGGCCTCTATCACTTTTAGGAAGATTTTTTTAAGTCAGTCTCTTCTGCTTCATCTGCTTTGGGGTGTTCAGCTCTAGTTGGTGTAGAGTCCCTAGATTCTGGTGGTGTCATGCTTGCCTTTCTATTGTTAGGTGTTTTCTTGTATTGCAGTATACCCATTGTTTCTTTCAGTGGGTGCAGTTGGGATTTCTCTCTCTCTCTCTCTCTCTCTCTCTCTCTCTCTCTCTCTCTCTCTCTATCTCTCTCTCTCTCCCTCTCTCTCATACTCCCCAGGTAGGCTTAGGTGGCTCAGAAATTTGATATCTGTAGCTCTGATTGGTCCAAGTTCTCTAGGAGGGCTTGGTGATGGGTGTCAAAGATCAGGCTCCAGCAAAGGCCCATCAAAAGGGGTCAAAGATCCTGTAGGCAGGCACTTAGGATGGTCCTGCAGGGGTAGGGAGATCTCTGGGAGGGGCTTTGAATTTCAGCAAGAGACCAGCAGTGGGGATCTCAAAGATCAGGCAGGTAGGAATTCCGGTTGGTTCAGCATGGATAGGCATCTCTTGTGTACTCAGAAAAGCTCCAGGAAGTTCCCCGAAGGTGGCAGGATTGTTGAATCCGCCCTCTGTGCTCAACCAGAGTCATGGGAAAGTGGGCAGGGTATGGCACAGGTTGGGGCAAGGGCAGGGTCCGTGTGTGTGTGTGTGTGTGTGTGTGTGTGTGTGTGTGTGTGTGTGTGTGTGTAGGGGGGAGGGTGTATCAGAGTACCAGGAGCACTCTAGCTGGGGACAGGACACAGTGGGGAGCAAGATTCTGGGCCAATCCAGAGAGTTCCCAGGGAAGGACTTATATGGGGGATTCAACCTGAACTGGTCCCAGACTCACTTCTAGCAGAGGCCTGGCAATGGGGCTCAAAGACCTGGCAGGCAGGGACTCAGGGTGGTCTGACATGGATCTCTGCTTTGCTTCTTTTGTTTTGAGTGTTCTTGGAATGTGAAGGTAAGCAGTAAAGCTGAGATCTTTTTTCCTAGCATGGGCACTTCCTATTTAGTTTGACATTTGCTGTATCCTGCAAGTTTGCTATTTTTATTTGCATTTTTATTTGTACAAAATTATGTTTCTCTCTCCCTTCTATGTCTTCATTTTTACTGGTTGTTCTTCAGTACATTATCTCATTTTCACATACTATGCACCTCTTATTATTGATCTACAGTTCATACTTTTGTAGTCAGGAAATAAAGGCATCATGATTTCAATCTTCTTTAAATTACTCAGGTTTGTCTTGCTCCCTAATATATGATCTATCCAGCAGTATACAGATCTACTCTGCAAATACAGAAGAATGTATTGTATATTCTGCTGCTTTAAGCTCTGCTGGTGTCTCTTTGTCCTATTTGGTTTAAAATATAGCTCCCATCAATAATTTTGTAATTAATTTTCTTGTCAGATGACCTGTCTTATGCTGAGAATAAGATGTTGAAGTCATCTACTGAAACTATATCCAAACTTTGCACAAAACTCATCTAAAATTGATTAAAGAGTAAACATAAAGATTGGAAACTTTAGAATTCCTAGAAGAAAATACAGGGGAAAGGGCCCTTGACACTAATCTTAGCAGTGAATTTTTGGATCAGACTCTAAAGCACAAGTAACAAAAAGAAAAACAAACAAGCAAGACCACATCACATTGAAAAGGTTTTCCAGAAATCTAACAAAATGAAAATGCAAGCTACAGAATGAGAAATAATGAGAAACCACTATAGGGGATCTTATTTCTAACATATAAGGAATTCAGACAACTTAATAAAAAAGTCAAAAAAAATGCAAAAATGTGCCAAAAATATGAATGAATATTTCTCAATATAGAATAATCAGTAAGATACTATTCAATGGGTATACACTTCCAATTATAAGATAAAATGATCCTAACTTACAGCAGATTGACTATGCTTAATAAAATGTGTTTTATACATGAGATTACCTAGTATACCTTAACTGTTCTTATCACAAGAGTTGAAATGATAGGTATATTAATTAGCCTGGCTATGATAATCATGTTATAATATGCACATATCAAATAATAAAATACAGTATATATATATATATATACATAGATATATATTCATTATATATAGATAGATTTCAAATGCCAATCATAACATCAGCAAATCTAGTAAAGATCATTGTTAGAATAGCTGGGGAAAATGTGAATAAAGTCTGTGTGTGGGGGTAGTAGGGTTCACTTTGACTTTCTATTTTTTTATAATCCTGTTAAAGTTATATAAGACAGTGACTCCATTATTAAGTTATACACTGTTTAATAAAAAAAAACTTCCAGGATAGGAAATACTATAAACTTTTTTTGAAGCATGAATACATTCTAAAGAGGACCAAAAAAAATCATCATGATTTGTTTTGAGTGTTTGCTTGTTTTTTGTTGCATCTTCTCTCTCTCTCTTTTTTTAAGAGATGTAAAGAGAACGTTCTATACAAAAAATTGAGAATTAAAGGCTAGAAATAAATGAAATGTCTCTGAGACAGAATGCATTGGAACAACCAACTAAAGAATCCTAGATACATTCACATAATCATTGTCCACAATTTCTCAAAACAGAAACTAAAGAGATTCCAGGTAATTAGAAGTGAAGAAATCTTCTTTTCAGACTTTCAATTTGGAAAGTACACATCTTTACATGTGGTATCTATCTCAAATAATGTCAGTAAGGGTACAGTTTGAGACAATTAGAAGTGACCATTTGGAGCCATGTGAACCAACTGGAAAAATGTCATGGTTCACTGTCCTCTCTTCCCTTTACATAGTTTTTGTTTATAGATCATGGTGTTGTTGTAGAGAAGTCAAAAGTTATTAAAGGTAGAGTGCAGAGGGACAGAAGGACAGAGCAAAGAAGAAAGCAGAGAAAAGGAAGCAAGGAGAGAAACAGAGGAGAGGAGGTAAAGGTCATTTTGAGAAAACAAAGAGTATACTATGCATGGATTTTAAAAATAACTTATTAGTTCCTAGCTGAAGCAATAAATAACAAAAAAAAATTATACTCAAAATATGCTTTTTTGGAAATAACGTCAGAGCTGGCATGTATATCTTCCATTAATTTCAATGTTTTCCTGCCAATCCTCTTTCTTCTTCTTACTCTATTCTTTATCATATCCTCTGAGAGAATAATTTACCACTCATGTTTAATTGCATCTCTGCATCTATTTTACCATGAGGGTCTCCTTTAGTTCAGTCTTTCTCCAAGGATTGTCCTTCATTAGACACCAGTGATATTGCTTTCTAAATGTGAATGCATTCCATGCACCCTGTTTCATAGAAAAGGGTATCTCATTGGAAGTTTTGTTGTGCATGTATCATATGTAAGGTAGATTTCTTAAAACACAGAGAACTTGTCAACAGTGTTTATGCCAGTTCCTGAACTCAGAGTGATTTAGCTTTTCAAGCAAATTTTCAAATACTTTCTCCATATGGCAGATGATTTAAGAGGCTGAAAATAGAATAATAAGAGGAGATAAAGATATATGAAATAATGAGAATGATAAAAAAAATCTAATGATGTGATCCAATTAACCTTGTCCCATAATACTTGACTATGACAGCATTTAGATCAAAGTAAAGTGAACCTCAAATAATGCAAAATTAATCTATGGAACTCTGAATCAAGAAATATTATTGAGGCAAATTGCTCAGCTAGCTTAAAGGTAGAAGTGAATAACCTTTTAAATAAAGAGAAATTGCAGAGTCCATTCCAGAGGCTATTTTTTTTATCAGTTCCCATGATGGAAAGTAGAAATAATTAGCATTTAAATCCTTTGTATAGTGCAGTAAAAGCTCTCAATGTACAAAATCAATTTTTTTGTATTTAGATGGGGCTTATTAGGTGTATATCTCTGTACTGATATGCACATATATGAACAAACAAAACACAGCAGAAACCTATAAGAAACAAAAATGTGGACTGAAAAGATGACTCAGTCAAGTAAAGGCTTTGCCAGAAAAGTGTGAGGGTGAATAATAAAGTGGAGAATGATGGAAGAAGAAATTCAAGATCAACGTTTGGCCTTAAACTAAGGCACACGTGGCTGCACACCACACACACACCCATTAATCCGCAAGGATTAATGATTAAACTTTATTTTAGAGACTTTTACTGAAGTTAAGGACCTGCAGCCTGGTGTGGTGGCACATGATTTTAATACCAGAACTTGGGAGATAGAGTCAGGTAGATACCTGTAGGAGGATAGCCTGGACTCCAGGGAAAATTCCATGTCATCCAGATCTACACAGACAAGTCCTCTCAAAAATAAAACAAAAAGTAAAAGAAATAACAAACCTGGTGTGAGTGTTCAATGACATGCACTCATTCTATAAAACTGGTTAAATAAAACACCAAAATTGTACAGTGCTAATTCTATTTCTATGGACCAATTTCTTAGTAGTTACTGAAACTATAGTAATTTGGGTACCAAAAAAAAAAAAAAAAAACTTATTGTCCAGAATATCTGTTTAGAAAGGATTCAAGAGTCCAAACCCTCCATAGAAGCTGTGCTCTCAGTTAACTATGAGATTTCAGAATGCAGCTATCCTGTAAAAAATATTAGATTTTACACTATACACCTCTAAGTTTGAGTTGGAATTCAGCACCTTAGCCAATTGCATAGTTATTGTTTTTTAATAAATTATAATTCTCTTGTTTGTAACTATAAAAGAATGAAATATGATGAAAGTTAAAGGTTTCCCAATTTTTAGTTCCTGATAAATATAATTTCTCCTTCAGTCAAGAATTTAAATTTTTGTTGGATTTTTCAGATATCTTAAGAAAACTGAAAATCACAAGATGTGAGATACATCTTACCTTAAACAGGCAGGATCACGTTTATTGATCACATAGCAAGGAGGCATAATATCACACATGGTATATTGAGCTATATGTCCCATACCATGTGGGTGAATAAGACATTACCCATGAAAAATGGTTGCTGCCATCCTTTCAAGGGAGGATGTTAAGTGTAGTCTTTAAATAGAAACCTATTATTTTTTAAATCATTCTTTACATCCATAAATGAAGATAACAATTAATTGTCAGGATATTTCAAATAATTGTTGAAAGGAGAAAATGAGATTGCATATGTAAAAATATTTCTGAATTAAACGCAAAGATTAAGTTGTATGTTCTTCTTGCTGTTTTTGAGTGACCTTTGTATAAAGTTGTCGATCTTCAAAACATAACAAGAAAATATGAGAAGGCAAAGGCTAAACAAACTCTTATAATTTTATTTCTCAATTATATATTTTTATGTATCTTACTAATAAACATTGTATAATAGTAACAATGTTTACCTTTCAAAATATCTGCATGATGAGCAAAATGTTGACTGTCTACATTTCCATTTATTAGTCACAGACATCCCTGGAAATGACCTGTGGAAAGACTTGTCTTAGGAAATATGCTACAATGTGTTGCAAATATCTCATTTAAATCCCATAGCAAGCCAATGTTGCATCACTACTTCTGTACCCTCTTGTCCCTTGGTATGGGCCGGAGTTCAAGCACAGACTTAACTAGTCATGACACATCCTAAACATCCCATAAACAATCTAGTTATGATGACCATTATGGCACCACAAGGGCAAGGGATTTCATTTCTTCTACAAATAGAAAATATCCAAACCAATGATTACATTTTTCCATGCAGTTACAAAACTAATGAGATTCATACACGGCTTAGGGGTCAAGTTAAGACTCAGATCACATGGGTACCATTTGCTGGTCTGAGAAAAAAAATCTCTAAAAATTAGAACACTCAATTCTACATTAAGATCAAGTAATATCTGTTGAAATTCTCTCTTATCTATAATCACAGACGTCAAGTGGGGAAAGGGCATGTTGTAGAGTGGGTTCCAGGATTGAATGTTCCTTTAGTAGCTCAGGTCCTATAATGGAATCAATTAATACCCTCTCTGAGCTCCATGTTTCATTGTCCATACCCAACTCCACCATTGCTCTGGTTTGCTACCTGGGTCAGAATCAGAATTTGCTTGTAAATCATTTACTAGAGGCTTGAAAACAAAGAAGAGGTCTTTCATATCAAAAGTTCATCTGAATTGCTTAAGACACCTGTCCTTGATCTGAAAGTTTCTTGATTTCACAATACTTCTCTATGCCCCAACAGTTTGGTAGAACATACGATGGGATACTTAATTGAACTACCTAGACTCAGGTTACTTCTCAAACATTTACGAGACTCTCCTGGTTCTTCTATTCATGTTGAAAGTTTGGACTGAGGTGATTACTGAACATTTCTCTCATCTTCTGGGTAGAGTCTTCATGTCTCAATTCCTATCACATGTGTATATGTAATGAAGCCTGAATAAATATTCAAGATTTTTAAAATAACTGTTTTTCTAATTAAAAAATCTAATTCAAGATACATTTAAAACTGGATTTTTAATTAATATATTTTTTTTCTCTTTTTACTTCCATGACCGTATATCATTTTATTCTTTTAAAATATTCAGTAATGTTTTTGTAACTTCAATAAATATATCTTACTGTGCTTGAGAGATCATTCCATTCAAGTCAGATGTAAGTAAAACACTTTCGTTCATTCATTTATATTAAATACATAGTTAGTAATCATTTAGGCTGTACCAAGCTGTGAGAAAATAATTATGAGAAATGGTGCAATTCTCACAGAACTTTACATTATCAGGAACTCTGGTTATTAGGTAATCTAATCTTTCAACTCTAAAGGTTGTTGTGCTCTGCAAATCCCAGGAAGGTTGACCTACTCAGTGACTTCAGAATTTCCCCAAGTGAACAATGAAATGAAAGGTAAAGAAACAATCATTCCGTCAAGAAGAAAGAAAACTGTAAAAAGAGCATACAGTGTGATGTGTCTAGTTAGAGGACCAACAGGTAAAGAAATGAAACCATGTTACTGCAGCAAAATAGTGGCACAAGGCAGAATAAATGTGCTATATGTTGTGAAGGAGGAGGATCCAGACCATGCTAGTTGATATAAACCATTTCATATTTTTAATATTAAAAGTAATATGAAGTCATAGCCATTTGAACAGAATATGTTTATGCAATTATATTTACTCATTTTTAAAAGATTGTTCTGACTGGCTAGTAGAAAATAAATTAGGGAAGTGTTCAGGGAGGGGATATAAAATTATAGCATAGGCTGAAGACAAAGAGAATGTTTACTTTTACAGCGGAAAGCCTAAGAGATGATAAGTAGCTAGAATTATAGTCAACATCAAGAGAGGATGATGAAATAAAAGCACAATTAGGAAGAGAATCAACATATGTGGTGCTGTTTTGGGTTTCAGGAATAAGAGAGAGGGAAGGACCGGTGACTCATGTCAAGTTTCTTATATTATCGTTTCATATAAGAATGTGTATTCTAGAATATTTTGGGAAAATATGGAGTCATTGGAAATTTATTAAATTTTCAAAATTGTCAGAATTAATAAGGGATAGTCAAGAGCCACCAAGATGTCAGTAGGCTCCAATGGTTAGACAAGCTATGATACCATGAGATTTTACCTGGTTCCCTGAGTCATGAAATTAGATAAAGTTCTAAAATTCAGACACCAAGTGTGGGAATAAAAAAGGTTTATGGGACTTGTCAGAGAATAAGGTGGTATGAATCTACTTTCAAAGACAGTAACAGTCCTACATAGGAAATTGGTAGGATATGCAGATCATATCCACTAAAACAGAAATAAAACTTGGAAAGTATTTTAAATGTCTCAAAAATTACTTGCTACCAAAAGCTTCTCTAAATATCGATTTATTTTGGGATGAGATAAAAATCTTATTTTATCCTCACTATCATATTTTGTTTGAGAAGACATTTTTGTGTGTAAACTTAAGAGAAATTTAAAATAGGTTTGGCATAAAAAGGCTTTTAAAAACAGAAATCTATTTTAAATGACTGCAATAGACATGCATTTATTCTCCCAAAAATGAGACTATAATCTCACAAGGTTAGAAAATATGTCATGCTGTGTATAATGGCAACTATGAATTGTTTTGCACAGCCCTTCCTTAATATTAAATTTTAATTGGAACTGAGTTGGTTTCATTGAAAAATGTCTCCCATAGTCTCACATATTTTGAACCCTTTCTATCCTGTTGATAGTTTTGTTTAGAGAGATTTAGGAAGCAGAAATTTTCTGGAGGAATTGTCTAACATGACAATAAGATTTGGCTTCATACCCTCTCCTCATTTCCAGTTTGTTCTGTCTGCTTTCTGTATGTGTTGAAGATATGAACTTCCAGTTTCCTGCTCCCACCCCCTTCTGCCTTGCTATCCTTACCATTATTGACTATCTCCATGGAACCATAAGATTAAATGAACTCTTCCTTCTATAAGCTGCTTCTGGTCCTGGTGTTTTATCACAACAGAAAAAAAAAAACTAACATGAGATTCAAACTTACTAATTTAAATTGGATATTAGTGTTTGCCAAAGTTTGTGTGATAAGGACTTACCTCTTGGGGCAAGGCTTTTAGGGAGTATGGGAATTTTAAAAGGCGGAGGCTAATGAAAGGACTTTAGGTCAGTCATTATGGATGTGCCTTTGAACAAAATTATAGGATTCTAGTCTTTTCCTCTTTATTTTGCTTCTTGGCCATTATGAAATGTTCAGCTCCATTCTATATCCCCTGAAAGGTATGTATGTATTCTTAGTAAAGCAATAGAGACAACTGATCATGAAATAATAACTTTAAAACTGTAAATCACCTTACACTTTTGTATATGTTAATGATCTCATGTGGTTGATTTGATAGTACAAAGCTAAAAGCTATATAATGAAAAATAATAATAACCTTGAATTCCTTTACTTCAAGTATCCAATTATCCACTCTCTCTCCTCTCTTTGTCTCTATGAGAAGATAAAATGCATGTCACGTCCTCTGATTGTCATTAAATCAACATTTAGTATGCTTAATCATTATCCATAACAAGTAATACATTGTTTTTGTCTACATATTTAAAAAGTAAATATATTAATAGAGTCTGTGATCTCATTATGTCTCTAAGAACTGAATTTAAGACCTCAAAATACAAATTTTCCAGGATTTTTTCTTATGTTACAGGAATAAGAAATCTAATATATTTAATTGATGTATCCTATGATTCACTTAATTATTCATTCAGTACTTATTGGCAGTGTGTTGTACTCCTGGTCTTGGAGGAAGCACTTGGACCTATTGAGAAGATGAGGGAGGGATCTTCCTTCAAAACAGTACAATCCTATCAATTCCAAGCACAAGCTCAGTAAGAGAAAGAGGAACCACTGAATGTACTTGAAGACTTCTGTTAAAGCCTTTAACCTGGAAGTTACTTAAAAATGCATGCAAGAGGAATTTAGATTAAAAGGTTAAGGTTCATTAGAAATAGTGGTCATGAAATATGGATATAAATTTCCTGAGAGGACATTAAGAGACATGCAGAGGGTAGGAAAGATATTACCCAAAAAAGTAAGAAGTTAAACAAGATCAGTAAGGTAAAGTAAAGGGAGCATGTAAAGAAGACCATAGTTTTGTCAGCTGAGGAGGCATGTAAGGACATAACTATATCAACTAAGGAAGCATACAGAGATGATACAGTTACACCAACTGAGGAGACATCCAGAGAAGGCCATAGGTATATTATCTAAGGAGTAAAACAGGGATGACATATGTTTGTCAACTAAGGAAACATACATAAATGACATAGACATATTATCCAAGGAGGTATGCAGAGATGACATAGTCATATAAGCTGAGGAGGCATACAGAGAGGATCATGGTTATCAGCTTTAATCTTACCCATAACTTCTTATCTACATATGGACTCAACCACACATTTCATATCATCTCATCCACTAGATTAAATTTTTCTACTTTACCCTTTACTGCCCTAGTCCTGACATTCATCATTGTATTGCCATTCTCACTTGGATGCTTTCCCCTCTAAATTATAAGTGGTTTAAGAACAAGGATGTCATGGTAGACTGGAGTTAAAGTCCTACTACATCAAACCTTGGAATTCTCAAAAGATGGTTCACCAATAGTACATTCAGAATCACCAACCCAGCCTCACTATCTCCTCTGTCTTTCATGCAAAAGATCTCCAAACCACACTGAAAAGGCCTACCAACCAACAGGAAGTAGTTGAACCTGGTCATATGTTTCCTAAGCACAGAACTGCCCCTTGTCTCCATGAATTATGCTAGCTCTATAACACTAATATCTATAATATCAGCTAGGTTTATAAGCTCCATTATTAGGTACCAAAAGTTTGCTTACTACCTGTATAAACTCCAGGTTGTAACAGAGCTAAAATTCAAGCCCTGAAATTAATCTTTTACTAGGCATTATGAAATACCTTGCCTACACATTCATGACTTAACTTCTCATATACAATCATTGCTATGAATTGTATGGGAAGTTTGAGAGCAGGGAGGATCCCTTAATTATTTTGACATTCCTCCCACTTCACACAGAGGCAAACATTTTCAGGGTATATGTTATACTGAGAACTATTTAAGGAATGTCTCATGAATGAATTCATCCTATGGTCTCAGCAACACTACAATGTAAGTGAAGTGTAAATGGTATGGATCATGTCACAAGGGAGTGGCAGTTCCATATTAATACATAGTTTAACCTATGTATTAATCTGTCTTTGTAAACAATACTAAATATCTATACTTTAAGTAGTTAAACTTTTTGGGTCATCATAACTCTGATTGTCATAAATAAGTATATATATTTAGAACACAAGCCTGAACTAGTGGACAGGACAAAAATAAAAACCCCAACCTGGCAGTCTGTACCTCTTCCCAAGCCCCAATGACATGGCAGCATTTATCTGTGTTATCAACTTTTAGGCTTTCATGGAGCTTGCTTGAATTATTCAGAATACCCCAAGATGTCAAGAGACCCAAAAGTTGCCCAAGAGCCTGAGAGAATTATTGAATAGACAACAGATTTAATAAAAGCAAGATCTGGTTGATCCTTAATTATCTGGCATATATGCTGATAGTCTCATGATACATATTGTCATACAAGAAAGACAGAGATTGCATTATCTAAAAGACTGGGTCTGCAGTCAATGTGATAGTTATTAATTTAACATTAGAAAGTCTCTGACCTAATGAGTGTGAAAAATCTTGAGTTAAATAGCAAAGCCAGATATATTGATGGTGAGATGCAGAAACAGGTTTTCACAAGCTGAGCAAAAAGACAGGGACACTTAGAAACTAGACTTCTAAGTATGCTCTCATCTAGCATAAAGATATTGCCTATTGCATTTGATGGAATACACTAATGACTGAATATTTGAAATATGATTTATTTTAAACTCAGAGAGTCAATCAACACAGAGTAAATGATCAGTCCTGAGCTGTAGAAAAAAATTACATTGGTTAAGGTCAAGTTAAAGACACTGAATTTTAGATCTGCATTCAATCACCCCATATGAGATTGGTTCACAGAACAAACCCTATGACCAAATACCTGGGTATATGCATGAGTAGGATTGTGCTATAAAATCACCAGGCAAGATCTTCAGAAGAAAGGAAATTATTTAACTCAGTTCAATATCACATTTAACAGCAAAGAGAGAAAATAGCTTGGGAAAAGCCACTTCGTTCTTTCTTGAGACTGCTAACTCACCTAAAGCATGAGGCTTATATCAAATATGCCTCTGTGCTATACTCAGTGAAGTGAGACCTACTTAAGAATACACCTGGATTCCCAGTATAACTGTCTGTCCATCAACATGCTTCTCTTTGTCTGTGGCGATATTTTGTTTGTGCTCTAATAAAGCTTGCTTGAACATCAGAGGAGGAGCTAGCCACTAGAGGCCAGGCAGTGGTGGCACACACCTTTAATATCAGCACTTGGGAGGTGGATGCAGGAAGATCAGGTGTTCAAGGCCACACTAGGATACATTAAATTTAATCAGTCTAAAAGAGAAATAGAGCTCACACCTTGATCCCAGCATGTGGAAGAGGAGACAGGAAGTGATATGGCTAGATTGAAAGAGGAATATAAGGTGGGAGGAGATAAGAGCTCTGGCCCATTCAGTCTTAGGACTCCTAAAGACAAGATGGAGCATTCAGTCTGAGTTTCATAGAGATAGAATTCAGTCAGGATTGTAGGGACAGTCCCTTTGGTCTGAAGATTCAGTAGAGTTAAGAACTAGTGGCTCTCTGCCTGCTTCTCTGATCTTTCAGCATTAATCCTTATATCTAACATTGTGTCTTTAACATGAAGACCAATTAGTATACACACTACGTGTGTCTATCTTCAGAGCACAGATGTATCACAGCAAAGTGGTTCAATATAGAGAAGGGCTTTATTTGTTAGACTGCCTTACTCCTGCTGTGCCCCTTTCCACATACTCAATCTGCTTAGGCACCTAACTTATTATTCTTTCCTCTTGCCTGTTGATTTTATAGTACAAGCCTACCCATGCCTATACGCAGAGATTTTGTTAAAGTTTCTCTGGTTTAGCACAATAGCTTCTAGAAACTTCAAACAACACAGCAACCTGGTTGAAGTTGAATATCAGTGTTGGTTGGAAAGACACATTTTCCCAAAGTGTTGTCTCAGAAGATTTAGCATCTCCTTCCATCCTTACACAGAGCCCCATTTTCTAAACAGCACCCACTATGAACCAGTAGTTTCAATCAATATCTCAGAATGTGCATATGCATATACTTTATGAGAAGCAGATACCCAACAGATACAAACATCAAATTCTATAGAAAAACAGACCAGATTTCCTGAAAGAACTAACATCCCTGAATATCTTCCCATCCCAATATGCTGTACATCAAGCATATTGAAGGCTTATTTGCTCTGACATCAGATTTTCTGGGGAGGCTGTAAGCTTTTCTGTCCTGCCAATCACAGTCCAGCCCAGCCTGTCCAGGCAGAAACAAGGCAAAATTACTCCTGCTGGGTTACAGCAACCCTTTTACTGTTTCACTTTAGTGACTCATTGACATTTCTATTTCTAATTAATCAGTTTTAATATATTTTACAAATTGTTCTGGTGGCAGAATCTCTGGGCTTCTATATTTTCAGAATTCACCTCACTTCCCAAATATCACATTTGGCAGAACATGTGTCATTTTCTATAAATATTGAAAAATCAATACTTGCTGCCAGAAACCCTTTATTTGTTCAAATCCCAGGCAAGATAAATGATGAATAGAAATGCCACTCTCTTTAAAATTCACAAACAAGGCAGATGTAATTGTTTATTTGTTTGATGTTTTCACAGTGTGTCTGGCTTCAATAATCAGATACTCAGCCTGACTCTCTTCTCCTCCTTCTGACGCATTTAATTCCTTCACAGCATTCTTTAAATGAGCATTTAGATGCAGAATACCATCTTCCAAAGAGGGACAGGACCAGGTCTACACAGGAGCAGGTACACAGAGTTGGGAAAGAGAGTTGGTTCAAGAGCAAACAAATTTCCCCAAATAAGTAATAATAAGACAGCTGCTTCCATGGTTTTCTCTCAGAGGGATTTTGTTTGGTTTGGTTTGGCTAGGTTTGGGTTTTTGGGTCATGCACTAAAATCATTTAAAATTTTTGAGGCCTCTTTCTCTTCCCTATCACTCTTTCCCATCCCTCTTTTCTTATACAATAGATGATTGATGGATAGACATGACAGATGGTAGGTAGATACATGGACAGACAGACAGACAGACAGACAGACAGACAGACAGACAGACAGGATAGATGATACGCAGATGGCAGAGCTATCAGCAGTACAGCACACTAAGTATCAGTTACCTTCTATCAAATTAAAACTACAACATGCTCATCACTACTGCCTAGCAGCAGGGTGCAGTACTTAATATGTAGTGGTATTCCTAGAAAATTCAGAATTCAAAGTATCATTTCTATACTGGGGAGAATCTGGGAACCAGATTTTGAATCTCAAAGATCCAATAAAGATGAATGCAATAATTAATTCATCTGTAATCCTACTACTTCCAAGTTGAGACAAGAGGTGGAGACAGGAGAGTGACTAGAAGCTTGTGAGCCAGTTAGCCTGCCATACACAGTGTGACAGCAAACAACACAGACACTGTTCCTTAAACAAGGTCTAATAATAGGATTATCACCAAAGGTTGACCTTTATACACAAGTTGTGAAACATGTACATATACACATGTGCATGACATACCACATGTTGTAATGTTGTACATACACAAATTCAAACAGGAATACACATACCACACAAAAAATGTGGCTTCTGCTTGGATTATATCAATTTTTAAATATCATAAAGTAAATAAAAAACTGAAGTTAAATTATTGTAAATTGAAAACCATCTGTAGCTATGTATCCCCCATATACAAACATAAATCTGCATATTGCATTTGTCCACTAAATGTTGTGAAAATAAGCATTATAAAGTCAAGGACTATTATTTATATATTCTATAAAAACAGAAAAAAATAATATAAGTGAAAAAGTATTTTTGTTTTCTCAATGGGTTTTCTTGCAGCTAACTGGTTAAAAAATTCAAGACAATTATTTTCAATCTTAGTTTTTAAAAGACAAAATCCTTCTCTGCAAATGGCTCATGCAAAATGCTTCATCTTTGGTGGGTCACAAAGTCTCTGTTTCCATGAATGAACTCTAAATTTCAGTTTAGACACAGTCCTTAGTAAACACCTAAGCCCACTTGTGTACTCAACTACGTTCTGAAAAAAAAGCCCAACTACAGAAACAGGTAGGAAGCCAGAGAGAGACTCTGGGAAGCAGGAAGTTGCCAATGTGTGGTTTAGTATATGATGAAAAGATATTCAAGGCAGTGGTGGGAAGAAGAACCCATGAGAGCTAGTGTAAACAGTTAAATTCACTTGTTCACATATGCTTGTTTTGTTTTACTGTATTGACTCTCACACAAAGCCTGAAATAGGAAATATTTATGGACTTGTGTTTATGGGTGTACAGGCACAGGTAAATGCCTGTGTATTAGTCAAAGGACAGCCTTGGCTGTCCTTCCTCGGATGGTCTCCTCCTATTTGAGTTGTTTTCTTTTGTTTCACCTTGTTTTGTTTTGTTTTGTTTTAGGTAACATCTCTCACTAACCACGAACTCACCAAATCAGCCAGACTAGCTGACCAGTAGGCTTATGGTTCCAACTGTCTCTCTCTTTCCAATACTGGGATTACAGGCAGCCAGCCATGTGCCACCATGCTTGCCTTTTGTATGTGGGTTCTGGAGATGGGATGCTGCTTTTCATATTTGCAAGGCAAATGTTTGCTAATGGAGCCATATCACCACCAGCCCTAAGCTATGGATGCCATGGCTACACACTTGACCTTGCTTTAGGACATATATCTAAAATCAAGAGAATAATATGTATGTATGTATGATGCAAGAATCCTAGACCCATTATTTAATGGCCTAAATTCAGATAAGCAACATATTCAGCAGCCTCTGAATTTCTTTCAATGATTAGTTAGTCTTTGTTGAGTTTTTCACTTAAAGCCTATGGTGTGTGCTATAAGTTGATTCATAATTCTTTATTTCACTTAACATGAATACAACCTAATAGGAGAATTTTTCTTTCATTTTAAGAGAAGAAATAGCTGGGAAAGATGTAAAGCACCCAATTGAATGCTTTCATCAGGCAGTAGTGACAAGCTGTGAGTTCTTACTAGGCAGTAACTTCCGGTGGCCATGACACAAGACAGTGTCTCCTGAAAGCCCATAAATCTGGGTGCAGTTTCACAAAATAATAAACACACAGAACGAGTTCCAGATGCCACCACTTGTGTCCCTGAGTTAAATTCCTATTTAACTAAGAAAATAGGTATTGACCACAGGTGGCTTGATTGCAAATGCCAGGCTCTTTGAATTACTAGGAACCGCAATGAAAAATTGATTACATTTAAAACATCCTGTGAAAAGGTTTATAATCACATATTAAGAAATGGTGTTAAACAAATAAAAACTAATTGTTCTCAGCTGCACTAGTAATAACCTTGTCTGCCTTCCTGGTACGATGCATATTAATTTCATTTGAACAGCAAAAGTAAATAAAAATAAAAAGTTCCATATCTCATTCACATTCAATCACTGTAACTTTAAACTGCAGGTCACCCTACCAAGGGAGGAGAGCAGTGCAACCATGAATGCTTTCACCAAGAAAGGTCTGCCTGTCCATGACTGTACTGAGACCATAAGGAAATCAACAAGGAACTGATACCATATATCATGTAGTAGGTGTGCATCAAAAACTGCAATGTGAATTTGAGGGACCAAGTGAGTTATTTTAAGTGCCCCAGTGAAGTTCAAGTCAAAACAAATATCAAGCTCAAGTGCATTATCTGTCTTCATTCATGACAAGACACCAGCTGGCTGCAGGGTAACCCAGAGAACAAAAATCCCAACTAATCCCATTGACATTATCAGCTCATGAAAGGACTGAGAACAAAGTAGTCTAGCCAACTCTATATAACAATCATGGAGTTGTCTTTCTATTCTATAATTTCTCTCCCGAACCACTCAGAGTGGATGAGGTTCTGCTGCAGCAACAAACCATGTCAAAATGTTCAGTTTATTACAATTTTGTTTCCTTTCTCATAAGGGCAAAAGTGGACCTCTTGGGACCCACATGTAAGTGTCAGCCAAATGGACATCTGGTCACCCTCTCCATATGAGAACTCACAACAATTTTGTACAATATCAGGGGGCAGCATATGCCTCAAGTGACTTTCAATTTAGTGGAACCTTAATAGGATGATTGCTCTAATGCTGACCTGGAATTATGCTTTTCTGTTCCAAAGTTTTGAAAGATGCTTCATCTCAACAACATTATGATGATGACTAACACATGATCCATATTTGTCATTTATATGCTGATTATCTAAACTCATTAGATCTTTGCAAATTTAAAACATTTTATAACATGTTCTACCTCTGAGATCTTAAATTTGAAGATACTGTTTTCTGGCCGCAACTTACCATCCTTCCCTAACTGATAAAACGTGAAGTTTATTGGTGGAGAGAAGAGAAAGGGGGTAGCTAGTGGCCAAGCAGGAGAGAGAGAGAGAGAGAGAGAGAGAGAGAGAGAGAGAGAGAGAGGAGAAAGAAGGGGGAATGGGAATGCTTGCTTAAAAAGGGAAACTCATGCATGTGTACTGAGTCCATACACAACCCTGAAATGAGTGATGTATCCATGACATGGCCATGCATGTCCCAACCATCCTTAGGGGGTGGGGTCAGCAGAATGCCAGTTTCCAACACACAGTCCCTTTTCCAATGAGTTTAGAGGAATGGAGCAAAATAAACTGTCTCTTAAAGAGCTTACTTAAAACCCCAAAGGCCTCTTGTAGTTTCGTGACTTTAAAATGCAACCATACATCACTGTCACTGTATAAAAATCCCGATACCAGAGAATATCACTGTCAATTACATAAAGGGTTTTCATGTCATGCATTAGTATCTTTTTTTAAAGCTCCTGATATTATTACAATGTTCAGAGAAGTTTGTAGCCACTGACCCAGATTAATACAAGATTAATACAAGATGCCTGATTATGACAAGTGAAGTACTTCAAGAGGGGGATCAGTTTCCAGCACCCACAAGAGTACACAACTGTCTCTTAACTTCAGTTCCAGTGGATCCCATGCCTTCTTCTAGCCTCAATTGAGGGGCTTACTCAAGTGATAGCATCTTTCACTGAGGCATCTTCTCATGAATTAAGGTAGCAATCTTTCTGAGCACTCTTATCTCCACCTGCAAGCATGTTAAAACTCCTTCTGGCATAGAAATGACATTTCCACCTATGCCCATGGGAAATTCTTTTCCCTCTCAAAATAGAACTCTTTCAAAAGCCAAAAATTTCCAGAAGCATCATGAAATTCACCTATATGAGCCCAAACCTTTCCTATAACCCAGTGATATCTTGAAGCCAGCTCACAGAGGCCACGTATTAAATAATCAGAAACTCAAAATCCAGACACTCGAAATGAATACTGCTTGCCAATCTTTTTGGTAGCTTGAAGTCAGACATTTCTGACATAAAAGCTGGAAAATGTTGCGAATCAAGGCTTCAATGCAATAAAGCCAGTTAGCTACTAGAAATTATTATTTACAAAGTTTAACAATATTTCTATTTCAAATTAAAATTCCATTATAAGACTATGTACTTGAACTCCTGTTCTCTCATTCTGCATTAAAAACACCTTGCCTGTTATCACTAAGATTCAACCACAGAGCTAACTCCTACTTTATAACCTTTTCCCAAAGCAGCACTTCACTTACTAGGTTAATCACTTGTAAACCCAAGCAAAGTTGCAATGGATTTTTCATTTTTGTGTGCTTCCTTGTTTTTGTTGATTGATTCATTCATTCCTTTCTTTTATTCATTAACAAACATTCACTGATTACTCTGTGCCAGGGATTAGGATTACAAAGAAAAATAAAACATAGTTCCTGTTCTCAAGAACTTTTCCACCTCAGCCAGGCAGTGGTGACACACATCTATAACCTAGAACTCAGTAGGCAGATCTAGGCCTATCTCTGTGAGTTCCCAGCTAACCTGGTCTATAAAGTGCTACACAAAGAAAGCAAGCCTTGGAAACTGAGAGAGAGAGAGAGAGAGAGAGAGAGAGAGAGAGAGAGAGAGAGAGAGAGAGAGAGAGAGAGAGAGAGAGAGAGAGAGAGAAAGAGAAAGAGAGAGAGAGAGAGAACCATCTTAACAGATAAATCATAGCAGAGTGTGGCAGAGTGTGATGGTTGTAGCCCTGGGCCCTCATTTATCCATTGCACTGGATGAAAGTCAGGCATGTGCCGATGAACTGAACTCCTAAAGTTAATGAAGATTTCCATGCAACCTGGAATAACACTTTCAAAAACCTGTAGCTTCATTCATCTCTATATGCATAGCTTGTAACATGACATTACTGCACAGTGTATCCTTATTTATATAATGTGCTCAAAGATCAAGGACAGGCACTTTTTCCTCCCAGTTGTACATCAAGCCATGCAAATGTATTGTCATTGGTTTCCTTGCATCTGCCAACAGGCAATATGTCAAATAAATAATTTAAACCAGCTGAGGCACTACAAGAAAACAAAGCCATCAGTCATCTTAGCTGCATTATTGATTGCCAATAACAAGATAGTTTCTAAGACAAATGACTTAACTATTACACTAGTGAGATTTTAGCCTGTCCCAACTACATAAATCATGTAGCACTGCTTGTTGTTTTAAGGTGTACAAACATATTCATAATCCTTCTTACTTTGCTGTTTGTCTTGACTGGCTATTCATAAGCAAAAATCTCAATTACTTCATTTACATATATATATTTCATATATATATATATATATATATATATATTCCTCCTTATCTCTTTAGGTAATACACTACATGGTTGATTGCTGCTTATACCCACTGCAAGATCACTTCTATTTATTCCTATTCCCAAAAGATCTACCTATAGACTTAGAGATAAAAGAGAAGGAGTGAAATACAATGGCTTTAAACAAATTTATACAATTTGGATAAACCAAGTTTTTTTTAGGCATAGGTTCAGGAGCAGTTACTGGTTGTGTGAACTTGAACTTTGTATTGTTATCTCATTTGGGTATTTCTTTACAAAGTGAAGATATTACTTGACTTGCTGATACCATGGTGTTGCTGTGGGAATAAGTAGAATTATTATAAAAGCTAATCAGTATGGGTAAAGCATCAATATAACTATCAGTTTGGTTTCTCAATGCTCTGTGATTTGGGGATGTAGTGTTTGGCACAGAGTCTTCTGAGAAGAAGGGGCATAAGGACAGTAAATGCCAAAGGTTATAGATAACTTCAAAGAAGTCATATCTTCTGGACACAACAGGGTCTTTGTACATATGAACACAAACAGATTATGAAAACATGTAGAAAATTTATAAAAATCCAAGCCAGGAAAAATCTCATCATGGAAGGGGGAACACAGGAGAAATTGTTCACATTTCAGAAATTTTGGACTAAAGAGTCAATTTGCTTAATGTGATCCAGGTAAGTAAACCACACTTCAGAGAAGTCCCAGGTCCCAAAAGTTGTTGGGCAGTACAAACTAAACTCAATGGGAAAAAAGAAAAAGGCTAAAACTTGAAGTTTGGTGGATAGGATGGTAATATGTAGAGAATGGACATTGGAGTAGATAGGAGAGCAAAGGTAAATATAATCAAAATATATGAAAATACCCATTTTCTGAACATCTCCATCTACACATTACCACGAGTAAAATGTGTTCTTTGATATTCTGGACAGAAATTGGATAATTCTAAGGGTGTATATTTGCCAAAGGACTAACAAAAAACTAACAAAAAGGATATTGGGCCTAAAAAATTCCCAATAACAAACTTATGAAGAACAGGCTACCTTGTGAAAAGTAAGGTAGCTTTTTCTTCCATAGAAAAGTAGTGTTTCTCTTCCACAGAAACACTCAATTCTGGGGAGCTTCATAGTAAGCAATCAGATACATTGTGGTATCTCATATTCAGTCCCACCCTGACAGCAGCAAGGAGGCAAAGGTTAATGTTCTGAGACAAACACCATGTGGAAACAGTAGGTAAGAAAACGAATATGGAGGGGCAAAGAAAGGAATGCAGCACAACAGGACAGGAAGAACTGTGTTAGATTATCCTACTGTCAGGGATATTATCCACAGAGCCATTGCATAATTTTCCTCTCCAAAGCCTCAACTGACTACTGAAGTCATGTCAACTTTAACTATACCATTTCTCTCACATACACCTCCTAATATTCTTGTAGTAGGTAAAACATTTTAAAGATATATTTCAGAAAACAGCTCAATCTGGCTAAATAAGTAAGAGTGGCTTCTTCACTGAAATCTCTGTGAAAATTGTGATTCAGCTGTGTTCTGATTCAAGATTGTGATTATTTCATTAGTTGTCCTTCCGGTATTTCCTACTTCATCTGTTTCTCAAGCTGTAGACCTCCTTGCTATGGAAATGTTCTTCCCATTAGGGATTTGAGTCGCTGCAACCCACTCAATACAGTTAAAGGTAGTAAAACAGAAGTGGTTCCTCTATCAAAGAAAAAGTCCCCAAACCAAGTCTTGTTGCCATCTATAACTTCAAATATGCTTCACTTCTTTGTGATGACTGTGACCAACACAAATAGACTAGTTCTTAGTCCTGAGCCAAGTATCTTCCACAGAGATAAATGTTATCAGGTAAACACACAAACACACACACAACACACACACACACACACACACACACACACACACACACACACTGAAAAGTTTTATTAAAATGAGCGTGTTTTCATTTTTAAATCATTGAGCAGTGCTAATTATAGAGATTTACAATGTTCAGATATTTTGACAAAGGTTTCTTAAATTTTTCCAAATATCCACTTCACCTGAGCCCTTGAAGCCCCCATGAAATTATCTCTAATACACAGTTTTGTTTCCAGAAAGAATCTAATTATTAATATTTCTTCAGATTTTTAAATGGTCTTCTTTCTTGACACCAGCTTCTAGTTTCCAGCAGCATAAGGTGCTACCTCTGTCCTGAACTATTTTGACCTTGACAAACTCAGCTCTTTGTGGTTCCCACAACAAAATCTCAGTGTTCCACCTCACATTAATAGAAAAAATTGGCTGTTGTTTTAATGTACACTACCATAATAGAAAAACAACCATCAACATTACCATGACATAGACTCTGTAACCTACAAGAGCAACCTGCCTGCAAGGTGTATTCATGTAAAAGTGGTACAAATGCTAGGGGAGTAACCAGCCATACCGGACACAGCTTAAGGGACTAAGAACCTGAGACTGGATAGATCATGGGTCTGGGGGAAAACCTAAAGCTATTATTCAGCTAAAGGAACATAGCAATATGACTCCTAAAGATATATTACTATACCCAAAGATCAGTGCATTATTCAGTCCTCATTATAGAAACTTCTTCCTGCACAAAGTAGAAATTAATACAGAGACCCAGAACTAGACAATGCTGAGAGAGAATTTAGGGCACTCTGCCCTCACTTCTCTTTATCAAACTCCTCAAGTCTCTTGTATATATCAGAAAGAGATGACCAAAAGACTGAAAAAGTCAGAGATGGTGGATAACTCCATGAAAGTGGGTCTTCCACACACAACAGGGCAAAACTGCATACACAAGACCTACATAAGCCTGAACAAACCCCAGTACTGAGAAGAAGGGTGCACAAAGCCTTACCCCTTACCCAGAGGCTATTTTCAAATGATACCTGGTGGGAGAGATAAAATTTGTGTTCCCAAATTGACTGATTCTAGTGTATTCGCCACACTCTGGGACAAATCATATGCTCCATAGCTCAGAAGTAGTTAGCAAACATCACCTCAAATGCAGAAATATAAAACTTAAGGCTCAGAAGATACGTGTAACAGATTTGAGTTCTCCATTTTCTGACATTATTTTGTTTAATTTTTAAACAAAGATGCAATAAAATATGCTTAAGAGTTGGACCAGTTGACAGGCATCTAGATTGCTTCCACATTCTGGCAATTAAAAATAATGCTGCTGTGAACATAGTTGAACAGATGACCTTGTTGTATGAATGTGCATCCTTTGGGTATATGCCTAAGAGTGGAACTGCTGGATTTTGAGGTAGACTGATTGCCATTTTCTGGAGAACCTCCATTTTGATCTCCAAAGTGGCTGTACAAGTTTGCACTCCCACCAACAGTGGAGGAGCATTCCCCTTTGTCCACATCCTCTCCAGCACAAACTGTCATTGGTGCTTTTGATTTTAGCCGTTCTGAGGTGTGTGACATGGTGTCTCAAAATTGGAGACCTCTCACAATATCATCTCTCATAAAATAACATAGGATATGTCAATAACAATGTACATCTTAAATCCAAATCAGAAGGAAACACAATTTATACAGTTCCCAAATATTCAGAATGGCTTCAGTATAACAATGTTATATCTAGGGTATATGAGAAATAACTATACATAAGTCTGGTATATTTTTCCAAGACCATCCTGTTTTCAAAGAAACACTCTTGCAGGTGATCTATGTGTTTAATGTTGCACACTACCTCTAAGTATTGAAGAATATCTGTTGTGATTTGACAAGCTGTACCCTGGCATTGTGGTAGAAACTGTCAGATGATTTGATATTCTGGACAACTGAAAAATTTTCCTTCATCTGTAAGGTATTGTTATAATACATTATATTTTCCAATATAATTTTCTATACATTGCATTTGACTCTTGCAAACACACATATATGTGTTCTTTTATATCAATTTTTTCCTACACCAGCAAATATACTAGCTTATGGGGATGCATAGATCAGAATGACACATCTAGAATATACAACTGTAATAATTCCTTTTATTTGCATAGTGCTTTATTTATAATTTATACACATCTGCTCCAAGAAAGGATGTGAGAGAGTTACAGCACTTTATAATTTATAAGACATTTCATATTATGACAACCCTGGGAGGAAGAAAACGTAAAACTTGGTAATCTTTTAAGAAGAAAAGAATAGAAACTGAGAGTCTGAACGATAAAGAGACCTCCTGAACCCAACTCTAGATCTTTGAAAGCCTCACACTATGCTCTTTCAAATGAGTTAAGCTGTCTTCTCTAAGAGACTGTGTACTTAGGAGTTGTTTTAAAAATACACTGGGAAATGAGTAAGAAAGCCCTATTAATATGAGGGTATTTCACAAAACTCTTCACATGATTCCATGTTCCTATCCTCAGTCACTCAAGTGTTAAAACAGCTGCTAGTATTTATTGGGTGCCTATGGTGTTCACAGCTGTGATACACGTGGTTTCCCTTTGTAGACACATGAAATCCTTATGAAATAGCTAACACTAATTCAATTTTTTCTTTTTCTTCTTTTTTAATTTTTTAATGATTTTTTATTTAAATTAGAAACAATCTTGTTTTACATGTAAATCCCATCCCCTTTCTCTGCCCTCCTACCCTGACCCCCCACTGACCCCCAAGCCCATCCCCTTTCTGCTCCCCAGGGAGGAAGAGGCCTTATCTTTTGACTAAGACCAAGTGTAGACAAAAATTTACTTTAATGCTAAGAAAGTGCCAGGAGGTGCACAGCTTTGGGGTTGGGAACCTAAAGGGAGTGAAAAGAAAATGGACAGACACATGGTCACATGTACAGAGAAGATGAGATGGGGTAGGCCATGGGCTCTAATGGAGATGCACCAGCAGCAGCTGGGAGACTCAGCATGTTTATTATATACTGAAGGAGGAGACTAGTTTGATGTGTGCAGCTGTAGGGGGAGGAGGCAGGTTTAGCTAATCCTGATAGGAGATCTTTATAGGGAAGATATTAATCTCAGGCTATAAACCTCCTGGAGGAGGAGGCTGTGGTAAATACTTTCTGTACACACTACCAACATCCACATATGCACCCAGAGAAGGCTTTGCCATTCCTGTGGGTCTGGGGCATGGAGTCCTTAATACAGCCACACTCATATCAATAAACACAATTGCTAAGGACTTTTTCTACTTCTTAAATGAAAGCAATAAAGATAGCAGGAGAATTTGGCAAATAATTTCCCTGGAGAGCAGATTTTAGAGGTGTTTTCATATTCTGCCAGACTTTAATCAAGAACTGATATATGGAATAACTACTATGTTGTTATTTTCCCAGAAATATTTTTCCCAGAAATTTCTTTTGAATACACAGCACTAACAATAGATTTTTTCTTTTGCATAAGAAACATATTTACACACACACACACACACACACACACACACACACACACACACACAAATCACATAGTTTGTAATACATTCCTTGGATGTTTCAATGGAAACATTAGATTTCAATATTTTCAGCATACCTATGGACCTTTTTGAGCCCATATACAATGCAATTGCCAATAGCATTCTCTTTCATCTAAATGCAAGCTGATTTCTCCACTCTAACATCTCTAACTGATATCAACATTTAATGGAAACAACTTGACTGGCCAATTGATTATTTTTCAAAATAAAAAATGTTTGAAGATATTGTGCGCATGTACAAAAACTATCTAAATAGTAATTATAGCATTTACCTACATTGTTCTAGTATAATAAAAACTTAGGGGCCCGAAATTGAAATAAAGACCTGATAAATTCAAGAACAGCAGACAGTCAATTGGCTCACCCTCATCCTGTGTTTTTCTCTATTTAATAATCCTGGAAAGCCCCTTAGAAATTCCTTCTTCTCTCTTCTTGTCCCTCTGTATCAGACCTCTTCATTCCACCAGTTAGAAATAGCTAACCCCAGTTAGTCAATCACTGACTCCATCCTTTGATTTGTTTTATTGGCACAGTGGAATGGCTGTATGAAAAATTCTTCCAAAATATTTTTCTTTTTTGTCTAAATAAAAAGGAAAGGTTTTAAATCTAACACAGTAAGATTATTTACAGTAAGAATAAGTGTTGTGTAAGAAATATATTCATGATATCCAGCCCATTAGTGTTTGGGAAAAATCCTCTATTATTTGTTCTATCATGGTAAGTCGAAGTTTTGTGCCTAATTTACTTTCTATCATAAGCAAGGAAAACTGTAACTATAACTATATAATCTTCAACTCCATCAGACATATGAGCAAGATATAACATTACCTGAATAAACAGGAAATGTAGATTTAAGCAAATTTCAAAACTATAGAAATGACAGAGACATCTGTCTGCCTGGACAGTTACCCTAAGGTTCCTCTGCAACACTGGGGCATTCATCTTTGGCCTACATGCCTAGAATAACTGACAGACATTTTGTGAAGCAGGAATTTTTGAAACACTGCTCTACTTTGTGTTGGCAAAGTTTGACACTTTCCTTTTTTGTGTGTCCTGCTTTCCAAGTTTGGATAGCATATTATCAACAGTCAAGGCAAGGGCAGCCCCTTGTGCAAATGGGCACCCTTGCCACTTGGAAAACCAACTCCATTTTGAGGCTCTTGGATATCCATCATCCTCTCAAAGTAAATTGGTGCTGACAGGAGCAGACCTGTCTCAATATCAACGAAAGCCCTATGCTATCAAAACTAAAGGCCATATTGTATAGGTTTCTAAAAGTTTTAAGACCATCTATCTATATAAATATGTATCTATTTGATCTAGAAAAAAACATACCTAACATGACTATAAATTTTATTGTTACAGATAACTATTAACCTGTATTTATTATCCTAAATATCTTTAAAAGACTAGAACTTTACATTAAATTTTCAAATGGGCTGCATACAAATGTATAAAAATATATACAGCATAACAGAAATTACCTTAAATTTCTATCAATATAAAAGTATCTTGGGCAAGAGTAGAAACATACACAAAGCATAACAAAAGTAAATTTATATCAACATATATAAATTCATAACAATGTAAAATTTTGAGACTAGTAGTGGCATTGTTAATTTAAAAGTAGATTTAATAATCTAGCTTTTTATATAATCATTCCTATACCCCCTTTTTTCTTTTCTGAATAATATCCTAGAATATAATCTCATTTGCTGAGTTTCCTGTTTTGACATGACCAACAACAATATGTAACCAACCCCCTTCAATTATTATTAACACACACTAAATGAACTAAAGCCACCCACATTACCTCTTGAGTATGTGGGTGCCCTATTCTTAAAATTACTTCCTGATGCCTAGGGGCAATAGCACATTTAGAAAACCCTGAAAAAAAACTGAGATAAAGATCAAGTCCTGGAAGAGCTAGCTGTTTTCCAGTCTCTGTGGGATGGGAAAGTTCAAGACATATCCCAATTTCTGGCTGAAGTTCTCCATGTTGCTGGACTATCTGTGCTGACATAACTTAAAATTTTCTTGAGTGATTTGGATGCTGAAAAAAACTATGACAAAATTCAACACCCTTTAATGATAAAGGTCTTGGAGAGATCAGGGATAGCAGGAACATACCTAAACAAAATAAAAGCAATATACAATAAACCAACAGCCAACATCAAACTGAATGGAGAGAAGCTTAAGGTGATTCCTCTAAAATCAGGGACAAGACAAGACTGCCCCCTCTTTCTCCATATCTCTTCAATATTGTACTTTAAGTTCTATCTAAAGCCATGAGACAACAAAAGGAGATCAAGGGTGATGGGAGATGTTATTCTGTAAATATGTTTCTCACACTGGTTAATGAATAAAGCACTTTGACCAATGGGAAAGCAAGATAGGCAGGGCTAGGAGACTAGGAGAAGGAAAGAGGATATAGTAAGGAGGACTCAGCATGTAGAGCCTAGAGAAAGCAAGATGCCAGCCTGCTGCTCTCCAATAAGATGAGCCATGTGGAAATACTTAGATAAGTAAAAATGGGTTAATCATTAAGACAGAGCTAGCCAGTAACAAATTAGTACCTGGCCAACAGCTTTATATCAAATACAGAGTCTCAGCATGTTATTTGGGGCTGGAGGAACAAAGAGTGGGACCAGGCAGGCAGCGGGAAAAACCTACTCATAACACAAGGGGATACAAATTGGAAAGGAAGAAGTCAAACTGTCACTATTTGCAGATGATATGATAGTTTACATAAGAGACCCAAAAAAAACTCTACCAGGGAACACCTACAGCTGATAAACACCTTCAGCATACTAGCAGGATACAAGATAAACTCAAAAATATTACTAGCCCTACTAGTATATACAGATGACAAAGGAGCTGAGAAAGAAATCACCCTTTACAATAGCCACAAATAACATAAAGTATCTTGGGGCAATGCTTACCAAACAAGTGAAAGACCTATATAGCAAGAACTTTGTGGCTTTAAAGAAAAAAATTAAAGAAGATACCAAAAAATGGAAAGATCTCCCATGCTCTTGGATAGGTAAGATAAACATAGCAAAAATGGCAATATTGCCTAAAGCAATCTACAAATTCAATGCAATCCCCATCGAAATCCCAGCTCAATTCTTCACTGACCTTGAAATGATAATAATCGACTTTATATGGAAAAACAAAAGACCCAGGATAGCCAAAACAACCCTGTAAAATAAAAGAACTTCAGAAGGCATCACCATCCCTGACTTCAAGCTCTACTATAGAGTTATAGTCCTGAAAACAGCTTTGTATTGGCACAAAAATAAACATGTAGACCAATGGAATCATATCGAAAATCCTGATATTAACCTATACACCTATGAACACCTGATTTTTGACAAAACAGCTAAAAGTATACAATGGAAGGCAGAAAGCATGTTCAACAAATGGTGCTGGTACAACTGGATGGTAGTGTGTAGAAGACAGTATTTAAGTTATATGGAAACACAAAAACCAACCAAACAAAAAACAAAACAAAACAAAAAAAAAAATCCAGGATAGCCAAAATAACCCTGCACAATTAAGAAACTTCAGGAGGCATTACCATCCCTGACTTCAAGCTCTACTATAAAGCTATAGTAAGGAAAACAGCTTGGTATTGGCACAAAAACGGACAGATAAACCAATAGAATCTAAGTGAAAACCCTGATTTTAGTTCACATACCTATGAACACCTGATTTGTGACAAAGAAACTAAACTTATACAATGAAGAAACAAAAGCATCTTCAACAATGGTGCTGGCATAACTGGATACTGACATATAGAAGAATGCAGATATATCCTTATCGATCAACATTCACAAAACTAAAGTCCAAATGGATCAAAGACTTCAGCATAAATATAACCACACTGAGCCTCTTAGAAGAGACAGTAGGAAGTACCATTGAACTAATTGGTACAGGAGATCATTTCATAAACATAACTCCAGTAGCACAGACACTGAGATTGACAATTAATAAATGGGAACTGCTGAAACTAAGAAGCTTCTGTAAGGCAAAGGACACAGTCAACAAGACAAAACGACAGCCCACAAACTGGGAAAAGATCTTCACCAACCAATGCCTGACAGAGAGAGGACTGATTTCCAAAATATACAAAGGACTCAAGAAGATAGTCACCAAAATACCAAACAATCCTACTAAAAAGTAAAGTACAGAACTCAATATAGAATTCTCAATAAAAGAATCTAAAATGGCTGAAAAATATTGCTCAACCTCCTTAGCCTTCAGAGAAACACAAATCAAAACAACTCTGAGATACAATTTACACCTATCAGAATGGCTAGAATCAGAAACATCAATGACAGTTTATGCTGGAGAGGATGTGGAGAAAGGAGAACACTCCTCCATTGATGGTGGAAATGCAAACTTTAGCAGCCACTTTGAAAATCAGTATAGCAGTTTCTAAGGAAGATGGGAATCAATCTACCTCAAGATCCAGTAATTCCACTCCTGGGCATATTCCCAAATGATGCACATTCATACAGCAAGGACATCTGTTCAACTATGCTCATAGTATCGTTTGTAATAACCAGAACCTGGAAGCAACCTAGATGCCCCTCAACTGAAGAATCGATGAAGAAAATGTGGTACATTTACCCAATGGAGTATTACTCAGCAGAAAAACAAAACAAAACAATAAAACCAATGAAATTTTGAAATTTAAAGGCAAATGGATGGAACTCGAAGAAACCATCCTGAGTGAAGCAACCCAGCCACAGAAACTCAAGCATGGTAAGTACTCACTCATATGTGGTTATTAGACACAGAGCATAGGATCACCAGCCTACCATCCACACCTCCAGAGAAGCTAGGAAGCAAGGATGACCCTAAGAGTTATAAAATTTATATGTTAAGAAAACTTTTAAAGAGTCAAAATAAAACAGATTGAAAAGTTAGTGGGAATAGAATAGTTCCCTACTTTTGGTGTTTCTCCTGTCCCATACCAGGTGGCTTTTCTGACATGATACAGAAGTTTATTTGAGTTTAAAAAAGAAAAGTGCCTTGATCCAACTCAAAGGCCAGCTTTAGTTTTTAATTTAATTGGGACTACAAAAAGACCATTTGTCTTATATGTCTAGAGGATAACAGAAACAAATGTCTAAGAAGATTTGTGAGATTTTATACTATTTGATCTATACTAGGCCAATCAATTTACTCTTTGGGTGGCAGGGGGACATTTTCTCTGAATGATTCTCCCTTCTTCAAATGTCTCATTTGTTCATTGGTTTTGGGATTCCTTAGCTGGATATTTTTATCTTCTGGAAAGACAAAAAAAGAAAAAAGAAAAGAAAAGAAGAAAGAAAGAAAGAAAGAAAGAAAGAAAGAAAGAAAGAAAGAAAGAAAGAAAGAAAGAAAGACAGAGAAAGAAAGAAAGAAAGAAAGGAAGGAAGGAAGGAAGGAAGGAAGGAAGGAAGGAAGAAAGAAAGGCAAAAAACTATGACAACCCTAAATTTTGGGAATTTCCCCTTTAGGCAGAGTATATATAATCAAATAAAAAGCATTGGTTGGTGTTATTAGTTAGTTTGGATTGAATGACCAAGTTGTCTGCTTGTCTGATGAACTATTCCCTCTCCTAATCAAGAGGTCCCTCCTATATGAATATATTTGAATCTAATCTTTATTAATCTTGATGGTATCCATAGCTTTTCTTCTTTTGTGGAAACAAAAGCAAAACATCTTCCCCAACATAACACATATCTTATTTTCCATTCTGAGGTCAACATACCATTGAAGTACGTGCACTGATTCAATTCAACAATTTTTCTCATTATCCAATGTCTCTCCACAGCTGTCATTTCTTTTTCATTAGCACTTTAAAAGATGCTTAATAAATAGAAAGTGGTAATAATCCCCACCAGAAATCAATTACACAAGGCTTCATTAACTTTAAATTTTTTTAAAGTGTGATTAGATCTTTCTATAACTGATTGTTCTATAAGGTTGTGTGGTATACCTGTAGCTTTATTATTATAGTATACAAAAATCTATTTTATTTTAGTTGTTCCATATCCTGGAACATTGTCAGTCTTAATTTGTACAAGTATTACCATGATGGACATAATTTCTAATAAATCTGTAATTACAGGGTCAGCTTTTTCAAAACTTCAAGTAGTTTCCCATTGTAATTCTGAATGGTATGGTGCACATACATTAATTTTTCAGGCTCTGCAAAATAAAACACGTTCATCTGCCAACTTTTATTTATTTTTTGAGTACCCTTTGGGTTACTTCCTACAGTAGTAGAGCTTGGCCACACAAAGAACAAGAATAATATGTCTTTATAATTTCCTGGGCTTGTTGCAAATTAAAAATAATTTTTTCAAACCTTTGCTGTTAACAAGGTGTTACTTATGAAATTATGAGGCTTCTAGCATATTTTCTACCAACAGCTGATCAATTTCATCATTATTTTTTGCTAGAGGGCCTAGTAGATCTGTATGGGATCTGGAGTGTGTTATATGCAAGGGATAATTTCATTTCTAATTACTTGTTTCATTTGAATAAATAATATTAATTCTGAATCATGTAGAATAAGTCAGCAGTTTCAATATAAATACCAACTCTGTGCATATTGAGAGTCAGTGACTATATTAAGAGGCTTGCAAAATCTAATAATAAAACTAATATAGGCTAGCATATAATTCTGATTTTTAAACTGCATCAAAAGGTGTGAGTCAGTTTGTTTTCTTGTGACTTATAGCCTGCCTTGCATCAGTATATAATGTAAAGGCTACAGAAATTGGTGGTCCCTGTACAATTTGAGGAAGGATCCAATTAGTTCTCTTTATAAAATGAAGTCTATTGCTTTGGGAATATTTGCTGTGACTCCCCCCCCTTAAAAAAATTACTGCAAGCTCTTTGCCAATGTTAATTTTCTATGTATAATGAAGCAATTTCAATGTTAGTAAAATGTACCACCATTTCTTCTGGGTTTATTTCAGCTAATTGACAAAATTGCAGTTTTCCTTTCAGATTCAATACAAAAAACTTTTCTACATATGACTATAACTTTTTACTCAGTTTGTGTGGTAAAAATATCCATTCTAAGATATTATTTTCTCTTTGCATATGATTCCTGTCCTAGAATGTGTAGAAAGTAAAATAAGCAGGATATAATCTAAGTGATCTACATGTGTACCCTGTAGTTTCTTTTCTAACAAAGCTAATTCTCTTTCTGCTTCAGTTGATAATTTTTCTTGTACTATTTATGTCCTTATCACCTTGTAAGTTTTTAAATAAATTATGTAGCTCTTGTGTTGTCAATCCAATTGTGGACTAGAGCTATTTAATATCTCCCAGAAATTTTTGAAAATCATTAAGAGTTCATAATTGATGTCTCATGATTTGTACTTCCTGTGGTTGAATCTTTTATAAAGCTATTTTATATCCTAAGTAATCAATAACATCTCCTTTCTGTAATTTTTCAAAAACAATTTGTAATCCCCTTCAAGGAATTTTTTTCTTTAACTCTTCAAACATGTATTCTGAAGTATCTGCATCTAAATCAGCTAGTAAAATCCATATAATGGTAAACTGTAGATTGAGGAAACTAATGATTAATTATTTCCGATGGATGTTGTACAAATATTGACACAAGATAGGGCTGTTTAACATCCCTTGTTAAAGAATTTTCTACTAATACATTTTAACAGGCTGGGCATTATTTTAAGTAGGCACTTTGAGAGCAAATTTTTCTCTAACCTATTCATACAAAGGTATGGTAAAATAGCAGACTTTTAAATCTGTCTCTAAATAGACCATCCTTTAGGTAATAGAGACAGCAAGGAAACCCAGCCTCTAATGAGACCATTGCCTGAATCACCTTATTTATGACTCTTAAGTCTATTAATGTTCTCTATTTTTCAGATTTCTTTTTAATGACTAATATAGGAGAATTACAAGGACTGGCAAATTCTTCATTCAGTATGTTGAGCATTTAGATGCTCCAGTATCAGAAGGCTAAAATATTGTTTACCTAAATTATTCTAGTATAATACAAACTTGAGAGTCAGAAATTGAAATAAAGACCTGATAAATCTAAGGAACAGTAGAGAGTTGATCAGCTGAAATATCTCTCTACATTTTCCTCAGTTCACAAGCCCTGTATATTCCCTCTTCTCTCTTCCTGTCCTGCTCTATTAGACTTCCTCAGTCCTCCAACAACCCTACAGCTAATGCCAGTCAGTCAATCACTGACTGTGTCCTTTGATTCAAAGGGGCTTTATTGGAACAGTTAAATGGTCATACAAACACTTATCTGGTAACAAGTTTTTATAAGATTTATTTAAGACAAATAATACCATATCATAAATACTCTTTGTATTAGTGTATCTAAACTGTACTTACCAGTACCACAAATTCCTATAAGAGTGTCCTTTTAGTCTTCCCCTTTCTATCTTCACACTGTGAGGCATACTTGATTTTGTCTCTGACTCTGGGTTAGCAAAGAACATTGGAACCTGAATTTCTAGAGACCTCACCAAGGAGACCTTAACCAGATGAGGAAAATAACAGTCATCTGAAACATCATAAAGAGGAAATATTAAGAGTGAGTGGTCGTGTGCATGTGAGTGAAGGTTTCCACAGATGCCAGAAACATCAAACCACATGGAAATGGAGTGATAAGTGGTTGCAATTAGACCAATGTGGTGTTAAGAACTGAACTCAGAGTCCTTGAAAGAGCAAAAGAGCTCTTAACTACTGAGCCATCTCTTCAGTCACAGGTTGTCTCAATTCTTTTTTTTTTTAATTAAGCATTTCTCTCTTGCTTCTCAGGAACCAGAAAAGAAAAATGAAAGTAAATTCTGACTGGTAATAGAAGAATTTTAATAGCAAACATAAACTAAAATTTTGACCAATTGCAATAGGGTGAGTTCTTTGTAGTTTTTGTTTCAGGATGGATTTAGAAAATAAGTGTCATATCTCCTTATTTTGTAGCATTCACTACATATAAATGAATTTCTAGAGACGGTTAGTAACACTTTTCTATCCATATACAAATTTAAAGCAAATGTTACACAGAAAAATAAATGATGTTGAAACCAACAGTGGAATAATCCAAACAAACACACAAAAACTATATCAACTTAATAAAATATAGATTAAAAATTAAAACAGAAACCAAATGTGGTAGATTGTACTTCCAGCAGGTTTCTTACCCCAAAATGTACCAAATGATATATTCTTAAACTATATTGTAACACAACTTTACTAAAAGGTTCAGGTCTATGAACCTGAAAAGAACCTTACCAAAGCTTCAAACAGTTGAATTACATGGACATGATAGTCTTGACTCCTGAGGGCATAAAAGATTAAAGGATTATCTCCAGCTCCCTCTCATGAAATACTGTTCTTTGAATTCAATCACTATATTGTAAAGGAGCCTAAACAGCACAGAGAAGATATGTGAGTACTCCATGAAAACAGACTCAGCTAGATTTGCAGCCAACACTATCATAGACCACAAGACATACAAGCAACTGAGTTTTCACATGATCTCAGCCCTCAAAATTTGAATTATCTACTTGAAAACAAAAGTATCATAGAACAGAGAAAAAACGTTTCAGCTTGTGTGAATTCCTGATCCAAAGAAAAGCAGAGAAGTAAGATGCCCAGAATTAGATGGCAAGAAAAATATCTGAGCATATTAGAAATAATGATGAAGAAAGGGGGACCAAACTCACCTAGAGAATAGATTTAAAAACTAGAAAAGGACAGAAGTAAGCTACACAGAGAAAGGGCTTCAGAGATCTCTAGGAGGCTCCCCTCAAATCCTTACAAGTCTTAAAAAGCTGATTTGGGACTACTCAAGGCCAAGGAAAGCCACACCTGAAGAAGCAGATGTTACCAAAGGAGCACAGAGAACCAGAAATGCATTCTGTTTGTACTGTCTTGGAAGGAATAAGATTTTAAAATTGCAGCTAGTGGAGCAGGAGTCAACTATTCATTAATGAAAAAAGGGTTCTAGAACAAGAGTCTCTTTGACTCTACTAAAAACTTTCCCAAGTGGTTGTGAGGGTAATAAGATTTCTCAAGTTCATATAAATACATCTCAGAATAAAACTCAAAAATATTTACAATGACATAAAACCACCTATCACTTAGCAATGTAAAATTTACCATGATTATTATCCAATAAGAAAATGAACAGGCATAAAAAGATACAGGAAAATACAGCCATAATTAGACCACAAAATAGCACCTTGAAATTAGTGAGAGAAAAACAAAACTGTCAAATGCTAATTCTATTCTTGCCCTCACCCCAAAATCTGTCACAAATAACAACAAAAACCTATTTTATATAAAAGCCCAAACAAATCAGAATTAGCAGAATCACAGCTTGAAAATATGATTTCAAAAAGCTTCTGAAACAGAAAGAACATTACAGGAGGAATCTGAATCAACATGACGGTTTGAAGCACTGGAAATAGTAACTCCTAAAATAAACATTAAATACCTTTACTTCCATTTAAATAATCTTACTAAAATATCTTCTTAAAGAAAAACAATAACAATGCAATGGTTTTGTAACATACAAAAGTAAAATGTACATTATATGTGGCACAAAATTTGTAAAAGGGAAAATGCAAGTATAGTTTCTCTATGTTTTAAACTATGCATGGTGTGGTATATATCGTTTGAAAGTACCTTAAGTTTAAAAGAGATACTATGAGGCTAGAGTGATAGCTCAAGTCAGTAAAGTACTTATTTTAAAACCACAAAAACCTGAGTTTTTATTCCTCAGAACTAACATTTAATAAAAACAAACTACATACAATGGTGCCACAGGTTTGTAGTTTAGGACTAAGAATGCAAAGACTGGTAGATTTGCCAGGCTCGCTGTCCATGAGTCTATCCTCCTTTTTAAGGATGATGGAATTCACTTTCTGAAAGAGAGAGAGAGAGAGAATGGCTCCATAGAAAATAAGTGACACATGAGATTTTCCTTCTAGCCTTCACATGCATGCACTTGCATCTACATATACATGTACCACTTGTATAAATACCCATGAACCCTAGAGATATACTATATGAACTGTAGGCATCAACCAAATAAACAAAGGATAAATTTGAATTACAAAATTATTCAGTTAATACAAACCAAACCCAAAAAAAAAAAAAAAACAATAAGGAAATGTAGCGAGATATTCACCTTGTCTGCACCTGTGGCTTAGGCCATGCCCATTGGGGCGGATACAGGGCCGGATGGGAGCTGGGAGAAAAGGTTGGGAGAGGGTCGGGCTGCCCCTTTTGGTGGTGGATGCTGGAAGGCTCAGGATCCGCTAGAACCCGCCACGTACATCTGCCTATGTTGTGAGTTATTTCTCCCTTAATAAACTTCTGTTCGGCCTAATTGTTTATACTGATCCTTATTAAATCGCAATATCTGGTGTCAGAAGTGGGATTTGGATTTTCACCAGACCTGGCTTTCGCCCTGGTGATAGAGGTGGGAGAGGCGGTGGAAGCCAAGCCGCTCCCTTCCCCCACCATCCCTGAACGGGCAGGGTTCCTTGCCTAACTAGGTGGACACACCACAAGTTGTGGGACAGTTGCCTCTGCCATCCAACCCCTTTACCTCCACAGTGGCCCTGAGAAGGCACTCCTTGCTTCTCATATTTTGCCCATTTCCCCACTTTGCAATTGCCGCCTGGCACCTGCCCTGGCGCCCGCCTTGCTTGTTTGTTTCCTGCGGCCATAGCCCCGTGGTCCCAGCAATTACACAGGGTCCTTTTACTTAACTGAGTTTTCTCTGTCATTTCTAGAGGTTATGTATTATCCTTCTGTGGTCTTTGAAGGAGTTGAAGACAGCTAGTTATGATTACAGTTTTCCTTAGTTAGGATTAAAGATAAGTTACATAGAGGACTTTAGACTCACAAAGATAAGATAGATGATATTTTCTTTAAGTCTTACAAAATGTTAATGGACTAAATATTGTTAACTGTGATTCTTATTTGATAACTGCTGAATGGTATATTTTGCTATGTTAAGGTTAAACCCCTTCTTTTACTTTAGACAGAAAAGAGGAGATGATGGGAGATGTTATTCTGTATATATGTTTCTCATACTGGTTAATAAAGCTCTGTGGCCAATGAGATAGCAAGATAGGCGGGGCTAGGAGACAAGGAGGAAAGAGGAAGTGGGAAGGAAGAGTCGAGATGTAGCCCGGGGAGGAAGGAAGACACGTGCCACGGCTCCCCGATAAGACGACCATGTGGAAATACTTAGATAAGTAGAAATGGGTTAATAATTAAGGCAGAGCTATCCCATAAACAGTAATGGTAATTGGCCAACAGGATTGTATCAAATACAGAGTCTCTGAGTGTTATTTGGGGCTCGCATGATGGTGGGACCATGGCCACAGGACCAGCAGTAGCCGGAGGGGGAAAACCCGCCATAACAAGGAAAGGTGACAGAGAACCTTGAAAACAGAATCCTAGCGTGAGTGGTTAGTTTTACTCAACTGTACTCATAATCACAATAAATATAAATGATTTAAGTCTCTGAATTAAAGACAGAAATGTGAGTACACTTTAAAATAAATAATAACAAAGAAAAAACTCTGTATACTTCCTCTAAGCCATAAGCATTAGATTTAAAAGTGAGAAATATAGACAATGCTAACAAATAAAATAAAGCTGAAGAGTCTATATTTCTTGAGTTGAGATTATATTATAATTTTATTTCTCTCTTCTGAGTCCTCTCCTAACCATCCCATATATCACTCCTTGCTCTCTTTCAAATTCATGGCCTTTTTTGTCATTAGTCACTGTTATATGAATATATGTACATTTATACGTATATCCATATGTATTTCTAAATATAACCTCCTCAGTCAGTATACTGTTACTTGTATGTATGTTTTCAGGGCTGCCCATTTGATATTGGAAAACCAATTGGTAAATTCTGCCCTGAAGAAGAGTATTTTATCTACTCTCAGCATTTCCTTAGTTGTTTATAGTTCTCTGTGTAGGATCCCCAATATACTTTGGCAGGATTATGGGCATCATGTTTGTTCAGCTCAAGTTTGGTCAGTCATTTGTAGATGGAACTTATGAAATTATAGGGAGACACAATCTCACACCAAACTCCATATTCAGGAACCTCTTCCACAATGTCCCCTGATTCTTAGTTTGTGAAAGTATTTTGTAGATTTATCAATTGGGATTGAGTTCCGCAACTCTTCATTTTGGTTAATTGTCATTTTCTGTAGTGTTCTCTGCCTGCAGCAAAGGGAAGCTTACTTGATGAGGGATGAGGACTGTATTTATCAGTGGATATAAGAGCAAATGTCCAGATTATAGTTACAGCTAATGCTGATTTGGTAAAGTTCTAGTTACAAGTTCTTGTTTTAGTAAGTGTTCCATTTCTCTGTAGAGACACCATGATGAAGGCAACTCTTATAAAATAAAGCATTTAAGTGGGGCTGTCTTAAAGCTTCAGAAATTTAGTCATTATTATCATGATGAGGGAGCATAGCAGCATACATATAGATGTGGTTCTGGGGAAGAATTCTAACAGTTCTACATCAGATCCACAGACAGCAGGAAGAGAGAGACACAATGCCTGGCTTGAGCATTTGAAACCTCAAAGCCTATCCTCCAACACCTGCTAATCCTTTAAAATAGTGCCACTCCCTGGTTACCAAGCATTCAAATCTATGAATCTATGGGGACCATTCTATTTCAAACCACCATATTCCACTCTATGGCCCCCATAAGCTTATAGCCATATTGTAATACAAGGATGCATTCAGTCCAACTTCAAAAGTTCCCATAGTCTAATGACACTCTTAACACTAGTTATAAGTCCAAATTTCAAAGTCCTTTCTGAGAATCAAGGCAATCTCTTAACTGTAAACACTGTAAAATCAAAACCAAAAGTCAGACATGTGCTTCCAACATACCATGAATCATAATATGCATGACCATTCTTAAAGGGAGGACAAAAAGCATAGTGAGAAATACTGAACCAATACACAATTGAAAAACAGCAGGGAAAACTCTACACTTTGCATTTCTATATTTGTTGTCAGAGCATTCTGACAACTTTGTTGTCTGAAACATTCTTCTCTCTCTTGTGCTGGTTACATATCCAGTCTGCAGCTTTTGTTTTTCAGATGTCCCATTAATCTTGTATCTCCAACATCTTGGAGTCAACAACACAACACAATCTAGGTTTCTGCTTCACATCTTCATACAATGGCCTATCTGGGCATCCATGTGTGGATATCCCTTTCATATTCCTTATTAACATTTGATTACAAGTAAAGAGACTTTATGGAGACATCCAAAAGTTTTAATACACTCAATTTGAATTCATACTTTTGAAAATAATGTCAAAAATATTGAAAGAAGTTTTATAATTTGGAACAGCAAACAAACTCACTAAGAAAGCTTAAAGATCTTGGATGACTCTGTCTCATTTCAACTCATATCATGCTAACTACCATCTGTAGAGTGACCCACGGACAGGACTTTCAAGTGTTAGAAGCATGTTAAGATTGTTCTTTAAAAATGTATATATCCACTTATGAGTGAATGCATACCATGTTTGTCTTTCTATGTCTGTGTTATATCACTCAGATGCCATGGTTTCAAATTTCAAGATGCCATGGTTTTTTACCACTGAGTAATATTCCATTATGTAAATGCACCACATTTTCTTCTTTCATTCTTCGGTTGATGGGCATTGTGGTTGCTTCTAGGTTCTTTCTATTACAAAAATGCTGCTATGAACATAGTTGAACACATGTCCTTGTTGTATGACTGTGCATCCTTTGGATATATGCCCATAAGTGGTATTGCTGAGTCTTGGGAGTATATTTATTCCCAATTTTCTGAGACACCACCATACTAATTTCCAAAGTGGCAGAACAAGATTGCACTCCCACCAGCAGTGAAGAGGTGTTTCCTATACTTATTCAATTATTTGATCTTAGTTAGCCATTCTGACAGGTGTCAGATGGTATTTTAGAGTCATTTTGATTTGCATTTCCCTGATAACTAAGGAATTTGAGCACTTCCTTAAATGTCTTTCAGCCATTTGAGTTTCTTTGAGAATTCTGTTTAGATGTTTGTAATAGGATTATTTGGTAATTTGGTGTTAAGTTTCTTGTTTTCTTTACATATTATGGAGTTCAACCCTCTGTCAGATGAAAGACAAACATGGTATGTATTCACTCTTAAGTGGAATACAGGCCACAACCCCAGAGAATCTAGGTAAAAAGGGGGACCCTAAGAGGAACATACATGGAGGGCTCCAGGAAGGGAAATAGTTGAGATCTCATGGGTAAACTGGGAATGGGGGGTTGAAGGGATGGGACTGGAGAAGGGAACATGAGTGATCAAAAATACCAAGTTGGAGAGGGAGTTAGGAGAAAGAGAAAGGGAGAAGAGGAGTGGGGAGGAGAATATGAGGGAGCAGAAAGATTGACTTAGTGGAAGAATAGAAAAGAGCAAGAAAAAAGATACCATAATAGAGGGTATATAATTCAAGCCATTATAAGTTTGAAGAGAAAAACTGGCACTAGGAAAATGTCCAGAGACCTACAACTAACAATATAAGTAATAATGGAGAAGCTACCTTAAATGCCATTCTCTGATAATGAGATTGATGACTACTTAATGCCATCCCAGAGCCTTCATCCAGTAGCTGAGCTGAACTCCTGGAATCCAGTTGCAGAGAGAGAGAAGTGATGAGCAAAGGGGTCAAGAACAGGCTGCAGAAATCCACAGACACAGGAAGCTCATGTACCCCAGACTGATAGCTGGGAAACCAACATTTCACCAACCTAGAAATCCCAAATGTGGGTCTCAGTTAGGAGGCCTGGGCAGTCTATGGAACCTCTGGCAGTGGAACCAGGATGACTTCTGGAGCCCATTCCTCATGGAGGAATACTCCCTTAGCCTAGAGACATGGATGATGGCCTAGGCCCTACCCCAAATCACGTGACAGATTTTGATGATCCCTCGTGGATGGCCTCACTCTCCCTGGGGAGTTGATATGGCATTAGATGGTGTGGTTGGTGGGCAGCATGGAAGGATAGAAGGGAGAGAGAACTTGGATTGATATGTAAAATAAAAAATTATTAAGGAAAATAAGAAAAGTAAAATTGAAAATGCCATTACTCTAGATGGCATAATCAACTTAATAAGTTCTAGGAAATCCACATCAAACCTGCTAGGATTAATTAATTCAGCAAAATTGAAGAAGTTAGTATATTTAGAAGGCTCTGTTTCACCGCATTTATCAATAGCTCATTTTTGAATATTCATTATAAACTGTATACTCTTTTTCCCTTTTTTATTTAAATAGAAACAATATTATTTTATATATTAGTTCCTCCCTTTCTCATCCTCCCATTTCCCCCACTGATCCCCATCCCATCTCTCTTCTCCTCCATAGAAAGAATGAAGCCTTCCATTGTAGATCATCAAAGTCTGTCACATCATTTGGGGCAGGGCCTAGTCCCTCTGCCTGTGTCTAGGCTGAAAGAGTATCCCTCTATGGGGAATGGTCTCCCAATGACCATTGGTATACTAGGGATAAATGCTGTTCTACTACCAGAGGCCCCATAGACTGCCCAGGCCTCCTAATGGACACCCACATTCAGGGGGCCTGGTTCTGTCCTGTGCTGGTTTCTGAACTGTCAGACCAGGGTCCATGAGCTCCCCCTTGCTCAGGTCAGTTGTTTCTGTGGGTTTTTACCAATTCCTTATGTGTTTGTGAATGTTTAGGTTGGGTCTAGTCTGAACCATTTTGAATAACCTTTTATGAAGGTATATGTAGATCTTGTTTTCTTCTTTTCACCTATGGTTTTGTTTTGATCATATAAAGCTCTAAGAGTGAAGTTTCTGAGTCTTATAGTATATATGTGTTTGACTTTTAAAGAAACTGCAAATTGTTTTCCAAATCTTCCACACAGTCTGAAATACTCACCAGCAGTGTATGGTCCTTCTAGTTGCTCCACATCATTGCCAACATTAGATACAACCAACTCTTTTAATGCTATGTATTCTAAAGTGCAGTAGTGTATAGCTGTGCTTTTAATTGGCATTTCCCAACTCTCTGATGCTCCTCACAGCTTTCTCATAGGCTTATTTGCCACATACTTATCTTGTTTGGTAAATTTTAAATGTGTGTCTTCAATCATACCTATATTTTTGTATTATTAAAAATTTACTCTTTCAGACATACTGTTCTAAAATATAGTATAGACTTACATAGAATATATGAAACTCTGTAAGAAGAAAAAAGGATAGGCAATTTTTAAAGATAAATTATAATTCTACAGTGAAAATGAAGGAATAACATTACCAATAAGGTGGTCATCATGTAAATACCCCAAATCCCAAATTTTAAAAAGTATTTGCAGTTAAGAACACATGCCACTCTTGCAGAGAACTAGGATTTAGTTCTCGATACCCACACGGTACTGCATGCATATGGTGTACATACATATGGGGAAAATACTCTGACACACACACACAAACACACACACATTAATTTTGTTGTTTCAAAACAATCTTGAAACATTTTTAGAACTTGAAAGGCCTGCCACTGAATCACTCTACAGATGGTAAGTGGCATGATATGAGGTTGAACTGAGAATCACCCAGGACCTTGAAGCCTTCTTAGTGAGTTTGCTAGCTGTTCAAAATTATAAAGCTTCCTTCAATATTTTGTCATTAGTTTCAAAAGTATGAATTCAAATTGAATGTGTTAAATAGATATCTTAGATATCTCTGTAAATTTTTTACCAGTAATCAAATATTGATGAGCAAATGACAGAAACATAGGCAAGCTATTGGTTGTGTCTCTTTCCTCATTCTAGATAGTCTTGTCTCTGTCTTGATGCATTGCAATTAAAGTGATAGATTATTCTGCAACTACTTTGAATATACTAAACGGAAAGGATGCCAAGCCTACTCTCCATTTAGTTATTCACAAAATTTGTTTCACCTATTGTTGCAAGTGAAGACTTACTTTTATAACCACCTATAACATTTACTTTTCCATTAAAACAGTATTTTCCAACTACTTTTTGTAATTCAGTACATTGCTTCCTAACTTAATTATCTTTTGTATACTGCCATTAGTATATCTATAGTGTAATGCCATTCCAAAATGTATCAGGATACATAGTTGATATACATATACCACAATTCCTACAAGCTCCTGCTATACTGTGACTGAGAAGGGATGGTACTAATAAACTCCATTCTGCATGACACAGGACTTCTGGACTTTGGTTATTGACTTCTGGCAGGAGTTAGACCTGCATTGTGGTCTGGATGCTTATATAAACCTTTTCCTTCAGAGATACCTTACCCTCTCCATACATGTATTGTACTCCTAACTTGATCCTAATGCCTTAATTTTACAGTACACAAACTTCAATGATATTCTTTTCTAGTTTACTTTTTTACTTAGCTTTTATATTCTGTGATGTTTTTGGATATGGATACATTTATGTCTAGTTCATTAATTTTAATCATTGTGAAGATTCTGTTATATGAGTATCCTAGAATTGATTTATCCTTTTTTATTTTAATTGGCATTTATGTTATTTCCTATTTTTTTCATGATTACAATTGATGCTTCAATGAACATTTTATATATAGGTCATAGTCTATGCATTCTTTACCAGCTTTTGTCAATTATATTATCTTTTATATCTCCAGACAGCCTCCACAAATGTCAATGGTTCCACTCACTTACAAACCTGGAAATCATGAATTGATTTAATTTTTATAGTATTTATGGCATTTAGTTATAGCAGCTTTTATCAATTATATCAAGTTTTATATCTCCAGGAATGCCCATTGTTCCCTTTACTTACAACTCTTAAGATCACAGATTATTTTCATTTGATTTTTTTACATTACCTCTGCCATTTAGTAAGTCGTAAAACATTTTGTCTGGATACAGGATTCCTAGCATAGTCTGCATTCTGCATGCGCCTACCCCTGTCAGCAAGAAGACACGACTCCAGGAAGATCTTTTTTATGCAGCTTTAATCAGGATCCTTGAAACATGTTTTTCTTACCTGCAAAAGCCCGGGGGACCCCTGTACAGGCTAAATACCCTTACACTAACCAACCCCAGTGAGCTACATGGACCCTGCAGATAGGCTATTCTAACGCGGAAGCAGACAGGCTGAACAGTCTTAACCAAATAAGAGCTTGTTTACACCAGAGAGTGCTCACCCTTGGGGAGGTGGAAGGCGGAAGCCAGCACCATCTTTAAGGCGCAGCACTTCGCAGCTCTCTACAGTTCCCCCTTTTTGTTTTAATAACGCAACAGGCAAGGGTAGTAGTCTGGTCTCCAGTAAAGCAGTGGACATTGTAATGACCCTGAATCCTGGTAGTCAGCCAAGTCAGTGCCACACCCGTCCAGCATCTTTTTTCTGAAGGTGGGGCCTCAGACACCATCCCATATGTAACCAGACTTGTCCTTTTCAGAGTTGCTCACTTCCAGAGCTAACTCAGAGTGCAGTGCTAAGACATACAACCTGAGCATGAAGGATCAATTCTTCTTCATGACTATGAGCCATGCTTGGGGAGACTGTCCTCATCTTGCAAAGGCACCACAGGCCCACAAAGGAGATAAGCAACAAGAGGACAGCCATGGCTCCCATTCCTGCCCACTCTTTCAGATGATCCATGGCAACGGGAACCATGATGACAATCCGGCAGCCATTCCAGCATCCACACGTGTCGAATTTACTGCAACGATGGCCATTCGCATCTGTACCATCAAGTCATCAAAGTCAGCAGACCAATTTTTGAAAAGATACTGTGAGAGCTAATTAGACATATTGGCTGTTAAAGAATAATTCTGGTAGGATACTAAAAAACCTAGGAAAAACTTGAGCCGAGTGCCTAATCGGGGAACATGGACAGGATTGCCCATTGGGGCTCCATCTGCACTGGTGACCAAATCAGGCTGATGATCAGCAGCAACAGCAGGCTTTTCATGTTTGTTGCACTTCCTTATGAGCCTCTTCGGGACCCATAACGGTTCTTGGCAGTCCTGAGGAAAAACACAAACACACCCTCTCACCCATATCAACACCATGTCAGGACCATGCCATAACCCGGTGATTACATCTTTCCATTTCACATAGCCTTTCAAGCTCCTTCCTTGCCACTGATGGCAATCAGCAGCGGAAAGACCATCAACATCCATAATTAAAATATTAAGGGTAAAAAGGGCTAAAGATATACTTTCCTTGGGAGTTCAGCCTTGGCCTACTCCCCCTTTTTGTTTTATTAAACATTCTTTCAGGGTGCGATGAGCATGCTCTACAATCCCTTGTCCTTGAGGATTGTAGGGTAATCCATGGACAAGCTGAACTTCCACTTGTTTGTAAAAGGAAGTAAATCTCTGAGCCATATAGGCTGGTTTATTATCAGTTTTTAGCTATTGGGGTTTTTCCCAAGCAGCCCAGGCTTTCAAACAGTGTCCAATTACATTGTAGGCTTTTTCTCCACTCAAAGGTGTAGCATGTACCACACCTGAGCAAGTATCTACAGATACATGTACATATCTCAAGGTTTTACATTTTGAAATCTGTGTAACATCCGTCATATCTTTAGGGGCATTAACCTTCTAGGGTTTATTTTTACATCAAGTGGATGTTTATTGTGGACAGTTTAAAACCATCTGTCGAGCGTCTGTTCTGGACAAATGGAATTTTTGTTGAAGAGTCCTTCTATTTACATGAAATTGTTGATGAAATTGTCTAGCCTGGTCCAAGGATGATCTGTAAAAATACATTTTATCCTTGTCCATTGATCAACAATATTATTTTTTTTATTTAAGGGCCCAGGCAAACCCGTATGAGCTCTAATATGTTGGATATAGAAGCATTTCTTTCTCAACCAAATTAATGTTTGTAACTCTTGTAAGAGTGAACAAACAGCATTACTAACTTTGATAGGTCCTGTTAATTTTAAAATTTTTACTGTATTTACCATATAAGCTGAATCTGAAATCAAATTAAATGTAAATGGACAATTGTTGACTATTTTAATTACAATTTTTAATTTTATAATTTGGGGGTATCCTGGCAGAAATTGACCCAGCATAGGAGGCTTGTTTGCAATCATATAAGCCCCATAACCAGTTTTCAATCCATCAGTAAAAACATTTGGCGCCCCACTAAGTGGGACCGAGGAATTTACCTTTGGAAAAATCATTGGATGTTCATTAAAGAATGATATCATGGGATGTTTTGGATAATAATTATCTATCATTTCATCAAACCCATATTGTAATATGGCCCAACTATCTATAGTGTTGCATAAGATCTTAACCTGGTTACTGGAGTAAGGCACCACAAGTAGCGCCAGGGGCATTTCAAAAAATTGAATGTTTTGTTGAATTACATTATGAGCCAAACTAGTGACTATTGTGGGATAATGTTTTATTGCTTTTGCTGGGGAAATTTTGGGATGAACCCAAAGCATAATAAACCTGCCATAATAAACCTGTAGGCTGATTATAGGTAGGGAGAATGTACAAGGTGATGGCTTGATATTCCTTTCATCTATATAGAAATATTTTTTGTAATCTTTCTTTAACTTTATATAAGGCTTTTTTTGCTTTAGCAGTCAATTGCCTAGGAGAATCAAGAGCCAGAACCCCTACTAATATATTATATAATGGCTTTAATTTATAATTTGGTAATTTTAAATAACCCCTAACCCAATTAATATCTCCTAATAACTTCTGAAAATCATTTAAATTATCTTTTTTCAATTTAATCTTTTGAGGAACAATTTGTTTTTTGTATATTTTGGCTCCTAAATAATTAATGATCTTATCTCTTTGAACCTTTTTAGGGGCTATAAACAACCTTTTTTTTTCAATAATTTAACCAAATCTTTATAAGCCTGATCTAAAACTTGTACATCCTTGGCCGTCAATAATATATCATCCATATAATGGATGCATCTTAAGGCAGGAAATTTCCTTTTTAATGGGGCAATGACCTCTCCAACATAAAGTTGACATATAGTAGGACTATTAGCCATGCCTTGTGGTTAGACTACCCATTTAAATCTCTGTTCAGGCTCTTCATGATTATAGGATGGGACAGTGAAGGCAAACCTTTCATTATCCTTGGCACATAAATAAATGGAGAAAAAACAGTCTTTTATATCTATCATTATAAGGGGCCAACAAGCAGGCAGAGATGAAAGAAGTGGGAGCCCTTGCTGAACTGGGCCCATGATTTGCATCTGGAAATTAATGGCACATAGATCATGTAATAGCCTCCATTTTCCTGATTTCTTTTTAATAACAAAATTGTGTGTATTCCATGGCGAAACAGATGGTTTAATATGATTTAATGACAGTTGCTCGGAGGCCTTGTAGGTGCTTCCCTATTCCCCAACCAGGTAAATAACCCATGGCTTGTATCATTCCTTTTGCAGTAGCAGAGTACTCATTAGTTAATATAAAACCCATACCTTTTAACAGATCTGTTTCCCAAAGGGAAATTGGCAACTCTAGCACATACGGCTACACAAATCCAGAATGTCCTTCCTGATCTAGCCATTGTAGCTACCTTGCATTCATGTCTGGAGCCTTTGCATAACCAAGTCCTTGCCGAGTTTGAGAAGAGCCTGTATGGGCCAGCCAGTAGGCCAATCCTTTCTGGCTATAATGTTTCTGTCTGCTCCTGAATCTAAAAGGCCCAAAATCCTTTTTTCATCTATAGTTAGCTCCAACATTGGCCTCTGGTCCAAGTCCAAAGACAAAAAGGTTAAATCTGTTCCAGTGGATCCAAAGCCACCATTCCATCTCTCTCTGATTCGGGCTGCAAAATGCTCATGATGACTAGAAAATAAAAGCAATTGAGCAATTAGATCTTTTGGGGAGATAGCAGAAATGCCTCTAGGGGATTCCACCATGGCCTTCATTAACCCCGTGTAATCTGGATCCATGACTCCTGGATGAACTCTGAGTCCTCTTAAAGCTGAAGATGACCTGCCTAGGAGAAGCCTGACAGTGCTAGGTTGAAGGGGTCCTTTGAAATCGGTCTCTATTAATTGGACCCCCATTTGAGGTGTTAATACAAGTCGGGTGGTGGAACGGAGGTCCAATCCTGCCAAACCCGCAGTGGCTCTCCATGGTCCCTTGGATGCCAAAGGGACGGCCATCTCTCTTGGCTCCATTTTTTTGTTCTCTCTATTGCCCCATATATTTGTGGGCCCTGGGGTTGTGGGCCCCGCTGCCCGTTTTTTGGATGGGTACTGTCATAGCCTTGAGTAAGAGGCTGGCCATTAATGCCCTTCACTGGGTGACATTCATTTACCCAGTGGTTCCCCTTTTTACATTTGGGGCACAGCCCAAGCTGTTTAGGGCATTGGCTGTTTCCTATATCCCCTGTATGTCCCCTTTCAGAGCATTGTCTTCTAGGATGCCCTAATTTACCATATTTAAAACAAGCACCAGAACTTCCTTTTTTGCTCTGGGTCAGTTGGACCACGGCTGCTGCAAGGCCAGCGTTGGTCAATGGCCCTCCTATCTCCCTGTAAACCTTTATCCACATTTCAAGTCCTTTATTTTTATATGGGGTAATAGCAGCCCTACATTTTTTTGTGTATTGTTTATAGACAAGTTGTTTAATCAGTGGCATAGCAGTATCAGGGTCACCAAAAAATCTCCTTGCAGCCTCCATCAAACGGGCCACAAAATCTGAAAATGGTTCCATGGGGCCTTGCAGTATCTTAGTGAGGTTACCATTCACCTCTCCCTTATTGGGTAATGACTTTCATGCTTTTATGGCAATCCAATTTACTTGTTTAAAAACTTGTATTGGATATCCTGTCTGTTGGTTGGCAAAGTGTCCCTGTCCAAGCAATATGTCCCTGTCCAATGCTGCGTTTCCAGCTGCCAGATTAGCTGCGGCCTGTTTATTGGCATACTTTATTAAAAAGGCTTTTTAATCCAGATATTGCCCAAAGCTTAGACATGCTCGAAACAGCGCACCCCAATCACGAGGAGTCATGCTATACCTATTTAGGGCTTCAACTTGAGCTACAATAAAAGAAACTGAAATTCCATATGTTCTCATGGACTCAGCCAAAGCCTTGATGACCTTAAAGTCTAAAGGTTCCTCATATATATTGCCTTGGGCATCCTAGAAACTGGATTAGCCAGGCTTAAGTCATTTTGTAAGGCTCTCCAGACCTCAGGGCAAAAGGAACGCCCTGTACCTGGGCCCCGCCCTTTCTCATTCTAATCAGGAGAAGGTGCCAAAGGCATTGTTCTAGGAGGATCCCTCCCCTCCCCACATCGCCATTTTTCCTCTCCCTTCCCCCTCTGTCCCTTAAGGGATTGTTTCTGAACCTTGTTTACAAGGGCTTGCAATTCTTCCTCAGAATCTGTTTTGTCCATACCTGACTCTCTTGTGCTCTCAACCTCTTCTGATCTTGCAACATTTTTAGCGCAGCTTTCCCTTTTTCCATCGCCTCTTTATAGTACCTCTGGTCTTCAATACAGTTATGCACTAACTTCCAAATAGGTCAGATTCCAGACTTTAGCGTCCCTTGTTCCAAAGCAAAGTCAAGATCTCTGCCTAACTTGTCCCAGCATGCTACCATGAGGTCTCCCAGAACTGAGAACCAAGGTGCAATGGCATCGCATTCGCTCAGGAATCTTTCTAGTGTGCTTTTCTTTATTTTAAGTTTCTTTGACAAAAGAAGCTCCTGAACAGCCAGAAAAGTTGGATGAGACTGAGAAGTCCCCATTTTGAAATTTTTACTTTCAGTTTGTTGCAACCTCTCCCTCAATGCCTGAGACTTTATTGCTGCTTATTTCCGAGGTCTTTAACTTAGTCCCTACTTACCTGGGACTTTATTGCTCCTTACCGGAGACCTTATTGCCTCTTTACCGAGGGCCTTAGGCTTAGTCCAAACCCAGATCTTTATTGCTCCTTACCAGAGACCTTATCACCTCTTTACCGAGGGCCTTAGGCTTAGTCCAAACCCAGATCTTTATTGCTCCTTACCAGAGACCTTATCACCTCTTTACCGAGGGCCTTGAATTTGGTCCCAACTTACCTTGGGAACTTGCCAGTGCTGCCCTGACTGCAAGAAGTTCTGATCTGAAAAATTTCCCGTACAGGTCACCATTTATATGCGCCTACCCCTGCCAGCAAGGCGACTCAGGGAAGATCTTTTTCATGCAGTTTTAATCAGGATCCTTGAAACATGTTTTTCTGACCCGGGAGAGCCCGAGACACCCACACAGGCTTAAATACCCTTCGCTAACCAACCCCAGTGAGCTACGTGAACCCTGCAGATAGGCTACTCTAAGGCAGAAGCAGACAGGCTGAACAGACTTAACCAAATTAGGGCTTGTTTATGCCAGAGAGCTCTCACCCTTGGAGAGGTGGAAGGTGGAAGCCAGCACCATCTTTAAGGTGCGGCACTTCGCAGCTCTCTACAGCATTCTATCTCTGTATTAATAGCTCATTGCTCAAATTAGTAAAATATTATAATATTTCTTGATATCTGAACTTCTAGGTACAAGCTTAATGTTATATTTTGATCTTCTTCCATGTCAACTTTAGAATCAACTTGTAAAGATCCATGGGAATTTCCCTTAGGATTTTGAATGGAAAGGATATAAATTAGTTGATTGAATTTCAGAAACTGAAGCTCTTAGTGATTTGATAACTTAAAGTCACAATTATATAATCCTTTAATCTTTTAATAAAGAGTCATACATTTTCCCATACTATATGTTTTATTTGATAGTACTTTAATTTTTATTCTCCTATAAAGGTATTGTAAAATATGGGTGTTTTGTATGCATACATGTTGAAGGAGTGGCATGTACTAGTATGTGCATATGGAGGCAAGACAGCGTGCCAGGTTTCCTGGCCTATCCTTGAGAACTCTCTTACTGGACCTGGAGATGGGGTGAAAACTAGGAAGCTCCAGGCATTCTCTACCTCAGTTCCCACCTCTCATCCCCCTGAGCTTAGATTTTTAATTGAATGCTGTTGTCTTGAATTTAAGTCCTTGTATTTAGACATCAAATGCTATTACCCATTAAGACATCTTTGTATCCCTACCAATGCTATATATATATATTTCTTATAAATTTGAACATAATTCTGTTATTGCATCTATAGCTTTTTGTGTATTTTATATACAGGGAGAGGGAGGGAAAAAATGAGAGAGGTAAGAATGGACGGAAGGAGGGTCAGAGGGGGGACTTGCATCAATATGTAAAATTATGAAAGATATGAGAATTATAGGATGGTGATCCTTTACTCTTGGTCTAAAAACCATGTATGAGTGAGTTCATACCATGTTCCTCTTTTTGTGACTGGGTTGCCTCATTCAGGATGGTTTCTTCAAGTTCTATCCAATTGCCTGTGAATTTCAGGATTCAAATATTTTTTTTTCTGCAGAGTAGTATTCCATTGTGTAGATGTGCCACATCTTCTTTATCCATTCTTCAGTTGAGGGGCATCTGGGTTGCTTCCAAGTTCTTGCTATTACAAATAATGCTGCTATGAACATAGTTGAGCACATGTCTTTGTTGCATGGATGTAGATTCGTGGATTCATATCACCAGAGGAACTAGGATACAAGAAGGATTCTAAGAGATTCTTATAAATTCCCTTACAGAAGGGGGAAGGAACAAGTTCTCCAGAGCACATGGGAAGTGGGGACACAGTGAGGAGAAAGAGAAGGGGAGGAGAAGAAAGCACATGGGGCTAGGAAGCTTGAGTCATGGGAGGAATATATGATAGAAGAGAGACAGAGAGAGAGAACATAAAAGAGGGTGCCATTATATGTTTGAAGAGAAAACTAAAGAAAACTAAAGAAATGACTAGAGACCTACAAGACTGACTCCAACTAACAACTTGGGCAACAGTGGAAAGGCTACCATAAATGCCCTTTCCTGATAATGAGATCAACAATTAACTTATCCACCATCATGGAGCCCTCATCTAGTACCTGTTGGAAACAGAAGTAAACACCCATAACTAAACACTGAGTCGAACTAGAATCCAGATGCAGAGAGAGGGGACAAGACCAGGTTGCAGAAACATACAAAGATGACAGCTGACCTGAACAAGGAATAGCTAATGCCACCCCCCAGACTGATAGCTGGAAATACAGCATGGGACTGACTCAGACCACCTGAACATGGGTCTTAGCTAGAAGGCCTGAGCAGTCTAAGGGACCTCAGACAGTGGAACCCGAATGTATTCCTGGTGCACAAAAAGATCTTGTGGGCACATCCCCCATGGAGGGATACTCACTTAACCTAGATACAGGAGAGAAATCCTGGTCCCTACTTTAAATGACTTGACAGATTTAGATGATCCCTCCTGAATGGCATCACCCTACATGTGGAGTAGAGGCTGGATGGGAGGGGAGGGTGGTCAGAGTGCATATAAGAAGGGAGAGGGGGAGGGAGGGAAGGAAAGGGAACTAGGATCTATATGTAAAATAAAAATAAAAGGTAATGAGAGTGTTGTTTTTCCTCTTCAGTTTTTTATACCTTCTTGTTTTTTTTTTTAATTTCCCTTTGTGTGTTTCCTTATACAAGAAAGAGCCTCCATATAAAAATATAACAATTAAAATCAATGTATTCAATTTTTTCTAGTCTTGAATATAAATATATGTGACATGTCTATATTAGGAAACATTTTTGTTCTCAGTTGATTTACCTTTACCTGTTTAAGGAATTACTTTTGTGAGTTTGCTAAGAGTGTGGGTGCAATGTTGGACCAGTTGTATGACTCCTGATACATTTTTATTCTTCCATCTAGTAAAGTTCTAGATCTTTGTTGCTATGATAAAACAGCCTGATGAGAGCAACAAAGGGAAAAAAAAGAGTTTATTTGCAATTCAAAATTTATTGTAGAGGGTAAATCAATTTAGAAACCCAGTTAGTCACATCCTATCCACAGACAGAGCAGAGAGAATTAAACATACTTGTGTTACCTGCTCTCTCCCTAGTTATCTTCTTTCATTAAGATATGATGCCACCCACAATGGACTGAGTCAATTAACAACAAAGACATTCTCCCACAGATATGTCTTCAAACAACCTGAACTACATTTCTTTAGACCTGTTACAAACCAGGTAATTCTAAGTTGTAGAAAGTTGATATTTCGCATTAACCAGCATGATCCACTCCTTGTCAACTAAGCATACAAACCCATCTTTTATGCCATGACTTTTTATACCTTGCCCTCAAAATCTGATGTTAATTTCATAGTGTAGTGTGAAATTTAATAAGTTTTTGGAAGTCTCAAGGTCTTTAAAAGTTCCAATATTTTGCAAATCCTAAGTCTCTTAATTATGGGAGCCAATGAAGTAATAAACAAGCTTTTATTCCCAAAATGCAAAATTGGGCATAAAAACAAACAGATGAGAGAAAGTTACAAACCCAGCAATAGAAATCAAAATCTTATTGTACCAATATCTGGCATCTAAAATTCCCTTGTTGTCTTCTCTTCTAAGCTAGTAGGGCTTGGGCCTTAAAAAATGGGCATACTACAGGTAAAAGGCAAAAAAAAAAATCTCAAAATAGTATCTTTTCAGAATTCTAGAAACATTGTAGTAGCATCTTGAACAATGGACAGTACACGCCAGGAGTACCCCAACCGTACCCCATAGTACTCAGACACTCTCCAAATTTCTTCAATCTTACATTTTTTTATACCTTCAAAAACTATTCCTAGGTTTTGTATGGCTAACATCAAAAACTAACCAGCACGAGTAATAAATTACACTCATAAATTTCTTAATATACATTGGATATAAACCCAGGAAGTTCATAGAGTTTTTTTTTTCATAAATATGCCTGGATCTAGATTGATGTTTTTAATGATTACTTAATCCTCATTTATTTATTAGATATGCTTTTGATTTTTATTTTAATACTTAGTTATTATATATATATATATATATATATATATACTTGATTCATGAAATGAAATTAAAATTATTCTCTTGATTTTTTTTCTATAAAATAATTTGCAAAAACATAAAATTTACTGTTTTTGAAGGTTTAATAGGCCTCAACTGCAAAATACCAAAATGATTTTATATCATTTTAATTGTTTATTTTATTTTTTAATGCCCCTATTTGCTTTCCATTTTCTTCTTGAGTATTGGGAAGACAATACTTTCCAGGAAACAGCTAATTTCCCCATAGTCAAATTGATCCTTCTAGAATTTCTAAAAGATATTATCTTGAGATTTTTGCTTTTTACCTGTGGTAGTGTTTTAAAGACTTTTAATATCTTATATGAACATTTCCCTTTTTATTCTTCATCAACCTTTTCATTTTTTTATCTCTTTTATTCTCTCCAAAAACTAAATTTCAGCCTTGAATTTTCCTACTTTTGTTGATTCATGTTTCGTGAACACCTGCTTCTAGATTATCCATAACCTTTTGGAGTCTGAGTATTTACCTTTTCTTTTTCTGATAATAAACATTTTCTAACTAATAAACTTTATATATAAATTTTCCAATAAAATTATTGAAAATTCACTAAGTTGATATAGTTTTCTGATACACACTGTTTTTATTCATAATAAAAATTTAAGTAAGTCTGGTAGCAATTATTTTTATTCTATGATTCATTAATTACTTACAATAATTGTAAATGTTAAATATTTAATATTTAGTTTTAAAATTTTGCATTTCTAATTTTAAATCCATGCCTGAAAAAAAATGTATATATGCATATATATATATATATAAAATTATAAGGAAACTATATATTTATATTTTTCTTTTTAATTTATACTCTGTATTTTAATTTTGATCATTTTGTTGTACAAATTCTATTATAAAAAAAAACTTGTGAATAATGGGCAGTTGTGGATCACACCTTTAATCATAACACTTGGGAGGCAGAATCAGGAGAATTTCTATGAATTCAAGGCTAGCCTTGGCTATAGCACTAGTTCCAGGACAGCAAGAGCTACACAAAGAAGCCCTATCTTGAAAAATAAAAAAAATCTTGCAAATAAACAATAACACAGATGTGTATTTTGACTATTCTTTAACTCCTAAGCATTTCACATATTAAAACTAGTATTTTACATCTGTCTGTTTTACTGAGGAGTACTCAGACTTATATGGGATACCTCCATTGTATCCTTTCTTCTCAAAACTCAGAGAGCATCATGTAGGAAAGGGTGGAAAGATTTTAAGAGCCAGGGGTATTGACTGACTACAGTGAAATGTTATTTTTCAATATGACATGACAGTTGTAAACATAACTTTATAGCATCTATGAAATTGTGCACAAGGCCTGCCCAACGTCAAGACAGACAAAATGTTAGCATGGATATGGAAGGAGGTCATTAAATCCCATCCCTGGCTGAGGATCTACTGGCAATTAACATTTGTTGGGGTAGAGAAAGTCAGTTTTTTTTTGCGGTTGTACACACCCCAGTAGATGGCTCTACATCCATTCATACACTGGCAACAAAAATTAGATTAGCATTTTGTTTTACTCTATTAAATCACATGAAGTTGGGGAGGGGAGGGATTAGAGGGGAGCAATAGGAAGTAGATTTGACTAAATATATTATTTGCACATGTAAAATTCTCTAACAGGTTTTTAATTGAATAAGGAATAAATACATATCTGACTTTTGATTCACCGATGACTAGAACTATTATACATACTCTACATATGCCCTAGATGTTCATTTTAATTCAAAATGACAAATGTTGTTAAGCACAATTTCATGCCACTTACAATGATCATATTCATATTTTAATCAACTCTCATACTTTACTTTCTGTGATTTGCTTTCTGAAGTCATTTTCCCTTCTTGTCACCTTAGATTTTTATGTAACTTCTGGGTGTTCTCTAATTGATGCTGGGGCTGGAAGGATGTTCCTGTGCAATGGATGCAAAGCTTTACATAAGCAAGTTGAACAACTTCTAGAGACCTGCTATGCCTAGAGATAACAACAATACAATTACACTTAAACTTTTATAAGGGTAGATCATGTGCAAATTAATCTTATCACATACACACAAAAAAGTCCTAAGAAAATTTGGGGGGCTGATGAGTTTATTTAACACCTTCTCTGTGTTGGAAATCTTGTTGACATATACATATATTCAAAGTCATCAAGCTGAATATACTATATTTGTGTACTTTTTATTTTATCAAGAGTACCAATTACACCCAACAAAGCCTAGGCTTATTCTAAAGTGAAGATGCCATTTTATTTATTTTAAATAATAGGAATTTTAGAAATGTTTAGCAAGATATTATAGCCCATCATTATATAGATTCTGATAGCCTAAGAGAGTATTTTCTCTCTTTAATTTCATTTTTTTAAAGATGTAAGAATCACATCTGGAAGTGGAAATCATGTTTTCTTTTCCAGCACCAAGTATACCCAAAACTTGTACAATGACTCCTATGGGCCAGAATGTAATGTATTATCTCCATTAGCACTACATCAAGAGAGCTAGCTTACCCAAGTTCAAGCATCTGGTAGGGCTAGAGCTGGGATTTGAAGCCACATCTGTCTACTCCTAATTAACTAATTTACTCCTATGTACTCCTGTTTTTCTGTGTCTGAGAATCAAATGTGTACAGAGTGACTTCTGGTATGAATTCCTCCCAACATGCATAACATTGAAAGCTCTACACAGACAGAAAGCAGAAAAGAACAATCATAAAGACTTGCAAAGTATTATTGTTTAAGCTTTATACAGAGCCCAAAGTTTGGACAGAACACTGAAACTGTATATTTTCCCCTTTTCCTAGATTTAAGCAGGATTATGGAAGAGTGACTAAGACTGTTGTAAGCCAACAATGAACTAGAAATGAACACTCACACAGAAGAGCCTAGAGCCTAGAAGCTGAGCAGCTGTTCCCACCAACCAGAGTATTATTGTTCATGAGCTTTACCAGTGTCACCTTATTTGTAAATTCCCAGATTCATTTGATTCCTTCTTATACCAGTTGTTTTGGATGCAACATGTTGGCCTACATATTCTCCATTGTGTTTTATTTCCTTTTATCTTAGTTGTGAAATTTAAATAAGTCCATACATCATTGCAAGGTATAAGACATCTTCAAAACTTCCAGTTTATTGTTTTAAATTGGGTACAGCACCCAGTCCCAAACATCATTTTCATTGCTCCCTATTAAATTTACCAACTTGTTCCATTGTAGAGAAGACTCTCCTTTAAGCTGTGCAAGGGTGAAAGGTCTGTATTCTCACTACCAAAAATTGGGGACATTCACACCAACCTGGGTGCTTGTACTTTTGCTGAATATGTGCCTCTGATACTACTATGACAAACAGTTAACACCTTTTTGTTTGTTTGTTTGTTTTTAAAGACAGGTTTTCTCTGTATTGCTTTAGAGCCTGTCCTGGAACTACTTCTGTAGTCAAAGCTGGCCTTGAACTCACAGAGATCCATCTGCCTCTGACTCCCTGTGCTGTGATTAAAGGCGTGTGCTATCAATAACCAGCCAGTGGACAACTTTCAAAATAGGTATACAGACTAATATTTCTCATCTATCCCTTGTTATTAAATGCTAGAAGATGGCTTGGTAGATTCACAAAATATGTTTTAAAAATCACCAGGGTATAGAAGATACAGGTGTCACTCCTCTCAGGAAAATATCTGCAGAAGAGAAAATTATATACATACAAGAAGCAAAGTCAGAAAGAAGAAAACTCAATACAGTCAAATGCCTTCCCCACTTTCCCAAGAGAAATCATTACTAAAATTACAACAAACATTATAGAACTAGTGTCAGAATGAGTTTCTTGCACCCAAAGGATCCTTATTTCAGTTTATCAATACTAGCTGAAGTGATTGGACTTAAAATGAATACTGGATTTCCCAGTTGTTATGATCATGAAGAAAATAATATAAAAGTCTGGCAGACAGTCCAATACCCAATTTCAATGGCAGCAATAGCTTTCATGATATTCCATTCTGCTCATTACTAATAAAATTTAATACAATGAACATTTGTAAAAGGTTAAGTATATTACATGAAACAAATTAAGTGAAACATTCATCTTGAAATTTATTGTAGTCACATACACATAGCTTAACTAGAAGCCCAAACAACTTTATGACAATGATAAAGACCCTCAAAGAGGTAATGAGAAAATCCCTTAAGGAAATAGAAGAAAAATCAAACCAAAAAAATTCAAGAAATGGAGAAAAAGACAAACCAAAAATTCAAGAAACAACTCAAACAGTGCAAGGCTTGAAAGCTGAAATAAAGAGAAAAAAAAACAGTATGAGGGAATGCTGGAAATAGAAAAGCTGGGTAAAGGATCAGGAAATACAGATGCAAGCATAACCAACAAAATAAAAGAGATGAGAGAGAACCTTGGGTGATAAACTAGAGGAAATAGTATCATGAACCAAAGAAAATCTTAAATCCAACAAATGTTTAACACAAAATAAGCAGGAAATGTAGAACACCATAAAAAGAGCAAGCCTAAGAATAATAGACATAGAAGCACAGCTCAAAGATACAGAAGACATATTCAACAAAATCATTTAAGAAAACTTTCATAACCTGAAGGAGGACATGCCTATGAAAGTACAAGAAGATTACTGAACACCAAATAGACAGGAAAAAAAAATCACCTCATCACAAAATAATCAAAACACCAAACAGACAGAATTGTAGAGAGCTGGGAAGTGCAGCACCTTAAAAATGGCACTGGTTTCCGCCTTCCACCACCTTCCACCTTCCCGATGGTGAGTGCTCTCTGGAGTAAACAAGTCCTTATTTGGCTAAGGCTGAGATCTAGGCTTGCATCCACGTATGTAGACCTATCTGCATTCACCACTTGCCATGCCAGGGTTGGCTACCCCAAGGCCTTATAAGTTGTGGGCTGGCTTTCCCAGGGTCAGAAGATTGTTTAAGGTTCCTGATTAAAACTGCTTAAAGAAGAGTCTAAGCGTTGTGTCTTCCTTGCTGGTCAAGGCAGTCACGACACAGAATGAAGAAAGAATATTAAAAAGCAGCAAGGAAAAGGGCCAAGTAACATATAAAGACAAACCTATCAGAATTACATCTGGCTTCTCCATGGAAACTCTGAAAGCCAGAAAGTCCTGGATAGACATTCTACCTACACTAAGAGATTGTGGATGCCAGCACAGACTACTATACCAAGGAAAGCTTTCAATCACTATTGATGGAGAACCCAAAATATTCCATGACAAAACCAGACCTTAACAATACATATCACAAATCCAGCCATACTGAAAGTTCTGGAAGGAAAACTCCAGCACAAGGAAGTTAACTACACTACAAAAACATAGGCAATAGTTAATTCCACTTTACCAATAGCCAAAAGAAAAATGGGGGGAAATACACACAATACAACCACCACCAAATCCAAAACAAACAAGAATTAACCATCAATGGCTATTAATATCCCTCAATAGTCACCTGTAAAAGACAGGGGCTAAGAGAATGGATACAAAGACAGAGGCCATCATTCTGCTGCATACAAGAAACACACATCTGTTAGGAGTTTTTCCCTGCTGGTCTGGTCCCCAGGCCACGCCAGCCCCAAATAACACTCTGTATTTGATATAATGCTGTTGGCCAGTTATTAGTTTCTTATCAGATAGCTCTGTTTTAAATATTAACCCATTTCTATTAATCTAAATATTTCCATGTGGTCTCACACCTCAACTTCAAAGACAGTTGTTACCTCAGAGTTAATGGTTTAGAAAAGACTTTCAATCAAATGTTCCCAAGAAACAAACTGGTGTAGCAATCCAAATAGCTAACAAATTAGACTTTAAACTAAAAATCAATCAAAAGAGATAAAGAAGGTCATTTTATATTCATCACAGGAGAAATCAATCAAGATAAAGTCTCAATTCTGAGCATCTACACCCCAAATACAAAGGCACTCATGATGGGAGATGTTATTCTGTAAATATGTTTTTATACTGGTTAATTAATAAAGCCCTGTTGGCCAATAGAAAAGGAAGATAGGAGGGACTAAGTAACTAAGAGGAAGGAGGAAGTAGTTGGGAGGAGTCAGGATGTAGAGCTTAGAAGAATCAAGATGCCAGGGCCGCCGCTTTCCGGTAAGATGAGCCACGTGGCAATACTTAGATAAGTAGAAATGGGTTAATAATTAAGACAGAGCTAGCCCATAAACAATAATGGTAACTGGCCAACAGCATTGTATCAAATACAGAGTCTCTGCATGTTATTTGGGGCTGGCCAGCTCGCCTGACCGGCAGCGGAAAACATACAAGCTACACACCCAGGTTCATAAAAGAAACATTACTTAAACTCAAATCACACATAAAAACTCACAACTTATAGTGGGAGATTTTGACACCCCACTGTCCATATGGAACCTTCGCTAAAATCCACCATGTACTCAGCAATATAGTAAACCTCAATAGGTACAAAAAAAAAATTGAAATAAACCCCTGTATCTTATCAGACCACCATGCTTTAAAGTTAGAATTACATGCCATCATAGAACCCTCATCTAGTAGCTGATAAAAACAGAAGCAGACATCCACAGCTAAATACTGAGCCAAACTCCTGGAATCCAGTTACATAAAGGCAGGAGTGATAAGAAAAGAGGTTAATACCAGGCTACAGAAACCCACAGAGACAGCTGACCTGAACAAATTGTGGCCCATGGACCCCTAGACTGATAAATGGGAAACTAGCATTGGATTGACTCAGAATCCCTGAACATGGGTCTCAATTAGAAGGCCTGGACAGTCTTAGAGACCTCTGACAGTGGAACCAGGATATATCCCTGGTGCATGAAAGGACTTTGGGAGCACATTCCCCATGGAGAGATACCCACTTAGCCTAGAGGCAGGAGGGAAGGCCTACACCCAACTCCAAATGACTTGACACATTTTGATGATCCCTCCTGGAAGGCATCACCATCCCTGTGGAGTGGGTGGGGATTGGGACAGGAGGGGGTATTGTGGGGCATGAGAGGGAGGAAGGGAGAGGGAGCTGGGATGGATATGGAAATAAGTATATAAATTCAACAACAACACAAATTGCAGAAACCCCAGAAACTCATGGAAATAGAACAATGTGTAATTGCACCATTCCTGAGTCAAGGAAGAAATACAGAAAGAAATTAAAGACTTCATAGAATTCAATGAGAATGAAGACACAACATATCCAGACTTATGGGACACTTTGAAAGCAGTGCTAAGAGGAAAGTTCATAGCACTAAGTGTCCATGTAAAGAAACTGGATAATAGTCACACCAAAGAATTAACAGCACAACTGAAAGCTCTAGAATAAAAAGAAGCAAACTCATCCTGGAGGAGTAGACATCATAGTATTTTCAGGGCTATTAGACAATAAAAATTATGTACAGAAAACACAGAACAAGGCTTTACAGATCAACATTACTATGTCCATGGTCTCTTTATAAGATTTGGCATCTATGGTGAAATGTAATTTAAAATAAACTCACCTCTAAGTCAGAAATGTTCTTCACAAAGTTAGGCAAAGAAAATAAATAGGTTATTATTGAATAAACTTAAAAAAGAATGCAATTTTGTCACAAGCCACCCTTTAAGGGACCCCAAGAACAGAAAGAAATCTCAACCTTTAATACATTTGAGTAGCTACAATCACTTAACACTTGTTCTCAAAATAATGCCTACTCCTCATGTTGAACAACTTGCCACATCATTGCTCACACCCAGTTCATCTTCAATTTGTGCAGTAGGGAGGTGGCCACCTGCACTAAGAATTGGCTTTATGATAAGGAAATAAAAACTTCTGACAGGTTTATATCAGGTAGTTTGGGAACCTGAAGTAAAGTGCATGCACAAATTAAGCTCCTGTTTTATCCAATGGAAACTGGGATGTAAGAGTGTTATTTTCTCTAATTACATTTCAAAGAGATGGCTCTAGAATCCTTGAGAGAGATATTTCTGGATTGTAAAGCTGACAAGAGGCTTAAGTTTTTCTTAATTTACATATATTTCAAAGAAATGGAAAAAGAACTTACCATTACAAATTTTCTGAAGTAATTACTCCAAGGAAAGACTGGTGAGACATGCATCTCTCCCCTCATTTCAAGAGGGAGAATTTTAAATCTACGTTTGTTCTCTTAAGGTAGGAATCCAATACTTAAGTCTGAACACCCTAAGGGTTAGCTCAGATAAGCTCTCAGTGGGGCAGACTTTCAAGTTCTCATCAAGCCAAGGTTCTCAGCGCCCATCTGTATTCCTGGAGATCTAGGTTCCTCTCACACCAAAGCATGGTATGTCAATCCAAAATTCAGTCTACCTGGGAAAGGTATACAGATGAACTCTTACGTACCAGGATTCTTTGGCCAGCTTGTTATGATTGACAGCCTTTCATAGGATAGCAACAGCTGCTACAGAAGAGCCTAAAGCTTTATCTGTATCAAAGATGTTTGTATTTTTGAGCACAGTGACAAATCGCATATCAATATATGTGTGTAGTTAATATTCTTGACGCAGTATAATACTGAACACACTTTTCATTAATAAAGTGCATACTTTTATGCTTAATATAATTGGAATAATAAGCTTGAGATAAGAATTTTATCAGTATGTGTGCATGAGTATAAGGAGGGTATTTTGGAACTGACTATATTCAAATATTTGAATTTACAAGGCATAGTAAGCTCTGAGAAAGTAGGGTGAATTGTTCATAGGGACAGATTAAAAGCAGCCTGCATTTACATCTACATTTGACCATAGATTAGCTAGTTCATTTTAATTTTCACAATTCATGTATACATGTGTTCCTGAGGGCTAAGTCTCTACCTTTCAAGGATAAATAAAAGTAATAACCTTATTTGTTTGATAAGTTAATTAAAAGACAAAATAAAACCATAAATACAGAAGAATTTTGAGATAAGTCTTCCCTACTATTCTACAATGATACATTATAAACTGTATAGAATTTCATATGTGAAACTCATCTCTAATATAGCAGGGGAAATTATTAGGCATACACAATGTCTGTGAGTAATATGTATCATATATATTAGTGAGAATAAAATGTTGAGTAAGTATTCATGCAGAGATGACTTTGGCTGAACACTTAAAGATGTTTTGCATCCAGGTAGAAAGAAAATAGAAGGAAAGGGAGTCACCATCTTTGAATTTGGGAGCTTTTGGATGAAGGAAAGGAAAGAGAGATAATATAATTTTATTATAATATCAAAATATAAAATAGTAACGAGTGTTAAAAGTCTATATTTCACTACATTTTTCCATATGACTTTAAAGCAATCAATTTTGTCCCACATAGTACAGAATTTTCTTTTGAACAGATTAATTTACTTTAGAAGGGAGAGGCATGGCCTCAAAGAGGTGAGAAAGGGTAAATTTTATACCATTATAAGGAAACACAAAAGATAGCTTTGCCTCCTACTTAATTAAACTTCGAAATTAAACTTCTAACCAGACACTTAAATATTTAGATCAGCAATTATCATGTCTTTGCATTCCACTATCAGATGTTACATTTTCCTAGCTACCCTCCTTGACTAAGCTGTAATATAAAATGCAAATTTTAAGTGAACTTTCATCTTTTCATGTTTCCCTTTAAAAGTGCATTATCTTCTTTATCAGTCTGTTATTTGCTAAGCTCCTGAGACCACCCTGTTTTAAATTAATGCTCAACCATCTGAAATAAGACAAGGTATTCTTAAAATGTAAGGCCATTATACAGAATGATGTGGTAAAAAGGCTGGTCAGGTGTCTGGGGAAGTTCTATGGTAACAAAGAACTAGAAATCATTTTGGACAAAATAGGAAAGAGCAACATCTGAGCCTGCTACCTGACCCCTGGTTTGATGTACAAGTTCCAAGGGGTGCTTTTCTCTATTCTATCAGTTTTCTCACTTCCTTCAAACACCCCCAACTCCCTTCACAACCACCTTACAGTTACATTAACATTTCCATCTGCCCATGAGCAGACAGAAGCTCAAAAAATAGTTTTCTCAGGATTTTACAGCCATTGGGAGCATAAGCCAAGATTTGAAAGTAGACCATATCAATGACTGACCCCCACATTAAGATGAAAATCCAACATTACATTAAGCAGTGGAAAATAGCCTCAACATCAAGACTTTGTTTCAGAAAAGATATCATTTCTGAAGGCCACCTACCAAGCCACCAAGATTGGAAATCTCACCTCCTTGATCAGTCTGGATTGTCTCATTCCACCTTTGCTAGGCCTTTTGTTTGGTATATAGATCTAAATACAAATACAGCTGTATCTGTATTTAATACAAAAAAAGCATTTAATACAGCTGAAGGTGTAGATATGTACAAGTATAAATAGATGCAGGTGATAAAACATAGACATAAGTATAGATGCATGCATGTGTATAAGATTTGATATAGATATTAGACAGATAGAGGAATATTCCATGTATGAAAAAAATATGAAACTTTAGCTCTAGTTTTTCCTGTTTCAAGAGAATTTAGTGATCCTTTGCTCTCATGGAAAAAAAGCTAATCTTACATGACACCCAGCCATGGTTTGGAAAGGAGCAATCATGAAGAACGAACAGCCCCTTTACATAGAACAGATGGTGTGCCCTGACTCTTGTTCCTTTAAAAGCGAACTATTAATGTTCCATCTACTTTTTTTTTTATCTGACTGATTCCAAACAATGAATGTGTCAGAATCCTTGTGATTAGAATGATTTTGCACAGCCAGGTGCTGGGGACTTCAAAGCCTCCAATTTCTCTCCTCTTTATTCTGCACATCACAATGCCTAGAAATTGTTTTAATGTTAAGTTGTCATTGTGACCTTTGAAACCAACATATTTCCTTTGTAAAAATGAAGGTCAGAGGCATCTCAAATTGACAAGGCTGTAGTTGTGTGGGCTCAAAATGTAGATATGATTTGATGCTGCTTCTGCAGCTTTGTTTCTCTAGAAGAAGGGGAAGTTTTAGATTAAATATGAAGCAGCATCAACTCAGAATCCTCCTTCCCAGAAAATAAGTTCTCTTCTACAATCCACACATTAATGCATACATAATAAATCACACATTCCAAAGCTCTTTCTCTCATACCAGGGTCAGACATAGAAATAATCATATAGTTGTTTAGGTGATAAGGAGAAAATTTTGTGATGGGACTCAGGCCCCAGGTTTAAAAAAAAATAAACAAAATTAGACAAAATAATGGTTTTTGTTGGTGGTGTTTAAATTGCTCCTAGCTATTCCTAAGAGATAACCCACACATCTGAATGTGGTGTTTGACTCACTCCTGTCTCATCCTAAGACCAACTATGAGAGGAAATGCTACACACCAGGAGAGAGTGTTCTTGTGATGAAGCAAATCAGGTTGTATGGGAACAAAAAGCAATTAGGACCAATTGATAAGATCATATACTTTTAAAATCCAAGCTTTTTTTCCATCATTTTTAATTGTATTTTATTTTTGTTTGCAGTTTCATAAACACACAAACACACACACACAAATATATATAAATTTATATATATTTATAAAATATATTTATATATATTTGTGTGTGTGTGTGTATGTGTGTGTGTGTGTGTGTGTGTGTGTGTGTATAGCTCAATGAGCCCCTCCATGATTTACCATCGACTGATAACAAGTTCAATACTGTGCAGTGCTAGTGCAGGCAACCTTAGCTGCTGTGGAGTAATAATTTCAGTGGCTTTCTCATACCAGGATTGTGGCATTTTGTAGCCATTCTCCCTCCCTTCTGTTTCTAATATTCTGTCTAACCTCTCTTCTGCAACTTTTAATAACTATATTGAGCCTGAGAAACTCTATGATGGTTCATTTTCATCATCAACTATTAGATTAAGAAACAGAATTAATGAAACAACTTCTAGATGTATGTATATAAGGTGTTTATTGAGACACTTAGATCATGAAGGTTCTCAGTGGATTAACCATCTGACTGTTTCATCATATAAAGACATTATTAAGAAGTGGTGAAGTTAATGGGTGGAGCTTAACTGAAGGAAGTAGGATGTTGTATGTGCCCTCGGTGCTATATCTTCCTCATTCCTCCTCCTGCCTATCTTTTCTTTGCATCCACTGTCTTTTACATGAGGTAGCTTTGTTCACCAAACTCTCCTTTCTATGATGGATTGAACCCTCTGAAAATGTGAACAACACATAAATCGTTCTTGATAAGAATCATATATTTTTAAAATCCAAACTTTTCTCATTTTTAATTATATTTTAATTGTTTGTTTAGAGTTTTTTTGCCACAAATGAGAAAGATAGCTACTATATACCCCGTGGAAAATACATTGTTCCATCAATGAGATTTTCACTAATCTTGTAATGATACTGAACAGGAACAAAGAAAAGAACTTCAAATCAGGATAATGGACACCACTTGACTGGAAGTAGGAGAAGGCATTGCCTCTTAGCTAAACAGTAGGCAAGAATTTCATCAAAACCCAGTAGTTCAATGAAAAATTATGTTTTTGGTTTAAGTGATTGTTGTGAGACTTATACTTGTGTTGAAATTAACTGATAGACTATTAAGTAATTAAATATCCAATATATAATGTGGTATTTTGAAAAAAGTGTTTGTCAATAAGTAAGAAAGTCTACTTTAGAATGAGGTCAATCTTAAATCTCTTCTGCATACACATTTGATTACTTCCAATGCCACTAAGTCACTTTATGTTACAAAAGCTTGAACCTGGTTATCTAAGAATGGAGAGATGGCTCAGAGGTTAAGAACACTTGTTACTCTATTTTGAAGGCTGAGTCTGAATAGCACCCATGGGGTGCTGGTGGCTCAAACACACAGAGCACCAAAGAATCCAATGACTTTTCCTGGTTTCCATGCACACACACACATACACACACACACACACACACACACACACACACACACACACCTTTAAATTCAGGTTTTTCATGCCTTCTAAAACTTTTTTTCTTTTCCCTTTTTTTAATTTAAATTTTAAACAAGGTTGTTTTACATGTCAATTGTAGTTCCCTCACCCTTCCATCCTGCCCTATCACCCCCCCCAAACCCCAGCCCATATCCTCTGCTCCCAGGGAGGGTGAGGCCTTCCATGGGGAATCTTCAAAGTCATATCATTTGGGACATGGCCTTGGCCCTCTCCCATGTATCTAGTCTGAGAGAATATTGCTCTGTATGGAATGGGTTCCGAAAGTCTATTTTTATACTAGGGATAAATACTGATCCATTACTAGAGGCCTCATAGCCTGCCCAATTCTCCTAACTAACACCCACATTCAGGGGGTCTGGGTCAGTCCTATGCTGGTTTCCCAGCTATCAGAGTGGGTTGCATGAGTACCCCCTTATTGAGGTCAGCTGATTCTGTGGGTTTCTCCAGCCTGGTCTTAATCCCTTTGCTCATCACTCCTCCCTCTCTGTAATTGGATTCCAGAAGTTTGGCTAGTGTATAGCTGTGGGTGTCTGCTTCTGCTTCCATCAGCTACTAGATGAAGGCTCTAGGATGGCATATGAGGTAGTTGTCAATCTAATTATTGTAGAAGGGCATTAAAGGTAGCCTCTGTATTATCGCTTAGATTGTTAGTTGGAATCATCCTTATAAATCTCTGGGCATTTCACAAGTGCCAGATTTCTCCCTATATCTATAATGGCTTCCTCTATCATGCTATCTCTTTTCTTGTTCTCCTCTATTTTTTCCATCTCAGTCTTCCTATTTCCTCATGCCCCCTCCCCCCTCCTTTCCTCCCCTTCTCTTTCTCCTAATTCCCTTTCCTCTCCATTCATGCTCCTAATTTGCTCAGGAAATCTTGTCCCTCTCCCCTTCTCCAGAGGACTATGTATGTCTCTCTTAGGGTCCTCCTTGCTTCCTAACTTTTCTGGTGGTGCGAATTGTAGGTTGTTAATCCTTTGTTCTATGTCTAAAATCTATATATGAGCGAGTAATATATATCGTGTTTGTCTTTTTGTGACTAGGTTACCTCACTCGGGATGGTTTCTTATAGTTCCATCACCAATCCCACATCTGACAGAAAAATATACAAAGAACTCAAGAAGCTAGTTACCAAAACACCAAATAATCCAATTAAAAGTGGGGTACAGAACTAAATAGAGACCTCTCCATCGAGAAATCCAAAATGGCTGAAAAACACTTAAGAAAGTGCTCAACATCCTTAGCAATCAGGGAAATGCAAATCAAAACAACTCTGAGATACCATATTACTCTTGTCAGAATAGCTAAAATCAAAACACCAAAGACAGTTTATGCTTGAGAGGATGTAGAGAATGGGACACACTCCTCCACTGCTGGTGGGAGTGCAAACTCATATAGCTGCTTTGGAAATTAGTATGGCAGTTCCTCAGGAAAATAGGAATTAGTCTACCTCAAGACCCAGTAATTCCACTCTTAGGCATATACACAAAAGATGTGAATTCATACAACAAGTACTACTATTCAACTGTGTTCATAGCAGCATTGTTTGTAATACTCAGAACCTGGAAGCAACCTAGATGCCCCTCAACTGAAGAATGGATGGAGAAAATATGGTACATTTATACAATGGAGTATTACTCAGCCTTCTAAATCTCAAAAACTAGGGAAAATAGTACTAAACAAAAATGATATGTAAGAAAATGATCAAAAATTATGAAAAGCAAAATAACACAAAGATTCAGTAGCTATTCTTAAGAAAGATACAAGAAAGGCAGCCAGAAGGAGAATTTACATTGAGTTGCCTTTTTCAGAGTGAATTGACAAGGTCACCATCGCTTCCCTAAGCTGGATCTTTCCTGTCTGTGTTCAGCGCATACTCTGTCTCAAGAATCTAGCAGAATGCTGATGCCTGAGATGCAGGAGATGTTCAGTTCATATTCACTGCATGAAGTAAAACTAGGTTATCTTATCTTCCTTACCTCGATATTCCCAACTTAAAAATGTGGTATAATAAAAAGTTTTGTAGGCTTCATAATATTTGGCTTAGCAATGAACTTCAATTGGCTTTTTCAAAACATTTATGCTGAATCCCATAAAAAAAAAAAGACAGAAAACACAGAAGATGTCAAGAGAAAGACTGAAAACCCATACTCTCATCCACTAGGTGCTCTTATATAGCCTACCCACAGAACACTTTGATTCCAAAGATGTTTATTCAAAATGCCCTCTGTTTCAGGTTCTTATTTCCTGACATGACTATCTCCTGCCTTGGAGAATGTCCCGCTCACCTTTACCAGAAAGGCAGACTTTGCCTCAGATCATAATATATATTCTCAGGAATAAAATTATATCTTTAACACTCTTCTTCCCACCTAAGGAAAGAACTTGAAAAATAGACGTTTCTGTCCACCACTGACCATGTGCTAAACTTCCACAAGGCTCAGAAGTAATCGGTAAAGTTCCTAGGCATATAATTGTTCAAAGATGATTTAGGAGCTAAGATATTGTTAATAGGTACAATCAAATTTTCATTTCAGATGAAGTCTCAAAACCACCAAAGGCTAATGTCAAAGAATAAATTTACCTTATTAAGGAAAGGTCAAAGCAGAGAACTTGGGGCTAAGATAACTTCTGATGATACAAGTAGACAGTGTGTGAAGAGTAGTTAGGAAGGGGAGGAGTAATCCCTTTGTAGATTGAAGAATGGGGCCTGTTTTCTAGAAAAGATATAAAGAATGGGCTTCTAAAGCATCACAATTCTTACTGTTTTTCTGAATAGTCATTAATAATAGCTAAAAACCTATTGCCTCCTTCTAAGTTCTACTCACAGCTTTTGAGCATCTAATTCTATTACTACATATAATCCATTCAACAATTCTGTGGGCTTGACATACTTTTCCTAAATCTCTGCTGTATGAGAAAAATAAAGTGTAACTGGCTAAGAAACAAAGAGTCTCACAACTAAGCAGTAGTAAAATCAAGATTCAGACAGACCTTTCTGACACAGAGGCTCATTCATGTGAGTCCTCCACTGTGACTCCCACTTAGGTCTAATTTGAGCAGTATGGGATGCTGCTGGGATGCTAAGATCTCTCTCTTCCTGATACTAGGGTCCCTGAAACGAGAAAAGCTCTTACACTGGAGGAGCTCCTTTCCTGTCACCCCCATCACCATCAACACAGCTTTTTTCCTGTTTCTACACTTATGCCTAAGTCAGGTACAACAACTTCTTTAAAATGTGGATGTGCTAGGGAAATTAGTCAGTCAGTCAGTGATGTCACTATGGAAGCTTGAGGACCTGAGTTTAATTCTCAGAACCCACATACAAGGGTTGGAAGTTGTGAGATATGCTTGTAATTTCTGCTTTTGGGGTTACTGAAGATAAGTGGATTCCTGGGATTTGCTGGCCAGCCACCATATCCTACTTCATAAACCCCGGCCAATGAAAAGCCCAAAACACACGGTAGATGATAGGTGAGGGAAGACAGATAAAATTTAGCTCTAGTTTCCACATACAGACAAGCATATCTACAGTCACAGGAACACACACACACACACACACACACACACACACACACACACACACACACACATACACACACACACAGGCACGCTGGTAGGGAATTAAATCATGTTCTATAATTTTGCATTGGTTTTTCACTTGCTTAGTTTTGTCAAACAGATAACAATAAAATACACACCCACCTGAAGTTATCTGTAATACTGATGAAAATTTTATAAGTGGTGTGAGGTAATAATATCAACTTAGTATAAGACAGCCAGCACAGTTGAGGATAGAAAAGAAAAGTGATGACCAAACTCCCAGTTATGTCTATCAAATAGCACTGAATAGCTTGCATAAACTGCCTAAGTGCTCTAAAAATTCAGCTTTCTTATCGTAATAGAAGTTCAATTCTACAAGTCTGTGTACATTAGGATAGTCAAATGAGATTAAGTGAGCCTGTTTCTAATGCATGGAGAATATCGATGTGCAGGTTTGCCATTCTGGAAGTTAGTGGTACATTGACACTAAGTGTTCAGCCATGAAAATAGATAATCTCAACTTAAAACTAAGCCTTGGGGGCTGAAGAGGTACATGAACCAGTATGTAAGAGCATTTTCTACTGCTTGACCCAGAATTTGTATCCCCAGCATCCATGTAAAGATCAAAGCATGGTTGCTATGGGACACACAGGGAGTAAAAACAAGGTCAGTAGGGTTTGCTGGCCTAGCTCCAAAATTCAGTGGAAGACCCCCCCCATCTCATGGCAGTAAGGCAGAGACACTCCAGAGTCATGTTTGCATGTGCCACGCATGCATACAAACTAACAGGAAACATAATTAATTGAACTTATTTTCTAAAATGTTTTGTTACTTTGCTAATTTTGACAATGGGAAAATTTATTAATGTCACTGTACTTTTACATCCGAACTATAAACTGTTATGTGCCATTGTTGAGAAAATTAAAATCATTCTTACAATGTCCATCATACATAATTATTGACAATAATTAAATTAGTGTGTTATATGAGATCTTATAGTTACTTTTAAAACACATTTATATACAACATATTTTACTGCATGCTATGTACTTACATACCATATGTAAAGATGTTGTCATTATTTTCACCTTTTGTATTTTTGTTTCATGAATCTATCATCTCACAACTCACCCAGAAAAGCTAATTCAAATCTGTTATATATATATATATATATATATATATATATATATATATGCAGACACCTAAGTGAAAAACACAGATGAGTCACACAAACAACTATGTGAAAAAATCACCTTATGTAACAGTGTCCTTTTAGTCACTTTCCTGGACCGTGCCCCTTTTCTGTCCATGTTACTCCTGTTGGCATATGTCTGCTTGCTTCATTTCCCTAGAGACTCATTATTCTTAACTTGATGGCTCTGATCTGATAGACACAATATGCTATATCAGTCCAAGGGCCTAATACCTTTCCCAGCTCACCTCCTATAATGTCTTGTTTAGGTGTTTTGTACCCTCCTTCCTTAGTCTAATAGACAGAGGTTACCTCATGAAGTCTTCCTTGGGCTGGCAGCCATATTTGTTTCAGTCAACTCTGGCAAGAAGATAACACAAAGGCCTTAGGCTGGATTTTACGGCAGAGAAAGGTCAGAGGCAGTAACAGGAGGGCAACATGGGTGACTTGAGCTTAAACTACTAGATATAGGACAAGGGAGGCATAAACTGCAATCTGGGCCAGTCAGTACTGGCATCTAAGCTCTAACCAGAACCTTCACAGTAAAGACATATTCCCTTTGGCTGGACTGGACCCTAAGATGCCAAGGTATTAAGGCTCCTAAAAATAATTATGCAGAACATAACAATAAAATAACCATCGTGGAGGCAATTCTAAACCATCTGAACACTTACTGATGCAAGAACTGCCCTAAGTTTTTCAATGCTGTGAATCAGTAAATACCTAGACCAGTTTTAATTGTGTACACTCATTTTAAACCCAAGAACATAAACCAAAAGAGCCGAATGTCTTTAAATGAGCAGTTGCTCTCCAATTGTGCAAAATTAATTAACAGAAATCACAACCCAACCACATTTTTCCTTTCAGCTGCCTTTGAAATATGGTCCCTCTCACCAGCACTCAGCAGCTGTAGAGACCTCTGGAACAAAATGTATGTGATAAATGAAGGCAGGTTCCATGTTAATTGCCTGGTCTGAGGCCAGAGAAGATGTTAAGGAAATAAGAATGCTATAAGGCACAAAGATTAAAGGAATGAGAAAGTAGTAATTCCTAAGAGGCTTATATTAGGGGAGAAACATGAAAATAGAGGTTGTTCTAGGGGACATTGTCATTTGAATTCAATAATAAGGAAAGAAAACATACTTGGTCTTCCAGTTCGAACAATACACAATGCAAGCAATGGTCTCTGCTCACTCCTGAAATCCAATTGAGACAACAGTAAAGGGATATTTTGAAGGCATAAAGCTACAATGACAAGCAAAATAGAAGATGCAATAGCCATGCTACTGTGTGGCTATGGAAACCAGGATGCCAACAGAGGATAGGAGACTGATTTAGCACAACAGTGGGGACTCAGCCAACAGCATGGAAACAAGAGAAGCAAGGCTTTTCATGTCTCAGAATTCTCCAGAAGTCTCAGAAACCAGCAACACTTTGTATCTTTGAAGGCAGAGGTGAGAGTGGTATTAAAAATAAACAGGAATGTTGAAAGTATGTGTAAACAGTAGTTAGAATGTAAGATCATTTCTTGTACCTCACTGTAAAGGTAAAATTTATTACAGGAAAATCTAAGTCATTAGATGTCTCAAGTCCATATCCCAGCATGGTAGGTCTACTATGGCAAAAGAAACCAGAGATAAAGGAAAATCATCCAAGCAAAAATTTCAAGCCCTGGTCTTTTTCTCCATCTCTTTGCATCATATTTTCAGGACACAACCAGGTCTCCAATGGAAAAAAAGACTAGAAGATATTGTGGAATATGACCCAGTACCACCCCCTCTCAAAAAATAAATAATAAACTTTAAAAATACAAACATAAGAAGTTCTCTCAAGGAATTACCCCAGGAAGATCATCCTACATTAGAACTTAGAGTTGGAGAGACTACACAGTTTCCTGTCTGCTCTGAACGTCTTATAAGTATCACCAGGTATTGATGGTGTAATTCCATCAAAACAGAGAAGAAGCAAGTACTTGGAAGACAACTAAGAAATGAAGTGGTGGGGGGGGCTAACCTAACTACTGAACAAAGATGTAGCTGTTTAATCATGTGTTTAAAAGAATAGATGTTATTTGTTTGTTTGTTTATTTTTTTTATTAACCCTTTGTTTTTTGACCTGATGCTTTTAATCATGGTTGTCTGTGTTGCCCATGGTTTTGAAACTATGCCTGGTACTGATGGGTTCACACTGGTACACAACTGGAGACAATGCCTGTTCTCCTTACAGAATCTATTAATAGTAAGCCTTTCACAAGTTGTGGAGAGGTCGGGGGGCACAAGCCAATCCTTGATCCACACTTGACTATTGGCTCAATCCTGTGCATGTGAAATGCAAGAAACTGTAGCTCCTCAGATGTTACAATTGACAAACCTGTGACATTCCACGAATAGGTTCTTTCCCCCTTGTCTTCTGGCACTCACATTCTTTGTGCTACCTCTATCATAATATTTCCAGAGCATTAGAGGGACTATCATTAATTCCCTATTTAGAACTGAGTCCTCAGTCACCACTTATTTATTCTCAATGCCTTGAGATGCTATGAATCTCTACATCCACCATCATTCACTGCCAAAGGCAGCTTTTGTGATGAAAGTTGAGATAAAATTTGTCTGAATATCATGTCTAATGCATATCTAAAACATGAGTTTTAGAAAATTATATGGAACCATTTTAGTTTAGTTTACCAATAATATTAAGTTCTTTTCTAAGACTTATAAGCTCTCCAGTCATAAACTTCTAGTTGGATTTATAGTAACATGCACTCATTCCTTCTTATGTAACAAGCCTCAAATCCAAACAGCAAGTGGTTGGTTACCCCTGCAACAGTTGTCCCACTATTGTGTTATTGAGCACATCTTCATTGGAAAGTTGGCACTGAAGTTCATAGAGTTCACAAATGGGTTATACTTTTGATGGCTTTTGTCCATGGGCAGCCTGCATTATACCTTCTGGAACTATGAAAGCTAGCCAGAGCAGGAAGGATACCTCAAGTTCAGATCAAAGTTTGATTTCCCTATATTTTACAGCCAAAATAAGTGTGGTATCATTAGTCAGAGAGCTGTATCATTTATTTCTGATAAGAAAAGCCTATATTGTACGGGGGTGGGCAGTTCCTTGCCCTCACACACACACATGCATGCGTGCATGTATGTGTGTGTGTGTGTGTGTGTGTGTGTGTGTGTGTGTGTGTAGTGTATGTACACGTATGGAAGGAGTTAGTGTTTGGAAGTCAGAGGATAGCTTCATGGAGTCAGTTCTTCCCTTCCTCCTTTGTGTGGCAGGTTCTTCAGAGCTGAAACATCTCTTCCACAAGAGAGGCTCCTGAGACTTAGGAAATAAACTTCATATGCCTGTGAAAGCTGAAATGTAAAAGATTCATGGGACCTCTCCCCAGGGTTACAGAAGCAGCAAATAACTTCTGAGGGACAAGACTGACCAGCTAAGCTGCCTGGAGAAAACTCTAAACTGTGGAGTAGTCTCCAGTCATGAAGACAGCTCAATTCCAAGACATAGCCACCAAACTTCAGAGCACTGGAAATAAGGAAAACTTTGCAAAATCTTCCAAAAGAGGGAAAACAAGAAAGCGTTCTTAGGAATATTCCAGAAATACAGAAATAGAGCAGCAGAGACTTATGAACACTGCCCCCCCAAAAAAATTAGCAATTCTTCAGACTGTGAAATAAAAATAATTATTTCTCACTTAGAATTGTACATTTACCAACCCCAGAACTAAGTGTAGATATTGTGGAGACATTCTAGCCAGATCTGCCAACCCAGTACATGAGTGTGGATATTATGAAGACACCTCTAGACACATCTACCAACCTCAGAAGCAGGTGTGGACACTGTGGAGATACACCTAGATGTGCAAGTTCTCCAAGTTTTTATCCAGTGCTTCTTCGCTCAGGAAGTCGCTGGAGGCCACAGATCAACAAAATGAGAAAAGAAAGCAAGCCCAGGAATCAGCTTAGCAGGGAGAATGTCTCAGAGTGACAACTGGGAGCAGAATTGGGTATCCCTCAACAACTCTTTCAGGATAGAAGATGAAAACTGCTTGCCATAAACACATTTTAAGAAATATGATAACTAAAGCTAGTTGTCTATGTGACTTGACTCACTCAGAATGTGTACATGACATGAAGTGAATAAATTTACATGATTTTGGAAAGTGACTAAGTGAAAAATGTGACCAAAAGACAAATTTAAAGTGCATGGTAATTAAGAAAAAAAAAATGAATTATGTGTGTTACATTACTCAGATGTGGATATGTTTATAAAACTATAATACTAAATAACTAAATAACCATGGATCTGTGTAAACAATAGATAATGATAGTAAATACTATTCTTACTAACAATATGGGGATATCTTAGGTAAAAAGTGCAGGTTCCTAGGAATGGAGGCAGTCAAAGAGACTTTGATCTTCAATGTCCATTGTGGGGAACCATTACAATATGCTGAAAAGTGGCATAAAGAGAAAATTTCCCTGCAGTCCTTGCTTATGCCTATGATTCCTACACTTGGAATCTCAGACTAAAGGGTATTTATGAATTTAAAGCCATCATAGACACATGGACATAAATGCACACAGACACATACACACACACACATATATATACATATATATATATACATACATACATACACACACATACACATAGACACATACATATATATATATACACACATATATATATATATACATACATAGACAGGCACATATACATGTGCACTCAGAGATACATACACATACATATGTGTACACACATGCACATATACACAGAAACACACATAGAAACATAAACATGCACAAACACCAACAGAGAGAAAAAGAGACAGAAATCATCTCATGCCAGATACAGCATGAAGACCTCAACATAAATAATGCCCTTTGCTCTTCATCACAACTTTATAGTAATGCCTTTTTAAATATTTTATTTAATTAATTTATTTCTTGACCAGCGTTCCCCTTCCCCATCTCTACTCCATCCACCACCCCAATCCACTCCTCCACTGTTTCTGCTGAAAAACCCACATCAAAGCATGGCACATCAATTTGCAGTAAGACTAAGCACTTCCCTTTGTATTAAGGTTGTGCAAGACATTCCAGTATGTGGAATAGGTTCCCAAGAGACAGTCAAAGTGTTAGGGACAGTCCCTGATACCATTGTAAAGCATCCCACAAGCTATACAACTGTCACACAAAAGTAGAAGGGCCTACATCATTCCCATGCAGGCTTCCTGGTTGTTGGTTCAGAATCTGTGCATTCCTGTGAGCCAGTTTATTTGTTTCTGTGGGTTTTCTTGTGATGTCCTTGATCACACAATCCCTCCTCCCTCTCTTCAGCAGGATTCCCAGGGCTTGGCCTAATGTTTGGCTGTGGCGCTCTGCATCTGTTTCCACCAGTTACTGGATGGAGGTTCTCACATGCCAATTGGGATAGTCACCAGTGTAATCACAGGAGATGACCAGTTCAAGCTATTTATTTGCTATTTCTAGGAGGTCTGAGCTGGAGTAATCCTTGCAGATTATTGGGAGTTTCTGAAACCTGATGTAATGGAAACTCCTAGTAATAAGTTTTTTGTTGGATCTGTACCACAGATGAGGAAACAGAGGCACAGACAAGTGATCCTGCTCAGTGACACAAATCCAGTAAGTATCAGCCAGCAATCCATGCCAAGTAACCAGAAAAGGAGTCTATTCCAAATCTGAGCAGTTAGCTATCAGCCCAAACACTGAGTCCAAACAGAATATACAATTAAACCCTTCTGTAATCAAAAGGTTACTACATACGAGAAACAGACATTAGAAATACTGTTGATAGAATGAAATGCATTCCCTTAGAGGCTAACCCCAGTGCTTACAAAGCAGAGCTCTCAGGCAAAGCTCATTAGATGTGAAATTGGCTCTGGCAAGTTGCTTTGAGTTGCCTTGGCAGGTCTTGCTCTCCAGTCCCCTGTGTCTGTTTGCAGCCATAGCATTCACGGTATGTGCCCTATTAGAGAGCTCATGTATTTCTCCATTTTTCAAATAGGAAAATTGAGGCCCAGTGAATTTTATCCTTTCATCAAGGCAAGATACAGGCCAATTCAAGATCATATTCAGAGCCAGCATAAGTAAAAACTTAGTGACTAACATTTACCTGGCCAGAATCCAAAGAGCTGAGAGGACCATAATTAGCCACTAACCATGGAGACTTACTATACAACAGCAGAGGAATGGATTTGAGGAGGTGACATTCCAAGGACATTTTAAATAAATGATGAACCTTTAAAGTAATGGAGCCCATATTTATCCTACTGCTCAAATAGATTGCTGGGATATGGTTTATGATATTAAAATAGTGATAAATATATATTTAATTTCCATCTCTCTCTGCTAGGAACTATAATGTAAAGTTTAATCAGCATTTTTCCTAACATTTGAAAGGCAATTATAAGATGACATTAACATCCATCTTACATGGCTCCTTAAAAGTCTCAATTGTTTGGCATGGCTGTTAGATCATTGAGCAATTTCACTGTGCGATACCATAAAACAGATCTCATTTGAATTCACTATTCACTCACCTAAAACATCATTTCAGATATATTAAGGAAAAATCAGCTAATTATCACGCAAGGGCCAGATACAAGTCTCTCAGAATCTGTCATTTTAGGGAGAGTACAATCTCACTACAATTGTAGAATTGACAATTAGATACCTTAAATGAAAACAAATTATCTCCAACAAATACATGTTTTATTTAAATTTCCTAGCCACTTCAACAACTTAGAGAAGCAACATGATCTGAGGAGATAGTCAAATAACTTCAACCACAAGAAATGATAGTTGAGATAACATTTTATCAGTAAAATTTCATTGCAGCCTAACCTGTACTTTAAGAAAAAAATATTCATGTTTACTTTCTTTGCCAATATCGTATACCCTTGAGTCATATTTCAGGAGCTTGCTGATATTCCACAGAAGTAACTGTGTCAGATGGCCATATTCCTTATTCTTTCCAAATATCTATGCTAAAGAGATTGGATTCATTTTCCTCTGTAACCTCCCACTTGTAAACATTTCGTCTTCCTGGTTAGTTGCATCTGTCATGACCCTTCTTTATCCCCCACCACTAATTCCTTAGTCAGATCTTCACTTTCCATTCAAGCTTCTATTAACTTCCTCCTATAGGACAAATAAATATTTCAAAGTATAGATACAAGTGGGGTCTCAGTGTTTCTCTAGAGTCTAAGTTCTTCAGGCTTGCATACAAAACTATCTTCCATGGAGAGAGATATCTTACTCCAAGTTTACTTCCTATTAAGTAGAACACAAGTTGTGTGGCAAGGATTTTCAATTTCCTACAGGATCCCCAGTGTTCAATATAATGTCCTGTAATTCAGTAGATGTTAGCAAATACTGGTTAATGGTTGGATATATATATATATATATATATATATATATATATATATACATACATACATATATATATATATACATACATATTCTTTCACTTGACATATGAACCAAGCCCTTGCACAATTACATTCAGCTTTAAAAGCTCAGGTTTCCAATGAGTATATTCACAAGTCTCTTGTGACCTTGGGAGATCACTCAGTGGTAAAAGGTGTTTGCTGCTCTAACATTAAGAACTTTGAGTCCATATGTCCAGCACCTACATGAAAAACCTGGAATGTGTGCATATATGCTTGTAATACCAGTGCTGTTGGGAGGAGAGGCAGAGGATCTCTGGAATAACCTACATGTAAGTCTAGTTTCAGATTCAATAAGAGACCCTGTTTCAAAGGAGTAAGATGAGAGTCATGCTTTTCATTCATGTCTGTGCATTCTCACAGGAATTCATACACATGCATTTAGTGTACATTTAGTATACATACACCACATACACCACACACACACACACACACACACACACACACACACACACACATGAGCATGCACACACAAATAAATGACAAACTTCCAGGAACATTTCAAAATTCTGTCCTAACAATGCCTCCTCCAAGAAATATTATTGATATTTTATGTTAAATTCATGTCTTGTTAGTATGTATAGGACTGGTGTGACTTTTACTATGGAGAGATGAACAAGCATATATTCACTCCAAATAGAACAATAATGAGAGACTTAATACATAATGCTACCAAAGTCTAGCTAAGTGAATCAATGAGCTTATTGGTATAACATACAGGAGCTTGGGTGGGGGGGTCACTTGAGGGAGCATAGGGACTCAGAGGTAAGTGATGGCTGATGACTGCTGAAAGTGCATTTCTAAACCCTCCTCTACAACTTGCATACAGTTCTACACAGGTCTCTGTACTCACAAATTATTTACTACTTATGTGACCTTGTGTGGGGGTGTGAAATGTTGTAAGTCTTATAAGTTTCTGAGTGTCCTATCATGTAAACATTTGAGTTTACTGAGTCTGGTATATTCCATTAGCTTCCTGAATCTTAAGAGTCATATTCCTTCCTCTATAAGGGAAAAAAATCAATTTCAGGAAACAGTTACGTAACAAGGACTTTATCTTTTTAAGTATAGACTTTCATTGTGGTAAAACATACCAAGTTCGAAATGTTCATTGTAACCATTTCTTTTTATTTATTATTTTATTGCATATATGTGTATGTCTGTGTATGTGAGCAAGGGAATGACACCACCGTGCATGCCAGTGAGTATAGAGGTCAGAGGACAACTTGCAATACTTGGCCTTCCCTATCATATGGATCCTGGGTATCAAACTTATGTCATCAGACTCTTCAGCAATTGACTTTACTGCTGAACCATGTCACTGGCCCCATCATAACCATTTCTAAATGTATGATGTACTGGTATTTAGTATATTAATATTGTTATACAACCATAACCAAAACCTGTCCCTGGAAATTTTTCATCATCCTTGACTGACATTGTTCCCTGCAAAGCACCATGCTACTTTCTGTCTCTTCTTCACATAGATGGAATAAAGATGTATTTGTCTTTTGTGTCTGGATTATTGTGCTGAATAGAATGGTGACTGTTCATCAATGCTCTGTAGGACATGACAGAATTTCAACTTCTTGAGGCTAAGTCACATTCTATTCTGAGTGTGTACTGCATTTTATTTACTCATTCATTCCTTATTAGACATTTTAGAATACCTTAAAGAGGTGCTGGAACATTTATAGATACTAAGTAAAGATGTCAATATTTTATGGAGAAAGCTTGAGGTGAGGAAAAATATTTGGGTGCTGGATGCACAGGAGGTAAAGATGGCATGACCAGGTCTCCTGTGCTCCTAACCAAGCTTGAAAATGTCTGATGCTAAGCAAGAAAAAGAGTCTGAGACACATTTAAGGGGTCTTATACTAAAAATAAGCTTCTTTGTTATGTTGTACTGGATGTGGAACAAAAAAATGTATGGGCAGAGCTAAGGGTTTGTCATCCTGTGCATTGGGGCAGAGCTGAGGAGTACCCCCTGATGCCTCTGCCAGGTTAAATAGTGAAGAAACCTTGCTCAAAACTTGTGCTGTATCAAGAACTCAGGCACTTTGCTCTTGTGGAACCCTGAAAATTGTGTTGATACATCCAAGTCTCTGGTGTGCCTGTTTTGGAGGCCCAATTTTACTTTATCACACAAATTTAAGATTCATTGCCTTCTAGGATTAGGCCCATCTCACAGAGATGTGTTATCCTCCAGACATTTCCACCACAGTCAGAGTCCATTGTATTGAGTTGTGGATCATTGAACCTCACGAAACTATTTCTGTATTCTCCCAAACATACTCCCCTTTTCTCCATCTCCTCTTTTGCTCACTTTTTAGCAACTTCAGAGAAATTGAACAAAAGAAAAGCATCAGTTCTCTAACACCATGTTATTCATGGTGTTTAATATATACTAAATATTGCACTTATAATTACTAAAGATGGAACATGGCTGCTTGTGGGATTGTGAGCCGCATATTTAAAACAAGTTCAAGAATATATTTGTTCAATTACATGATAAGGTAAATTTTTGTGTTCTAGAATAAATAATCATAGAAAAAAATAATTAGCAGCAACATAGTCTAAGGAACACTGTTGATTGCCTTGTCTTGATTTTTGTCTAGATTGAATATTTCAATGTATAGTTATGTGTGTTTTCTTCTTCATTCACTTTAAAGGTTATTTTTTTCTTCAAACACTTGTGTGGTATAAGTATTCGTGTGGTGGGGTGTATATAGCCATAGTCTTGTGAGGTCAAAGAATAAGTAGCAATTAAATAGTTTGTTTATTTCCAAATATATTCTGAAAAGCCACTGTTTTTTGGGATCCAAATGTATGGATACAATGAGTTTCAGCAAATGCATACCCCAGCCTGTTTGTCAGTGACAAGAGTTTCTCCCATTCAAACTCAGTGTCTCACAGCAACACTCTGAGAAACAAAAGTCCACCTTGCAATAAAACTGTTACAGGATCTTGCCTGCTTTGTAAGTTTCCTAAGTTCCTCCTGCCTTTAAACTACTTGTTTACCTTTGATATTTTTATGACCCTGACATTTAAAAGAGAGCTTTGTACAATAATTTACTCACATTCCTAACAAAAATGACATTTTGTTGTCATGAAAATTGCCAAGGGAGAAATTACAAAGGAACTTTACATACAAAGTAAAGAGTTTTGATGCTCTGGAGGGAAAGTGGTTTTCCTGTTCCATTTCAGGCCTGCAGTTCAGCAATTCTATCAGCACTGACTACCCTGTGCTGCCTTTCATATCAATAAAAGAATCATTAGCTCCATTTTGATGCAGAAGTATAGATGGCTGATGAGAGCATAGGAAAACCCCTGTGCAAGCCAAGTGATATTAACAAGTGGCTCCCTGTACTCAGCTCTACAGGACAGCACTCACCTCAAATAATAACTGAGGATAGAACAGAAGAGCTAATGCTCCTGGGAGGGGCTCTACAGGACCACCATTAAGACTTCCTTTAGAGCCTGGCTTCAGAGGGAGTCCAGCAGTTCCCTGGGGTTAGGAACTTGGTTTCACATCCTGATGTCCACAGGGAGGCAGATAAGGGATGTGAGGACCATATCCACAAAGGACAGCTGATTTGCTGGTTTGCAGTGCATGCTGGCCATCAAGGGAGCTTTCAACAGAGTGGTAAGATAGCTCTCAGAAGCCTTACCTCTTAGGATAAGTGACATGGATCTTTTCTGATCTTTTTGAGTCTGTAAATCCCTTCTCCTTCCATTCTTCTTGGCTGACAACCACAAATGAGGGATGGTGCAGACAGAATGAAAGGGGAAGATAAATAGCAATCTTATTGTTGGGATTATTAACTAAATCAGAGGTTAAAGGTTTTTCAAAAGTGATGTGTAATTTTGAGAATACAAAGTATAATGCTAGAGTGACAGAGACCCTCCTGTTCTAGAATTCCCATCTTGCCAGGACATTTGAAATTATTATAGTGCAAGAAATTTAATGTTAAGAATGCACCTATCTGCAATGGTATTGTTTCTCAGCTCTTCTGGACCTCCATGCAGTTACAAGTGAGTTATTGACTATAGATTTCTGCAAACAAAAGGAAGATAAAGAGATTTTTGTTCTCCCACCCAAGACCATAAATCTTACTTTCAACTCCAACTTCCCTGCTTTCATCTGTCAGTGGCCCAGTAGATAAGATGTCTGCTCAGCAATAAGCTCTCTCTTTTCTAGGCTCTGCCTATCCCCCAAACAAAATGATGTTTGTGAAATAGAATAACATATACCCCATTGGATATGTTCTAGTACAAGATGGAAAGTTGTCTAATGAATGAGTAGAATTGGTCTGATACGTTGAGGAGACAGAAGCAAAATGACAATTGCAAATTATTCTTTCCTGACTTGCTCTCTGAGGCTCAAATTGCTCTTTTACTGTCTGCATCCTAAGTATCAGTTGACATATACCAGGGGAAAGAAAATACTGATCTGAGTTGGTTTATCTGCTGAAGTACTTTACTCACGTATATTTACTAGTCACTAAAATCAAGGAATAAAAGGAAAAGAGGGAAAATACAGGCAAACTTGCCATGAGTGGCAAATAATTTGCATAGGTAACTATTCTCTCATTTTAATTATTATTTAATTCTGGGAACTAGAGTGGGGTTTTACATTCTAATTTTAAGATTAGAGTGATCTGTATTTCTTATAGTAATTTGAAAAGAATATGATTGAACCAGCCAAAATGATACCTTTAACTTAACATGGAGGTTGGAAAGCCTAGCAAATATCTTTACAAATAACTGCAAAGGCTTCCTGAAACTTCAAATAGTATCTGCCACTGAACCTCTAACTCGTGGGTGAGTCACCTAATTTAATCAGTATCACATGTGTAGGTAAAACAGTAGATTTGGGCATGCTGTCAGGAGAAAGCAATTGAAAAGCACAGAAAGTTCAGGAATAAATCAGTGAATAGGAGAAAGAGTTGCCTTGCTGGGCCTTCTGTGGAGATGTGGAGATGCCAAATGTCACAGGTTGCTTGCAAGGAAAAACAGGTTATACTATTGATCAAATTTGTGGGGGGGGGTTGTGAAGAGAAATGGTGCTCTACAGCATGTTCTTTATTAAGTGACTATCAACATGGAGTAATGGGTCAGGCCCAATAATTAAACAACATAATGATAAATACTTAATCTTGCATGTGGTTTTGAAATGTTTTGAGTTTACTTTTTTATAGGGTGACGTAGCTACAGAGGGACACTATCACATGATCTAAGTGACAATCATAGTGGCTGAGAATAGTAAGCACCATGCTCTTTTATTTATTTTAGGTGTGCATGTGTGAGTGTGTAGTGTATGTACAGGTGAGCATATTTGTGCACTCTCAGAAGCTATTATGTATCCTGTTACTAATGTAATGTAATAATAATGTAAGCTATTATGTCTGCTGTTACTCTCTGCCCTATCCGTTTAAGACAGTGTCTCTAGCTGAACCTGAAACCAAGCTGACAGTCAGTAAACTCAAGCAAACCTCTTTTCTATCCTTTCACACAATTTGAGTTACTGGAGCTTGTGACCATGCCCAGTTTTATAAGTGAATGCTGAGTATTTGAACCTAGCCCATTGCTCTTTAGACTCTGTCCTAATCATGTCCTTCTCATCTTGATGTGTTTTTTGTATCTACTTATTTATGAAGTGAAATAAGACAATCTAGAGAAACTGGAGCACTGTCAGAGAAAAGTGACCAATATCAAAGTCAACCTGAAATGATGACATAAACCAAAATTAAATCTGGTGGTGGTAGTGTCACACCTTGTGTTATAGACCCTGCCTCAGCTAAGCATGTCCTTACACCATGTATACTGTTTTTCAGTATAGGAAATAATATCTTTTGACTGAGTGATGATTGTAGTCATTTGATTATAACTCCAACTTCAACATGAGTGGTGTAACAGTACTGCTGAGACTATATACAAATGCAGCCAAACAATCAATTAACAATGACTCCTACAGCCTTATTCAATAGACAGAGCAGCACTTAGCCTAGGCATTGGCCCTTCCAGTTTTCTCAGATACATTTTCTACTAGTATAAATCCTGTTGTGAACCTTGAGCTCACCTTCACCTCAACCTCACAGTGACCTTTCCAGAAGCACTGGAGTAAATTCTTCTGGAAAGTAGCCAGTCCGAAATGAGAGCATAAAGCCACCTTAACAAGCACTAGGACTGTGGAGGAATATTAAAGGCTGGGAGTCCCCTTCAGTGTCCTTCAGATGAATTAGAAGAAGCATGCCTGAGCTGGTGCCATATGTAAATTGTCTCTCTGAGGACAGTAGGGTCTGAATTCTAATAAGCTTTATCTAGCCCTATGAGTACATTCAGAAAAATCTAGCTTTAAAAGATAAAGAGGTAGAAATGGGGAGATGGCTCAGGGAGGATAGTTGTTGCTACATAGGCCTGAAGACCTGAGTTATGCTGCCCATTACCCAAGTAAAACACTAGGAAGGGCAGCCTGTGCTAGGGAAGCAGAGACAAGGGGATCCCTGATCCTACTGGCCAGCCAGGCTATCCAACTAAGGTAGACTAAGATAGACACCACGAATCAGATACTGGCCTTTGCACAAATGTGGACATGGGTGCACATCTGCAGGCACGGTTTCAAACACATGAGCATATGTAATATATACATACAATGTACTTATATGAACACACAAAAATAAAGGAAACTTTAGAATAAATAGAAATGAGGTTATGTTTCCATCATTTCTAAGATGCATTAACTGCTTTTCTTCCCATTTTTGATTCATAGGGATCACTTAATCCTATTAGAAAAATGGAACACAGAGAGATTAGTATTTTCACAGTTATAGTTGTTTTGGGAATTAAATGACATATCCACTTAATATATATTAATTTGGTTTAAGAGTAATAGATTATCATTTCAAAAGAATAATCAAAAAGTAGATGCATGTGTATGTGTGTATGAAAATTATATAAATCACTCCTGACCTATGACTTAGAAACAACCACAGCTATTCAGTCTATATAACTTATTGATAGATTGATAGGAATAGTACCACATTATTTATATATATATATATATATATATATATATATATATATAGAGAGAGAGAGAGAGAGAGAGAGAGAGAGAGAGAGAGGATAAGAGTCGAGGGGGAGATATAAATAATAAGACTTTATTTTACCCCAGATCCCAGCATAACAAAAACCCAAAGTGACTAAAGGAAAACAAATATCGTTACACATTTTAGCTCCCAAAATTTTACCCTGTGAATACAAATATAATCCATAAATTCATACACATATATCTTTTAAATGGATTTAAATCACTTTCTATCTGAGCAACTACATCATATAGCCACGAGATACCATAATAGAGGGAGCCATTATAGGTTTGAAGAGAAAACTGACTCTAGAGACATGTCCAGAGACCTACAACGGTGACCCCAATTAACAATCTGAGCAACAGTGGAAAGAAAGGCTACTTTAAATACCCTTCCCTGATAATGAGATTGATGACTAACTTATATGCCATTATAGAGCCCTCATCTAGTAGCTGATGGAAACAGAAACAGACACCCACAGCTAAACACTGAGCTGAACTCCTAGAATCCAGTTGCAGAGAGTGATAAGAAAATAGGGGCAAGACCAGGCTACAGAAACCCACAGAGACAGCTGACCTGAACAAGAAGGAGCTAATGGACCCCCAGACTGACAACAGGGAAACCAGCATTGGACCAACTCAGAACCCCTGAAGTTGAGTCTCAGTTAGAAGGCCTGGGCAATCTAAGGGACCTCTGACAGTGGAACCAGGATGTATCCCTGGTGCACAAAAGGACTTTGGGAGCACATTCCCCAGGGAGGGATATTCCCTTAGCCTATAGACAGGAGGGAGGGCCTAGCCCGCCTAGTCCCGATTCCAAATGATTTGACAGATTTTGATGACCCCTCCTGGAAGGAATTACCCTCACTGTGGAGTGGGGGAGGTGGGATGGGAGGGGGCTCGGGGGGCATGGGAGGGATGGAGGGTGAGGGAACTGGAATTAATATGTAAAATAAGAAAAAATAGTTAATATAAAAAAACTTGTTACTGCCCGGCATTGGTGGCAAACACCTCTAATCCCAGCACTGGGAGGCAGAAGCAGTTGAATCTCTGTGAATTCGAGGCAAGCCTGGTCTACAGAGCTAGTTCCAGAACAGGCTCCAAAGCAACACAGAAAAACCCTATGTTGAAAAAACGAAAACAAAAAACAAAAATAAATAAATAAATAAGAAACAAATAAAAAAAAAACTTGTTTGAGCTTTACATTCAATCACATGGTCCTCAAGTCATTTATTCATTGAATACATGCTCATCTTTGACGGCCCTAGGAAAGGAGGGGAAAGATGATGTGAGTTCATGCACATCATGTCTAACCTGCAGCCCATAAGATATATGTGACCCCAGATAGGCAGGAATATGGCCCAGCACAAAAGCTGTAAACTCAAAACACTAAGAAACCTTTTTCCTATAACTCAATTACATGGTTCTCAAGAGTCAAACTTTGCAGATGATAATACCTTGTCACAATGTCAATTCACTGAACACATCAACTAGAGATTAGTTTGGAGAAAAAAATTTGTCTCTACCCTTTCCCAATCTGATGTCTTGACTATTGTTGTGAGTTACTTCAATATGTAGACAACTTCCTTGAAAGGAGAGTCATACTATCAGACTGTCAAATAGAATCAATTAACCAATAAAGCTATACTCATCCACCCACAGGGGTTACCTAATTAGGAATAAGAAATTAAGTCCAGTGTAGTTCCTTGGCATTGACCCTGACACAAGACCAAGAATAATAAAGTCTTGGAAATCAAACATAAGGGGAACTATTTAAAAATGTGAACATTTGCCCAATTACAATTGAGTTGGATACACAGCTGTCATCAATTCGGGAAAACCTGTTTGGAATGACAAATGAGGGAAGGGAGAATCTGGGCAAAGTTTCTTCTTATGTGGCTGTTAGGCACTGGACTGCCTACACTACACAGAAAATAGCCATAGGCAGAAGTCTTTCAAAAATTCCCAGAAGTCGGCTGTAGAATACAGTATATGTGTAGGTATTTAGTTCCAGAAATGAATTCTTATCACATTTTCAATCCCCCAACACCTTACTTCTGTTTCTTTATATACTAAGCTTTAAAATATTAATATCTGGTTACATGAATAATAGTTTTTATATCTTCAACTGGTCAAACAAATTTGTAATTAAGTCTATCAGTTCTTTACTCCCTTCATGTGAACACTGAGTAAAATAACTTATAGAAACACCAATCCTATTTAACTTGACATTAAATCAATGAATATTGAATCAATGTAAGATTAAATTGTATGGATTTGGGTAGCAAACAAACTGACAGGAAAAGACAGTTAGTTGGAAGTTTATCCTGAAAACAATGATTGGCTTTTATCATCTCATTTAGCACTCCAAAGCCAGCCCATGTGGAAGGCGGTCACTTTTTGAAATATGATGTAAATTTTTACTTTTAAATTTAACTTTCTACTTTAAGTTAACCACTACATGAATCCTTAAAAGCCTTTTGGGGATACAAATTAATATATCTGGTTTTAAGTGAGTGAAGAGAAATTAGTGTGTTTTAAACATTACGTAAGAGAGGAAATAGAGGGTGGCATATGGGGGCAGAGAAAGAAAAAGAAAATGAGAGAGAATTAGAGGACTATAGGGGGTAAGGGGGTAGGTAGAGGCAAAAGGAATAAAGGGGATGGGAGAAGAGAGAAGAGGAGGGGAGGGAAGAAGATGGAAGACAACAGGAAAGGATGGGAGATGCGTATTATCCCTAAATGCGCCAGGCCAGCCTGGAATTTATTATATAATCTAGATTAGCCTTGAACTCTTAACATTTCTGTCTCTATCTTCTGAGTTATTTTCAAAATACTTTCTACTTTAAGATTTATTAATTTTATGTAAGTGTTCAACCTCCACCTATGTCTATATGCCATATGAAAGTAGTGCCTGAGACAGTCAGAAGAGGGCTACAGACTGTAGCATGTATGTTTCCAGCCAGCCCGCCCGCCGCTGGTCTGGCGTGCCAGCCCCAAATAACACTCTGAGACTCTGTATTTGATACAATCCTGTTGGCCAGTTACCATTACTGTTTATGGGATAGCTCTGCCTTAATTATTAACCCATTTCTACTTATCTAAGTATTTCCACGTGGTCGTCTTATCGGGGACCTGCAGCGGGCGTCCTCCTTCCTCCCTGGGCTACATGTCGACTCCTCCATACTACTTCCTCTTTCCTCCTTGTCTCCTAGCCCCGCCTATCTTGCTATCTCATTGGCCACAGAGCTTTATTAACCAGTATCAGAAACATATATACAGAATAACATCTCCCACCAACAGACCCCCTGAAACTGGAGTCAGAGACAGATATTAGTCTCCAAGAAGGTGCTGAGATATAAAAGTAAGAATGGGAATACAAGTTACAGAAAAGTACATGCTGAGGAGACAAATAGGGAAAAGGTTCAGAGGAGGAGGATGAGCAAAGACAGAGTATGGAAAGAATGTCATAATGAAACCTAATCTTTTCTAATAAAAGCTAATGAAATATCAATTTTCATGAGTTGTTTTCTATCATGTTATAGCTGGAAAAACAATACCCATATCAAAAATTATCCCAACTTGACAAATTAGGAAATGAGACTGGTAGGAAGAAAGCACTGTTTAAAGGCACACAACTAATGTGTCAGGCAGGTAAGATTGGACTTGGGCTTAAGCAACTATATAACCACTGTCCTATATGGTCTAGAAAAGCAAATACAGGTCCTAGAAATCAAGATGGTGACTAAAATACTGTAATAGGAATTAAGCTTTGTATAGGTTTCCAACATTCAGAATCCAGGCATAACAGGTCATGAAAAGGGAGGCTCAGAGTCTTTAAAATTGCCTGCTTTTTCTGTCTTCTTCCTTCCTTATTGACCAATATCTTGACCTCATCCAATGAATATGCACTTGGATATTAATTCTGAATGTTAGAACCACACAGACATGCACACACACACACACACACACACACACACACACAGTCCCTGCAACTGGATTGGCTTTTACAATTGCTTTTATTAAGTCTAAATTGTCAAAAATGGTGTCTAGGGAGCAGAGTCCTCTTTTATATTTCTTAGCATCACTACAAATAGGAATTTGGTTTCTTGAAGCTATCCAAATGTTGACTGCTAGGAGGTTGCAGGATGACATCGCTTCATCCAATATTTTCATTCACCATACAAAATCATATTCTCATTTTCTGATCTCCATAAGTAATAAAAGAATACAAGAGTTGGAAACAGATTACTCAGAAGTTCTTTCCTCATATGAGACTCAATATTAGATTAGATTATCTTTCATTTGGATTATCTAAAAGCTGATAGGGTAGGGTTTACGATATGTCAATAATGGTGACAGGGATGAAGCAACAGGCAGTATGGTATAGGATGCTGGGTCTGCCAGAAAGATGAGGAGAAAGAGGGGATGAGAGAGAGATGCATATTTTGTGCTGCAGAAGACAGGAAAGGGAGCTGGGAGTCATGCAAAGAAGAATAGATTGCCTGGCACGGATGTATTTGGTTCTAAGAGAGTCAGTGCCTTTAGTGTTTTCAAAAATCACCTAGGGTGGTTCCATAGCACTAGCACTGAGAACGTTTAAAGTAACAAAAGTAGAATATGAGTATGTAAAAAAATGTAAAAGTGCAGCTTAGGTTCACCATTTATCAGTAACTTAGCTTTTCTAGTCTGTTGTCCAATTCACAAATGATGCATTTATAATACATAAGTAACCACAGCACGCGATGAGAAGTGATGAGCACCATTAAAAGAATAAATTGAATCTTGAAGGGTCTCTGAATGTGGAAGAAATTGCTCTACTACCCTGGGGCAAAGAGAGAGCTCTGGAAGGCTTTTAGTGGGATGTACCTATTTCAGCCATAAATAAGAATATCCATATGAATATTAAACCCAATTCAAGTGATTGTAAATTTCAAAGGCCATAAACCTAAATATAAAAAAATCCAATTTTCTTACATTTTTTTTTCTTTCAATTGCCTTTACTTTCTGACTCAAGGATCTACCTCCTTTCCTGATAATACAAATTTTATCTAGTGCACTTCCAGTTGCGTTCAGCCCACTCAGGGGAAAAGTAGTCAATTCAGGGTTGAAATTGGGCAATTCAGGCCTTTCAGCCCTTTCAGGGCTGTGGCTCAAGTACCTGAAGCAGTGGTCTAGGGATGCCACATGTCTGCAGGCATCCTTGAAGCTTCATGGCATCCTGTGAGACATCAATCAGGATCTTCTCATCTCTTTTTCTGGTCTCTCTCAATGCTCCACCCTGGGACATGAGACAAGTTCAGGATGCTGCCTTCATTCCTCTGGCTCCTAGAGATAACTAGATACACTTTACACACATATTTGTACTCACTCTGTCAAAGTCATGAAAGACGTGGATCTTGGCTCATCTTCTTACCTAAATATTATTTCTTCAGATTTGCTGAAGTTTCTCTCAATTGACTCTATGTAATTGGAAACTACAATTAGCAGGGAAGAGAAAGGAATCTCTGGATCTCTGGAGCCAAAGTTGTTGCTACTTCCTTCTGGGTGTCTTACAACTAAGCCCAGCCCCTCTAGAGTTCCAGAAATAAGAAATTCTTACTTCTACTCAACTGCCTCAAAATCTACTATTTATTGAAGAGGCTTTAGCTTTTGATGTTTAAGAAAACAAAAAGTCAACACTAGCAGGCCCACACACACTTAACACCCTGTCATTTCTCAGAGCTTCACAAATCAGCTCTTCAACTCTAAGGCAGGGATTAACTTACCTCTTTCTGAATAGCTTTAGCATTATCAGTAGACACAGGGCAAAAAGTAAATGCTAAATATTACAAGTTATACCCTCATTAAAAAGAAGATGGATTTTGTTTGCAAGTACATTAAAATTGTTCAATACAAACATGTATACCTTCTGTAGTTATCAAACACACATAAAAGCGATTTTAAAACTTTAAAAAGAAGAGGGGAGGTGATTGACATTGTATGGAAATGTTAGGAACTTTACAACAAAATCAGGCAGTCTATTCTTTTTCCTTTCTTTTTTTTTCTTTCTTCTTTCTTTTATTGTAAAAAAAAAGCAAAATGCTGTGATATTTAGAATTTTCATCTGGTCTACACTTCTAGTTCAAGCTAATAATACCAACCAACTCATTTGGTATTACCGTGCTGCGATAAGAAACAGGCTTTCTGTACAAATGCAGCTTTTGCATGTGCCCCTACCCTTAGCTACATCATTTCAATATCCCTGGTGTTCAGACCATTGAGCATGGCTGAGTTATGTAAAGTGCTCTGCAAATCCTGGTATCCCGCATGACTGTTCCTGAAGACATTTTTATCTCTCTTATTTAAATCCTTGTCTTTCATGATTAAATAATTGACTCATTGGTAGCCATGGGGTGCCTTTCCCCTGGGATGTTGTAAAATAGTTGCGTGCCTTGGCTAGAAGGCCAGGGTAATTTTGTTGAGGGGAGGAACAGAACACCACATGCTTGAGATGTGACAGAACAAATGTTTGCTAATTTTCTGTTTAGGGATTTTCAGTTTTCCACTTGAGCTACTGCTGCTGAAATGGGAATTTTCACATTTTGAATACACCATAATTTATGCAGGAGACATTCAGTAATGACTACAGCTAATGCCAACTGTAAAATTAGCCAAATATCCTTGGGTCCAAAAAAATGAATGCTCAAAACAATTGCTAATTGAGCTGTTTCAGTTCCTTTTTTTCCCCAAAGACAGAAACCCTCATAAAATAGATCCACAGGAAATTACAGGCATTTGTCATATGTCCAGTCTAATGTAAGAGTTTCCATGCTGCCTTGCTTCAGGTCCAGTACTAAATGCCAACATGAAGGACTTAAGATATGTGGCATACAAAGGGGGAGAAGAAAGATATATCAGGAATAAGAAATGAATTTACACCCATCCATGCTGTGCCTGCTTTACTCCAAATGCCCTTGTGGGAGGCATCCATTTATCTAATTAAAACTAGAAAAGCAGGAGACAGTGTCGAGAAGAGGAATCCCAAGACACTTGAAGTAAAGATTTTTACTTCTGTCTCAGCACTCTAAGGGCTATTTTAAAAAAATGTTTACTAAAGGGTCCAGACCATAAACCATTGGGCAATGATACCTGCTTCCTAAGATTTTGGCTACTGAAAATCTAGGTGTGTTCTACATTTCCATCACACTCCAACTCAGCATGGGTTTTTATGAAACATTTTTCAAAAAACTGCAACACAGACAATTGCCTAAGAGACAGAAGAGGGAAATAGGAATTTGGTCCAAATGGTATTTATAACCAGTTCTTGCATCACTGGTTCACAACCTTAGATGTACTGAATGTAATAATGAATAGTGAGTTATCTGAACTAAAGGTGTGGCCTCCAGACACTCTTTCAAGCTTTCCAACTACATCATGATCATAAAATTCAACCTAAGAGCTAGGAAGCAGCTCAATGCAGAGAACTAGCCAATCATTCATAGAGCTCTAGGTTTAATCCAGTGTCACTACACACATACACACACACACACACACACACACACACACACACACACACACACACAAATAAAATACAATAAAAATGAATTAAAGAGAGTGTAGAGAGGGACATTCATTCACAGTAATTATAAAGTGACTGGTTTATGGCTGGTCTTTCCATCAAAATAGTTATCAAACTGAAGTTGGTGAGTTGGGGCCAAGAGTGATGACCTGAGTTCAATCCCCCAACACACATGGTAGAAGTACATAATTGACTCTTTCAAGTTCTTCTCTTATCTCCTTATGAATTCTGTAGAAAAGACATAGGCACACACACAACACACATGCGTGCGCGCACACACATGTACTCGCACGTGTAAATAATAAATGTGTTTTTATTTATGCGATCAAACAACAAATTTTTCTTGAGACACAAGGCTTCAGGAGTTGCACAATGGGCAAAGTAGAATTGAACTCACTGAAAAGAAGACACATAGGAAACAAGTCAATACTCCACCAGTTTGCTGTTTGGAGCGGGTTCAAATTGAGTAGAGTACATCCTTTTTACTCAGATGAGGAAGCAAGAAGCACAACTCTCAGGACACATCTTACACCTATAATCTGCAAGGAAAGCTCCTGAGAACAGGAACCTGAAAAAATCAGAAGCTTCCATTCCACGGGGGAATTCCCTACAATTTCTTACCCCAGCTATGATTTTAACATACCTGCCAGCTATTGTCAGCTTATACCCAAATACCAGGCCATTTCTATCCACATAGAAAACTCAAGAGAGTTTAAGTGCTCTTATGAAATCTCCAATACAAGTTGATTCATTGTCATTTAGTGGTGATGGTGGGACATGGGGTTTCACCCACATTAAGTGAATGCTCCACAACTTGTCTGGGATCTCCTTATAAGGTGTTTAATTTTCCTTCCAGTTTTATTAGTACATATTAGTTGTGACAAATGATAGGTTGCATCATGACATATTCACACATGTCATGAATACTATTTATTATATCTGAGCACTTAATTCCTGGCTGAGAATGTTAGTACCCTGCTTGTATCTCCTGGTAATCTGTCTATAGTGTGTTTCCCCAGAAGGCTTGCCACAAACTTTGCATTGAATATTTCCTTACCAGTGACATTTCCAAAACCACATAGTTTTTCTGGATCATTTGATCAAAAAAGAATCTTCCTTGGACTTCAGCCTGGTTCTGCTATAGAGCTTTCTATTGCTTTGGGTACTCTTAAATTTTAAGGTTTCTAGGTGCCTTCTGGCCCTTTGTAGGCATTTACAGATATCTCTCATGTGTGTGTGTTGCAGATTTTTGTCTTGCATTTGTAACAGTCGCTTGCAGCCTAGGTGTAAAAGGGTTTTTGATGTTTGCTATAACAGGTTTCTTTCATATATTAATCTTTTGTTTTGTTTTGTTTGTTCAATAAAAACATGTTGTGTTTTTATTAATAATATAACTTAAAATTTTTACATGTCAATACCAGTTTCCTCTCCCTCCTCCCCTCCCTCTTACCCTCTTTCCCCTGTGACATGCACCCTGGCCACCCTCCCCTCCCATCCCCCCACCCCCATTCCACTTGAAGGGCTATGTTATCCAGGTGGGGCCATGAAAATCTGTCAAGTCATTTGAAGTAGGGACTAGGACTTCTCTCCTGTCTCTAGGTTAAGGGACTATCCCTCCCCTCCATGGGGGATATGTCCACAAGGTCCTTTTGTGCACCAGGAATAGATCCTGTTTCTATTGTCTGAGGTCCCCCAGTCTGCTCAGACCTCCGAGCTGAGACCCATATTCAGGGGGTCTGAGTCAGTCCCATGCTGGATAACCAGCTATCAGTCTGGGGGGCCCATTATCTCCTCCTTGTTCAGGTCAGCTATCTTTGTGTGTTTTTGCAACCTGGTGTTGTCCTCTCTCTCTGCATCTGGATTCTAGTTCAACTCAGTGTTTAGTTATGGGTGTTTGCTTCTGTTTCCAACAGGTACTAGATGAGGGCTCCATGATGGTGGATAATTTAGTTGATGATCTCACTGTTACTGGAGGGCATTTATGGTAGCCTTTCCACAGTTGCTCAGATTGTTAGTTGGAGTCAGTCTTGTAGGTCTCTAGACCTTTCTTTAGGTTCAGTTTTCTCTTCAAACCAATAATGGCTCCCTCTTTATATTAATCTTGTTGTAACTCTTTCTAGTCCTTTCTGTCCTGCACATTATCTATGGCTCAGTTAACTTGCTAATATGAGAAATAATATATCCTGGTCATGCTTTTTAATTATATATGTATGTATGTATATATGTATGTATGTATGTGTTTGTGTATCAAAAAATTTTTGAAGCATTTCACACAGCTCACTACAAGAGCTGGAGAGGCTTTTCTGCATGGGGTTAATGGGTTTGTGGTAAGGATGGAATAGCAACTTTTTCTTCACATTCAAAAAGAGACACCATTAAGCTCTGAAATGCTAATAAGTTTTATTTATGATAGATTCCTGAATTTCGTAATGTTTGTTGCTCAACCTCTGGAAAACATGAGTCTTCCCAAGGCATTCAGCTTCCAAACCATCTCTTATTTATCCTCTTTTATTTCTGTGTGCTTATCATGGCCATTAGCTAGTAATGTATTCTGTGTAACAGGCAGAAGGAGAGCATCAGACATAGCATGTGTGGACATTTGAGGATAACTCGTGGGATTACACTGGAAATACATACAAGCTGTCAGGCTTGGCATGGCAAGAGCCTTTACCCACTGAATCACCTCAGCAGCTAAGATCTCTTCACCTCATTCCGTCATTAGCCTTTGTTTTGCCATCCTTTTAGGTGCCAACCTCAGTGTAAGTTTGCACATTCCCTGAAGATATTACCCAGGTGCTAAAATCCATCCCCCCAAAGCAAGCCCCAAGTCCACAAATTCCAACATATCTCGTCTCACTTTTTATATTTTCTTTATTGAGAGTCTAGAGCAGGGATACTCTGCTAGCTGCTGACAGCACAATAGAGGACCTTCTAGCACATTCTCACCGTTGTTGCAATGTTTACTTGTTTTTTCTTTGGAAAACATAGACATTTTCATCATTTAAAAATACATAGTGCAAGCAAGCTCCCCGTGCTTCCATAAATAAGAATTAACTTTATTCCTTCTTTTTCTAGATTTGAAACACACAAGTGCCTTGAGAGTCTGCCAGACAGCATGGGGCAGCTCAGCCTTACACTGCTTTAGCTTACACAGATGTACAGTGGACAGGAATAAAGAGAGTGGAGGTCTAATCTTGTCTCTGACTGGTTTCAATTTTCTCAGAAAAAAAAAAAAGCCAAATTTCTGGGTCTACAGTCCCCTCAGATATACCTAAACCTAATATTTATAACTTGCCAATACTGGAAAATAACTTATTCAAAATACTTCAGCCAGTGGAACTGGATTTTTTTAATGGTACTACAGAGCTGGCCTTGCAGCTTGTTATATCAAAATATCTGGATGCAAATGTCCACCAATTAATGTAGAATCAAATAGTGGAACATCATAGTATAGAATGAAAAAAAAAGTTAAGTAAACTAAGTAAAATTACATTAATGTAAAGAAATTTTTATTTCCCAACATAAACTTACATACTTCTTAAAAAAGACATGGATGCTCTCACAGTAAATCTTAATTATCAGTTGTGGGAAGCCACAGCCCCAAGATGGTGCCTGGCTGGATGCCAGGTAGTTCACGCTTAGCTGTAAACAAGCCTTATTTGGAAGTGGTTGATGGATCTGGTGCGCTTCCTCTTTCTGTGGCCTATCCCAGACCACCAGGTGGCATGAGCTGATTGGGCTGTGAGCACATTTAAGGGCTTGCTGGGGCTGGGAGAGGGGTAAGCTGATGAGAGAAGCAGTGTAAACTGATGAGAGAAGCATCGGAAGCTGATAGGAGAAACAGAAGCTGATGGGAGCAGAGAAAGCTGATGTACAAGGATCCTGTATAAAACTGCTTGAAGAAGAGTCGTGGTTGCGTGTTTCCTTGCCGGTCGAGGTAGGGCGCAACAATCAGTCTGACTGGATCTGAAATCATCTAGGAGATATACTTTTGAATGTGTCTTTGAGGATGTTTCTGGAGAAATTTAACACAACACACTGGTGGCAGCAGGAGTGGGGCCATCACCAGAGTGTGTGTTGTCCCAGACAGTGGGTGTCCCTGGAAGTAGCTTATCTAGTCATCCTCTCTGGACCATTTAGATTCATTCTTGGTAGAAAGAAACAGGAGCGTAATGTTAAATTCAAATTTTGGCAAGACCCAAATCCAGGTCAGTTCAACCTGTACAAACAGAAGCCATGTGTCAGATCGTTGGCCTAACAGCTTTCCTGAACCCCACTTTCAAAGAAGTGGCAGCATGAACTAATTACTGGTCAGAGATCAGAAGGTTCCAGATTGGGTAGCACCATCAGCTACCTACATTCTATTTTATTTTTTGACTGTCCTCACTTTGCAAGGGACCCAGCCTAAAGAAACATTAGGAGATATTATTAGAACACTCATGCCACATTCATTAGGGTCAAGCCAGGATCTTATTTCCCTATAAATGAAAGAAGTGCTGACTAAGATGTGTCTAAAATATGCTGGAAAAAAAGGATGAAATGCGCATCACTGTGATCATCATTCCGTACCACTGATTATTAATTTGCTATGCAAAAGAAACTAAGATGCACAATTCATTTTAGGATTTCCTTCCATGCTTTATGGCTCAGCTTTATCTTGCATGACTTCCTTGTTAAAATATGAGCTGTTTCATGAGACTCCCCCAAAACAATTGAAAACCTTCAGCCTTTTCCCAAAAGGAGATTTTTTTTTCATATAAGGCTTAATGAATGCATATCACAGAAGTCTCCCTCTAGGCTCAGAATATGGAAACTACTAAATTCCTGAACCTCTTGTGCCTTTGCCAAGCTTCTAGAAAACACCTACTTATCAGTTACTCAGCTTCTGAAAGTCAATCTTAAGAAAGAAAAAAAAAAAAGAGGAAGAGAGACGTGGATCATAAGGCAAAGGAGTGAAAGGAGCGTCAAGTGAAGTTACATTTTAAGATAAAAACACTGAATAAATTACTACACGTTTTCTTTCTCAGTAACTCCCTAACAAATCAATGAAAATAGATGCTCCCTTGCCTGTGGCTATCCCACTTCCACTCATTCACTTGCCCACTGTACTTTTCTCCCGATGCTTACAGAATCATTTCCAACACTGTCTCTGAGCTAGCATTGATGATACTTTTGTCTCTTGGGTGGTGTACTAGAAAAATCCACAACACTTATGTCTATGACCTTCCATTTGTATGCAAGAGCTAAGACGGGAACACCCATGGAGTGATGCTGAATTCCAGCATGGTACAGACTTTTCAACTGGAGGCCAAAGGGAATGTACCTGATGTAGAGTGCAAAGATCTAAGTCATGGGTTTTTTTTTTCTTTCATTTTTAGAGAAAATGGCTACAAATTATTTGGTGATTGTTATGAGCATGTTTTCTCCGCCAGTCTGGTCCCGCTGCCCCACTACCACGCCAGCCCCCAAATAACACTCAGAGACTCTGTATTTGATACAGAGACTCTGTTGGCCAGTTACTATTATTGTTTATGGGCTAGTTCTGTCTAAATAATTAACCCATTTTTACTTATCTAAATATTTCCACGTGGTCATCTTATCCAAATGTGGCGGGCAGCATCTTGCTTCCTCTAGGCTCTACATGCTGACTCCTCCTCACTACTTTCTCTTGTCTCCTAGCCCTGCCTATCTTGCTTTCCCATTGTCCAAAGAGTGCTTTATTAATTAACCAGTATGAGAAACATATTTACAGAATAACATCTCCCATCAGGTGATTATGTTATAGAAAATAGTAGAAGTTGTTTGACATGTCGGACTAACCATATGTAAGATTAAATATATGAAAATAAGGCATAATGGCCATAGATAATATCACAAGCCTTTAATTTCAGCACTTGTGAAACAAAGGTAGGAGGATCTCTGCTAGTTCAAGGCCAGCCTAATCTGCATAGGAAGATATTAGCCACACAGGATTACATAGTAAAATTTTGTCTAAATAAAATATAAATAAATAAGGTACACTAAAAATAAACTAAAAGTAAAAAATGCAAAAATCAAGGAAGTCCTAAAACTGACCAGATTCTCTAGGCATCTGTATCTTCTCCATTTTACACAAGAATTGAGGACAGCTAAGAGGCAATCTCAAACAAGCAGAGGTACCTAGAAGATGCAGAGACCAGCCTGCCTTTAACTCTCCAACCTGTTGAGCTGACTACAAGTTACACCGTGTGCCAGGTTTCCTGCTTTTGTGAACTGTTCCCATACTTAGGCGATTAAACTGCCTTTGAGTTGTTTCTGTTCCTTTAAGCAACCCTTCACCCCTCTTCCTGTCAGTCAACCCAATAAAATACACCAATTAACCAAGTTGGACTTTGGAGATATTCTAACGTTGTTCTGACATTTAATTCCTTCTCTAGGGCGAGTGCACATTTGTTAATGAGTCCCAGGAAGAGTATCACACAACTGTGTTTCAGAATGCTGAGGCAAAGTTCTCACTGGTACAGAATGAAGAAGTGATCATCTAAAACATTTGTCCTGGGGAAAAGAATAAGAACTCAGGAACAGAGTGACATATCTGAGAACACCACTCAGAGGGACTCTGAGGTACCCCTACCAAGGCCATTTACCAATAGCACATAAAAGTAGCATCATCAAGATGCTATCACTACTTGTACTTATTGTCACAGAAATAAAAACCAACTCCTTTTTTTCTTTCTTTCTCTCTTTAGACAGGAGCACCCTTGTCCGTCTCTTGATAGATGGTTCTCTTCAAAATGCACATGTCATTTGAGCCAATGATAAGCAATGGGTGTTTGTTTCTCCTACTACAGACAAGCTGTTCCAAAGCAGAACTGGAACTCTGCAGTGCATAGGAGGGATGTAGTAGCTGTCACCACAAGAGGTAGGAAGGAAAAGGAATACTAAAGCATATTTAAGGAATGTTAGAAATGTTTTGTAAAAATATGAGTCATGGAGAACCACACAAAGATGATTGTGGCATAGTGAAAAAAAAAAAAGGCTCACGGTGAAAGGAAAGAAGCAACTATGTAATCAGATAATTGCAGGATAGTGCTATACTGTATTAAGTGCTTAACTGCCTCGCTGAAACCTGCAAATTCAATTGAGGAAGCTGGTGGGATAAGGACCCTTACTGTTGAGAATAGCAGTGACAAGACATGATCTACAACTCACTCAGTACTGACATCCACCAAGTCCTGCTAGGCCTAAAGAGAATTTCCTTGTCCTTGTTTGACCTGTCTTGTGTTCATGTGATGAGAAAAGCTTTTGTTGAGAATGTCCATCAAGCTTCTGAGGGTTTGGGGTTTGTCTGGTTTCAGTAGAGTTGTTACTATTCCATTCCAAAGACAGGAAATAATAGATCCATTTCTTCTAATGGAGAGACAGTGTACAGTTTAAAAATGGTTTATTAGCATCCAGTTTATGATGCAGAGGAGCTATTTGGGTGCATAACTCACCTCCTGGGTCCAGCGGCAGTCTCGTAAACCTAAGCAGCACTTTCTCACTCACCTTTTTTACTAAATAGAAAGCTATGGTACAGTTCCAGCACGGTTATATATGATGTTAATAAATGTGCCACATGCACTGTCTGTTCCTTCAAGTAACTCTGCTACCCTTGACATATCAGAGATTTATGCCACTGCAGAGTAGAGTCTGAGGGGGATGCGGGAAATGGTTTTGGAGATGGAATTAGACCTGTTCACGCTCTATATTTCAGGCATGCCATGAGGAACACTGTATAGAAGTGCATGTAAAGAATTAAATGGTGAAATGACAAGAGGACCACAATGGAGAACATGGTGTACAACTTTATCAATATGGATGATTTCCAATTAAGCATGGGCTATAACATTTTCTATCATGGTTTTTTTGTTAATAATATAATTTAAAAATTTTATGTTTCGATCCCAGGGTGGTTGAACAAAATGGCAGCTAGCTCATGTGTTGAATTGGTATTATTTCAGCTTACAGAGAAACTAAGCCTGAAGCCAGTCGTCGCTGTGCCATAAAGGACTGAAATTTTCAATAAAGTCAGATACTTGGGCTGAGTCTTTTCTACCTTTAAGAAATATGTAGAAAAAGCCTAGTAAGAATACAATGAAGAGGTAGGTAAAGTCTATTCAGATTATGAAAAGTAGACAGATGTACTTGCTGAGATGGAAGCAAGCAATAGATGTAGATTTTGTTTGAAATATTTGGAAATTATAAAGGCTAACTGTGTGGATGACTAATCAGAAAATAAGGAAGAGTGGCATGAATGGTATAAAATAAAGTTACATTGATGATGTGATTTAAGCTGTGGTGGGCCTCATAATGTGGTTAGTCATGTTTAACTAGATTCTTTTTAAGATTATGAATATTGCTGTGATAAGCCTCGTGGCATAGAAGCATAAAGATGCAGGCTAGCTTCAGAGAACACCTTTAGGAAATCAGGAGAACCTGCTGCTCACATCTGAAAGAATACTGTTCTTTCCATTGCGCCTCCTGATGATGTGCATGATGCCCCTGCTGACTGGGAGCAGTACCTGGCTTCACTGTCATCTGTGGTAAGCTGTGGAAAGGACATCCCAGACATCCAAGCCTGAGTACATTTGCAATGGATAAATCTCTAGACACCACCTACCTAAGTGTCACAATCAATGTCATCATTAGAAAGCAAAGAAATCTGTACATTCTGAAGTCAGACATAAAAGAGATCAATCAGTCAGAAGGCGATCATGATAATCCCCCCTTGGTGGAATATTACTTTAACTAGGCAAAGGTGTGTTACATTTGTTTATGCTGCATTTGTTTAATTTTGTAAAAAGATATATTGTAGTTTCATCATGCCTGCCTAAGGTACCTGAATGACCTAATAAAATGTCTAGGCAGGAGAGGGGTAGTCAGGGCTGGCAGGTAGAGAGAAAAAGAAGGGAAGAGATCTAGGATTGGGAGAAACAAGAGAGGAGAGAATGAGAGAGAAAGAGAGGGACACGCTTGGGGACAAAAGCCAGGCAGATGCCAGCCAGAATGGAAAAGCAATGAAAGTAGGAAATACAGGAAGAAAGGTTAAAAAAAACAAGACTTAACTTAAGGAGAAATATATTAAAGTACAAGCTAAGGTAAGGTCAAGCATTCATAACTAATAACAAGTCTTCAGGTCATGATTTGCAATCTGGTTGTTGGCCCAAAATAGAATGTCTACTATACCGTTCAACACTGCCTAGACACAATTGACTCATAAGGAAATAGATAAACTTAAATCAAAATACATCTAGTCAACAACCAGTTTTATATCTCTAAATTGCCTTAGTTATAAAAGATACTAAAATATGGAACTACTGAAGTTAAAGTACGTACATAATAAAACAAATTTGTTACTAATAATTAGAACTTAGGCCAGAGGAAGAAATTCAAAAGATAATACTGAAATTTGTATTTAATATTTACTTATTATATATATATGCATATATATATGTGTGTGTGTGTGTGTGTGTGTGTGTGTGTGTGTGTGTGTGTGTGTGTGTGTCCCTGAGTGTATGTATTGTGCCACTTGCATGCAGGAGTCCAGAGAGGTCAGTAGCGGCTTTGGATCCTCTGGAACTGAAATTGGAGCTACAGAGAGTAGTAAGCTGCCATAAGAATGCTGGAAACTGAACCTAGATCCTCTGCAAGATCTACAAGTGCTCTTCATCACTGAGTCATAGCTCTAGCCTTCCATACAAAAAATTTAATATGCATATAAGAAATAGGTTTATATCACTGCTGAAATTCCTGGGTGCTACCATTAAGCTGTGAGTGCATACAAAGAATGCCTTAGTTGTTAGGACTTGCTGAAGTGTTTGCAAAACTAACCAATCTTACAATCTAATGGTTCAATACACACACACAGAGGGGGGGGGTAAGGGGGAAAGCCTGGGTCTAGAGATATGGCTCTGTGGGTAAATTTTGCCGTACAAGTGTAAGGACTTGGGTTTGAATTCTCAGAAACCATCCTATATGGATATAGGAGAAATAGACAGGAAAATTGCTAAATATTCCCAGACCAGCTGGCCTTCTCCTTGTCTGTACACAGTAATGGACAAGAGGAAACTGCCTCAAACAAGGTAGGAGGCAAGAACAAACAACAAAGTTGTTCACTGGCCTCCACAGGAACACACTGGAACACACATGCTTGCATCCACATGCACATAAACACACACACATACACAAATGTACATATATGCATACATATACACATTGTGTATATTCACACATGCACACAAATATTTCAAAACACTAATAATCAAGTGTGTGTGTGTGTGTGTGTGTGTGTGTGTGTGTGTGTGTGTAGAATTTTCATCTTTATTTTTCCTGAAAAGTTTGTGAATTAAAGGGTTTGGCCCCCAGTCTAATGCAGTCTAATACAGTCTTTGGGAGTTACATCCTAGGGTGAGATTTTAGGCTTATTCGATACACAGACACCTTAACATGCTGCCTCCTATGGGCTCAAAGGCAACAGGACCAACCAATCATAGACTGAAACCTCAAATAACCTGTGTGTCCTTATGAGTTGCTTACTTGGGTGTTTTCAGAAGTTGGGGACTAATTAGCACATGAACAATCTACATGGATGAAGAGAGTACATGAAAGGGGGGATGTAGGGGAAAGGAAAGGAAGAAACCATTACAAGAAAAGGATCTCGATTAAGGCACTGGATATACAGATTGTACAGTTGTCCTATGCCCACAGCTTTGCCCTTACAAATACCATTTACATTTAAATAAAAAAAAAAAGCTTTTTATAGTTTCCTCACTCTGTGCATGTGCCCCCTGCTTCTTCAATACACAAACAGGTTTTGTGTACTCTTGAAGAACCTAATAGGATGTAAGTTTGGACATCAAATGACCAGACAGTTGTAAAGGACTTCAGTTCATGCCCTACAGAACACTTTGACTCTTTGAGGAGGTCAAAGTCTCCATCCAATGTGTCATACTGAGATATTTTGAAGCCTTTAAATACAATGACCTCTCTTTCCACAGGCGATTTCCCACAGGCCTCTGTGTTGGAGCTCACAGACAGGCTGCTGCAAGTGCCCATTAGTCTTCAAATCTGAAACAGAATCCACCCTATACTGAAAAAGAAGGGGGAAAAGCATGAACTACTTCAAATGAAAAACAGCAAAATATGTCACGGAGTTCAAAAGGCAGTATTGAGCAAGATGATCCCATTTCATGCTACATCAATACATCTCTATAATTTTATATGTGAATGGGGCTCCAGAATCCAGAAATATATGGGTATCCAAGCTAGTAAATCTCTTTCATTCATGGGGAGAAGGAGCCTGTGTCTGATATTCAGGAGTCTGTCTAGAGATTAGGCTATAGAGGGGAGGAGGAGTCTGAGAAGGAGGGGTAGGGGAGGGAAAGAGAGAGAGAAAGGAAAAGAGAGGAGTGAGGAATAGAGAGAGAGTGAGATTGACTTAAATATCATAATATCACTTCTGGAAGACCTGGTTAAACATGACTCAATTTCATTTTGCCATTGCAGGCAAATCTCAGCTGATGTTTAAATCACCTAGTCTTTCACACAAGCAAGAAAATCAATTATTCGTGCATTGATTTCTACCGTTATCTCCTAGAGAACTCAGGATCTGACTTTTAATAATAATCATAGAGGCAGCAATATGATCATGGGCCAGCAGCCCTGGTACTCTCCCATTTGGTAGATTTAATGAAACAGTCGTGCATATTGATGATGCTCTCCAGCATCAATTTTTCCAGCTATTGAATTTCACCCTTTCTGTGCCCTCCCACTTCTTCAAATTTTGAAGGTCATTTTCAATTTCAATCCCGTTTCCAAGGCATTAGCCACCACATCCAACTCTCTGTCAATGGGATATTTAATAAGTTCCCTGATTCCACTATCCAAGAAATTAATGAAATTTCTGAGACCCACAATAAAAGTTTTTTTTCAAAGCATCTTTCCTCCCAATTTGAAATCACAATGAGCCGTTGACAAATACTCTCAATTGGAGCCAGCTGTGTACTTAACAGTAAAATGAGCTAAACCCCATTTTTGTCATTTCTTGATGAATATGACAAGGGAGAGTGGATTTTAAGTGCTCCAGAAAGTATAAGGAAGGGTTGAGATGCATTCATTCGCCCTTATCTGACAAAATGAAGAATAGTAACCATGTCAGGGTTATTTAGTTTTTCAGGGTTGCTTTGAATTGTTATCTCTAAAGTCCTTGAATTCTTATGTATTTTCTGGGCTACCTTTCTTAAACTGTTTGAAGAAGCCTGGTTTGGAATCAAACTCACTGGAGGCTAAGTCCTATCTGTCTACCATATTAGAATAGGAAAATCAGAAGAGCAAGGGTTTTTTCCCTTTTGTTTTTAACCTGCTGGGCACCAAGGCCCTTATTTGTAACAAGAGCTTAGTTCTTACAAGCTTTTAGACTGGGTTCAAGGACCGGCAATGTAGCTTTACTTGAGTACAAACACTTTAAGTCACTGCTTGTCTCCTGTTTTGTGTCATTTATAAGGTCGTTTCTGTACTATAAAATCTTTATGGTCAGGTGGTAACTGGGCACTTGGCATAATAAATAAGTTAGCTGGGAGCTGCATCTCCCTCCCCCTCCCCAATTTCATACACCTGCTCCGTATCTGATTACTTTCTTACATCCTGGGGTGGGGATAATCCAAGGCAATAGTTCAGGCTCGCCTGGTAGTCAATTAGGAAATGCTTGAATATGATACATGTTAATTATGGGTCTCAGAAAAATTATCCTCAATTCCTCAAGCCTGTTTATCTTTCTAAAGGAGTACATTGTAATAGCACCCAGGTCCCAGATTCTAGGACTCCTTTTTGGGGCTACCCAAATTGGGGGCTTGCAGAATTGAACAAAGGACAGTTATGTTAGGGTTACAGAATTGAGTGTTTCACACTTTGAATTATTATGGATTTTTAACTGTTTTCATGTAGATATTATAGATGTTGGGAAGCACTGAAAGTGGTGCCAAAGCAAACAATTAACTTATTTCTCACTTGCATCTTGTACACATACCCCAAATGTAATTATGTATGCTTTAAATATTTTAAATCATATTTCTATTTGTTTATTTTGTTACATGTATAGATGTGACTATGTACAAGCACACATGGCCTAGCATGTGTGTAGTGATCACTTTGTACACTATTTACTCTCCAGATAAGCTTCAAGCTCCTTTATGGTTGAGCCATCTTTCTAGCCTCTCTCTCTTTCTATGTCTCTCTCTTTCTGTTTCTGTTTCTCTTTCTGTTTCTCTTTCTCTTTCTCTGTCTCTGTCTCTCTCTGTCTCTGTCTCTCTCTCTCTCTCTCTCTCTCTCTCTGTGTGTGTGTGTGTGTGTGTGTGAGTGAGTGTGTGTGTGTGTGTGTGTGTGTGTGTGTGTGTGTGTGTGTGTGTATGTGTGTGTCTTACTTAGAGTTACTATTGCTGTGATGAAACATCATAAACAATAGCAACTCTGGGAAGAAAGAATATATTTGGTTCACAAACCCTAAGTCACAATCCACTGAAGGAAGACAGTACAGGAACCCAAACTAGGAATAAACCAGAGACAGGAACTGATATAGAGACCATAGAGGAATGCTGTTGTCCTGTCTACTGACTTGCTACCTGTGACTTTCTCAGCCTAATTTTTATTGAAGCCAGGACATCAGTACCCACAATGTGCTGGGCCCTCCTTCATTAATCCCTAATTACAAAGATAACCTACTGCTGGATTTTATGGCATCATTTTCTCAACTGAGATTTCTTCTTCTCAGATGACTATACCTGTGTCACATAGAACTAGCTAGTACAAATGATCTTCTTTAAGACATTTTATTTAAAATTTTGCATATATTTTGATTCATTTTACCCTCTCCCATCTCCCCATAGAACTTCCCTACTCTCTCACCTACCTCCCCAAATATATATATATATATACATATATATGTGTGTATATATATATATATATGCACATGTATGTATATATACATCTCTATCTCACTTTTTTCTCTCTTTCAAAAACCAACAAAACAAAACAAAAATTCTCAAGATTGACTTCTGTTCTGCTGGTCACTTGACCACAGTCAATAAATTCTTACTACATACACTTATATTCCTCTTGCTGTTTATATGATACTTTCCTGCAAAGGTGCACCAGGCTAGTTTTATTCAGTTTTAAAGACTGGTCCTACAACAGTGTGTATACACAATAAAAATAAGTTGGCTATGTGAGGGATGAGTGAATGAAGATGTACCTCTTTGATTCATGTCATAGTTGGGATAAGTTCAGGATAGCTGTTCATTGTTCCTACCCACATTTTCCACTGCAGCACTTCTGCTTCCTTTAAAATGCCATCTGATTCTCTAACAGTTTCACAGGAGCAGATTTGGGGACACCTCTATACATCTCAGCAGCGTGGTTCATTTTCTGAAACCCTGTGAATTCTCACATAAAAAAGAGTCCCAATGGTAAAACTCTCATCCAAGATCTACTGAAGAAAAGAATGAATAGACTACCCTAGGAGAACCCAAATGTGTGGATGTAATTACCTTTGTTTCCCATGGACCAGATGCCTTTGAAGAGCCATATTATATTCCAAAGATATCATTAGACACACAAAGACACAAAAGGACACTGCACTGTTTGCCATGACTGTAGGACCAGACCTAAGTGCAAATAAAATATATAAGTACATGTATTATGTACATGAATTATGTCAATTATGAAATAACCACAGAAAGTTTTAGCGCCTATGAGATGACAAGATTCTCAGTGAGTAAATACTCCATGTGCAATCCTGACAACCCAAGTCCAATCCTCAGAACCACAGGTCTTAATTAGGGGTTCTATTGCTATAAAGAGACACCATGACAATGGCAACTCTTACAAAGGAAAATATTTGGGTGGCTTACAGTTCCAGAGGTTTAGTCTATTATCATCATGGCAGGACATGGCAGTATGCAAAGCAGACATGGTGTTGGGGAAGAAGCTGAGAGTGGTAAAGGAGCTACATCTTGTTCTTGCAGGCAACAGGAAGTGATCTGTGTCACTTGCCATGACTTGAGCATACATAATACCTCAAAGCCCTCATCCACAGTGGCACATTACCTCCAACAAGACCACACCTACTCCAACAAGGCCACACTTGCTAATAGTGTCACTTCTCTTTGGGGGGGGCATTCTCTTTCAAACCACTACACCATATAAAGGTAGAAGGGGAGACACAACTCCACAGTGTTGTCCGCTGACATCCACAAGTATACTATGGCACAGGCATTCACACACAAACTTAATTAAAATCTTTAACATCTTACACTAAAATATATGAAGTTATTTTCAGATTTGTGATTAAATGGGGAAACCCAGAAACAAGTTCTAGTTAGTGAACACTAAAATGATACTAAAATGAATTTTAAAACAGTTCTATAGGCAGAGATAGCAGCAAAGAAGACAGAATCGTGAAAGATATGAAAGATGACTATGTATGTTCAAAAGTTCTTCTAATCTGACAACTCTATAGTTTAAGGTGGCCCTGGAGAAGACTGAAGTAGATGGTGCTTGCTATAAAACTCAGAATTGCTCAAGCAAACTGCCTAACTCTGAAAACAGAACATCCATACATTCAGAAAACATACTGAAATAAAAAATAAAAAGTATTTCTATCCAGAATATCTCTAATACCACTGCCAAATGAATGAGGTAATACTCTGAAAGCCAGGAACTTACTCTGTGGAATAAGAGTATTCAGAAATACTATAGACATTAATAGGTTTAGGTAATATCTTACAAACATGTGAGTTAAATACTGAACTCCCTGACTCACTTCATTCATCCTCACAATGTGCAAGGCTCCAGTTTTTTCTAGCTTGCTCTTAGGGCTTCACTCTGCTTATCTACTTTAATCTTCTTTTGGTTGGCAAATTCCAGGTTTAAACAAGATTATATGAAGGAATGTTTAACCTATTCAAGAAAAAAGAAGTTATAATCACATCATAAAATTCTTTACAAACAATTGTTATAATCTCTGTAAAGATTGGAAACTCTTCTGGGACTGAGTTCAGAATCTCTGCCTAAAGATAACATTCTTAGCTTTTTGTTGTTGTTTTTGTTATAAACCCAGATTTTAATGACTGAGCCATCACACTAGCCCCCGAAAATTCTATTCTTGATATTAATTTTTTCATTACATACTTCAGTGCCAAAACAACACTTCTTAGAATAAAGTCCATAATTCATACTTCTCAATAAACCTCATCTGTCTTTTACCAGTTGGGTTGAATTAATATCATTGTGTGGGAGACTTTACTATGAAGATTCTCACTGAGAAACTAGTGAGGCTGGACAATTCAACTTCTCCCTCATTCTCTTCCCAATTCCAGTGACATGTGAATCAGGAAATTAACAGGCCTTTCAAATTAAACATTTACAACAGTGCCCAAAACACTATGTGGATCTACCACCTTCTAGTAATGGCACACTAGAAAGTAATTCTCTAACTCATGGATCTTTGTAGAACATCCAAGATCCAGAATATTGTGGAACCCATGATGCAAACACTTTAATTTCATTTCCACTGTTATAACAGAGAAAACCAGATGTATAAGAATGTGGCTCTTAAGCCCACTCTCTAACTCACCAAAACACCCCCTTTCTGTCATTATATCCCTCTTAGCTTAAGTCTGTAAACTACAGAGACCAAGATTGCTCTCAATATTCAGAGGGTTTGACCTTCAAACACTTTAACTGTTTTGATATTTCAGATCTTAGTGGAATGAGCCCAACTTCACTACTGGAATTTGCATGTAAATTTCTTAGAAAATGCCCCAGGGATACAGCTCCATCTGTAAGTAGGGGGAACATGATAAATGATGACAGTCTAATGGGAAGTGCCTGACAGGGCTGAAAACCCTCAGCTGATTCTGCTTGACTTGTGGTTTGACCTAAAGCCAGGCATTCTACCTTTGACCTTGCTGGTCAATGCTCTGCCTATTTCTGGTTTAATAAATAGTCATTTTTTCTGTTTCCTCAAAATATGAAGAGGGCATTTTGAGGACAATGCATACAATTCCTCATGATTGTTAGAAGATTTTGACTAGACAAAATTAGAGGAGGCTTGACTCTCTCTCTCTCTCTCTCTCTCTCTCTCTCTCTCTCTCTCTCTCTCTCTCTCTCTCTCTTCCTCACACACACACACATACACACACACACACACACACACACACATACACACATACACATATATGAGTAGAAACTGAAGATGATGTTGACATAGAGGCAGCTTCCATGACACAGGAGTGATTATATGAACACTGGATGATGGTAATGATGTAAGCATCATAGAATGGGGTGACAGAAAAAGCCCACTGCACCTCATATTTGGTGTATTTAGTAGTTGATTGTCGAGGGTCATGGCTGGGAAATGTTTTCTGTGCAGAGTATGACAATTTGTTGAGTTGTGAAGAGCTTCTGAAGTCTGTGTCTTTTACTCATCTTCCATGGTGACATGAAGGCAGCCATGGGCAGTGAGTGAGTGGTATTATACAATACTATGGACATGATTAGGAGGTGAATCAGATTTTCTTTAAAGTCATGGTTTACAAAATTCTGATTGTGAGATTTTAGGTTTGGAAATGAGATGTGCTGAATAATAAGTTCTAATGGTCCTCTAATCTGTTAGAGCTGAAGAACAACTACAAAATAAAACCTTTATTAAAATGAGGACAAAGTCATCTTTGATTATTCAAATACTAGATTTTTCATTTATTTTAAGATTTCTCTAGATGTTTTATAGGACTGTGAGTTAACTTCAGAACCAAAACCCCCACAATGAACAATGTATCAAAACTGGGTGGTTCCTCCTTCTGCCTTTGTCAGCAGCCCTCAAAGCTAATGTCTTGTTCTCCCCTTAACCGTCTGTCTATAGCCTCTAAAAGGAATTTTCAGAGCTTGTTAAAGCACTTTGGGTGACACACTGAAAGACTGAAGTGAGGATGCATTAATTGTGGACCTAGCCTTCAACTCACCATATCAGTAAGAGATGGTATAACAACCGCTGACTACAAGGAGAGTAAGAGACCCTGGGCTTTAAGTGAGTGCTAGTGGTCAGGGCTTGACTTTTTAAAAACTTCATGAACTTTGGTCTTCTTGACCTCTCAGCTATACTCCACAACAAGGATGCCACGATTTTCTCATTTCATACATAGGAAAAACAAAGTGCCTGAACCTATGGAAGTTTTCATAAGATTGTGAAGTCAACCAAGTAAGGGAGCTTTTGGATCTATCTCTGCATGATTTCAAAGACTCCTTTTACTTTCTCCTCCATGTTCCACCAGCCCATCCTTTCTCTCACCACAACATCTAGTTGAACCTGAAACTGAATTCAAAGTGCTAATGCAATGTTCTCTATCATCTCTCAGTGCCACAAAGAAGAGATGGCCACCTGACAACTACCTACAGCATGAGTTAACAGTGAACAGTGACAAACCACAGGAAAGTATGGATTGAGATACAAATACAGGTGACTACATCAAATTAAAGTGAGACTCTAGCAAGATCGACAAATTCTATTTAAGAAAATGATAGGTGTGTGTGTGTGTGTGTGTGTGTGTGTGTGTGTAAGTGAGGAGGTGCTGTTTTGAACTCAGAAGGCCTTAACAACTGAAGATGGTTGTTGAAGAAACTATCTGAGATGAAAGAGGTTGTAGTACTGATCCTAGGAATCACACTGTCAATGTTTCTTTATTTTCATTTCTCTTGTTATGAAAAAGATACCCTGACACACACAAAAAAAAGCTTACTGGAGAATGGAACTCATTTTCAGTTTACAATTGCAGGCTATAATTCCTCATTGTGGGGAAGGCAGGGTGACAGAAACTCATCACATCCACAGTTAAGAGGAGCTGTGAAGGCACACCCACTCACGGGCTTGCTGTGTTCAGTTTGATTGCTCCACTGGTACACATTCAGGAACCCCTGCCTAAGGAATACTGCTGGCTATACTGGGATGGGTCTCACATCAATCAAGACAGTCCCAACAGACATACCTGGAGGCCAACCTGAGTTAGACAGTCCCTCATGAGCATCTCTTTCCTGATGATTCTAGGTAGTGACAAATTAATAATTAAAGATAATTGTGACAGCTAATGTCCAAACTTTCCCAGTGCTATATGTTTTCATCAGGGTTCTCCAGAAGACAGAAGCAGTGTGTGTGGGGGGTGGGGAATGCCCTCGTGTATGAAGGAGAAAGGGAAAACAAGAGAGGGAAAGAAATTAAGATATTCCCAAGGAACTACCATACTGATCTCCAAAATGGCTGTACACGTTTGCACTCCCACCAGCAGTGGAGGAGTGTTCCCCTTTCTCCACATCCTCTCCATCATAATTTGCATTGGTGGTTCTAATTTTAGCCATTCTGGCAGCAGAAATATGGTATCTCAAAGTTGTTTTGATTTGCATTTCTCTGATAGCTAAGGATGTTGAGGACTTAATTATGTGTCTTTCAGCATTTTTTATTTTCTCTATCGAGAGTTCTCTATGGTGTTTTCTTGGCTAGTTTCTTGAGTTCTTTGTATATTTTGGAGATCAGCCTTCTGTCAGATGTAATATTGGTGAAGATCTTTTCTCAGTCTGTGGGTTGCAGTTTGGTCTTGTCAACTTTGTACTTTGCCTTACAGAAGCTTCTCAGTTTGAGGAGGTCCCATTTACTAATTGTCGATCTCAGGGTCTGTGCTACTGAAGGTGTGTTCAGGAAGCAGTCTCCTGTACCAATTTGTTCAAGGGTGTCTCCCACTTTCTCTTCTAAGAGATTCAGTGTGGCTGGATTTATGTTAAGGTCCTTGATCCATTTGGACTTGAGTTTTGTTCATGGCAATAGACATGGGTTTATCTGCAGTCTTCTACACACCATCATCCAGTTGTGCCAGCACAATTTGTTGAAGATCCTTTCCTCGTCCCATTGTAGGAGTTTCCTGATAGAGGTTTTTGGGTCACTTATGTAAACTATCATATAATTTTCAAATAGTGACAGTTTGACTTCTTCCTTTCCAATTTGTAACACCTTTATATCCATTTGTTGTCTTATTGCTTTAGCTAGAACTTCAAGTACAATATTGAAGAGATATGTAGAGAGAGATGGCAGCCTTGTCTTGTTCCTGATTTTAGAGGAATTGCCTTAAGCTTCTCTCCATTCAGTTTGATGTTGGCTGTTGGTTTCCTGTATATTGCTTTTATTATGTTTAGGTATGTTCCTGTCATCCCTGATCTCTCCAAGACCTTTTTCATGAAAAGGTGTTGAATTTTGTCAAAGGCTTTTTCAGCCTGTAATGAGATGATCATGTAGTTTTTCTTTTTTAGTGTGTTTATATGGTGGATCAAATTGATAGATTTCCGTATGTTGGACCATCCCTGCAACCCAGGAATGAAGCTTACTTGGTCATAGTGGATAATTTCCCTGATGTGTTCTTGGATTTGATTTGCCAGTATTTTATTGAGTATTTTTACATCAATGTTCATCAGGGATATTGGTCTGTAGTTCTCTTTCTTAGTTGTGTCTTTGTGAGGCTTGGGTACTAACGTAATTGTGGCCTCATAAAAAGAGTTTGGTAATGAACCTTCTGTTTCTATGGTGTGGAACCATTTGAAGAGTATTGGCATTGGCTCTTCTTTGAATTTCTGGTAGAATTCTGCACTGAAGCCATCTGGCCCTGGGCTTCATTTTGTTGGGAGGCTTTTGATGACTGCCTCTATTTTATTAGGGGTTATAGGTCTATTTAAGTTGCTTATCTGTTCTTGATTTAATTTTGCTAAGTGAAAGTCATCCAGAAACTTGTCCATTTTCTTTGAATTTTAAAATTTTGTGGAGTACAGGTTTTCAAATTATGACCTGGACTTCTTCAGTGTCTGTTGTTCTATCCCAATTTTTGTTTCTGAATTTGTTAATTTGCATGATCTCTCTGCTTTTTGGTTTGTTTGGATAAAGGTTTGTCTATCTTGTTGATTTTCTCAAAAAACCAACTTTGTTGCACTGAGTTTTTGTATTCTTTTCCTGGTTTCTATTTTATTGATATCAGCCCTCAAATTGATTATTTCCTGGTGTCCAGGGTGAGTTTGCTTCATTTTGTTCTAAGGCTTTCAGTTGTGCTGTTAATTCTCCAATGTGACTATCCTCTGTTTTATTCATATGGGCACTTAGTGCAATGAACTTCCCTCATAACACTGCTTTCAAGGTGTCCCATAAGTTCAGGTTGGTTTAAGAGATTTTTTTCATTTCTTTGAATTTTTTGTTTGTTTTTTTTTCTTCTATTTCTTTAATGGATTTTCTCACATCATCTTTGAGGGCATCTATCATTTTTTATGAAGATATTTTTAAGTCCTTCTATTCTACTTCATCTGCTTTGGTGTGTTCAGGTCTAGTTGGTGTAGAGTTCCTAGATTCTGGTGGTGTCGTGCTTGTCTTTCTATTGTTAGGTGTTTTCTTGTATTGCCATCTTTCCGTAGCTTCTTCCAGTGGGTTCTCTCTCTCTCTTTACACTACTCCCCTTGTGGGATTAGGTGAGTCAGGAGTTGGACGTCTGTAGCTCTGGGTAGTGCAAGCTTTCTAGGAGGGCTCTCCTCAGGCAGGGGCCTGGCAATGGGGGTGGGTCAAAGATCAGGCAGACAAGGACTCAGGGTTGTCCTGTGTGGATAGGCATGTCTAGTGTGCTCAGAACAGATCCAGGAAGTTCCCTCTGGAAAAGCCCCAGTGATGGGGGTCAAAATTCAGGCAGGCAGGGCCTCAGGGTGGTCCCAGGTGGATAGGCAGCTCTCTAGCTAAGGCGTAGCAATGAGAGTCTCTGGCAGAGGCCTGCAGATGCCTCCTTTGTTTCTATGAGGCTTACCTGAGCTAAGCCTGGCATCTGGAAAACACTGGACAGTGTTCAGATGTTTTTCTCAACTACCAAACTACCAGACTTAACAGTTAATTTAGTATTTTATTTGTATAACAAATCTATTAAGAGAACACACAATCTGCTTAGGAGAAATATTAACAACTACAAGAAACACATATAGTTTGGGCATAAGAAATGTCTAGGATAAGCTGTCAATTGAAATTGTAGAATCAGAGAAGGCTTCCTGAAGATGCAGAGAAGAATTTGTGCTTTCAGGATGTTTCTGATATTGTAAGGAAAGAATGGGTAGAAAACAGTGACAAAGAAAAGACAAGAAAATGGAGAAGGCACAGCTTTGTCCAACAATGACCTTGATTAGAAGATGGGCTGGGAGCTAAAAGGGAAATGACACAGGACAGTAAAGGTTAAAACATATAGGATAAGACCTTGAAAAAGCCCCTGTGAAATCATGAAGAAGGAGCTTGGGCTGAGTTCCCAGGATAGCAATGACCAATGAGCACACCGCTCAGCTGACAGCCTCTTTAGAATTCCACATGGCACTGGCATCAGTCTGTTTCTATAACACCATGCATCTTAATGTGCAACATTTGTAAAGCATTTAAATGAAGCTGTTTGTCAGCTCAGGAATTCATGGAAAGGTGAATATGAACATATTCACACAGAGGTCTCCCAAAGGACTTTGAACACAATCTTCTTCAAGGAGCAAATCATGCTTTGTTGTAACTGTTTCTTTTTACATGTTCATATTCCCCATGAGAAACAACTTCTCCAGAGTATTTGAATCAGGCAGTTTTAGTTCTAGGAAGAAAAATTGTAGAAACTCATTCAGCCAAGTTAGAGACACATTTTTCTTAAGGCTGTAGCTACACATCAACTCTAATGAGAGGAAGTCTAGAATTTCTCACAAGAAGTATCATGTCCTCATGTTTTCCTCCTAGGTCCCTGCACTGTCATATCTGCTAAGTGCTTGACCTGCATTCCTCCTGTCCTATAAGTAGAAAAACACACCAATAAAACTTGAAAAAGGTGTTACTACAGGAGATGAAATTTTGGAAATCACAAGGGAATATTTTTTTATTTATCTTAAAGAAATATTCTATCTGTAAATATTCCCTTGTGATCTTCCAAAACTCAAGTTTGAAGGGTTTTTTTCATCCTACAGATTCAATTCCTCAAAAATTCAGTTGGGCTATGGTGTGTGACTCAGTGGTAGCACACTTGTCTAGTATGTGCAAGACCCTTAGCTTGGTCCCAAGCAGTGAAAGGAGTAAGAGACAGAAAGAGGAGGGGGAGATGGAGAGTGGGGGAATGGGGAGAAAGAGAGATAGGAGAGAGATTACAAGATTTAGTGTTTTTCATTTTAACAAAAATCTTGTGCCAGGTGTGGTGGTGCATGCTTTTAATTCTAGCACTCAGGAGGCAGAGGCAAGCAGATATCTATTACTTATGGGATATATTAGTCTAGATAGAACTCCAGGATAGTAAGGGATACATAGGAAGATCCTAATGAAGAATAGGAGAAGGACAAGGAAGAGAATTGGGGAGGAGAGGTATGGGGAGGGGAGAAGAGAAGGAGGAAGAAATCTTTAGTGAAAAGACAATTTATACAATCTGAAAAAGAATCAGAGGATAGAAAATAAAGCTTCAACAATAAGAAGCTGTGAAATCATGAAACATAAGAAAAGTATCATGATGAAAATTGTCTATTAGAGCTATTTCTAAAACAAAATATTTTAGGCAGTTAAAACAATATCACGACATGAACAGATAGCAAATTGTTTCTTCCTGAGTGGTAAAATTATAACTGATAACGTCTTCTGGTTCTTAATAATTGTAGGTTACAGGGGTCTTTGGGCTGCCAGATCTTCAAGCTACAACTCTACTTGAAGTTGAAGTACAAGCTGAATTCTGTCTCAATGGATCAGCATCCCTGTTTTCTTTTACAATCCCAGGAGAGAAACCAAATGCCCCCTATTTCAGTCATATTTCTACTCCAATTGAATCAGCTGGAGGGAAGTGCACCAAAGAGTGTATATGGCATTTAGTCTAAGGTAGAGAATGTGATGTTTTGATTATACATCTCCATAAAGCAACTAGTCACAAAACTCAGAGCTGGTTGAATGAATGCTACTACAATAAGCAAAGACAAAATAGTGGGGGTCAAGTTGGCACTAAAACACAAGAGAATGAAAATAACTAGTAAACAGGAGAGGGCTGAGATGCAGGCTGCCCTCAACTTAGAGTGCATAACTTTCACCCCTAAAAAGATGATACCAGTCTACTATAATCATAGAAAACATTTAACATTGGGGGAAGTTTGCTTAGTATTCCCTGGTATATACAGTTTCTGGTATATCCACAGCTATAGAAGATATCTGCAGATCAACAAATAAGAGTATATCGAAATCACCTGTAAAGCTGATTAAAACAGCTAATGAAACCACTGCTTCCAGTCACTAATTAATTTTTGTGGATTTATCAAAGGAATTGTGTATCCAAAGAGGAGATCTGTAAAAGTATGAATACAACTTACATCTCTGTAGTGTTCAGACACATTCTGATTACATGCCAAGCCTGGATCCTCTAAACAGGCAGTTTCTTTGTTATCACACTGGGCCTGTAGTATTAGAAAAAATATGTTTTTGTCTTTAGTTGGTAAAAATCACGTATTTATCCAACAACGTTTAATCATTTTCAGTCCCATTTCCCATTTTCATCTACTTTCTCTCCTGAAACACTTCTTCCCAATCAGTTTCTATCCTACCCTCCTGTCTTGGTTTTTGGTGTGGCTCAAAGTTTAATCGGTTGCCCTAGTGTGGGTAGGAAGCTATTTACTGGTGCAACAACAACATATCAGTGGCTACACTGCTGGAAAAGAAACATCCCAATAGTCTTGAGGACCTGTTAGAGATTGCTGGTACCCAAAGAAAAGGAAAAAAGTGAATTTGGATTAGAAGCAGCATCCCACATCATGGGAAAGGTAAATACAAGATTCAGGCACTTCTATTATTATCAATATATTGAAAACTATCTTTACATGTAAGTATTGTATGTACATGACAGAAGGATGGATAAAGAGACCAGAGAAAGACTTTGAATGTCTTGCCTAATCATTCTCCAACTTATTCCCTTGGGAAAGAGTCATTCAGTGAGCCTGGGGATTGCCACTTTTCAGCTAAGTGACTAACCAGCAAGTCCCAACAATTGTCAGATCTGCATTCCACCCAATCTAAATGCAGGAGTTAAGGCGTATGTATAGCTACACCTACCTTTTTCCCACAGGAGCAGAAGACCAAATCCAGGTCTTCATGCTTGTACAAAAAAGCATTATTACCCACTTAGGGATCTCCCAGCCCACGCAAACTCTCTTTCAACAGACCACATGTATATTCTCTCACAAACTCATTTCTTAAGTCATTGTCAAATTGTCAAGTTTAAACATAAGGAATACTACTTATGATTTCTCCATATCATTTCACCTTTGTAGAGAGCAAAGGCTTGGGAAGCACATGCCCAAATGTATGCTGAACTGTTTCAGTAAGATTCAACAAGTAAGTGGTATTGACACAAAACTCAGAAGAAAAGAGGGATGGTGGAGCCAGATGGAACCGTTTTGCTGGAGACTTCCAGGTTTCCTCACAAGCAATGTAAGCTGAGATCACTGGTAGCAACTTGTTTGCAAATTTTACACATTAGTGTCCCTGAAAGCCTGGAATAGTCTTGCTGTTCTTTGCTCCACAGCCTCATGAAGAGAAGTTAAATCTTCTAATTCCCATCATTAAATGATCTTTTAATAAAAATTCCTCCTGTAAGATATGTTATCCTGACCAATGTCACATGACGTGAAACATCAGTATACCTCAGGATAACTTGCAGGCATCCCATCACAAATCAGAGTCAAGTGTTCTACAATAACCCCACAAAGAATCTGAATTCTTACTAAACATTCCATGTCACTCAGATGCAGCAGGCCTGGGGTCAATACTGAGAATTATGGCCTTCATGCATAAGAGAAGACCCTTTAGTCCTAGGGGACAGGCCATTCCCAATAAAGAACATTCTGACCGTTATCTCCATCATTCCAGGTAATTCAGGACACTCTTATAATCTAATAACCAAAATAAGGTGTACTACTACACAGAAATGTGCTTCTTCAAACTGCTCATTAGCAGAAAATATTGTCTCTGAGAAATTATTTATCTATAAAGTGCAATAAAATTTAAAGGTGATGACTGCAAAGTTGGACCTAGCATGAAGTCCTGGCTCTGCCACTTCCTGATGCACAGCATGAAACTGGCACAGACATTCTGACGCTGTTATCCTCTGCACCTAAGAGAGCTGTGGTCTACTGCAAATTGAAGTTTCTCAGATGAGACTTGAGAGATAACATATCTTACAGGAGGAATTTTTATTAAAATATCATTTAATGATGGGAATTAGAAGATTTAACTTCTCTTCATGAGGCTGTGGAGCAAAGAACAGCAAGACTATTCCAGGCTTTCAGGAACACTAATGTGTAAAATTTGCAAATAGGTTGCTACCAGTGATCTCAGCTTACATTGCTTATGAGGAAACCTGAAGTCTCCAGCAAAACTGTTCCATCCGAAGTTGGTTTAATACTGTGCATTAAAAAAAAAAAGATTATAGTAGTAGATCTACCCTAGGGTTGATGACCTATCTAGCAAAGGTTTTTGGCTTAATAATGGTGACAGACAAGAATTTCATCTTTTAGAGGAGGGTATCAATCCAATCAGAAAGTTATCAGTTACACTCCTGATGATCTTGCCACTATTACACCACTAGGCATATCTTTCCAGGCCTACATTATTGTAGCTTTCAGAGTTCACAGTTGGGTATGATTAATGATTATTTTCTCCTATGGTAGTAGTATACATAGTATCTTCCAGACCTACGAAGGCAAATCAGTAGGGACGCAACTTCCAGGCCAGTACTAGTTTGATTTCTCAGTGTTCTATGACTCAAGTAGGTGGTATCTTCAGGACTGGAATTTACCATCAGCTTTTGGAGGAGTTCAGGGTGAACCAAGAGTCATGGCAATAGCCTATAATGGGGTCTATGAGGCCTCACTAATCAACAACTCCAAAAAAAACTAACATATTCCTGGCACAGTTTTGTTTGTTTGATTGTTTGTTTGAGCTCCTATTTTCCTGTGTGTAAATGTCGACTTCACAGAATTAAATATCATATGCAGAAAAGGGCTAAATCCACTCTTCCTTTTTATATCCCAAGTCTATAAAGATAGCAGCTATATCTGGTTTTTGTTGTGTTATCATCACTCAGCCTTTGTTCAATAAATAATTACTGAGTTCTTCATGTGTGATGGACTCTGACATAACTCAACCCATAGACACGGGTGCTTAACCCAGTTTATTTATGAGTCAATGCTTGTAAAATGTTCGATGGCAGTGGTGCTGCAACTAAGCTAAGTGACTGGCTGATAAAGGGCATGTATATAAGCAAGCCATAGAGGATACACTTTGTGGAATAACAGAGACAGCCTACTTTATAAAAAGAATACAAATCCAGTGGGAAAGCACAGAAGCCCTGGGGATCTGAACTCAGATCTTATGCTGCCACCACAGGCACATCACTGCCAGAGTTATTTTCCTGCCTCCAAGTCTCCCTTTGCATAAACTAATTATTTAAGACATCCATTACAGTAGTTGCAACCTGACTAAGACATCTGAGCATCCCATGAAATGTCTCTAAACCTAACTTAGAACCCCCTTCCTTCACTCCATTCTTTCCCTCATGTGGATGAAAGCTAGTAGTGTTAGAAGTAGAAAACAATATAGGAAGAACAACTGGAGAGTTAAAATACAGTCTGCTGTGAGACTATTTAGAAGATTCATACACATTTACCACTTATGCATAATGACCATGTGACACAAGAACTACTTTGAATATTGATCCAGAGATAAGAACTTGTAAGTTGTATTTGATTACAATAAGCTGTGTTCATGCCCTTAGCTGTCACAGTCTGTTGCACATGAAGCATGAGTGTGTCTAGTCACAATTAAGTACTGTGACAAAGGCCATCAGTCCTCATCCCTAGATTTCTGCTACATTCTCAGAGAATCCATATCATATCCACATTAATAAAAGAGCAAATCTTCCTAGCATAGAACAGAACAATGCGGTGTTAGTGAAACACTTGGCTTGGAGTTAAACTATTAATTACAAGTCATTCATCAATGTGTCAGGCACCAGTAGTAAATGGATTGAATAAATTATCTCCTATTAACCTCCACAACTTCAAGATGGAAACACTATCATTACATATGCAGTCCCAATGAAGAAACTGAGGCTGATCCCCACAGTAAGGTTTTCTTTGCTTCTGCAACCATGACCATACTCTGCTTTGCTATTACTGCTCCACAAGAAAAATCATCATGCCTTCAGAAACTGACAGTTTTTAAAATTTTTCATGCCTCCTTGTCACAAGATCAGGGCTCTACATAAACCAGACAGGGACCCCTCTGGGAGCAATGTGTCACCACTCCATCACACCATGACAAAGCTGAGAGATCAGAGGGGATCAGCAGCTCACCAGCCAGTGGGGCTCCCTCACAGCCACAGAAAAAAATGAAAGAAGTTGAAAGCAAACAACTGGATGTGGAGAGGTGGCAACAACGAGATCATAAAAAGCTGCATGATGTTAAAAAAAGAAAACTGACACTGAAATATTTGACACCAAATGATTGCATAATTTAAAAGAATATCTGTTGCAGATTTAAGACCTGATATCTTATACTTCTAGTCAAGATGGATGCATTCTGTGTATTTGTTAGCCCACAAACAATCAAATTTCTCATCATAAATAAAGAGAATTACATAGCCATACCACACAAATGTACATTTTAAAATGCATGCACAACACACAGAAAAGAAGTGTTGTTTAATGATTGGGATAATAATTAGGATTATTAGTTAATGCCTAGTAAAGGAAAAAGAAACAAGAGTGAGAAAGGAGAGCAAGACTATGCATGATCCTGCACAGAATAGCAATGACCATGAACCATGAGTATGGAAGCAGCATTATTCAATCCTCTTAAAGTTAAGACCAAGAAATAAACATGACAAAATTAAATAGAATAGAGCAGATATCCTCCGCCCAAGGGATGACTAAGCAAGGAAAATGAAGACAGACTCCTTAGGAGTGTATCTCATCTGAATCTGTCACATTCCCGAAACAGTACAATCCAGATTTGTAGAAAGTAAAGAATGCCTGCACTGTAGCCTTGACAAAACAAGGGCACAGTCATCTGCAATACAAAATTACTCTCACTGAGCAATGGTCTTGGCCCAGCAATATTTTCTCAGGGACAAACCGACAGCTCAATAATAGATTGAAGAGACATTACCATTAATATATCCACTGTACTAATCCATTTCTTAAATTAACATAGTATAAAATTAAATGTCACACAAACAAGATATACTTGTTCATTAAATATAGTTGAAGAGAGGGGAAGGGCAATGACCTCTGAAGCTAATGGGTATCCTTAATCAGGCCAGGCATTACATGATGCAAATGGAGGAAAAATGTGGTGTGCTCCAGCCAGGCATCAAAAAAATGGAGAAGGGTATATCATAGCATGAGAGGAGTATTTACTTCCTCTTCTGTTTTCTAATATCACATTTGATCATCTCTAAATTAATAGCATGCTCTTAAAAACCATAAGTAAAAAGCAAAACAAGAAGAGGAGGATAGGGAGATTCAGAGGAGGAAGAGACAAGAAAAAAGACAAAAAGGGAAGAGGACCTCCTATATCTGTCATTGAAAACAAAGAGATGGGGAAAACGCAGAGAGCAGTTGGCAAATTCTTTTTCAGAATTAAGTAGACTACAGTTCTAAAGTGATTTATCTGTTTACAAATAGATGTCTGGCAGTCCCCTTCCAAAGACAATCACACTTCGATTTCTATTGCCATCTACAATTTTCATACCCCCCACACCCTAAGAATGAGACAATAATAGTAATCTTCAAGGACTGATACAAGATGTAAGTAGTTGATAAGCTTCTTGTGAATCACCTGGATGCCAATTCTAAACAGTTATTATTAGAAGTACTTATAAACATGGCATTGGATTCCATGGGCCTAAACTCCCAAGGGTTATGGCATTCAGCTGTCTTGAAGCAGAAGGAAGGATCTACTTCTTGTTCCCATCATTATCTCATCTATCCATGAGACAGGAACATTGTATCACCAGGATGTGGTCTCAGTAAGTTCACCAGAAAAGCCAGAAGTTAAGCTCTAACTATGCCAGTTCACCTGTTGTGTGATTCTGCACCAAATTATCTTTCTAGACCTGCATTTCCTCATGTACAAAAATGGAAAAAATGGTGTGCCAGAAATCATAATTAAAAGGATTATTACATATGCAATTATTTCATAACACACATGGGAATTAGTTCCAGGATTCCATGCAGATATCAAATCCGTGCTCACTTATACAAATTAACATGGAATTTGTATATACACTCTGGACACCTTCCTTGCATCTATAGATTACTTGAGATTCCTAATACAATAAAACATGTATTGTGTTATATTCTTTAAAAGTCATGGCAAAAACAATGTGTTGTCCAATAATCTATATTCAGCATGGACATTTTTCTCCATTGTAACTTTGACCAGCAGGTGATTGAATTCAGCAGTATGGAGGGACAACTGCATACTCTTAGTCCAGATTGACACTGTTAAGTGCCAAGTATTAGTTACTATAAAAATAAGCCTGCCAGCGACTGAAGATTTAGCCAGGTGGTGTCTATTGATCATTCTCTATACACCACACAGAGTGATAGACACTAGAGAATAAAACCTGAGCAAGCCACAGACCCTAGCTTTTAACTTTTGGTTGCTTAAATTACTGCTGCTAAGACCAACCATTAACTTTATTAAATTTTAAATTCTCACTGGTAATAAATCAATGTACATGAAAGGGGGACTTTGGTTTCCTGTGCCAGATATTACACTATAAATTCACTAGTGAGTAAAGTATGTGAACAGAAATTAAAGAAACAGAGAACAATTGAAAATAAAGAAACATACAATCAGATATTTTTAACACATCACATAATGAATGATTACTATATATTAGGCACTATGATAAGCATGGAATATTCCATTTCACTCTATAACACATTTATCTATGAGAAAATGAGACAACTGAAACTTGGAGAGATTTTTTTTATTATTATTCTTTGTGTCCTCCATATCATGAATCTCCACCCCACTCATTTCCCCATTCATTTGTATCCACCCTCCTTCTGTCCTTGCAAATTTACCTCAAAATAAAATAAAATAAAATTTAAGAGAAAAAAAGAAAGAGAGAGAAAGAAAATTCAATCTTATCATAGAAGCTGTAGTGTGATACAATGAGTCATGCAATAAACACTTTTATCCATATATCTTTACTTACAAGGGTTTATTACAAAGAGTCATTGGGTTCAAGGCCTTTGATTTATGCTGGGCTTTCACGGAAACTCCTCTTGATTATCCTGCTGCTGACTTATGTTGTGAAAATCCAGCAACTTTGGGTCTGCAGGACTGATCCCTTCATATGCTCAAGCAGATCTAAATATTTAAGGTGGTAGGAACTTGAATACTATTGAAATTCCTTACCATATGCAAGAGGAAGCAGTTCAGGGAAAGTGACAAAGGACACCAGCTATTTAATCCTAGCACCAGGAGAGTCAGAGATCTTTCACTCTGGTTGTGTATATTACTTCACACTGGGTTCCTGCCTAGTGAGTCAAGTCTGTCCTGAAAGAAGCAGGTAGGGAGATGTATATGGTTTGAATGGAAACAAATAATAAAGTACAGTTCCCACACATAAAAGATTTTCTCCTTACCAAAGTACAGGCCAGGCACAGGATTGAACAATCACATTTCTGTGCCCCCAAAGAATCTACTGAAAGGAATAAATAAAGGGTGGATTTCCTTCCTGTGGGTAGATTTGTAAACCCACCACCCTCAAGTCTAGAGTACTCCTCTTCAGTTTCTGTTTTCAGTGATTAATGTCCTTCAAAAGTGTTTTTGATCAGCTGGTTGATTGCCATATGTCTGAGATCCTCATCACCAGCCACAGTGGACATCAGGATAATAAACAGAAATGCATTTATGGGACATCAGAACATATAAATTCGTGATTAAAAACTGGATATAAGACAGTGTGCTTGAGCATTATGTTTATGGAGAGCTAGACTTTATAATGTCTAAATAAACAATGTAATCACAAAATCTTACATAAATATTTCCAAATATTTAATCAGATTATCAGGTAAAATCTAGTTTTTGTTATTCAACGTGTAGTTTGAGCCTTTATTTCTGCCAAATATCAGAATTTCTTCGTCTCCTGAAAAATGTTTTTCTGCATCTTTAAAATATTCCCAATACATTAAACCCATCATGTACAAGCTCATTAAAAACAGAACTGTTTCCTAGTTATATGTTTTTGGAAGATATCAGATGTCAAACTCTATATGTCAACCTTGCTTGGTGAGTCTCCCAGATTCTCTTTCACCTTCTTGTGTCATCTCCAACTCCAAGCAAAGAACCACTCACATAGCCTAAATACTGGCCTTCTTAGATCAGTGCCCCAAATCCCTGCCTTTCTGCTCCATCCTTTTCTTCCCAGGATGCAGCTTCTCAGGTGATGCAGCTTTCATGCCAGCCCAGGAATACCTCCCAGGAAATCCATTAACAAATATTTTTGGTTACCATGGAATTGGAATCACACAGATGATCAAGTCTTTCAAAAGACAACTTTAAACTTCTAAAACCTGACCTAGCAATGTTTCATACCTGATTTGAAATCAACCAAGCTTTGGCAACAACAACACCAAAACCAAACTATCATACAATAATAACAGCCTAGGCTCTCCTATCAGGAACACAGCTAAGGGAAGACATCTACAAGCCCAGATCACACTTCAAAATCATAAATATGAAAGGCAAGGCTGCATCCCCAAGCAAAACACACCAGTGCTATAAAATATTCTCCAATGGAAATTATCTAGATGAAACCTAGAACACAAAATTTAACAGGATAATCATAAACATGATTAAGAAATTCAAAAAGTTTAAAGAAGACACAAACACTCTAATTAACTTAAAGATGACAGGAATAAACTCCTGAATTAAATCCAAGAAAACACAAATACATGCCTGGATGATCAATATTTAAAGAAAAAACAAAATGTTTTCATTAAGGCAATTGATAAATTTTCCTTGAATATTTTCCATTGTAATCAGCAACTGTGTTAGTTCTCAGACTACAACAGTTGAAGCGATCATAGGTTCTAAAACTCTTTCATTCTGCAAACTAGAAATGAAATTCTTAGCTTGTCCCAAGCTTACTGAGATATCCTCTATTATCTTATAGTTTATCAGTATAAAGAACTTTAGGGGGAAGTAGTTCACCTAAGTTTATTAAAGGTGAGATGTATAAACAAACAATTTTTCAATTCAAGACAGAATACTCTATGCACTAGAAAATAAGAAGGGAGGACAAAAAAGAAAAGAATAGATATAGAATAGAAGCAGGAGGAGGAGAAGGGAGAGAAAGAAGGATGAAGAAGAAGAAAAAACTTGTCCTGTAACCAAGAGATTTAGAAATAATGGAAATAACACTTGTTGCTTCAAGCTCAATAGAACTCATGAACTTCTGGACTGGTAACTCTACAAATATCATAGGCTTAAGGACATTGGGGGAAGAGAGAAGTCTCAAAGAGTACTGAGAGAATATGCCCATCAGTTTAGATTGATCATATTGTCCACCCATAGTATAAACACCAAAGAAAGGGAAACGTTTATTGCCATTTCTGAAAAAAAGTAAGTAAAACAGAAAATGACTTTGGTTGGCAATAAAGCAAAATGCATTGAAACAAAGAGCTTATGCCTCTGATTTGATAATAACATGACTTATTGGTAGGTGACAAACCATTTTCTATTTGATATTGCGGCCCACATGGGCAATATAAGCCCAGTTAAAATCTTATAGTTTGGGAGGCCATAGGTCCATTGGAGAAATCTACAAACTTTGTTTTATTAAATGCACATGTTGATTTTTAAAAAAGACGTCTAGATATCTCTGTTCATGTATGCGGATAGTACTGCTCCCAACTTTGATCAGAGAAACTTCTTTTTGCTGTTGGTGACTATCCATAGGCAAATGATCTGAACAAGGAGCCATATGTTGAGTCCAAATTTTTATATTTACTCACCAAGGAGGAAATAGATATTTGTTTGTTTTCAATATGAAATAGCTAAAATTTATTCCAACATAATAAAATGTTCTGTTTTTGAATTCTACCATTGAAATTTTAGCTTTCTGTGGTTAAATTGGAATGAGTATCTATAGAGGACAAGAAGCAAGACTGGATCTATGAGAGGCGGGTACTAAAACAAGGTCTCAAAGGACAGGGTACTAACACATGTGTAATACAAAAAGAAAAGAGGAAAATACTAAGGTTAAAATGGTTTAAATATGGGTGGAGCAGGGGGGATGATAAAAGGTAGTAGTGTATGAGATGTGTGAGATGTGTGACAAAGCCATAGATAAATCTACTATTTTATAAACTAACTGAAAATATAATTTTAAAAGTAATTTGGGTGTGGGTTACATGTATGAAGAATGTAGATTGTAGAAGGCATGGGCTGTTAAACAAAACTCCCAGTACTGGTTACAAAATACTTCTCTATGAGTTGGTAGCCAGAAAGTCCCCAAAAGTTTCCTGTACAAGACAGACTATTCCCATTCATACAGTTTTTCCAGAAGAACTAGATGTTAAGATTCTATCACTAGCAGCTTGCATTCCAGTGGCCTGCTCATAGCCTACTGAGGGCAGGTAACCCATATCAGTGGACTGGCCAATCTGGAGACAATCTTGTGCCTGCCTTCCTTGGCCTTGTTTGATGCTTCTAAGGCCTTGGGCATGAACAAGCTCAGGGGAGCCCACCCAGGCAGACTAGCCTGTCCAGAGTCTGCTGGAACCCTGGTCCCTGCTCCACCCACAGAAGGAGCCTGCCTTCCCGTGCCCTACTCAGAGCTTCCTGAGGACTGGGGACTGTGCACAGGGTAACCCATTCCAGCAGACCAGCCCATCCAGAGACTGCCAGTGCCTTAGTCCCACCTCCACCCACTGGAAGAGGAGAACCATTGGAGTATTGGACCTGCTTGCACCCACCAGAAGAGAACCTTGGTCCCCTACTCACGAGGAGAGGAAGAGACTCCACTGGTATGCACTAGAAGAAGGGATGAGTTGACAACAGTATAAGAACACAGTCAACATCATATGATGCCACCAGAGTCTAAGGACTCCATACTAGCAAGACCTGAACATCCCAACACAGATGAAACAGAAGAGAATGACCCTAAAAACAACTTGAAGAAGATGGCAGAGACCCTAAAAGAGAAAATGAGAAAATCCTTTAAAGAAATGGAAGACAAGATAAACCAAAAATTGCAAGAAATAATTCAAATAGTGCAAGGTTTGAAAGCTAAAATGGAGACATATATATATATATATATGTATATATATATGTATATACATATATATACATATATACATTTGTGTGTGTGTGTATATATATATGTGTGTGTGTGTGTGTGTGTGTGTGTGTAAACACAGTCTGAGGGAATGCTAGAAATAGAAAAGCTAGGTAGACTATCAGGAACTACAGACGCAAGCATAGCATAACCAACAGAATATGACATATGAAAGAGAGAATCTCAGGTGTTGAAGATACACTAGGAGAAGTAGATTCATCAACCAAAGAAAATCTTAAGTCCAATAAGTCCCTAACACAAAATATCCATGGAATATGGGACACAATGAAAAGGCCAAACTTAAGAATAATAGGTATAGAAGAAGGTAAAGAAATTTAACTCAAAGGTGCAGAAAATATAATCAACAAAACCATAGAAAAAAAATTTCCCAGCCTAAAGAAAGACATGCCAATGATAGTGCAAGAAGCTTATAAGATGCTAAATAGAGTAGACAACAAAAAAAAAAAACCTCCCCTGGCCACATAATGATCAAAACACCAAACATACAGAATAAAGAAAGAATATTAAGAGCAGCAAAGACCAAGTAACATAAAGGCAAACCTATCAGAGTTACACCTGACTTCTCCATGTAAACTCTGAAGGCCGGAAGGTCCTGGATAGATAGTCTACCAACACTAAGAGACTGTGGATGCCTCCCAGACTACAACACCCGGCAAAGCATTCAATCACTATAAATGGAGAAACCAAGATATTCCATGACAAAACCAGATTTAAACAATATTTATCAACTAATGCAGCCCTTCAGAAAGTTCAGAAGGAAAACTCCAACCCAAGTAAGTCAACTACACCCACAAAAACATAGGCAATAGATAATTCCAATTTACCAACAGCCAAAACAAAAATGGGAAGAAATCCACACATAATACCAGCAACAACAACAAATCCAAAACAAACAATAGTTAACAATCAATGGTCATTAATATCTCTCAATATTAATGGTCTTAACTTGCCTATAAAATGACACAGGCTAACAGAATGAATATGAAGACAAAATCCACCTTTCTGCTGCATGTAAGAAACACACCTCAACTTCAAAGACAGATTTTACCTCAGAGTTAAGGGTTGGGAAAAGTTAAGGGTTTTCCAATCAAATGGACCCAAGAAACAAGCATGTGTAGCAATCTTAGTATCTAACAAATTAGATTTCAAACTAAAATCAATCAAAAGATACGAAGGTCATTGTTTATTCATCACAGGAGAAATCTATCAAGATAAACACTAGACAAGTCCACCTTTCAGAAACTTAACAAAGAAACAAAGGAACTAATAGAAGTTATAATCCAATTAGGTTTAACAGACATTTATAGAACATTTCATCCAAACACAAAAGAATATCCTTCTTCTCAGCACCACATAGAACCTTCTATAAAATTGACTACATATTCAGCAGTATAGCAAACCTCAAAACGTACAAAAAAATGAAATAACCTTCTGTATCTTATTGGACCACCATGCTTTAAAGTTAGAATTCAACAACAACACAAATTGCAAAAACCCTACAAATTCATGGAAATTGTACAATTTGCAATTGCACCATGCCTAGGTCAAGGAAGAAAGAAAGGAATTAAAGACTTCTAAGAATTCAGTGAGAAGGAAGACACCACATACCCAAACTTATGGAACACTTTGAAGCAGTACTAAGAAGAAAGTTCATAGCACTAAGTGCCCACATGAAGAATCTGGAGAATAGTCACATTAGAGAGTTAACAGTACAACTGAAAAGAAAGCTCTAGAACAAAACAAAGCAAACTCAGCCCAGAGGAGTAGATGCCAGGGAATAATCAAACCGAGGACTGAAATCAATAAAGTAGAAACTAGGAAACAATACAAAGACTCAATGTAACAAAGAGTTGGTTCTTCGAAAAAAAAAATCAACAAGATTGATAAATCTTTATCCAAACTAACCAAAAGGCAGAGAGAACATGCAAATTGACAAAATCAGAAATAAAAAAGGGAACATAACAGTAGACACTGAGGAAATCCAGAGAATCTTCAGGTCATACTTGGAAAACCTGGTGGGGGGGAAGGACAAAGAGTGGAGAGAGAGTTAGGAGAAAGAGCATGAGAGAAAGGGAAGGGAGAGCAGAACATGAGGGACCAGGAAGATTGAGTTGGGGGAGGACTAGAAGAGAACAAGAAAAGAGGTACCATAATAGACGGAGTCATTATAGGTTTGAAGAGAAATCTGGCACTAGGGAAATGTCCAGAGATCTACAAAGATGATCCCATCTAACCATCTGAGCAATAGTGGAGAGGATACCTTAAATGCCCTTCCCTGATAGTGAGATTGATAACTACTTTATATGCCATCCTAGAGCCTTCATCCAGTAACTGAAGGAAACAGAAACAGAAGCTGACACCCACATCTAAACACTAAGCCAAACTCCTGGAATCCAGAGAGGGAGGAGTGATGAACAAAAAGCTCAAGGCCAGACTGGAGAAACCCACAGAAACTGCTGACCTGAACAAGGGGGAGCTCATGGACTTCCATCTGACAGCTGTAAAACCCAGACTCCCTGAGCAAGGGTGTTAGTTAGGAGGACTGGGAAGTTTATGGGGCCTCTGTTAATGTACCAGTATTTATCCTTAGTATACACATGGATTTTGGGAACCCATTCCACATAGAGAGATGCTCCCTCAGCCTAGACATATTGGAGAGGGCCTAGGCCCTTCCCCAAATGATATGATAGACTTTGAAGAATCCCTATGGAAGTCTGCTCCCTGGGGAGCAGAAAGGAGATGGATGGTGGCTGGAGGGGGTAACAGGTGAGGAAGTGAGTGTATGGGAACTGGGATTGATATATAAAACAAGCTTGTTTGAAATTTAAATTTAAAAAAAAATGTTTTTAAAGAGATTGGATTGCTAAAAAGATCACACACTTTAAACAAAAGATACAGATAAGTCACTCTGAAACAGCTGAAAGCTTCCTCTCTGCTGCCTAGCATTCACAGTGCTGGAAAGTCCTATGCAGGCTGCTAGAGAGAAAAACTATTAATGTTCTACCCAACCATGACTACTGAAAGCTCCATAACTCATCTACCAGCAAAGCAGTTCTATTGGTGCAAAAATGATATGACTATTTGGGAGGTAACTAATCCTTTCCAACACCCATGAAACATCACAAAATGAGGTGGAAAACTGTCAGAGAAGGGGGATAAACAGGGGTCTGTTATAACAGGGCCATTGTGATCATGAACACACAGCAGGTGTGGCTACCTGCACAAGACACACACCACAAACACAAAGAGAGACAGACACATGAGGAGAGGGGCAGAGAGAGAGAGAGAGAGAGAGAGAGAGAGAGAGAGAGAGAGAGAGAGAGAGAGAGAGAGAGAGAGAGGGAGAAAGAGAGAGAGAGAGAGACAGAGAGAGATATGAAAGCAAGAGAACTAATTGGAAAGAAATCATCAGAGTGGGAGAGGATAAGAGACAATAAATGGGAGGAGATGAAATCACAATATGTTACATGCAAGAATTAAGTTATAAAAAGAAAAGACTGGGCTTGATGACACAGAGCATGGCCAAAAAGTAAAAAGGCGAATGGGGATGTTTGCTCAGCATCTATATTGTCCACCATGGACATGTTAGGTGTTGTGATCCAGAACTGGTGCATAGGAGGCACCTTGTGAATATGGGGTGGTTGATTTAAATGGCTGCAAAGGGGCTCATAGTCATCATTATCAATGGCATGTCAACAAGGACCCACCACAAAGAGGAAAGCTAAAAAGCTGCAGCATGAGCAGCAAAGAGACTGCACAACAGAAGGGAGTGAACTTATTCCATTTGTACTATGGCAAACAAAATAGCACTTCACAGAATAGCAAGCACTGTTGAATTCTGGCCTGTTTTCTTACTTTTACTCAAGATAAAAATTTCTTAAGCATCTATAACTCATAATTGTTCGTGTGTGTGTGTGTGTGTAAATATTTGAAAGGTGCAACACAATATGTACATGTTCATGGAGTATGTGTACATGTTCATGTGTGTGGTGAAAATGCACATCTGTGTATACACACATGGTAGCCAGAGGTGCATACCAAATTTCTTCTTCAATTGCTTTTCACCTTGTTTTTGGAAATAGGGTCTCTTCCTGAACCTGAATCACTTCCATTGGTTAGACTGGCTAGCCAATGAGCTTCAAGGATTTTCCTGGCTAGACTAGCTAGCCAAGACATTTTCCTGCCCCAAGACCTTGGATTACAAGTATGCACCACACTCCATTTTTAGGTGGGCGCTAAACTCAGGTCCTCAGGATTGTGCAATTTTACCAATTTAACAATCTCCATAATCCCTGTCTTCATGTGTAAAATGGAATCATACAACTTGTTGATAATGTGTGTTAGGTGCTAGAACAGTAGCTCCCAGAATACAGCAGCAAATGCTCTTTTCATTTCATTACAAATTGACTTAAGCCTGACAAAAACTAATGCCACATAGAGTAAACTCCTTCATCAAATCTGCAGGAAACTCCAATAACTCTGATTTTGAAGATCCCATTTCCTTGAAAACAGAACAGTTAGACAACTTTGGGGGAAAAAAACAAAAAGAATGATATCTGTAAGTCACAGTAAATCTTCAACTAAATTATTCATGCTACTTATTTATAAACAGCTCAGCAAGTCAGCCATGAAGCTAAAATTGGGAAATCAATTTCCCTGGAAAATAGTTCAGGTTCTGTGGAGTTGTCTTTGAGGAGCTGATGGCTGCCATGATGAATTGTTGTTATAGCCTCAGTCACATAAAGAGAGCATTACAGAAAGACTAACACAGGGACAATTGTGAGTTACAAGGATGAAGATGCATGAAGAAATTGGCTGGCACCTCCTGGGAAGGATTTCTGGGCTTCTTTTATTCTTCTAGTCTCACTTTGCAAATGACATGTGTGAGGCACATACAGGATGACTGCAGAAATATGATCAAAGATATAATTCAAAATAATTCAATCCTCAAATTTTAACTCTTCTAATAGCTAAGCATTTTCAGAAATACAGCTATAATAAATAGAACACCAAGGAACTTATTTTTCAAAATCTAGGTGAGAAGAGTAAACCAAATTATGTTTTTGAAAAGAATGGTTATGATTTTGGCACATGTAAGTGGTTATTTATCCAATTTCTTCTCTTTCCCAATCACAGAATCTGAAATTGTTTTCTGGCTTCTTCTGAGCTTCTTGCGGTCGTGACCTTCAACGGTGGCCACTCACACATAGCAGATCCACTTCAGTTAAGTCAAACCTGCTTTCTGCAATAAGGACAAGTTTTGAGAAGTCACTAAAAGGCCTCCAGAAGAGAAGACCTTATTCCTGAAAGGGGAGAATGTCCTTTTTTCCTACAAGTATGCACTGTGTTTGAATCTGATGACTGCAACTGCAATAGCACCATGCTTCCAGTATGAAGAGAAGGCTCTGCTAGACCAGCAAAAAGAGAAAGATAAAAAGTCTAATTCCTAGGGATGTCTTTGAACTGCTAAATTGCTGCTGTAATCAGTCCTATTTCTGGACACCTAGTGTGTGATAAGTGCATTTCCTAATCGTTTATGCCAACTTCCTTTGAGCTTCCTGATTATTGCTAGACAATGCACTTTGATACAAAGGTCTTAATGAGTACAACCAAAGTATGATAAGAAGGACTTTGGCCTATCTGGTATCTGTTCTCCTTTATACTCTCTTAATATCACATTTTGTTTAAGGTGGTCCCATCGTGGATGCACAATCATTTATATACAATAGAAAAACTTAAGAAAAATAAACCTGTCCTTGCACTTTGTCCTTGGCTATTTCCTTTATTTTCTTCCCGACATGTGGACTAAATAACCAGGGGTAGCATATCCAACATGCTCAGGCTGGAAGAGAAGTACAGCAGAAGAAACCTGATTTCTACATGCTTTTGATCAGCTATAGCCTTCCCAAACACCTCCCTCCAGGTTTCCTTGGTAAGTGAGGAAGAGAAGATTCCATTTAGATGCACCCTTATGACTGAGTTTCTCTGATACAGCAAATCAACCCCAATAAAAGTATTAAGCCAGCTATTTAGCATTAAATAACCCCAAAATAAAGATTACTTGGAGAATAATGTGAGAATAAAAAGCTGTGGGCTCTAGGAATAGACTTCTTTGATTTGAAAGCTGGCTCTGCCTTCTGCGAGCAGTAGGAGTTTAGATAAGCTACTTAATTTCTCAAAGTCTCAATTTCCCAAATGGAAAAATTAAGATAATAATAAAACTAAATCTCCTCCAAAGAGTTATTAAGAAAATTTAATGAGCCAAACCACATGGGAAAAATATGAGCCTGGAACTCAACATATTACTTCTTCCAAGAAAAAAATAAATACATCATACCAGCTCTGGGTACTAAGACCACAAAAATTAGATAAAAATCCCTACCTCCCAGAACAAGCATTCTATAGAGAAGAAATAGATGATAAACAACACAAGGAATGATAATGAAGTTTTTATTACATGGAGATTAAAGCTACTGAAATTAATATCATGGTCGATAAATGGATTGGTGAAGTGGTGGATTGTGGTAATTTAGGTAGGGTGACTAAAGAAAGTGATATCTTTATGAAGACCTAACAGACATAAATAAATGAGACATAAGAGCCATGGAATAAGGCAATTTTAGGCAAATGGAAAAGATATAAAGAAGACATAAAGTAAGAATGGTCCTCAAGCAGAAATAGACATAGGTACCACAAGACGTAATGCCAACTTACTAGAGGAGTTACAGTAATTAGTTAGCATGGTAATGGATCCCCACATGCAGAAGAATGAAACCATATCTACTTCTCTCTGTCTACACAAAAATCAGGTCAAAATAAATCAAAGGCTTAATGTGAAAAACTACTAGATGAAAACGTGTAAAACATGTCACTGAGTCAGCATAGAAAGGGACTTTTGGAAACTTACTCCAAAATTGACAAATGGAATTATGTGAAAATTTAAAACTTCTAATATCAAAGGAAATAAACACCAAAGTAAAGAGGCAGTTTATAGAATTGGAGAAAACCTTGGATATGTTGAGTTTTTTTTTTTTTTGTGGGAGATAAATACTGAGACAAATTTAGTGAAGAATTACAAATTATGTATGAAAAAAATCAAAGATTACAATAAACAAATAATGAATGATCTGATTAGACACTTTTCAAACAAAGAAATACATATGACCAATAAATATGGAAAACAAGTCCAAAATATTTAAATACCAGCAAAATGGAAACTAAAACTATATTGAGATTATTAACTCACTTCAGGAAAAATGGCTGCCCCAACTCTTCAGTTCAGTAAGAATTCCTTGGTTACATTCATTTCTAGGTATATTTTGAAGCTATTGTGAACAAATTATTTTCCCTGACTTTTTCTCAGCAAATTTGTGATTAGTATATGTAAAATTTGTGATTAGTATATATAAAAGTAAATTATTTTTACCTTAATTTAAAATACAACTACTTTGCTGAAATTGTTTAACAGGTCTGGGAGTTGTCTGGTGAAGTCTTTAGGATCTTTCATGTACAAGATCAGATCATTTACAAACAGAAAATTTGATTTCTTTCTTTCTAGTTTGATTCATTTTACTCCTTTTCCTTATATAATTATTATAACAAAGACACTGATCTATATAGTAGATATACTCTTGTTACATGTATATACTCTTGTTACATATTTTGGAGTATAACTTGTGTTTTTCCACATTTAGTTTGTAAGTTTATTTGCACCTAACCTTTACTATGTTGAGATATGTCCCTTATCCCTAGTTTCTCTGAGTGTTTTAACACAATGGAAATTAAACTTTGTTAAAGGCATTTTTGCATTAATTGAAATGATTTTATTTCTATGCTTAAGTCTATTTATATGCAATGTTATAATTTGTATATGTTGAACCAAACTTGCATGACTATAATTAAACTAATTTGAACATAGCATAAAATATTTAATGTATGTTCAATAATTTAATTACTATGGTTTTAATTTTTGGCAAATTCACATGTATATACAATGTATAATATTCACTCTTGATTACCAACTCAAATCTCACACACACTCCTGCAGCTTTCTCATATCTCAGATAAAAATTCTAGATCATCCTGCCAGTTTACATTACCATTTGCCATAACTAAGATCATCTAGCTTCCAATTTTTATTGCATCTACAGGACTACACAATATCATTTGATATACTGAAATAAACTAAATACAATCAGAACTTATTTGACACAAACCACACAATTTCTCTACCTAATTGTAAATCTTGATAAAGAAAATCTTTAAACATCCTAGCAGTCAAAACAATAATGGTAACTGGCCAACAGGATTGTATCAAATACAGAGTCTCCTGCGTGTTATTTGGGGCCAGCATGCCAGACCGGCAGCGGGCTGGTGGGCTGGCGGAAAACAAGCTACAGTTGGCGCCCAACGTAGCTGTAAGATCTTTCACTTAAAACTGATAAAAGCTTAACAAATGTTTTAGAAACAAATGAACAGAGACTAGCAAGACTTCTTGGTAGCAGCATTTTCTCGGTTGGATTTGTTTTGCTGTAGACAGAGATGTGCGCAGCTCCTTTAAGGGAGGTTTCCAAAATTAACATAAGCAGCAAAAAACCCCTTGCTTTTAAAGAGCTCTGCTAACAATTCATTGGTGTGTATGAGAGCTGCAATAAAGGTTTACACTGTGTTTTTAAAAATATGTTGGCTTGGGAGAGAAAAAGAAACAGGATACAATGGTTTAAAAAAGAAATAAGGAAGTAGAATGGCTGGATATGGTGGTACAAGCCTTTAATCCCAGCACTCAAGAGACAGAGGCAAGCAGATCTCTGTGATTTCAAAGTAAACCCTGTATGCAGTGAATTCCAGGACAGATAAAAGTTACACAGAGAAACCCTATCTCAAAATATGAAAAAATAAAAGTAGAAGAAACAGAGTAATAAAAAAGCCACGTAAAGATGGAAAGCACAAAGAAATTTTGGATACTATACATGACTCTGTTGTCTTTAAATTGTTTGACTTCTACGAAAATAACAACTGATAAAAGAAATGCTGCTGGATTAATTCAATTTATATATTTTAAAAATGCTTTGACTTCAAAATTTAAGCTTAAGGACAAGTTCCTGGGGAAAAGGATTTCTATTTTTGTTTCCACAGAAAATGAAAAGCTATGGATTCCTTCCAGACTAATGTGGTTTGATCAAGCAAGACCTTCTGAAGCAATGTCAGTGGGACATTGCAACTTTACAGACCACTACAGCCAATATTTCTGCATCTTCTTTGGATCCCCATGACAGCACCCTCTACCAGCAGGAAGTAGTTTGGAAAGAACGATGACCAAATTCCCAAATATTGTTTATAAATGTTTGTTTTCATTTAAATGGACTTGGTTATAAATGGCTATAACCACAAGCAATCTTTTTAAAGGTAAAAAGGGAATTATGGTATAGATATGAATACTTTGCTTTGGAATGGATTTTCTTTTATTGATACAATTTAAGGTCAATTTTGTAATATGTGTTTTTGTCCTCTTGTTTAGGTATTGTGTTTATATAGCTCTTTGGAAAATGTAATGTACAATTTAGTACAGATTAAAGAGTTACCTATGGTAGTCAAAACTTGGAGTTAAGTTAGATAGGATTTCTAGATATACAGATATGTATTTGAGATGGATAGGCATTCTTCAAACCTTTCAAAGACCTACAGAATATGGCATTTAAAATGGTTTAGGGTTTTTCTTGACAGTGAGGCACAACTGCTCCTGGCAATACCACCTGAATCAAAAAGGAAGATGGACATAGAAGAAAACATGATGAAGTTTGATTTCAATATGGTAAGACTAGCCATATGGGCGAGATACTGCTCTTGTAGACTGTTTGACTTTATGCTGTAGAAACTGGACATGCAGTTGTCTCTGTCATTTTTAGATTATATTATCCTTCTGTGGTCTTTGAAGGAGTTGAAGACAGATAGTTTTGGTTATAGTTTTCTTTAGTTAGGATTAAAGATAAGTTACTTATAGAACTTTAGACTCACAAAGATATGATAGATGATATTTTCTTTAAGTCTCACAAAATGTTGATGAACTAAATATTGTTAACTGTGATTCTTATTTGATAACTGTTGTATGATATATTTTGCTATGTCAAGGTTAAAAACCTTTTTATTTTAGACAGAAAAGAGGAGATGATGGGAGATGTTCTTCTGTAAATATGTTTCTCATACTGTTTAATAAATAAAGCACTGTGGCCAATGAGAAAGCAAGATAGGCAGGGCTAGGAGACAAGGAGGAAAGAGGAAATAGAAGGAGGAGTCAGCATGGAGAGCTTGGAGAAAGAAGATGCTGGCCATGGCTCCCCAATAAGATGATCACATAGAAATACTTACATAAGTAGAAATGGGTTAATAATTAAGACAGAGCTAGCCCATAAACAATAATGGTAACTGGCCAACAGGATTGTATCAAATACAGAGTCTCTGTGTGTTATTTGGGGCCGGCACGCCAGACATGCGGTGTGTGGGCAGGTGGAAAACATACAAGTTACAAATTCTAGATCATCCTGCCAGTTTACCATTTGCTATAACTAAGATCATCTAGCTTCCATTTTTATTGCATCTACAGGACTACACAATATCATTTGATATATTGAAACAAACTAAATACATTCAGAACTTAAATGACACAAACCACACAATTTCTCTACCTAATTGTAAATCTTGGTGAAGAAAATCTTTAAACATCCTAGCAGTCACTTGGAAGGCACTTGTGCTATAATTACAGTTGAATGCTGTGTGTATATTCTTAGTAATTCTGCTAATGTCTTTTATGTTTTATGTGATCTATAAACTCAGATTCAAATCATGCTATGTGTTATCATTACCCTTGGTGAACAGCTTTGGAATATGATAGCTGGATTGTTCATGACAGAAACACTTATGGGGAATATGCTCAAAGTGCAACATATATTTGCATGAAACTTAATTAATTTTTCAAAACTTTTAAATTAATTATTTGTTGTTTTTAATTTTTATTTTTTAGAAATAGTATTGTCAATTACTTGGTCAGGAAAATGCCCCTCAGTAAACTGTCTGTTCAAGAAACTTTCAGAAATAGTATACGGCAACCTAAATAAGTAGTTCAGCACAATGGTTTGTTTAACCATTGTCCTTTTAACACAACCCCTCAAAATGGGTTGTATTAGAGTGGCTGCTTATCATCAATAATAGTTCCTACAACAGTGCTTATATCACAACTGGAGTAAGACACAAGGATGACCTCTTCCTCGAAGGAAACAATGAGACTTCTTTATTGAACTCCATGTAGAGAGCCACATTGCCATATCAAGGTTTTAATGTTGGTCTGTCTTCCACTTGCATTGCCAGATGTCCTCCTAGGGTTGGGAATAGGGAAGGATCCACTTGTTTTCCCACAGACTGCAAGTGTTTGCAGGATCCCATCAATAATTAGTTTTGAACTAAAACTTTCCTAAGTGGGGTTTGTAGAGATGATTCGGTAGTTAAGAATCTTTACTGCTGGGGTAGAGGATCCAGGCTCAGGCACATCATCCATACAGCACCTGCAACTCTGGTTCTAGGAAATTGGACACTCACTTCTGTCTTCCACAGATACTGTGTGTATGTACTGCTCTTACATGCAAGCAAAACATAAGAGTAGATAAATTCATTTCAAAGTTTCTGGATTGGATCTATGTGTCCCTCACTGGTTGCTTTTTTTAGGCCAAGTAAGTAGAATGGTGATTCAATTCAAGCAATCTGTTATGGGCCAAATTGTGGTATTCCAAAATTTGTGTATTTAAGCCATCTCCTCAGTAGGACTCTATTTAGAAACAGGGCTTATAGGAGAGGTTTTGAGCTTAGATGAGACAAGGGACTAGAGGCATAACCCAGTAGGATTTATGGCCTTTAAAAGGATGGAGAGAAGAGGTGGAAGATAAAAGTGAAAGAGAGCACAGAAGACTAAAGAGTTGGTAGGGACAAAGTGGAACCCTCATCCTTCCCTAGTTTACCCCAGCCCCTAAGAAGACCTCCATGTTACTTCTGCTTTAAGCAGAGAGATCATGTTCATCATTAACTGATGCTATTTTACTTAAAGAGCTTTCTCTAGGATTGGCTGAGCTTTCTCTAGGATTGGCTGTTCCTGGCACCGAAAGACCTAGGAAAAAAATCCTACCTGAAATGAGGGAACCTTATTTATGATCCAACATCAGGAGACCACAGAGATGACAGAGAAGAAACTTGAAAACACATTGTGAATAATGTACATTTACCCAGTTTTGCCTCTTAAGAAACTCTCCAGAAATTATTAAGGCAAAACAAATTTAGATGTCTAAGAAATTGACTCTGGATTAAATTATATACATAGCTAGTCACCAGAATTCAAATCAAGGGAACTGCACACTGATAACAACACCAATTCCTAATCTCTTCCCCAAAGCCTCATGTTGAAACTTTTAACCAGATTAAGTTACCCCACCCCACAATTAATACCCCAAATGAATATTAAATTCTCACATATGAAGCCTTGGGGCATACTCAAACTTTAGCCAAATCATAACAATCTACAAATTATTTTGCTGTTTTCTTGTCTTTACTATGATGAGTTTTTATTCTAATCTTCTCTTGAAATTTGGCAAGTAAGAGGCTAGGAGGAGAGTGAAATGTTAAGTAAAAGGTTCAAGCTCATAGGGAACACAAAAATTGGTTAAGGAATCCAGAAATGTGAACGACATGGAAGTACAACACAGTACTACAAAATAAAAGGCATTTGAAGAAAAAAGTCACAAGAGATTAGCAAGGTAAATTATAGTGAGTTTGAGGTAGCCAAGCTAACTGGATAAGCAGAGGGTCAGTTCTCTGGATAAAATGACAAAGCTGGTCTCAGGAGGTGCCCAGGGCTCCCATACAGCCACACAATCACCATCACCAGAAGCAGACACAAGGTGCAGCTGTCCTTTCATTTAGCAAATGTCTCCATATGATATGTAGTGAGATCCTTATACATAGCCCTGCATCTACCTGTCTAACTATAAAAAACAAAATAGTGGTAAAGTTAACTTCAATGAACACTTCCTCCTATTTCTGGGGGAAAAAAACACCATTGAGACAACTCTAGATTATCCCAGGGCTGACAAAATGGGGCAGAAATGGTAGACCAACAGTTTTAAGTTCAGATGCTAGAGACAAGCTTTGCTGTAGTCACCAGATCCCAGGTACTCCCCTAGCTGGAGGGTGTATGCACTGCTCTCACTTTCTGGCCTGGTAAAATTAAACTTTGACTATGAGCTTGTTCCACCTGCACCCTGTGTGAATTCTTCTCCTTCAGAAGCACATGAACTGGGTTGCTACGTATGAGATCAAAGGGAATTCAGAAAGAGCCATCTCTCTGTCCATCATTCCACCATATGAGAACTCAGGATGAAGGAGCCATCAGTCTACCAACAGGAGAGCTTTTACCAGAAGACAAAGTTGCCTTGATCTTGGAATTCCCAGCCTGAGAATAATGTGGGGAAGAAATTTCTGTCTTTGGTATTTTGTAACAGTTTCCCGAATAGATAGGAAACGAAGACATTAGAAAGAGGAAGATAGAGGAAAAGGTTGTGTATTTTCAGTCATTTTCCTGAAGCATAGTAGTGTTTTTAGAAAAAAAGATTTCTCTGTTACAGATTTGAATTCTCTTCATGTTAATAAATGGGCCACAGAAGCAGCTGGATGCCCCCTTATCACCGCCCAGGGAGCTATTTACGCTAATCCTTTCCCTTGTAGCCCTGCTGGACAAGGATGAAAATCCCCAGCATCAGGTATTAAAAGAGACAGAGGAAGCACACAAACCAATTTACAGGGTTTCGCTTGACCGGTCTTCTTCATTTGAGTCTTATTAGCTTTGATAATGTATCCTCACTATTAATCAGACCGGTAGAAAGCTAGGAAACAACCATGTGTGAATGCTGGTGGGCTGCCAGCCTTCGGTGGTGCTTTAGGTGTGGGCTTCCCAGCTGGAAACTCGGAAACAGTAACAGAACATAGAAATCACCCTTTTAGGTCTCAGGAAGTAGTGAGTGAGGCAGCAGATGCTCCCAAGAGAAAACACCAGGGGAGAACAGTGTCATAGAAACTTCGGCTTGCTAGCTAGTTGGTAGCAAAGAATTCAATGAATTGACCTCTGCTTCTTCAACTTTAAAGCATGAAATATTACACACCCCACATAAGAGTTGTGAAAATCTGTGCGAGGTAGACAGCATTTAGTGCCTCCCACACAGATAATGCCTAATAACAAGAATAATAATACTATTTCCCCACGATCTGCTTCCTAATGGTCACATGTGATTTTAAGAGGAAGCACAGCATTCGAGAAGCCTCTCAATTCCATTTCATGACCTTTCACCTAAAACTCATGCAAATGTTCCTTCTCCTGATTCATTTTCACTGAAGGTTTCCTCACTTAGGATGAGGGTGGCCCCACCCATGTGTGAAAATCTAAGACAGTGATCCACCTACTCATAGGATTAAAAATATTTTTCCATGATCCTTAAGTTATTCTTGGATTATTACCTCTTATCCCTCTGTCTCCTGATCCTCAGTCAGTTCCCCACCAGTCTAATGGAATAGAGAAAAATTCCCTGGTTATATCAAAGGAGATGAATCTTCCTCCTTTGCCCTCTTGGGGATGAACCAAGAATCTTTGAAATTGAAAAACTTGGTCTTTCTGAATTAGGTCTGTTCTATTAGTCATTAGTTGAGAGAGAGAGAGAGAGAGAGAGAGAGAGAGAGAGAGAGAGAGAGAGAGAGAGAGAGAGAGAGAGAGAGAGAGAAAGCTTCAGAGAAAAACTCAATGTGCAAACAGGGATGGTAGAGTGAGCAAAGAACAGAAGAGAAAATATTGCTAATAAGCCCACCAAATCCATGAACTTCACAAAACACAGAGAGGCAAAGTAAATATAACATGGAAGATGAAGAATGTTTGCTTGAGACAATCTGATCTGATCTTTAGGATTTTATGTGAATCTGATGAATCTGTATTTTAAATAGTTATTCCATCACTAGAACATAGGCAGTTTGCTGGGGGGGGGGGCAGGAAGGAGGTGGTCAGTGAGTTAAGCTGATCCAGACTAACCCTAAGGAGAACTAGCTCAAAGAATTCATGGTAAGAGATGAGTTCCTCTTCCTGAGATGTACAGAAGCCTGAGGAATCCAGAGGAGTTCTGCATCATGAACTACTTCCAGATATAAGGTGGAAGCTTCTGGTCTCAATAGAAGTGTTCAGAAGATCCAACATTTGGAAGATAAATCTTCATTCTAATTAGACACAGCATTTTGGAGTCTCTGCAAATATCGACCCAGGGATAAGTTACTTAAAGCACAGAATATGACAAGAAGGCCAAAAATTAACTAATACTATACATACCAATATTAAAGAAGTAGGTGAAGAGAAAAGCAGTGAATGAGGAAAGAAGATGTTTTGATGGGAAGAACTAAAACACCTTTTCATTGTCTCTGAGATGTAGATCACTGAGTCATTCAACTTACATTGTGCTTTGTATGAAGTCGTCATTGTGCCAAGTTGTAGCATGGTAATGAATAAAATTATCCAGAACTGACCTTAGTGGAGCTTACTGACTGGGAAACAGTGCATTTAGATACAAACAAAGTCACTGAGCAATCACAAGGACCTTTCAAAGAACCAGTGTAGATGTAATAAACTAGAAAGAAGTATCTGGAAAAGTTAAGATAATGGAAATAAACAGAGTCAACAAGTTTAGTCACATGAAAAGCAAATAGAGGGGCCATGAGGTTGGTATTCTGGAAGGTTTTCAAGTATTTGATAGTAGTAGAGGACTTCTGGACTTGAGATTCAGTGATTTATCAGAGCTTAGACACTTCTCTAAATGCAAACAATAGCATGACTCCTGTCTTCATGGACTATGACGAAAGGAGCTGTTTGGGCAGATTGACTGCCCTTTTATGTCTTCAGAGACCATCAGCAGAGGCACTTTCCCCTATGGTCCCATACAGCATATGCTCTCATCTGTGCTATGAGAATATCTGCATTAGCCTAAGTACATACAGCAGGCCCTTTAATTAATGCTCAATACGCTTCACACATTAGCAAATATCACTGTGTCCCCCATGGAACTCTGAGACATCTGGTAGACTTGTGTATCCCTCAAGATCTTGTTTGTCTCTCTTATAATAAAAAGGCACAAGTTTCACACTTTTTGCCAAAGACATAGTCAACTCCATCCCCCAATATCCTTCTGGGTTTCAACTTCTTACTTGCTGACTGGTTTAGCTCTTTAGACTTCAAAGGTATCAATCACCTCAGCCTACTGTCTTCACCTGTTTCAAAAACTAACTTAGGATCTTTGATATTCTCTCATGGGGATTAAAATATGAATGCCAATAGTTTTACTAATTGTATCCAAAAATAAAAGTATGTATTGTTGCTGCTTTATGTAATTGATTGTCTATGGCTTTCCTTGTGATTCTAGTCAATTCATTTTCTACACTAACCAAGCCCATGTGACCCCAAGATAGTAGAGAGGCAGTTAAGCTTTGGGTTTCTATCATGCCTGCATTGCTATTTCTTCATCTGGGCAATCTGCCCATGGAAGTGTATTAGTGTTCCAAAATGCCAAGAAAATCAGGCTGTGATTTCAGCAAGAAAGAAATAATAGAAAGCAATACTCCCTCCTCCAGTGTGTGTGTGTGTGTGTGAGAGAGAGAGAGAGAGAGAGAGAGAGAGAGAGAGAGAGAGAGAGAGAGAGAGAGAGAGACAGACAAACAGAGAGACAGAGAGTGAGAGAGAGAGAGACAAACAGAGAGAGAGAGAGAGAGAGAGAGAGAGAGAGAGAGAGAGAGAGAGAGAGAGAGAACATGGGGCCTCCTATAAGCTATCATATCCTACTGTTGAGTTATACCCTAGAAAACTTCCTTTGTTCCTACTTCCTATTTAGAGACAGGACCTCACAATGTGTTCAGGCTAACCTCAAACTTGTGATCATCCAGTCTCAGATCCAAACTTGGACTATAGGCTTGTGCCATGTAGCACAACTGGCCAATTGAATTTTTTATGGGAGATAGTTTGTTGGATATATTTTAGTTGAAAGAGAAAAATGTGTAGGATATTTGTAATTTTCCCTCAGAATATAAATGGCCTACAGTTAGCCCAAGGTACCTAGAGATCCAATTAATTAGCCAAATGCAGGTGATCATATCTTAGTCTTCCCAAGACAATGTCAGTTATGTTTGTTGTTCACATTCATGTTTTTCCAGTGGCAGCATTCCTTTCACCCTCAAATGTGCTTTCTTTTTTTTTTTTAATAAATTTTTATTTAAATTAAAAACAGACTTATTTCACATATCAATCCCTATTCCCTCTTCCTCCTCTCCTCCCATGTTCTCCACAGCAAACCCCCATCCTACCATGCATCCACTTCCCAGAGAGGGTGAAGCCTCCCATGGCGGAACATCAAAGACCTAGGCCCTCCCCTGTGTCTTGAGGCTGAGAGGGTAACCCTCCAATGTGAATTTGCTCCCCAAGCCTATTCATGCACTAGAGATAAATACTGGTTCTACTGCCAGACTGCCCAGGCCTCCTCCCAACTGACACCTGCTTTCAGGGGGCCTGGTGTGGTCCTTAGCTGGTTCCCACCTGGAAGAGCGTGGTCTGTGAGTTCCCACTTGCTCAAATGTGCTTTTATTTAAGCAGCAAATTTCTTGTTCATCTTGAATTAGGCAATGAACACCAGCAACAACAAAATATTTTCAACCAGTTAATTGATGGAGTTTCCCCAAGAGATTTAGAAGTATTAAAACCATGTAATAGTCTCCAAATTACAGACTGATGTAAGTCAGCACCTCTAAGAAGAAATGTGGTAACTTCAGTACAAGAGAATACCCAGGGACACCTAAGTATAAAGAAGCTGTGTGCCTTTAGGTGCTGAACAGGCTCTTGTTTCTAATGTTTCCCATTATAAGCAAGAGGTGAGAGAAGTATTCAGAGCTTTGGCTTCACATTGACAAAATAAATCCAACTTATAAGGATTTTGTGCAACTATAAAGAATGCACTAAGGTCGAAGGAAGAAAACTATAGCATTCTTCTAATTATTACTATTGATTTGATATTGTTTGGAAGGAGTTTTATGATTACAAGAAGCACCAAAGCAAATCCTATAAGTAAAATGAAACAAATCTATGTGTCCAACTTTGACCACTGCCTAATCACCTGGTGCCCCTCCCAGCACTAAAGCTCTAGCCCCTTACTAAACAGATATCCCATCCATCTGCATTGGACCCAGAAAGACAGAGTTCTAGAACTTGCTAGCAATCTTATGGCCTGTTTGGCTTGGCATTTTGTAGATTTGAATCTTTCTGCTTTAGTTACTCTTTTCAAAAATTACAAAACTGTGCAAATGACTCACTCCCTCAGACACTATCCAGTGCTTTCTGCTGCTGGGTCCAGAAACCCTGGAATTTCTCATCACTGTTATTTTTTTCTTAATACCATTTGTCAGCAGCTTTTCAAGCAATTTCTTTCACCAAACCAAGCTCATTTAAACATATAAGTGTAAACTTTCACAAGGAGCTGTACTAAATACTTAATAAAGTCCAAGAATACACTCCACACTCACTATTTTATTCATTAATGAACTAGTTGTTTCCAAACCATTTTTAATACATCTCTCATTTAACCTCCCTTGTAGATCTGCTTATAACTGATCACCCAACTTGATATGATGACAGATTTGTTTTCCTGCTTAAAGGATTCTAAAGTGTACCATCTTGATGCATCTTGAATGCATCTGAGAGATATAAAAATATTGAACTGCCTAAATATAAGTAAAAATGTAGTCTCTGCATTCATGTGTCACTGAGAAGCAACAAAGCCAAGTGTTAAGAGTTATGAGAATATTTCAGCAAATTTTGAGAGTCTTCCATGTAACAAGCACTATGTTGGACCTGTGGAGCTTGCACAAATCATTCAAAATTGCTCATTCAGGCCTCTTTGGACTACATTATATGTAGGAATAAATAGAATTACCCAACTTTGGGATGGACTGAACTACAGAGCAAGGAACAGCTGCTCAATATGTTAACACACATAAGAGCTGAATCATCACCTGTCAGGTCTACTGTTGGAAAGATTCCTATATCAGGTGGGTATTTAGTTATTCACCATTTTTTAGCAGGGATTCTCAGCATGGGTTTTTTCTTGTTCCAAAGCCTTGTTTGATGAGTAATGAGGTACTATTTTTGGACCTTCCTTAATCATTAACTCAGCATTTTATACAGATATCCTCTGTCCTTGAAGACTTGGCCAAAGAAGTAAAATACATATAAGCAAACAGAAGCAGAAAAGTGATCTACATTAGCCCTCTGAACTGTGGCAAGAAATATAGAGTGAAGACAATGTGGTCAGAAACAAAAGTCCTCATTTTCTTCTCTGAGCCTGTGACTATAAGGAAAGAGGAGTAAAATTATCATAGTAATTGTAAGAGAGTCCAAACTCTGAATAGATAGTGGCAGAATTTCCCAGATTAGCATGAAGAAGGTTCTTGGCCTCTAGGAAAGGCCCAAACATATCAAATATACTGTGAAAGGTAATGCATCAGAGACAGTTGCTATGTTAGGCACAGAAGGTGATAGCAGCACTGCTAGAATTTCCAGCCTGTATCTAACATTCAGGCAATACAGAAATGCCCAAGTGTCTTATTGAGGATATATATACTCTGAAAATGTAGTGAAATTATGAAGTCTTCAAGCTGACAAAAAGATTCCACAGTGAACAGATTCTATTACCAACATATCATCTCAAAACATCACTGGGGGGAGAATAACAACCATCGCACAGAAAAATCCAACAGAAATACCACAGGACATCTGATTGGCCTCTTTCCCTCCATTAGCACATAGTAATGTGAAACTTTCAATTTCCAGGCACTGGCATGGAGACACACCCATTCCAAGCAAGGCAGTGAAAGAGAATTTGAAAGAGTCACCATGTAGGAAACATAATCACAACTTCAACAGGGATAGTTTAACCTGGAAAAGAAAGAAATACTGTCCTGGATTAGTAAATTTCAGACTTCCTCATAACTCTATAGTAACTATAAGAACTTCCAAAACTCTGTCGACACAAAACACATATACCTTGCCACCAGTACAGTAGGATTTATAAGAAAGAGTTAATTCATGACCAGAGAAATGGCTCAGTGGGTGAAAGTCTTTGCCTCTAGCCTGATAACCTGGGTTTGACCTTTAGGACTCAATGTAAGAAATAAGAGACTTTCTGATGCTGGCTGAGTAAGGTAATGACCTATAAATATAGCAAAATATCATTAGGCATCATTTTGTTACCTTTTTTAGAAGAGTATTAATTTGGTTTTACCCAATGTCTCTGGGTTATCAAGTCTCTAATTTTTGATCACCCAAGTATTATCAGGTATATGTTCCATCTCATGGTGTAGGTTTTAAGTCAAGCCAGGTTTAGTTAGTTACTCCCACAAGTTATTTTTTTTATGTACTTTAGAATCCATCTTATTTTACATATCAATCTCAGTTCCCTCTCTCTTCCATCCTCCCATGCTCCTCACCAACCCCGACCCCACCCTCCATCCACTCCCCCAGGGAGGGTAAGGCCTTCCATTGGGGATCATCAAAGTCTGTCACATTATTTAGAGAAGGGCCTAGACCCTCCTCTGTGTAGCTGAGCTGAGAGAGTATCCATCCATGAGGGAATGGGCTCCCAAAGTTCATTTATGCACTAGGGATAAATACTGGTTTCAATGACAGAGGTCCCATAGAGCACCCAGGCCTCTTAACTGGCACCCACATTCAGAGGGCTTGGTTTGGTCCAATGCTGCTTCTCCAGCTTTAGAACTGTGATCTGTGCACTCTCACTTGGTCAGGTCAGCTGTTTCTGTGGCTTTCTCCAGCATGGTCTTGACCCCTTTGCTCATCCCTCCTCCCTCTCTACAACTGGATTCCAGGAAGCTTCTGCTTCCTTCAGCTACTAGATGAAGGCTCTATGATGGCATTTAAAGTAGTCATCAATCTCAGTGTAGGGGAAAGGCATTTAAAGCAGCCTCTCCACTATTGCTTATATTCTTAGTTGGGGTCATTTTTGTGGATATTTGGACATTTTCCTTATGCCAGATAGTTTCTTAACCTGTAATGGCTCCCTCTATTAAGATATCTCTTTTCTTGCTCTCCTCTCTTCTTCCCCCTGACTCAGTCTTCCTGGTTCCCACAAGCTTTGAGCCACTAGTTCCCTAGCATACTTTGTAGGTAGGACAAATTGCAGATCAAAGGTCCTGTAGCTGGGTTGGTGTTTACATATCTCTTTTGGTAGCTTAGAGTACCTTACTGTACCAAAGACATTAGAATGTAGGGCTTTATATATATCTGCTTGCCTGCTCCTTGATCAATGAGGTGAATGGATATTACTTCCTCCTACAGCAAAGGGGAACAAAAAAAGAGAACCATGGCCAAACATTACACAGAGAGTGAAACATTGGGAAGTGTTCATCAAATCCCTCCCCTCAGATTTCAGGATTTCCCAAAGAAAAGGAGGCAGAGAGAGTGTAAGTGCCAGGGAGAATGGAGGATGCTAGGAGAACAAGGCCCTCTGAATCAATTGAACAAAGTTCAGACAAACTCACAGAGAATGAAGCAACAAAAATAGGTCTCACACAGATCTGTACCAGGTCCTCTGTGTAAATAATATAAATTTCAGTTTAGTATTTTTCTGGTACTCCTGAATGTGTACACAGGTGGGTCTCTGACTCTTGTGACTTCTCTTGGGGCTCTTTTCCTTCTGTTGGTTTGTCCAATATTGATGTTATAGTTTTTGTTTAATCTCATTATATTTTATTTTGTTTGTTAAAAAAACATAAAACAACTTTTATTACCAAAAAAAATATTTGACTACTCCAAGTTTTCTGCTGACCTTCATTGCTTGATATTTGCCACACTAATTCATAAGTAAACATGTATACACACAAAAATAATAAACGAGAGGGAGGGCCTAGACCCTGATCCAAATGACTTGACAGATTTTGATGATTCCTCCTGGAGAGCATCACCCTCTCTGTGGAGTTGGGGGAAGAATGGGACTGGAGGGGAGTTTTGGGGGGTCATGGGAGAGAGGGAGGGGAGGAAGGAGGGAGGGAGGTAGAGGGAACTGGGATGGATATGTAAAATTTTAAAAAATACTCTTTTCAAAAAATAATAAATGAATCAATACATCATTTTTTAAAATACATTCTCAAAAACTTCTAAAATACTCTATTTATTTTGTAAAATCAAAAATAAATAAATATATAAATGTTCTAGTATACCAAAGCAGTTATATGTATATTCCTAATTCTGATGTGATTTTATGGGGCTGTATTTCCAAATGTGAGACCTACTTGATAACTGACCCAGAAAAACTAATTGGAAAAAGAAGAAAGCCAGGCTCTTAGCAGGGATATCAAAAGGCCCCAAATACATTCATGCTGTTTATTTCTATTCTCCACAATGATTACTTTCTCAAATGGGATTATTAGACTGTTTTAATGTTGTGTTTTAATCTTCATCATATTCTTGAGTTTTAATGAGTTTCCTCCATACTCTCTATTGTTATTAATTTGCATTCTGAAGAAGTTGGTTGCCCTTCTATTGCTTGTACTCATCGAACCCTAGAACCTCTTTTGCATGAAATATGAATTCCATCAGCACAGTTGCTAGAAGAAAGTGTGTGTGTGTTCTTTTTTTTCCATTCAGTATCTTATTCTCCATTCTGGGGATTTGCAACTTGTTACAAACCTAAATTCAGGCTTCTTTCTGTTTTACAAGATGTTTGTGATTTTCTATAGAAATTATAGGATATAAACCCTTTCCATTTTTATGTTTCTTTTGTGTTTCTTGGATGCCATATAGAATCATTAATAATAAATCAATATCACTCAACATACCTGGCAGATGCATAGATTTGTTTAATAGGATATACTACAGCCATTCATCAAATCCTAATATTTAAAATAGATAATGTAATGCCATATTACCAATATGTGCCATGAATAACTGGCATTTTCATTTCCCAAAGAGAAAAATAGCTAGCTACTCTCTCACTTTCATTTTGACTGGTTATGTCTGGTTAAGATGGACACAGAGCTGTTAGTAAGCAAAGATGTCAGATCCATAAGAGCTAGCAAGAAAGGCAAACTGTCAACGTAGTTAAGTTTGGCCTTCATCAAAAGCCCTGGAACTCAGCTACGGATGAAACTGAAACTCTGAGATGGCTGCACCTTCTGAATTTTCACCCCTATGATTTCTAATCCCTCTGAATTCTCTCAGCATTTTCCAAATATCAAACTTCACAGAAAGAGATACAATGGTCAGAATGAGCTGTGAAAGTTCTATCAAGTCCCTCTTTCTCTGTAACAGTATGGAACTGATAATATATGTCAGTTTGATTCCCAATAAGAGGAGATAGTATTTTTACTATGAAGGGTTAAATAGTAAGACAGACAGTTCCACAGCCACTTTGAGTCCAGGCAGCGCACAGCCAATCAATCCTGGCCATGTTCCTTTTCTTACACTGGATACCAAAAGGCTATTACTTCCCTGAAAAGCTGAATCAAACACCAAACAAAGCCCTGAAAGATGGCAAGATTGAAAGGGGACTCTGAAGGCAGCTAGTCAATGCCTGGAGCCCAAAATCTTTGTCTGCACAGTTGCTCCTTCTCATCATCACTCAGATCCTAAGTTGTTTAAGGCCTATGAAAAGTGTCAGGGAGGCAGCATACTCCGAAAGTTAGGCCAAGTCTGGCATATGAATGCATGAGAATTCTATCAGAATTGTTAGGACAATTCTGGTCCACAAGATTCATGAGAAGCAAATAAAAAAAATGTTACTATTGGTAAAAATGTTAAAGGTCTTAATGATTTCATACTCTCCTCTATTGTGGATGATTTAAAGAGTACATATAGTTGACACTGATAGAGAGAACACATGGAATTCAACAAAATTTTATAGCAACAGAAGTTCCTAAGTCCCTTCTACCAATTGCACTCCCTTCAACTTCAAAAACACTGTCACTCCTATAGCCACCATGGAATCCGTGGTGCCACAATTTGAGAAAAATCCTACTGACAAATCTAGGAAAGTTACCTTCATGATTGGAATTATTCTCTAATTTCTCAGTAGGTTATTAAAAAGCTCCCTTAGACTTCCAAAAATATTTAATCTGTATTTCAAGTAGCAGAGAGAATGAAGTTTTTCAGTACTAACGTTCAATTACCTAGGATGGAGGGGGGGAAAAAGGAAAAATATGGCATAAGCCAAATCAATAAAAGCTGAGAAAAAGAGTCAGACACAATGCTTCTGTCTAGTGTTTTGGACCTCTTTAAACTTAACACAAAGCTTCTGGGAACAGAACTCAACATAATTTTTATTATATTCAATTTTCTAAGTAAAGTCAAACTAAATGAAACTTCTGCTTTCCTCTATGAACAAATAAATGATCAAAAGGAAACAACTTTATCTTCCTATCTTAAATTGTTCAATGGAAAATAAGCAAGATAAGCTTCTCATCTGTGTCACAGCTTACAACTTAGACATAACAAAAGATAATAAATTACCTTTATGGAGCATACAGATCATGTTTAAGGAGGAAGATGTGGCCAATAACGAGAAAGGAGAACATGGTAAAAGAGAGAGATACAGAAATCTGTAGAAAGTTCCTCCCAAGTCTTTGCAAAACCTTGGGTGAAAACCTTATTGGAATGTTTTCAAAGCTCTCAGAGCCAACGATAGCTTGCATTCTCACCAGACAAAGATAAAAGACTAATATGTAGATTGCTGCGTGCATAACTATCACATAAATAATGAAGTAAAGGACTATGGATCATAATGAGGAAAACAAGTAGAACAGACTTGAAGAGACATAGCTGTTGAATCAGTAAACAGTGAGTGTCAAGTGACTATTACAAGACCTAGATGTTGATGAAAGTTGAACAAAGTTCAAGTATCCCAAGAACAGAAATGACACATTAAAAATCAATCTTCTAGAGATGAGAAATGCAATATATGAAATTACATGTGAACACTTGATAGATTAAGAGCATTTAGACAGAGGAGAAGAATGATTGGTGCCCTTGAAGTCATGACAGGAGAAACTATTCACATGAGACAAATGGGGAGAAAAGACTAAAGTCAATGAATGGGGAATTAGAAAGCCATAGGAGAACATGAAAGAATACTGAAATGTGTGTGATTGGAGGCCAGATGAAACAAAAAATGAAGGAAAACCAGAAGAAATAATTTTTCAGCATTTGACTTTAACTATGGATCTAAAAAACTCCATGAACTCCAAACAAAGAATCTAAAGAAAATTAGGCTTTAGGCCAAAACTTATCATAAATACATTGTTCAAATTCAGGGATAAAAAGCAAACCTTAACAGCAGCCCAGGTGGTGGGATACAATAGATACACAGAAATCTACCCATGTTTGTGTAGCATACCATTCACAATATCCAAGTTAAGCAATTAGCTCAGGTACTAACAACAGATGACTGGCTAAAGAACATGGAGTATGAGTATAAAGTACAGTTATTCAGGCAAGAAGAATTAACTTTATCATTTGCACTAAAATGTGTTGAATGGAAAGAATTGTAGATCCATTGTGTTAAGCAAAGTAAGCCAGACTCAGAAAAACAAATAATACATGTCCTCTCAAATGCAGAATGTGTGTGTGTGTGTGTGTGTGTGTGTGTGTGTGTGTGTGTGGTGTGTGGCTGTATGTGTGTCTATATGTATGCATGTGTGTGAAATTAGAAGGGAGACTATGAAGGGGACCATCAGGGGTTTGAAATGATGGGGGAATATAACAAAAATATGTTAAAATACTCTTGAAAACAATATTTTCTATGAAGATTATATGCTAATTAAAATTCTATGAATAAAACAGTGCCATCTAAAAGCAAGTAATGGTAACTTTAAAAATAACTCAAGGAAAAAATAACAATAATAAATATATCTTCAATAATGACAAAATGAAGCTGTTATCTTTTCAAACTGAAGCAATTTATTACCAACAGACCATTCCTATAAGAACATTAAAGGATTGATATCAAGAAAATACTAATTTATAAAGGTCTGGCAGTGGTGGTGGGTGCACACCTTTAATCCCAGCACTCTGGAAACAGAGGCAGGTGGATCTCTGTGAGTTCAAGGCCAGCCGGGTCTACAGAGTGAGGCTCCAAAGCTAAACAGAAAAACCTGGTCTCAAAAAAACAAAAGAGAAAAGAAAAGAATACTTATAAGATATCTAGGCATGCATAAAATGTGGGAGAAAACTGGAGACACTGCATAAGAAAGTGTATCACCTATGTTCTTATGCTTGATTGAAATAAGAACAGGTAAATGTTGTACTGGTTGACTGATATGCAGTGGTAACTGAATCAGCTGATGGTAACTGATATATCACACAAAAACTTAAATACTGAAATAAACAGTTTATTATAGCTAGTGATCATGTTAGTCCATCTATTCTAACCCATTCTTGGCTAATCCCATTAGGTTCACGATCTAGCCTCTGCAGTTTTCTAGTAAGGCAGTTTGAAGATCACTGATCTAGGACCATGTCCATTCCATGGGGCATGAGGTCTCTCCATCTCCTGGCAGGTTAATTTACTTACCATAATGAAGTGGCAGAGATCTTTAAAGAAGTACAGCCAACCACACAAAAAGGCAAGAGAAAGACACACATGCTTTTCAGGATCTGCTTGTATTAAATTTGTTAATCACTCATTACCTAAAACAAGTCATATGGGAAGCTGCAAAATCAGTCTACAAAAAAACTAAAAAAGGATTTAAGTTACATAGAAAATTTATGGCTATAAGCAAATAATTAGAGCTATTAATGATAACAAACTACTTTGATAGCATTGGGTTGATTTATCAACCAGATAACAAACTATATAACATACATAAAGTAACCTCAATGTTTTATCTGCTTATCTCTTATTTATTATATTCAATAATCTCATTACTGAGGATTTGTGAAGGTTGAGGATTACACAAAGCTATGTTACAAGAGATAGGTCCTGGATGATACATTAATTTGAGAAACACCCTTAAACAGGGTAGATAGGAAGTGGTTACCAAAGAAAAAATTAGAGTCAGTGTCTTAGGGTTTTATTGCTGTGAATATACACCATGGCCATGGCAACTCTTATAAGGGGTAACATTTAACTGGGGATGGTTTACAGTTTCAGAGATTTAGTCCATTATCATGGTTGGAAGCATAGCAACATACAGACAGACTTGGTGCTGGAGGAAGAGCTGTGAATTCTACATCTTTATCCACAGGCAGCAGAAATGAAGACCAAGGCTCCCACTGGGTGCAGCTTGAGTATACGAGACCTCAAAGCCTGTCCCAGTAGTGACACACATTCTCCAACAAGGGCATACCTATTTTAATAAGACCATACCTCCTAATAGTGCCCATCCCTATAGTCCAGGCATTCAAACACGTGAGTCTTTGGGGGCCATACCTACGCAAATCATCATATTCAGGAAAGAGATCTAAGATATGGTAAGCAACATCCTCATAACAAAGGCTAACGTTTCCCTGGCAAACTTTTGTATTGCCTTTCTTAAGTTTTCAGTCCATTAAACATATAAGGCAGAAATCCAAAACTGAATCTGCAAATTGGGCACCAAGCACTATCCAAGGAAGAAGAGGTATTGTTTGTGACCTGTGTTTCCCAAAAAATGAGTTACAGCCATTCTGATAGCCCCTAATTTTCAGAAAAAAATGAACTAAATGAAAAGAGAAAGAAAATTTCCATTCATAAATGACTGTAAATGCTTCAGAGAAACAACAACTTTGGTTCCTTCTAGAACTCACTTAGCTCAAGCACTGATCTCCTAGCACTCCTGTTCAAGTGGGATAACAATGGGTTCTACTGTCAGACTTTAGTAAAAAATATATTTAATTGTATTAAGTACAATTAAACTGTAGTTCTGCTTGAGTGGTACAGACAATGGTGTTCATTATTGCATTCAAGAATAATGTATTTAATTTTCTAGTGAACTGATCTCATGAAAATTGAAATTGGCAAATTAAAATATTTTTAAAAATAAATTATATTTGGAATTGTATGTGTTTTATTTTAAGTAACATTGACTCCATGGAAAAAGTAACTTTCATATTCTCCTAAATCAAATTCATTTGTTCTTGTATTGAATACAGAAAATCTAAGAGACAAGAGAAATGTAAAAGAGAAAGGAAGATGTGAAAAAGGAAAAAGAAGGGAGAGAGGGAAGAAGAGAGGAAGGGAGCAGGGGGAGAAACAGTATAATCTCCTTTGGGATATAAGCAAATATTTTTGAACAACTAAAATTTGGAAGACCTAGCTACACCAATTTTTAGCATATACCCAAAGGATCACTCATAATAGCCAGAGCCTGGAAATTACTTAGAAGCCCCTGAATTGAAGAAGGGATAACAAAAAGGTGGTACATTTATAAAATGGAGTATTACTCCGTGGAATAAAAAAAAATGACATCATGAAATTTTCAGGCAAATTGATGGAACTAGAAAAAATCATTCTGAGTGAGCTAACCCAAACTCAGAAAGACAAACATAGTAGGTACTCACTCATAAGTGGATATTATGAATAAGAACCAACCTACAATTCACATCCCCAGAGATGCTAGATAGCAAAGAGAGAATTTCCCTGGGAATGAGTAACTGGGGATGAGGGTGGAGGGCAGACACTTGAGAGAGTGTGTTGATTGGGGTTCTATTTCAGGGTTAGGGAGAAATCTGCTGCCAGGAAAACTCCTAGGAATCTACAGGATGACCCCAGCTCAGACCCTAGCAATAACTGATAGAGGTAGATACAGAGATCCAAATCCAAGCACTGGGTTGGGCTCTGAGAATGTTCCTGAACAAAGGAAGGAGGGATTGTAGGAATCAGAGTGGCTCAAGATCATGAAGAAGGGACCCCAAAAGACGACTGACCTGATCTTGTGGGAACACATGGACTCTGTATCAACTGTTAGGGAACCTGCATGGGACTGACCTAGGCCCTATACATTTGTATGACAAGTTGTGTAATTTCTTCTGTTCCTAAAACTCCTACCAGTGAGATTAGGACTTGACCCTAGTGATAAGCTGGCTTTTGGGAACCTGTTCCCCATGTCAGATTGCCTCTTGTCAGCCTTGATCAAGGGGGAGGGGAGAGCTCAGTCCTAACTTAACTTGATATGCTGTGCTTTGTTCAAGCCTCCTGGGCTGGTAGACCTGTATTCTATAACAAAGCATGCTGATCAATCCATGATGAGCAAGGCAATAAGCAGCATCTCTTCATCGTCTCAAAATCAGCTTTCTCCTCTAGGTTCCTGCCTTGTTTGAGTTCCTGTACTGACTTATGTTCCACATAAGTTCAAAAATAATACATACTCTCTGCAAGCATTCCTCACTCCTATCCCCCCCTCTCCTTTCTGTTTTTCTCTTTATCAGTTAAGCAATATTTTGCAATCCACTTTGCCCTCTGGCTATTCTATTAGGTATAACTTACTTGTTTTGTTTCAATGGTTTCCCAAAAACTTAAAATATATGTCTCTAATATATTACATTCTAACTTCAGTTACAATAACTTCCAAAGTGTCTATTCTAAATATCTATTTTTTGCACAAGCATGCATTTTTCTGTAGATAAGATAAACATGTATAAATTCATTTTTTAATGTTTCTTTCTTAGCCAAACATCATTCCAATGAATTTAAAGATAAGAGGATTTTTTGAGTGTGTGTTATGCATGTGTATGCAACCATGTGTGCAGGTGCACTCACCCATGTGAGTGTATATGGAGATCAGAGGCTGATGTTGGTATGTGTGAGTAAACTAGCACACACACATGCACACATGAATACAAGTTCTTTCACTAAACCCACTGATTGTCTAGTCTAGCTAGCAAGGAGGCCTTCCAGGATCTGCCTGCCTCTACCCCACAGTATGTTTCTATGAACATAGTAATACACCCAACTTTTACATGAGTTCTAGGGGTCTGAACTCAGGTCCTCATGCTTGCACATCAAGCTTTTAACCCAGTGAGCCATCTCCCCAGTAAGAAAAAAAATAATATATCCAATTTACAGTTGTTGCTTTACTATTTTTATATAGATCCCCATTTTTACTTGCTTTTTATTGTCACTGTTTTTGTTCCAACTAGTGATGCTTCATGTATGCTAAGCAAATGCTCTACTGCAGACCTCTCACATAACTGTTGTCATTTACATTCACTCTGAAGATGACTAAAATTCGTTATACATATGTATGAAATAATTGACAAGTAAAATGTGTTCTGTATGAAAAATTAGTTGATATAAAATTGTTGTTTTATCTTTGCTAAGTATTAAATTTTATTTCATTGTTTTATAGTTTCCTCCTAAGTCCCCAGAAACATAGTGTCACTATATATTACAAATGATTTTTATCTGGCTACTTTCAATATTTTCTCTTTATCATGTCTGTGATCATCATAGTTTGATCATAGTATATTAGAGTATGTTTTTTTCCCTGCCAGTCTAGACCCACAGCCTCAGCAGCCCCAAATAACACACAGAGACACTGTATTACAATTCTGTTGGCCAGTTACTAGTTTCTTATCAGCTACCTCTGTCTTAAGTATTAATTCATTTCTATTAGTCTAAGTATATCTATGTGGTCTCATCTTACCAGAGAGAGGGTCCAGACCTCTGGTCTCTCAAGTCTCCACATGCTGACTACTCCTTACTACTTCCTTGTCTCCTAGTCCCACCTATCTTGCTTTCCTATTGGCCAACAGTGCTTTATTCATTAACCAATAAGAGAAACATATTTACAGAATAACATCTCCCATCATCTCTTTTCTGTCTAAAATTAAGAGAAGGGCTTTAACCTTAGCATAGCAAAATATATCACACAACAGTTATCAAATAAGAATAATAGTTAATGACATTTAGTCCATTAAAGTTTATCAAGATTTAAATATGTTATCATCTATCCTATCTTTGTGAGTCTAAAGTCCTATATGTAACTTACCTTTAATCCTAACTAAGGAAAACTATAACCATAACTATCTGTTTTGAACTCCTTCAAAGGCCACAGAAGGATAATACATAAATTCTAGAAATGACAGAGACATCTTACTATCTGGTCAGTCACCTAAGGTTCTTCTGTAATGTTCCACCTTCAGTCTATAGGTCATAGTGTGTCTAGCAGACTCCTCAGCAAAGCAGGAAACTTTAAACTGTCCATCTGTATTGGCAGTTTGTCAGTCATTTTTCTCTGTGCCCTGCAGACTGTCTGGAGACTCTTCCATGAAGCAGGAACCCTGTAGCAATGTCCATCTTGTATCAGCAGTCATTTTTCTGTGGATCCTGCATGTTCAGTTATACAGCATAAAGTCAAATAGTCCAGACAAGAGCAGTATCTTCTACAAATGGCTAGTCTTGCCACATTGAAAGCAAACTTCATAACACGTTTCTTCGATGTCCAACTTCCTTTCTGATGCAGGTGGTGTTTCCAGGAGCAGTTATGTCTCACAGTTAAGAAAAAACCTGAACCATTTTAAATGCCATATTCTGTAGGTCTTTGTAAGGTTTGAAGAATGCCTATCCATCTCAAATACATCTTGAAAACCTAACTATCTTAACTCTAAGTTTTGACTATCATAGGCAGCTATCTATAATCTGAACTAAATTATACATCACATTTCTAAATGAGTTATGCAAGCACAATATCTAAACAAGAGGAGAAATATACATATCAAAAAATTGACCTTAAATTGTATCAATAAATGAAAATCCATTCCAGAACAAAGTGTTTATATCTATACCATAATCTGTTTTACCTTTAAAGATATTGGTTGTGTTCATTAACCATTTATAACCAACATAATTTAAATGAAAACAAACATTTATAGACAGTATTTGGAAAGAGTGTCACTCTTTCCAAACATCTTCCTGCTGGTAGGGGTGCTGTCATGGGGATTCTAAAAAGGTGTAGAAATCATGGTTGTCGTCTGCAAAGCTGTCTTGTCCCAACTGGTTTGAATGTTGGATCACCTGGAAAACTGCTTCAGGGGGTCTTGCTTGATCAAACCATGTTAGTCTTGAAGGAATCCACAGCTTTTTATTTTCTTTGGAAACAAAAATAGAAATCATTTTCCTCAGTAACCTGTCCTTGGACGTAAATTTTGGCATCAAAGCATTTTTAAAATACATAAGTTGAATTAATCCAGCAACATTTCTTTTAACAGTTGTTATTTCCTCAGCAGTCAAATAATAAAAAGACAATATAATACCATACAGTGTCCAGATTCTCTCTGTGCTTTCCATCTTTATGTGGCTTTTTTATGACTCTATTTCTTTTAATTTTTTATTTTTTGAGACAGGGCTTCTCTGTGTAACTTTTATCTGTCCTGGAATTAACTCTGTGTACCAGCTTTACTTTGAAATCGCAGAAATCTGCTTGCCTCTGTCTCCAGAGTGCTGGAATTAAAGGCATGTGCCACCACACCCAGCTACTCTCTATTATTCTTTTTTTAAACCATATTATCCCATTTATTTTTCTCTCCCAAGCCTAAAGTTAAAACACACTGAAATCTTTAGAGGTTTTTCCTTAATCTGAATCTATTTTTACTGTAAATCTTTTTCTTTTTCTGGCCATGAGTCTTTTTATCTGGTAAACAACAACATTGCTAAAATGAAAGCCACAGCTGTCTTAGCCACAGTCTATCAAAGATGGCAGCGGGTACTTTTACCACCAGAACTGAGAGCTGTGCTCACTGCCTTGGTCTACTCTGCCATTCAGCAGCATGATGCTGGCTTGGAGATGTGGTCACTGCCATTGCCAACTCCCATACACACTTATAAGTTGTTAGCAGAGCTCTTTAAAAGCCCTGCGTGGTTTTTGTTTGTTTGTTTGAAATAAAGTTGTTGGCCAGTTACTAGTTTCTTATTGGCTAGCTCTGTCTTAAATATTAACCCATTTCTATTAATCTAAGTATTTCCAAGTGGTCTCATCTTACTGGAGATAGTCCCCGGCATTCTTCTCTCTCTGTCCTCCATCTCCTGTCTACTACTTTCTTTCTCCTCCTTTTATCCTAGTCCCACCTATCTTGCTTTCCTATTGGCCAACAGTGCTTTATTCATTAACTAATAAGAGAAACATATTTACAGAATGACATCTCCCATCAATAGTAGGCATTGAAATGGTCTTATTCTGGTCCTATATTCAGAGATGTGTAGGCAACTTCTCCATTTTTTCCCTCATCACCTTTGAAAGTTTCCAGATAGTGTTAAGAAGTTTTGTTCCAGTAAGAGATTCACACAAGGTCCCTCACATAAGGGGAAAGGAACAATCTCCTGAGCATATTTAGGGGGCAGTGAGAGTGTAGAGGGAGTTAGGAGAAAAAGAAGGAGAAGAGAGAAGAACATGTGGGTCCAGGAAGATTGAGTCGGGGAATGAATAGACAAGAGCAGAGAGAGAGACGGACACACACACACACACACACACTCACACACACACACAGAGAGAGAGAGAGAGACAGAGAGACAGAGACAGAGACAGAGAGACAGAGAGAATAATATAATAAAGGGAGCTATTATAGGTTTGAAGAGAAAACTGACTCTAGAGACATGTCCAGAGACCTACAAGGTTGACCCCAACTAACAATCTGAACAACAGTGGAGAGGCTGCCTTAAATGCCCTTCCCTAATAGTGAGATTGATGACTAACTTATTGGCCATCACAGAGCCCTCATCTAGTAGTTGATGGAAACAGGGGCAGACACCCACAGCTGAACATTGAGCAGAACTCCTGGAATCCAGTTGCAGAGAGGGATAAGAAAAAGGGTCAAGACCAGGCTACAGAAACCCACAAAGAAAATTGACCTGAACAAGGGAGAGCTCATGGACCCCATGAATGATAGCTGGGAAACCAGCATCAGACCAACTCAGACCCCCTGAACATGGGCCTCAGTTAGAAAGCCTGGGCAGTCTACGAGACCTCTGTCAATGAAACCAGGATGTATCCCTGGTGCACGAAAGGACTTTGAGAGCACATTCCCCTTGGAAGGATACTCACTTAGCCTAGAGAGAGGAGGGAGGGTCTAGACCGAACTCCAAATGACTTGACAGATTTTGATGATTCCTCCTGGAAGGCATCACCCTCCTTGTGGAGTAGGGGGGTGGGAAATGGGACTGAAGGAGGATGTTGGGGGGCATGGGAAGGGAGGGAGGGAAAGAAGAAGGAAGCGAGGGAGGGAAAGAAGGAGGGAGGGAGGGAAGAAGGGAGAAGTAACTGGGATTGATATGTAAAATAAGAATAAATAATAAATATATATGGAAAAGAATTTTTGTTCTAATAAATATCACCTACTCCTTGACGTTGTTGGTTTGCTTGGTTTGTACTAGGGACTTAACCTGGGGCTTTTCATATACAAGCAAGTGATTTACCAGTGAGCTATATGCCCACACTCTGATTTTCTTTGTGATTCCATGTGATACACACTCAGGGCCACTTAATTGTCATGATATTTGTGGAAACTCATTTGTTTTCAGCTTCATTTTGCAGTTTACTCTGTCCTTTTCCAGTGACTCACTATTATTATTATTATTATTATTATTATTATTATTATTATTATTATTATTATTATTTGTAGAGAGCTCTCCTTTTTATACCTATGCAGTATATTTTCAGATGCACTATTTTTCATTTCTGGAGTAAGTATAACATTAGGATATGCATTAGCTACTTTACTATTGCTGTGACAAACACTGTGGCCAATGGAACTTACAAAAGGAAATGTTTTATTTGGCGTATGGTTCCAGGAGCCTAAGTGTCTGTCATAGCTGGAAGCATTCCAGTAAGCTGCTGTCATGGCATTTGGAACTGGATGCTGATTGCTCACATCTGAACTGCAAACACAGCACAAAGAAGAGAAAGCAAATAAAAAAAATGACAGGTTTAAACTCTTGAAACCTGCTTCCAGGAACATACTTCTCTACCCAAATAGCACCACCAACAGGAGATGAAATATTTAAACATCTGAGCCAGTCCTTTTTATGTCTGCCAGACTTTTGAACCTTTTAAATATTCTATTTGCCTATTGAAATTCTTTTTGTTAATTGTAGGAATTTTTATTATATATACTCTTGTCTTAGGTTACTATTGCTGTAATGATCAAAAGCAAACTTGGGAAATAGTTTATTCTACTCAAACAGTTCATCATCAAAAGCAATAAGGACAGGAACTCAAACACTACAGGAACCTGGAGGCAGGGGCTGATGCAGGAGTCATGGAGGGGATGCTGCTTATTCTCCCTATAGCTAGATTAGCCTGTATTCTTCTAGAATGCAGGACCATCAGCCCAGGTATAGCACCACCCACAATGGGCTGAACCCCTACCCCATCAATCGCTATTTAAAAAAATGCCTTACAGCCAGATCTTTTTAAGGCATTTTCTCAATTGAGGTTCACTCTTTTCAGATAACTCTAGTTTGTGTCAAGTCAACATAAAATTAGCCACCACAGCCCTTGAACATAATTATAACTGTTTTAAATCCCTTATCTGGTAACTATCACACCTATAATATAGGGGTCAGTTATAGGACAGAGTTCTCTATCTTTTATCTCTTCCATATAGATTGGCTTTGCTCAAAATGTAATGGGTGCTTTATGTTTTGTGTTGAATATTGAGCTTCATTCCATGAAGTATAGCAATTGGTTGATCCTTTTAATCTTGATTTTGTAATATGTCTAGTGGTTCAAGAGTCTCATTTCACTCTGAGGCTAATTTGTCCTACTTCTGGAGAAAGGCCTCTGTTAATTAGGTTGTGCATTGTTGTGATAAAATACCAAGACAAAAGCAACTTTGGGAGGAAAGTCTTTATTTTACTTATACTTCCACATCACGGTCATCACTGAGAAAAATTAAGGCTGGAACTCACGGCCCAGAGGTAGGAGCTGATGCAGAGGCCACATAGAGGGCCTGCTTACTGTCTTGCTCCTCATAGCTAGACCAGCCTGCTTATTTGTTTGTTGTTTGTTTGTTTGTTTGTTTGTTTGTTTGTTTTCTGAGATGGGTTTTCTCTGTAGCCTTGAAACCTGTACTGGAACTTGCTCTATAGACCAGGCTGACCTCAGACTCAAAAAGATCTTGACCTCAGACTCAAAAAGATCTACCTGCCTCTGCCTCCTGAGTGCTGCGATTAAAGGCATGTGCCACCACCACCCAGATAGACTACTTTCTTATATACTGCAAGACCCATGGTTGGCATCATTCACAATTGGTTGAGTATCTTAATTACTTTTTAATTGCTTGACAAAATGGCATGGCCAAGGCAATTATAAAAAAACAACCATTTAATTTGACATACAATTTCAGATGATAAGACTACATGATGGGAGAGCAAAGGAAAGGACAGCTCAGAACTCACAGAAGGCATACACAACCACAAGGCAGAGACAAAGTTACAATCACAGGACTCTTCTGAAACCTCAAAGCCCACTCCCAGTGACACACCTCCTCCAGCATGCCAGACCTCCCAATTCTCCCAAAAATCTCTACCAACTAGGGGCCAAGTATTCAAATATATGAGCCTAAAGGCACCATTCTCACATCATCACATTAGGCCTTCATATATAACTCACTAATTCAGAAAATTCACTACTACAGATTTGCCCACAGGCAAATCTTATGGAGGCATTCTGTCAAATGAGAATTCCCCTTCCCAAATTACTATAGCTTGTCTCAAAACACAAAACTAGCCAGGATGAGGCCTTTATAAGTTCTCCACTGAATACCTAGGACCATTGCATAGTGACTGCCAACTGGAATACCTCATAGCACAGTGCAAATTGGCAACTTCCCAGTATTGGTTCTTTGTCTGATATTTGCTCTTTATTAGGCCACCCAGATGCCCACTCTGTATACTCACCAGTCAATATTTGAACTGGGAATTAAATTTTCCCCATAATACTCTATTCTGCTCACTATTCTTTTTGTCTCCAAATTCTAACTAATGTTAGCTCCAAATGCTAAATCCTCAACTCACAGACCCCATTTAGTTCACTGCAAGCTAAACTGAGAGTATTGCTTAAAAAAAAATCTCATCACCTTGTATCTGAATTTATCTCACATATGGCCTGATGAGCCCACTAGAAGCAACACTGAAGGCCAACCCACTTGCTGTTCTTGATGCTTGTGTAAAAGTTCTAGCTGGACATTCTTTAAAAATCTGTATTTACAGCACTATATAAAGGAGAAAAGTCAAGGATACCATCTTTTCACGTTTAGAGTTCATACTGAATTTTCCAGGCTAGAGTTGGTTTAAAGCTAAAAGGATGAGTTAGAGACAGGGCTTCCAGGAGGTAATTAATCACTTGTAATCAGGACTTACAGCTATTCACAGGATGTCAAAGAATCAAAAGAAAGAATAAGTGACTTTGTCATTTTTGCGGGGCAGGGGGGTCATTACAATGCTGCTAAGGTTGCACTCATTAAAACAGCTATTAAGTTTTCTTCCCCCATCAGGGTAGTTAATTAATTCTTCGTTATAGTTTAAGATTAAAGTCATTATGAGGTAAAAATAAAAAATTAACATGTCCATACATGGGGCAATGTGACAGTTTTAGGATGTTGTTTAAAGGCCCTGCCCACTCAAAAACTTAAAATGAGATTGTGATAAATTATTCTGAGCAAATATTGGCAATTACTTTACATTTAGCCTGTATCGTTAAATGGGCCTGGATTATTCTTCTGTTTTGTTTTGTTTTGTTTTTACTAACAGTGATTTTTTATATTCATAGAACAACTTGGTTCTATAATGCTAGCTTATACAATTCAAGGTAAATTCTTTAAGAAAATGTACAAAGTTAAAAATCCAAAGTTCCAAGACTTCCCCAGGACCTACTGAAATGGCAAATGAAAGCAACTCATTGATAACCTCATAAGAAAATGAGACTCTTTAATTCAGAGTATACATAATCACTTCATGTACTCCACTTTACTATAAGTGACTGTTTTGCTGAAATTTGTTGGTTCTTCATCTTATGCCTGCCTTTTCTGTAGCATCTGCATAATTTGGTTGAATGCCTAATCTTTGAGAATAAAATAGCTAATATTCCTAAAGCAATGTGCTTGGCAATCCCCTAAGCACTTTATGTGTGTTAACTCACTGAATATTGCTAACAATCTATGAAGTAATGTTACATTATATTTTCTGTATTTGTAGACAAAAACACTGCAATACAGAGAGGCATATAACTCATCCAAATAGTAGAAGCAGCCAATGAACCCAGAACCAGACTCTATATCCTCTTGACATTGCAGTGTTCTGCTTCTTGGCCATTTATGGATGTTTGGAAAAAGCACATGATTTTGACGATTAACCTGATCACCACCCAGTCATCTGGATTATCAGAGTTCAACAACATCCCCTCAAATACTGATTGTCTGGTACTTCATGTAGGAGCAAATGAGATGCTTTAAAACTGTGACTCTGAGGATAAAATTGAATGTTTTACATCTCTATCTGAGTCCTAATGCTATTATCAGATATGGGTTGGCATGGTGATAGAATGAGGATGGACTAAAATGGAAGTGATAAAAGTTGTAATGAAAGGCTGCCTTGAGTATTTGTGCATGATAACTTTGTTAAGGCCCATTTGAGACATTCCATTGTCTACTTCTAGGACCCAGAAAACATCATAAAAACTGGAGAAGTCAAGGTGATGTCTGTCTTGATGAGAATACCCTAGCAAGTCCATCAAAGTCAGAACTACAGAGGAGTATGAGAAGAGTTCTCAGGAATAGTAAAAGTAGCAGGTGCGGGTAATCAGGGCACACGCTGCAGTTCACTTCGTTAAGGAGTGCCATTGCCATCATATACTGAATATTAAATGTAAAATACCCAAATACATTATGAGAACTCAAACACAATAGGTCTTTGTGTGTTTTGAAAGCTTCAATGGTGTTTCTGGTGTCTAGCCAAAGGTGAAACTTAGAGGAGAGAGTACAGCAATGCAAGAAGTGAAGGGCTGGAGGGACACATGAAGGGACACCTGTTCTAGTTTGTGGCATAATGGGACACAGAATATTTTATGGCAAGTGTTCAATTTAAAATGAAACTTGTGAATAAAGAGGGTTAAGTAGCTAAGAGAAAAACATGAAGAAATTAAAGGTAAGGCTGTGGAAATGGGCAAAGCACTTGCCACAAGTCAAAGAGTCTGAATTCAGAACCACAGACACACATAAAATCTGGGTGTGTGGGTGCAGATCTAGAATCCCAGCACTGGAGTTGGAGACAAGACAATCCCAGGTATTCCCAGAACAGTCTAGCTAAAATTCCAAACTCTACATTTAGGGGTGAAGTGATTACAGAAACACCAGCCAGTAGAATAACAAGTTGTATTTAAATTCCTGTTGGGAGGTACTCACCCTGTGCAACATATGCACTAACATAACTCAGAAGAAAAAGATTTGCCCTACTGCTTGTGCTTCATGGGAAAATAAAAACAAATTTTCTAAATTATGTCCATAAACGTATTCTGTTTAATCATTCACTTAATTCATATTCCTGGTGTCATTCTCAAATCTGCAGCTGAAGATACTTTGTAGGCAGAAGTATTCATTTAAAATTAAATTTTAATTACACAAATAATGCATGAATATATTCTTCATATAAATGATTAAAAGATCAAACATAAAAGGTATTTAATTTTATTGCCCATCTTGAGTTCTTCTGATATAGAAACTATTGCTAATTTAATATGTTTCTTTCCAGGCTTTCTTTATACTTATTTATATACATTATGCAGTAGTATTTTATATATAAGAGATATGTAATATAGATAGAACTATAAAAATAGCATCAAAATGTACTTGAATTAACTGCCATTTTTCTTGGAGGTCTAATATTATGTTGTACAAAACAGATTTAAAAATAAATGTGTGTGAATGATGATTCAAAGATTAGTGATTTCAGGCTCCTAAGTAGAGCAGACCTTTTGTCTTTGGGTAAATCAGTACTTCTTGTGAGTAAATGTGTATGCATGTGTGTGTACATGTTTTTGTCTGTGCAGGTGTGTATCTATGTGCAAGTGTGTTCATGTCATCTGCACAGGTAGGCCATATATATATATATATATATATATATATATATATATGATTGAAATATGGCTCTGGGTGAAAATAATGGCTACTCAAGAGGGAATGGTTCTGGCAGCCATGTGTTTACTGAACACCACCAAGGCCTCAGGTTTCAGAGCCAACTCAGGACCTCTATGTGACCATTAGTGGCAATGCAGGACTCAAATTTCAGGTCAGACTCCCAGCCACAGTAGGACTATTATTGGACCCCAACAAGGTACTTAGAAGTAGCTGGATCTGGATGTTACCACTGCCCCTAGCGGCTAGGGGCGGTATGGCCCTGTGACACTGACTTGGGACTTGATGGTGGGTCTGAACCACCTTCATTGGTTAATGAGACAACAGCATGAGACATTGGAGCATGAGACAACAGCACAGACCCTGACTGCCGTTGAGCCATAGTCCCTGACCTGGCCCTCAGCTGCAGCTCAGAACCAAACATCGCATGTCATTAAGTAGCACAGCAGGCCACTCAGATATAGACACATCCTAGTCCTCAGACATCAACCCAGACTCAGGTGGCTGGTTTGACCCTGGGCTCCTTCATGGCAATCCAGACCCTGTCTGGGTCTTTTGGATGTCTGTGGCCAGTGTCACCTCAGGAGGCCTTAGGAACCATGCGAGATTAATTGAGAAGGTGATACTGAGCTAGTCCTGACCTTTACTCCTAGGAAAGCTGGCCTTGTCTCTCACTGGACACTAGAGCAAGAGAGCTGGCCAATGCCTACACTGGGGCCCCTTATCCCACCCTTAACCACAGGTGAGGATGAACCTACCCTGAGGGCATGCAGGTTGAGGAGCTGACTCCATCACCACACCAGAGGCCAGCAGCACCAGTGGCTTGATCTGACCTGACCTACCTGGCTAACACCCAGGCCCACAAATGGGCCTTGGGTTGACCCACCCTTGTATCTACCCCCATGTAGGTCCTGCTAGAACTTGTGAAGGGACTGGCCCTGTGGAACAATACCTGCAAGATCTGCAAGACACAGGATACCCTCAGAAGAGCTCCAGTGAGGATCCAGTGAGGGTGGTTTACCAAAAACCAGAGGTCTTGAACCAGACCAATGGCTCATTGCAATGAACAATTGCTGGTCAAGCTGATGGGACAAAGGGGTATACTATATGACACACAGAACCCTACGATGCCTTCAGGATGAGAGGCAGGAGCAAAAAAAAAAAAAAAAAAGAAAAAAAAAGCAGAGATTTTCTGTTTCTGGTGCGGTGTTTGTTCTGTTTTGGTTTATTTTTATAGAAAGTTTTTTGTTGTTGTTGTTCTTGCTTTTGTTTGCTTGTTTGCTTACTTTCTTTTGTTTTCTTTCATGGGGGGAGTGCAACCAAGATGAGAGGATCATACAGGAGGACTTTGAGGTAAATGGAGTTGGAGTATATGATGTGAAACCCCCTAAGAATCAATAGAGAAGTTTTTGTTGTTGTTGTTGTTGTTGTTGTTGTTGTTTGGTTTGGTTTGGTATCTTTTAAAAAAAAAAAAAGTGTCTGCATCCTGCACTGGGAACTTTCAATAGTAAGCCCCAAATAGTGTTTCTCTATTGGTGTATCCAATCCATGGAATATTAGCTCCCACAAATTCAACATCTCTCTATCAAATGCCCTGTACTTTGCAGCCTCTTGAAATTTGTGGAATAACATTGTGGGAGCATGTGGGAGCAGCCCTCACTTCATGACCAAAAGAGATATAGAGAAATAAACAAGTATTGGGTTGCAATATGCCCCTAAAGGCAAGATTCCTAGAAACAAGAAGACCTTCCAATAGGCCACACCTCTTTAATGTTCCATTTCCTTCCTAAAAACATCAAGGGCTGAAGACCAAGCCTTCAACATATGAGCCCTTGAGATTTTTATATCAAAACCACAACACAAGCTTGTCTCAAATCCTAGTTCTGTCCCAAATTAGTGTGTAAAGTATCTCTCTTCTGTTCCTTTTCTTACTTATTAAACAGGATTAATTATGAAAACAACTTCACAGGCTAATAATAAACATTAGATTTAATAATGTACAATTAGCAGGATACCTAATGGCCTCCACAGACATCACATGCATATAGGCATGCACATCCACACACTCATGAATACACATATACAGTACACACATATAGAGAGTGGCAGAGACAAGCACACAGAAGGAGGAAGGGAGAAAGAGGGGGGAGGGAGAGAAATATTTTTTAAAAGAAAGATATTTCCATATTATAAGAAATCTATTATAAAAATGGTGAGTATAGTTGGAAATAAAGATTGTACATTTTAAATTACTAAGAAAATATATTTTCCAAAAACAATAATTCCATGATTACATTCACTTATTCATATTGCCTTAGATCTTTCCTACAAGCTAAGAAAGACACATTAGTACCAATGAAAATCCCCAAATTCAATAGTCAATGCAAAGCCATGAAGAGTTACTTCTGAGGAAAAAGAACTTCCTCCTCTGTCTTGGTTACTTTTCTATTGCTGTGATAAAACACCATGACCAAGACAACTTATTTATTTGGACTTACAGTTCCAGATGAGTAAGACTCCTTCATCATCATGGCAGAGAGTGTGAAAACATGTAGGCATGAAATGACACTGCAGCTGAAGGCTCACATCCTAAACAACAAACACAAGCAGAGAGAGCCATCTGAAAGTCATATGGCTTTGAAACCGCAGAATACACACCTAATTACATACTTTCCCCAGAAAGGCCATACCTCTTAATTATTATCCAAATTGTGCCCCCACTATGGCTAAAGTATTCAAACATATGAGCCTGTGGGCGGGGACATATCCTCACTGAAATCATGACATTTTTCTACCTTCTACTTCTGAGATGCAAAACCAAGAGAAGGTGTTTCTCAAAATGGAAGAATTAAGACTATCCCATCAACTGCCACTGCTTATGTAAAACCTACTTAGAATGATGTTGTTGCATGAACACTTCCCTGATCCTGCAAGATGCTATTTCTAAGAAACAATAGTGTTTCTATATTGGTGTATCCAATCCATGGAATATTAACCTATTATAAGCAATTACAACAGTACTATATTGTATGGTTATATCTTTGCTTGATCAAAATCTTTTGACTCCTAAACTTGTCTGATGGATATTTGAACTTAGATGTATAAGGTAGATGTTTCTAAAATATTTTGAATATTTGTGGGAAATATTACCTAGAAACTTAAAAAGAGAATTCTATGACAAACTTCAAGGGTGAGACAGTGCACACATAATTGCAGCCTCCCTGGGAATTGGGACTGAGCTCTTTTTGCAGCCTCTCAGTGAAGCTCAGCATAAGACAATATGTAGATGAAGTGCCATTCACAATATGTGGGTGAATCTCTAATAATGGTGAATGGATAAAGGAACCAGCAACACCCTAGCACCTGTCTTAAATCAGATGCTCTACCCATAGCTAATTGTGTCTCCAAGTCTTCTATTTAATTGAGCACAAAATTACAGTATGTTAAACAATATTCACAAAATCAGCAAACAAACAAGTATATTACTCCATGGGCTAGAAAGATATTCATTTTTCATAACACTTCTCTGGGAATAGAACTATGTAAAATTCAGAGTTACTGATAATCTTTGTAGTTAAAAGATTACACGGATGGCCCAAAGCCATCACTATGTGGAATCCTATCTTTTATACTTTTAATTTTTTTGGAAAACATTTTTTCTGTAAAATATATTCTTATCACTGCTTTTTCATCCCCAAGTCCTCCCAGATTCTTCCACACTTCACCAACTACCCAACTCTACACTCTTTCATCTTTCTCATTAGAAAACAAACAGGCAACTAAAAATGGACAAAAAGGAGAGAAAAAACATGACAATAATAAACAAACAGGAAAAAAGAGCCAAAGGAAAATCACAAAGAATACATACAGACATACAGACACATACTTACACATACACTTGCACACACAGAACTCCCATAAAAACAAAAAAAAACATAATATATAAGCTAAAGACCATAATATTTATGTATGTATGTATTTATGTATACACACACACACACTCACACACACACACACACACACACACACACACATTACATTGCCCAGACAAAGAATCATGAGACAAAAAACCTTCAAAAGCACCATTATATTCATTTTGTGATGGCAACCTGTTACTGGACATGGGGCCTGCACTTAAGTGTGGTTTGCATATGTAATGAAAAAAACCTAATTTTTCTTTTGCAAGCTGTTATCTATTGGAGATAGCTTCTGGCTTGGGGATGGGAACTTACGTCTACTTCTTTGTCTCAGTGCTAGAACCCCATCTGGCTTGGACCTGTGTGGGCCCTTTGCACACTACCAGTCTTTGTGATTTCATATGTGTAGCAGCCCTGTTGTGTTTAGAAATCCTTGTTTCCTTGGTATCTTCCATTCCCTCTGGTTCTCAATCTTTCTGCTTACTCCAACACAATTTTCCATGATCCCTGATGGGGTGGGTATTTGATGGAGACATCCCATTTAGGACTGAGTGTTCCAAGATCTCTCACTCTCTTCACACTTTCCAGTTATTGGTCTCTGTATTTGTTCCCATCTACTGCAGAAGGAAGCTTCTCTGCTGAAGGCTGAGCAAGACACTGATGAGTAAATGAGTATATGAGTATCTCAGCATGTAATTTGGAGTCATTTTATAGCTACGTTTCTTTATCAGAACAGGAGTACTTACTTTTTCTGTGTGTCCAAAGTCTATCTAGTTTCAAGTTCTTGGCCATCTAAGAAGGTTAAAGCATGAGTTCTATCTCATGGAGTGGGATTTAAATATTACAAGATAATGGTTGGTCACTCTCACAACCTCTATGCCAATATTGCACCAGTGCATTATGTAGACAGAAGTCCTATTTTTATTGTAATTTATTCACTGAAAAGTTCATACATATTGGCAATGTATCTTGATCATGTCCACACCTCTATTACTGCCCTTCTACCTCCCTCTTGAACCTCCCCGTACATCCCTCTCAACTTCTTGTTTTCCTTTTATAATGTATTTTAACCCACTGAGTCCAAACAATGATATTCATGCACACATGAACATAGAATCATCTACTGGGAAGAAAGAAACTTACCCAGGGCCACACTCCTAAAGAAAAGTGATTCTCTTTCTCCAAGTAGCCATTTATTACTAACAGTTCCTCTGCCAGGATAGGTCATGGGATTTCCCTCCCACTCCATTCTAGATCTGTAACTGGCTTGATCATGTACAGGTCTTGTTTAGGCAGCCACAGCTGCTATGAGTCTATGAGTGTAACAGCCATGTCAAGTACAGAGAATATCATTTCACAGCAAAACTCTGAACACCATCCTACATATCTTATGTTTTCTCCCTCTTCTGAGATCCTTCCTGAGTCTTGAGAAGGCTAGATAGACTCAGATGTCCCACCTATAGCTGAACACTCAGTCACTTATTCCCAGCATTTTGTACAGTAATGTAGCTCTGCATTAACCACTACCCAGTACAAGAAAAAAGCTTCTCTGACCAAGGCTTGCAACAGCTCAGATCTGTGAATATAAACATATGCATTTAGAAGGCAGTTCAACAATGTGACCATTTAGAAGAGTATCAACATGTTCTCCTCTAGGGCCATTCTAAATGATTACAATACTGGGTGTGAATGCCCTCTTGTGAAACAGACTTCAAATCCAGAGGGAAAGTAGTTATACCTGTATCGCCACTATTGCACTGGGGGTACTTCCTTCCTGGCAGGTTGGTATTATAACATGCTGGGCCCAGCACTGGATAAAATCATTGATGTCTTTTCTCCAACAGCAGCTTTCATTGCATTACTCAGCACTATGAAACCAGGGAGCATTCCTCAGTCAGCTCAACGTTAATTTTTCTGTGTCCTTCAACCAAAGTCTCTTCAGCAAATAAACTTATCTGGTTATGGTGGGAAGCCAAGAACAATGGCAATAACCACATTGGTTTGAATGCCTCTGGGGCCTCTCTGGCCAGAAACTTGTAGGGAGACAACCTATGCCTCCAAGTGAGATCTTCATTTAATAATCTATGTTTTGGGGAAGGAACATTGTTTATGAATGTGGGCTATTTTGTTCAGAGCTTTGTTTAAAATTATATCTTTATTTAAATTACAAAATAGTGGGGTTTCTTAAGACATTTTCATAATCCTTAGTTTTTGCTAACTTATTCCCTACCATTCCATTTTCCTAACCCATTGTCCCTAACCCTACTTAACCCTTTAGATCTAAGACTCACTCCCTGTTCATTCATGTCATATATGTCCTACTACCAGGTCTCACAGCATTTTTTATTTGGATTACAATATCAGAGGGTTCCAAGCAGCTTTTTCATGCAGATTTCATTTTGATTAAGCATTCCCCTGGGTCCTCATCACTCCACTACCTGCTGGAACCCTTCTGCTCCCAGCATTCCCCCTCTCTACTTTCATTAATGGAATGATTGGTTAAACCTGCTATCATCAAAATAATCAGGCTCTCTCTGTTTGACTAGCTAAGATTTAACTTCTGTAGATTGAAGTGCATTTTTTAAAAGCTAAATCAAATATCATAAGAGGATCTTAATTTTTACCTTGACTTTATTCTTTGTGGTTCCATTTTGGGAAACACTAAATTTTTAAAAAATGCTTGGTATATTCTGTGCAGACAGAAATGTCTTGCAATAGTTTCTTTCATGGAATCTGGAACCATAAAGAAAAGTCATCATCTAAAACAGAGACAGAAAACACCACCAATATTTTTATGATGTCAAAAAATACCCTGAGCAATTGTATCATGACCTTATCAGAGGATACTGATTGTTACTATTAATAATAAACTGCATACAAATTTTCTAATTTACATATGGATTTATATATACTTGCATGACTTGAATATGCTCACTTATAACACTATACAATATGCTCTGTATTTTTATTATAAATTCATACAGCATGACTCAACTTGACATTATATGAGCCAAAACTACTATATGCTTTCCCAAATAATACAGAAGTATTTGGATGTACCCATATTTGGCAAGTCTGACTATCAGTGTTTGGAAGCTTGGCAGGAGAAGCTTAGATATATAAAAAGTGAAATGATTCAGCTGGAGGGGGAGGGAAACAACAGAAAAGCAGACACTCTGAGAAGTTCAGTGGGTGGGTGCCTGCTCATTACACTTCATTTCTGAAACTTAGGCAAGATAATGCTTGCAGCAGAGCACACAGACACCCAGAGCCAGTTAGCATGTCTTTTGAGAGTCTGTTTATTAAGAAGCTGTAATTATAGGAAGGTTTTTTAACTAGGACAGTTCAAACCTTCACTAAAAAAAAACTCACATTTTAATTCCAGGAATCTCAATTTATAGAAAGCCCAAGGGCTAGAGACTTACACTGTGGATAAAGAAAGAATCACAACAATGTTGATAGAACAGAAGATTGGTCTGAAAAGTACAGAATTGCACTTACTTTTAAAAAATATTCCCAAGAATAGCATTCTAACCTGTGTATAAATTTTTCATATGTTAGGGGTTAGTTCCCTGCTTGGGTCCTTTAAAGATGATTGCATTTTCATAGAAGAAAGAGATTATGGTTAGCTAAAAAGAACTGAAGATTAAATAGACTAAATCTTTCATTTTTAAAAGAAATGAATTTGTACACATTTGGACATTATTCATGATTCCTCATTAGAGGAATTCTACTCTTTCATATATTATATACTGTATGTAATATATATATATATGTTATATATATATTTGTGTGAATATATACATGTATATATACACAGAAGCTATTGTATATAATTCAGCACAATGTTAAGAATAAGATACTTCCAAACTAACCTCACAATTGGATATGACAAAATTAATATGAAAGTAAAAACCTCAAAGATCAAAATCCCTTTTCAACAGACACAAAAATCTTATGTAAGAAGCCATGCAGTGGTGACAAATGCCTCTAATCACAACACTTCGGAGGCAGAGGCAGGCAGATCTCTGTGAGTTCGAGGCCAGCCTGGTCTACAGAGTGAGTGCTAAACTACAGAGTGAGTCCAAAGCTAAACAAAGAAATCCTGTCATCCTGTCTTGAAAAAAAAGAAAGGAAGAAAAAAATCCTAGGCAAGTTATTAAACAATAAAATCTAGTAACATTAAAAACTAAGAATGAATTATGATCAAATCAACATTCACTCCAGGAATGCAGTCATGGGGGTTATTCAACAGTTGTAACTCAATCCACTGTAGTACTATATAGCACTACACAACTCTTAAGAGTAAACTGAAACTCTCCATAGAAAACATCAAAGAGGGTATGGAGGAGCTTCAAACCACTCACTGCTTGAGAGAATGAAAAAATGGTAAAAGCACTCTGAAAAGCATACTGACAATTTCTTAAGACGCTGGATATACACTTGTCTGATGATGAAGCCAATCAACTCCCATGTAGTCACCAAAAAAATCAAAGGTTCACACTCCATAACAAATATGGACAGAAGCTTTAGATAGAACAGTCCCAACTCAGAAGCAGACAAAACACCCATCAACAAATGAATAAACACAGCAGTACCTTTACATAAACTATGTTGTCCAACATCACAAAGAAAAAACTATTGGCATAGGCAATAACTATGTGAATAGAACAAAATAACTATACCAAACAAAATAAGCTGTATTAAACACAATGTAAAATATATCATTAACTCTGTAAAAGTCTAGAAAATGTGGAAAAATATATCACCATTTCCCAGGAAATGTGACATGGAAGCATAGAAGAGCACGTAGAGTTGATCAGGAGGTTTTTTTTTTTTTTTTTTTTTTTTGGTGTGGTTTTGTTTTGTTTCTGCTACAACAGTAATGTTCATTATTTTGATAGTAGTAATGGACTCATGAGTGCACACATATGTCAAAATTCACCAAATTTAAGTATGCACAATATGTTGTATGACAATATCAATAAACCTGTTTTTTTTTTCAGTTTCCTGGGAGATTACTCAGGATAAAGAAGCCTTTATGTTACTCGTTGCATATGCTAAATAGATGACAGAGCACAAAATAAGATACTAAAAATTAACTTAAACATGAATCATTTTATAAAATGTCTGCATTCACTACTTAAAAAGCAAAGATAAGCTAAAAGTGAGCTATGCATGCATAGAGAAGTAAAGATAATATGTCCACCAAATACTGAGCAAAAATAAAGCTACTATAGGTATGCAAATTGTGAGTGCCACAAGAGCATGATATAAGGAGACTACAAGCTTATGATAAAGATGATGATGGTGATAATTATGGGGAAACTTTGGGAAATGTAGGACAAGTTATGGCCCCAATTACTGAGAGAGAGTACCACATGTATGCTCATTGCCAGACTGACAAAGTCACTAATGCCTTTGTATATCAATCATATCTCAGCAATAAAAATACATTTTAGCTTATGGTGTTCCTTTGAATTCACCTCTTGGGATGATAGAGATGAGGTATTCATGTCTAGATAATAAAAATAACCTATCTGATGACAGGATCATATCTTGTTCATCTTTGTATGCTTATCACAGAATCCTATACCTACTTAGCACATAATGGGTGTTTGATAAGTGCCTGATGGATGAGTGAATAATTGAATTATTGGTTGAACAGTATGTTCTCTGACATTAAAAGCTATGATAAAAGCTGTTTCTCTAATTAGAATGTAAAGCTTAGTTATTGGAAGTGATTGCCTCTGAATTTAAGAACTGAGAAGGTGGGTGTTGTGGGGGTTGTGTAAATTCTCTAGCCCTGGCCCCTTAGAAGGCTTTTGATAAATCTCTTTATTGCTACAGGGTTTTGCTTTTGCATTTATAATAATGGTCTTAATATGCTTATGTTTCATACACACTGTAATTTCATTCACATAGCATTTTTTTAATTTCTTGCAAACCCTTTGTGTAAGGGACACAGTCACCAAGAATTATGTTATAGAGACAAGGAGAAGGATTCTTCAAACCAGTTTGCAAAACATTCACTTCAGCGAATTCATCTCTCTGCCCTAGTTTTCTGAATCAGCCAATGATAATTATCCTATAAATCAGGCCTCCCAAAAGTTTTCCTTTTCTTTACAGTCACAACAAGCTGCCTGCTTCTCCTTCATTATATTTTATGTCTTTGTTTTGTTTTCTTGGGGCCCCTTCTTCCTTCCATTGTAATTATCCTTGTGTCATAATATACCAAATTTATGATTGGTAAATGTAAGACCTAACTTTTAAAAAGTATCCTAATTATGAAAGTTGCAAAATGACTTAAAAATTAAGGATCCCACTTGTTATAAGGGTTACAAAAGACATAACAATATGAACCCTTGAAATTGCATATTGACCTGAAGAGTCATCTGTTTACACCTGGACATCCATTAGTCTACATGCAGTCACTAAAAGGTAAAGAGATCTTGTTCTCTATGTGAGAAAGCAGGTATCTTGCACCTGGGGCTAGTACCTAAAGGAGGGAAAAAACAATGAACCAAAGAAGGCACAGACAGGTTCAGCCTCTCAAACACTGATGAGCTCTCTAGAACTAAGCCCAGGCTGAATAGCCTCAAGGTGAATGACAGTTAATGATCAAAGTAAAAAAGAAGTAAAGATTGATTACCTAATACAACACTGAAGTAAATATTGTTAAGAGAATCTACTGTATATACAATATATTTTCATCAAGTGCTTGTGAAGTAAATCACAGATCATATAAGAAAGTATAAAAGTTAGAAGAAACTTGGTAAACTGAGATTTAATGATGGGGGCATCAATAGAAAATTAATTGCCTGAAATCACAAATGAACTAAGAGGCAAGCCTAAATCTTATCTCCTGCTTCCTTTTTTCCCTCCAGTCAGCTATTGTTCATCAGTCTGCAAGCTGATTCCCTAAGAGCTATTCAACCTTTGACTAATTTTTCCCATTAAAATACCTAAAAAATACAGGGGGCTCCACAAAAATCATCTAATCTTCTTTTCACCACTGAGAAAACCACAACCTCTGTGTCCCTGTGGGGTAGTTTGAATGTAATTGGCACTATTAGGTGTGGCCTTGTTGAAGTAGGTGTGGCTTTGTTGGAGGAAGTATGACACTGTGGCAGTAGGCTTTGGGGTCTTCTATGCTCAACATACTGCCCAGTGTCTCAGTTCAAGTCCTGTTGCCTACACAAGATATAGAACTTTCAGCTACCTCTCCAGCACCATATCTTCCTGCACACATGTCACACCATGGTGATAATGGACTGAACTTCTGAAATTTATATCACCTTATAAAAGTAGCTATGGTCATGGTGTCTCTTCAGAGCAATAGAAACTCTAAGACAAAATACAAACCTTAGATCAGAGGGGGAAATATGAAAATATACTCAAAAGGATGAGTGATTGCATAAATATTTATCTGATATAAAACAGTACTTAAATATATGTTATAAATGATTTTTGATCCAATTTACCTCTCCTCTTTGTGATGTAACTGTACATATGATATATTGTGATTAGCACTCAGAAGAAATAAGAAAAGAAGAAAGAAATGGGAAAGAAAAAGAAAACAAGGAATAAAATGTATTTTATACTACATATAAGTCAGAGTATATTTATGTATAATCATTATGAGTTCATACCCTCTGCTCCACTGAAACTGAGAACAGTTTATAATGTTCAGGCAGTTATATTTGATCACAGGACTAGCACAAAGGCCAAAAGTCAGTGATGTGTGTTTGTTGAAGATCTGACTTTGCTAATGACCTAGGTTTTGCTAAACTGCCTTTGCTAATGAAGTAGGCTTAATATGGTACCACAATAACCCTCACCTTTAGGCTACTTTTCATGCCTTCACCAACTGAAAATCAAGATCTTAGTAGCAAGTTATATGAGTTATAGTCACTTAAAAATATTAAAAAGTTGAGATTTTGAATTCTATCATGTCAAACATATTATGTCATGATATTCATTTAGTAAAACTAAATTGATTCTTTTAAGGAAAGTATGTTTTAAACAGAGTGAAGAGATAGACTACAGAATGGAGAAAATAGTCAAATGAATTGCACATACAGTTTTCAAATGAAGTCAATAAATGTATAAAACTTTTTCCATATGCATTCTGTCAGGAATACACATTGAGATTCTATCCCAGCCCTATTAGAAAACAAACAGGACTCAAAAAGATGTGAAAAGAAAGGAAGATTTATAAACCATTGGTCAGAATGTAAATTAGTGCAGTCATTACAAAAATCGCCATGCACATTGCTCAAATACTAAAAATAGAATTCTATTCTATTCATCTCTACCTATCCTGGTAATCTAAATCAACATATGCAGAGATAAATGAACATTATGGTTTTAATTGTCACACAATCCATAACAGTTAAAAAATCAGCCTGGTAAGTCCCTGGTAAGTGAAAAATAGATAAAAGATATATGATATGCACAATGGAATTATATTCAGTCATAAAGAATGAAATTAGACCATTTTTAGGAAAACACAGAGAGAGAGAGAGAGAGAGAGAGAGAGAGAGAGAGAGAGAGAGAGAGACACCATGTAAGTTACTTTTCTGTAACCAAATACCTGAAATAACAAATTTGCTGGGCAAAAAGTTTTATTTTGCTGTGAGTCACAGGTAGATCCTGTATCATCATGGTAAGGAAGGCACTGGGGTGAGTGATCAATGCTCAATCACACCCAAGAAGAAGATAGATGCCTATGCCCAGCTAGCTTTATTCTTATATGTACTTCAAAACACAAGCCCATGGGATTCTGGATCTTTCCTTTAAGGTGAGTCTTCCTATATCAATTAACCAAAATTATACCTCCCTAGTTTGCAGGAGGCTTGTCTCCTAGGTGACTCCTATCAAGTTGGCTACCACCACTGTCAGAAACATATACACAGAAGCAGAATAGTTTGAAAAAAACTAGTAACAGAAGGGAAAGAGAGGGGCACCATAGAAAATAATGGGTGAGTAGATGTGAGCAAAGTACATGATATGTATGCATGAAAATAGTAATGAAACCCGTTATTTCACATAAATATGAAGTGATTTTAAAATGAGCTAAGAACTAAGATAATAAAGATTTTATTATTAGCAAACAATTATTTCCTGGAACAGAAATAAAACTACAGATTCACCATCAATTATAGCACTAATAAATAAGCAAAGATAAAATGCCAATCAACAGTAACTTAAATATTGAGCCTAGAGACCTGATGAGAGATGTCATTCTATAAATATGCTTCTCATACTGGTTAATGAATAAAGTACTGTTGGCCAATAGAAAAACAAAATAGGAGGGACTAGGAAACAAGGAGAAAATAAAAAGGAGTAAGGAGGAGTCAGCATGGAGAGCCTGGAGAGAGCAGCATGCTGGGCCCGCTCCCCAGTAAGATGAGCCACATGGAAATACTTAGATTAATAAAAATGGGTTAAACATTAAGACAGAGCTAGCTGATAAGAAATTAGTAACTGGCCAACAGCATTGTATCAAGTCTCAGCATGTTATTGAGGGCTGGCATGGTGGCAGAACCAGGCAGCCAGTGGGAAAAACATACTTGTTACAGAGACCTTCTGCTACAATTTTATAAGTCAAAAATCAAAATTGCATGAACTCATAAATACTCGATATTCACAAACATCATAGTCAAATTAAGGATATTGTCCAACACAGTGAAATCAGTTAAGCACATCACAATAGCAAATTAAACAGAGACCGCCTACCAAAAATAATGAACCATACACACCAGGATCTCATAGCAACAGGATGATATTAGACAGATGGAAAAATAAAAATAAACTCAAGCCTAAGGACTAAACCTTGGCACAACGAGAACATGTCAAACAGAAAATCAAGAGGTTCTCCAACAGTTGTTCAAGTTTCCTCTCTCTCTCTCTCTCTCCCTCCCTCCCTCCCTGTCTACCTCCCTCTCTCCCTCTATGTGTCTCTCTCTCTCTCTCACACACACACACACACACACACACACACACACATACACTCACACACATACACTCACACACCACCACCACCACCACCACCACCATCATCATCAAAGTATTAATAATGTCAACAACAGTGACAATAAACCCACCACCCTTCACAAAATGAAGTCTCCAGGGTTAGCTTTATCAGCAGAGTGCTTGCTACACAAGGACAAGGATCTGAACTCGATTCCTAGAACACACATTACAAAATCAGATGTGGTGGTGGATGCTTGTAATCCCAGTTCTGGGAATGTGGAGACAAATGGATTCCTGTGTTTGCTGGCCTAGCCTAATTGGAGAGCCCTGGGCACAAATAAGAGAGCCTATCTCATAAAACAATGTATACAGCACCTGAGGAGGAACCGTATCCAAGGCTCTCCTCTGACCTCCATATACACATTTATATACACATATACCACCCACCTACCTCCCACACACACATGAACACACATACAAAAACAAAAAATTATAGAGAAATCATAAAAGGCTATGGATTTTAAGAAAATAAACAGTGGGAATGTTGAAATAGGAAATAACAAGGTATTAATCAATTCACAGCCTGTTTCTCTAGAAGTAACATACATATGGAGCAGGTTGCATATTTATGTACTTATAAATACACATATATACATACATATATGAAAAAGAAGAAAGAAATTATGTTATTATATTATGATCTCAAAGAATTAAAAGAAATTTAAAAGTAAATAATATAAAACAAAAACATGAAAGAATGAGAGAATCAACTCCTACAGGTTTTTCTCTGACCTCTCCCCACATGCTGTGGTATGTGCCCATGGGCATATATGTGCATGTATGTACATACGTACACACACACACACACACACACACACACACACAACACACCACAGAGAGAGAGAGAGAGAGAGAGAGAGAGAGAGAGAGAGAGAGAGAGAGAGAGAGAGAGAGAGAGAGAGAGAGAGAGAGAGAGAGAGAGAGAGAGAGAGAGAGAGAGAGACTAAATCTTATTATCAGAGGCCCAGAAGGAAAGACCTCATATTTAGCTTGGTTTAGAAGTGTATTCTGTACATTTCAGTACAGGTAGAGAGGACAGCTGCTTCCATGCCTGTTCTTTGCATCACCTGTGAAAGTGGTTACACATTTTATGCCATTGGTTTTGCACTTGCTGAAACTCTGTTGAAGGGAAAGTTAGATTTAAGGTGGCAAGGTCAGGAACACTAGAGGTGAGCAATGAAAGGGCTTTCCACTGGGTATGATACAGTCAACATGATCAGGTGAGAGGAATGACAAGAATCTGGAAAAACAACAAAGCCAGTTTCAGCAAGCTTCCCCTGGCTCCTGTGAAACCTACTAGGAGTAACATACACAAGGGAAGGTTAGGTTTCCCTATTTTTCTAAATATAATGTCTTATAATGTCTTTCTCTAACTGCAACAGATTATGCTGTAGGTGAGGATTTCTGGCCCAGTTTGCTTTCTGTTACTATGATAAAACACTAATCCAAAACAACTTGAGGGAGAAACCATTCACTTTGCTTACAGTCCATCATCAAAGGAAGCCAAGGCTGGAAACTGAAGCAGAAACCTGGAGGAATGTTGCTTACCGACTTGCTCAGCTAACTGTCTTATGCTGCCAAGCCCACCTACCTAGGAATCATACTGTCCACAGTGTGCTTTACTCCCCACATCAATTATCAACCAAAGAACGATATCCCACAGTCATCCTACATGCCATTCAGATGGAGGTGATTCCACAACTGCAAGTCCCTCTCTCTCCCCAAGTGTTTCTAACTCACAACTAAAGCTGATGAGGACAGCTTCTAGAATGCCTCTACCTACTGCAGAAAGAAGATGATCCTCATGGACAAGAACTTAGATACCAAGTAGCACAGGAAATCTGCAGTTAGTTGTGTGTCTGGGTTGTCATAATGCCAACTGAAGCTACTGATAGGTTGGTTGTTCTCGTGTATACACCCTCACATAAACACTAACAAATGTCCTCATCCTCAACCTGGTACCATTATAATATCATTTACATTGTGATTTTGACAGCAGTCCCCTTTTCTGGAGACTATGCAACAAAATGCCATAAAATATAATGCCCACCATACTTTGAGACAGAAAGGGGCTCACATTATGTCATGGATATACCACTCATTTAAGTATTCATCAGAAACATCCTTACAGTTCAAAATGCAGAACTCACTAGGCTCCTCATCCTTCCTCAAGGCAGCTCACTGCCTGTGCTTTCAAGAGTGTGCTGCTGCTGCTTTGTTAAATAAGTGCATGTTCAACCGCCTGTCTCTTGACTGAGACTAATTGAACTAATTACTTCAAAAAGGCAAGAATCCTCATTGTTTTCAAGACCAGCACAGCTCAGAAATGTAGCCCTGGCTTCCCGGAGGAAGGAAAGCATGGCCATGGCTGTGCCCTTCCTCTGGGGAGATACTCCAACATTGAGGTTGGAGGCTAAAGTGGGCTTATACACTGATTCAGTGACTGTGTCTATGTCACATATGTAGGTGAGTCTTTGCGCTCGCACTGGATCTCGAGTGTGTGTGTGTGTGTGTGTGTGTGTGTGTGTGTGTGTGTGTGTGTGTGTGTATGTGTGTGTTATAGCTAATTTTTCTGGTTCTTTCCAATCGCCTATTCAAAATATATGTAACTTTTCTCACAAGTCTTGACTACTAGATGATTATATAAAACTTGGTGTATCTCAAACATCCTGTTGCTAAACATATAGCCTACCTAAGTAGTCCTCATCTGCACCCTCCCTCTCACATCTGTGCCCCTCTGAATATAACCTCAGGAACTGTTGTATCCAAATCCCCTGAGGTAAAACTGAGTGAAATATGGAGGAACTGCTTCATAGTCTTCTCAGACACAACTCATTCTCATATTTGTCAAGCCCACAGTTCTGTGCTGTGCTTGTGGCTTCCCATTTACAAATCCCTCTAGCAAAACCAGGTACCAGTCCCTGAATTTATTAACACTGCATCCATGCACTCCTGGATGTATGTATGTATATATATATATATATATATATATATATATATATATATATATGGAGGTGTGTGTGTGTGTATATCCATATATTTGTAGCATGTAATGTATCTTTATGTGATGTTTTGACACAAGTATGTATTTTAATGTTCAAGGCATGAAACACATATCTATCTCCTCAAATATCTTTTCTGAGCCTGGGAAATGTGTTTTATTTTGTCATTCTTTTTTTGCCCCAGAAAGGGAAAATGTTAATATCTCCTGGTTAAACTGAGGGGGAGGTGGGGGTAGAAGGAAAGGAATGGTGGATGGGTACAGGAGAGATCAAGAAAACCAAGTTGGGGGGAGGGATGGAGGAGGAGAGCAATGAAAGAGGTATCTTGATAGAGGGAGCCATTATGGAGTTAGGGAGAAACCTGGTTGCTAGAAAAATTCTCAGGAATCCATAAGGATGACCCAGCTAAGACTCCTAGCAATAGTGGAGAGGATGTTGGAATGGGCATTTCTCTTTAATTGGGTTAGTGACTACCTTAATTGTCATCATAGAAGCTAGCTACATTCAGTAACTGACGGAAGCAGATGCAATGACTCCCAGCCAAGCACTGGGTTAAGCTCTTGGAGTTCAACTGAAGAGAAGGAGGAGGGATCTTATGAATAAGACTGGTCAAGATCATGATGGGGAAAACCACAGAAACAGCTGACCCGATCTAGTGGGAGCTCAAGAACTATGAACTGACAACTGGAGAACCTGTATGGGACCAAACTAGACGCTCTGAATGTGGGTGACAATTATGTGACTTGATCTGTTTGGGGAGAGGGCTGGTAGTGGCACCAGGACCTATCCTAGGGGGCATGAACCAGAAATGTGTTTTCTATACATCCATGTTCTGTCATCTCACCTACCAGTCACTCAGAATGTCAGGTCCTGTGCTCTGTAGCACAATATTTTATCAAGTCTTGAGATGAAAGAATCAATGTGTGACCAACTTGGCATGCATCTTGGAGGCTCATGGATTCTACTCAGATTTCAGGCCTGCAGGGAATACTTGGCACCTTCAGAAAAAAGTACACAGCATTCATATTTGATGTATTTAGTAAATGCTTTTTTCTTTTAATTCTCTAAGAAGGAAGCACTATATTTTTAACTCCATACATGTTCAGATACTGTACCTCTGCAATGTGAAGATATAGGACATTAAATTCAACACTTTGAGTGTACAGTTTCATATTGTGTCTAACACCAGAAAACATTGTACTTCTTCTGATACTGAATTGAGCTTTTACTAGTGGCCCTCTCTAATTCTTGGAAGAAGTTCTGTTGTCCATAATAGAGAAAGGAATTGCTCTTGATGAATCAAAGTAGCAGTGAACCCTGGCCCATTCCCAGACAAGACAGGGAACAACTTTCTTTGGTTGCTGTAAAGGTCCTCACACTACACAGCTCATGAAGGAGGTCCTGTTATCCATATTTCACATATCACCTGTGTGCAGTAATGTCAAGTACCTTCTGCACCACCATAGCTCAGACAGGAGGAGACAGAATACGTAAATCAAAGCTGATGTGAACAGAAGACAGAATACAATGCTGCAAACATGTGAGGCCAAATTGTTTTCTCATTCTTCTTTTGCTGATGGAAAGTGGTTTGTTGTTAGACGAAGGATGGGCCCACGTGAATGAAGCTGTCTGCAGCTTTGAGTGTTGCTTAGCTCCAGTACTAGATCAGAAACATGGCAACTGCTAGATAGCAGAAGCCATCAATCGTCCCAGATTCACCTGCTGGGCTCAGAGCCACAGTCTGTGAGGCTACACCATCGTTATTCTCTCAAAGTGAACTCATACCTCTTCATCATCCATTCCCCATCCCAAACACTTTCATTGATTGAGCTCTGTTGTTTCTCCCAGTGCAGAATCCAGGATATAGAGAAGCATCATCACCCTCACTCGCCATCCACCTCCACCAGAGTTATCTCCTTCCTTTTCAGATAAATTATCATCCATCAGCCTAGATCTTTTCCTTTTATGCTCCCTGAATACAAAGTGGGGGACAAAGGAAGTTTTAGCAACTCCTTTCTGAGCAAAGACTTCCCTCCATCATTTCCACTTTTTCTAAAGGCTGTTCTGTTCATCTGTGTCATAAAGTACTCACCAACAATGACAGAGAGCAAATATAACATAGAAAGATGGTCTCATCTTTGAATTAGAAGCTGCTTCAGGACTCACCTGAATCTCATCCTCAATGCAAATCACAAATTCAACAAGTAAACCAGAGCCTATTAAAAAGCTTCCATTTACTTGATAGAAATTCCTAATTTCTACATTTTTAAATGAATAACAACCTCTCCCCTACCACTGGAGCCACAAAACATAAAGTGTCTCTTAATATAATCTGTATGCAGTTACTCCCTTATAAACACATCTCTCCTGTAACCTAGCCCCACTCTCTTCTCAACTCTGACTTTAAACTATGATTCCAAATTCTCTATCATGATCCCTTTAAAAAAATGTATGTATACAAGGTCCACCACAGAAGAGAAAAGGGACAAGATCTTCTGAGCATATTGGTAGTGGGGAAGGGCAGTGAGTGGAGAGGGAGTTAGGAGAAAGAGAAGGGAAGAAGAGGAGGAGAGAGGAGAACATGAAGGACCAGGAAGATTGAGTCAGAAGATGATAGACCAGAGCATAAAAAAAAAAGAGATACCATAATAGAGGGAGCCATTATAGGTTTGAAGAGAACCTTGTACTAGGGAAATGTCCTGGGACCTATTAACAATTTAAGCAATAGTGTAGAGGCTACCTTAAATGTCCTTCCCTGATAATGAGATTGATAACTAACTTATATGCCATACTAGAGCCCTCATCTAGTAACTAATGGAAACAAAAAACAGACACCCGCAGCTAAACACTGAGCCAAACTCCTGGAATCCAGTTGCAGAGAAGGAAGAGTAATGAGCAAAGGGGTTGAGACCAGGCTTCAGAAACCCACAGAGACAGCTGACCTGAACAAGGGGGAGCTCATGGACCCCAAACTGATAGCTGAGAAACCACCATAAGACCAAGACCGACCCAGACACCCCTGAATGTGGGTCTCAGTTAAAAGGCCTGCGCAGTCTAAGGGACCTGTGACAATGAAACCAGGATGTATCCCTGATGCACAAAAGGACTTTGGGAGCACATCCCCATGGAGGGATACTCCCATAGCCTAGAGACATGAGGGAGGACCCAGGCCCCACCCCAAATGACTTGACAGATTTTGATGATCCCTCCTGGAAGGGCTCACTCTTCTTGGGGAGTGGGTGGGGCATGGGATAGGAGGGGGGCCAGGGATGGCATGGGAGGATGGGAGGGAGAGGAAACTGGAATCAATATATAAAATAAGAAAAAAATAATAATAAGAAAAATATATATGTATGGAACTGTAACCGATATGCAGTCATGACTCATAAGTGAGACATACAGTGGGGATTTCCCACTCTTATTTTCACTTCTACAAATGATACACAAAATTGAGTAAAAGCTATAATATACTTTACTTCATATTAAGCCTATTGACTAAAGCTCCCACTAGATCCTTAACAAACACTTTATTTTAAAATTACATTTCCCCCTAGTCCATAATGGGGATGATGATTTTAAGTGGAACTATACTGATTTGTATTTTCTTCAAATTAAATTATCCTGTGGTTGGTCCATCATTTCTTCTTCCTCATCTCTTTGTAGATTGAGACTCTTACTCAGTACATTGGTTTTCCTCTTCTGGTCTCGTGTCACTCTAAAATGTAAACAATGAGTTCTATCCTCATTCTTGTCATTAATGGAAGGAAAGCAGATCTAGAGAGTACTATCTGCCAATATTCTTTAAGTATATGTTTAGTTACTTATGAACCCACGTATGAATACACTTCAATATCTCTAGCATTCAACCAATTAAACACTTATTACTCCCTGCTCTTGCCAACCTATACTAGAGCCTGTTCCATATCTTCAAGAAACTGACAATCACATAAAGACATAAAGTAAATGGCAGTTTCTTATGATGCATTCCACAATGGAGGCATACATGTAATCCAACACAAGCTCAAGAAAGTGAACCAGAATTTGACCAGAAATAGTCACGAACTCCAACAGTGTGGAGTTTATTTTTTCCTTCTCTAATCCCAGCTTTGAGGTTGTGTCTCAAGACTGTGAATAAATGAAGCGTTTTACTATAGTCCTGACATCAAGAGTGGTGTGAGCAGGAAAAAATATCTTCATCAAGTGAAGTGCATGTGTCATGCACTACACAGGCATGGTCCGAGCTGGGTACTAATGGTCAACGTAGCTGAATAAGAAAGGTTGGAGAGACTAAAAACGTTCAGAAGCAACTCTCTACCACAACCATTGTGTGATAATCACTGCCTTGAACCCCTTCATTCCAGTCTTATAGCTCATTGGCTAATGTGAATGAAGAATATTCCCTTTTTACATACCAAAAGTTCCCTTTCAAATCCATTGTCTAGGCAGGTGGACTAGTGGGCAAATCTCATTCATTCACAAACCAGAGAAGAGCTGGAAGACTCCAGTCATTCCCTATCAGCAAGGTCAAATAAACACTTGCTCCCCCTCGCTGAAGACTCATGTGCTCTTTAGAGAGAATTGTGAAAAGATATGAAGGAAGATACACCTTCATCCATCTGTGCTTGTCCTATAGGGGGACCAACCATCCTGGTTTGCCTGAAACTCTGGTAGTTTCAATGGAGACACCACTTACTTCCACAGTCATTGAGTCTTTCAATAGAACTTAGTTTGCTAGTCTATCAAGCCAGGTTATTCCAGGATACCCTGTGTCTACCTACAGAATGCTGGGATTTAAGGAACACTACCACACATAGCCAGCATATATGTGGGTGCTGGGGATCCAAACTCTGGTCCTCACACTGGGGTGATATTCACTTTAACCACTGAGCCATCTTTCCAGACCCATGAGTTCTTTATCAAAGGGTTAATACATGACTCCTGTGCCAGTGTGTTTGCTTCTACTGGCTTCTCTATTACCATAGAGAATCACCCACCTTGTGTCTAGAATATTGACAACCCATCCCTGGAGAAGTCCTTGGAAAAATGCCTCAGAATATAATTTTCTTTCATCCCTGTGATGAAAACAACATGGTTAATATTCTTAAGTCACCTGTCACTTCAGTACCTTGGCCAGGGAAAAAAAGAGAATATGAAATTTGTGTTTTCTTTACTTTTTCAGAGATGAAGTCCTCAAAAGGACAAGTTAAGAATTCATCTGATATTAAGGAAGACAATCTAACATCAAGCATACTAAAAAAAAATAAGCCAGGGAAAGATGAGAAATGTTACATTCTAAAAGTCCTAGCATATTTCTAAAACTGAAAGCAAAGTTTAAATTTAGGGAAATTGTTTTTTTCTTTCTTTTTTTCTGTTGTGTACTTATTTCCTTTGACATTTTTATTTATTCTTGAAGAATTTCAAATATACATGCATTGTAATTTGATCATATCCATTCCCCTTCTCCATTCCAACTCTCCCCGGACTCTTTATCAACATTCCCCTTCCCAACTTAATGTTCTTTTATCTGTCTTTTAAAAAAAATATCCTGCTATGTACAATCAGTTCTGCTCATATGCACAAGGATGAGTGTGTCATGGACAACCTACCAGAGGCCACACCCCTATGAGAAAGTGACTTTCCCTTTCCTCTCAACCATCAACTGCCAATCGCTCTTCAGCTAGGATATCATGAGCAATCTCCCATCTATGCATGACTTTTGGCTGGCTTTGTTTTGTGTAGGTAATCACAGTTGCTGTGAGTTTATGAGTGGAACAGCCAGGTCCTATCCAGAAGTTGGCATTTCACAGCTCTCCTCTCCATCCTCTGCCTCTTAATTTCTTTCTTCCTCCTCTTCTGCAGTGTTTCCTGAACCTTGGAGAAGTGGCTGATATAGATGTCTCAGCAATGGCCAAACACTCACCGTCACTCATTCTCATGTGATTGGATTCACACAAATGAATCCAATAACTGCATTAATGTTTTGTTATTTCTCTTGTGTGTGCATGAGAGAGAGAGAGACAGAGAGAGTGCATGTGCATGTGCATGTGCATGGATGTAATGTTCTCATGTATACCATAGCATTCATATGGAGGTCATAGTACAACTATGACCTACAACTGAGGGAGTCAGTTCTATACTTCCACATGTGGGTCCTCTGGATTGAACAGGTCCTCAGGTTGTCAGGCCCAGCAAAAATGCCTTTACTCACTGGGCCATGTCCCCAGCCTTTTTCATTATCCATGTAAAGCTGCTACTCCTGCTCAAGTAGGTTACTATGGTGATGTTAGGAAATATGAATCTGAAAAATAAATATATGCATCTGATTTAAAAGTTTGGGGTCAGTATGTCCCTAAAAATAAAAGGACTAAAGAGGCAATTTGACATATGAGTCTGTGGTTTGAAGGTGAAAGGTGTTCATTGTTAAGACAGTTTACTGACATCTAGCTTTCCTTAAAGTTCTGGGCTGAGGTTATAGTCAATGTATTAGTACCCACTTGACATATATATTAATTTCTTAGGATAATTTAGGAGGCATTTGTGGTTTGGTTTTACAAATTCAAGCCAACAATATAACACAGCAATGGCAAGTATTCAAGCCAATGAATTTAGAAATGGTATGTTCACCAAATTAGAGATGCTTATAGAATAAGGACAGCTACCACTTTGGCATAACCATCCTCATTGGTCACTAGTACTATATTTAGCACCTCCATTTTGTAATGTTTTATGAATCATGATCTAACTGTTGATGCCATAAAATGGGACAACTGTAATATACTAAACATTAAAATAGTTTAAAATTATTGATCATCCATAATGAATCAAATGCTAAGAAAATATATTATAAAAGTTGTCTCAATCTGTACAAATTTCCTCTAAGATATGTATATGATTACCTGCATTTAATGGGGTTGATTAATCTGCCATAGATCTGTTTTTATTACTCATTTTTAAATGCTTTTTCTTTACTCCACTAATTCACTCAAATATATTCAGAAAGTGACAAAATATGAAGTTTGTAAAAACATATGTATAGAAACAGAGACCAAACACCAGACAGCATTTAAATTGTTGTAAATTGGGGCAAGGCACAAAAATAGGAAGTGAAACTCATTTCTAGACATTTATAAAAAGAAAATTAGACAATGTTATACATGGTCAAGCATGTAACTTCAAACTCTGTGGATTCCCAAATCAACAATACAATATGATTTGAAAAGAAAGAAAAATGCTTTTTTAATGGCATTGTAATATAGAATTATAATTTAAAGAAACGAGATACCAACAACCTAATATCACAGACCACATAGCAAATATTACACATTATCATTATATATTACATAATATAAACTATATTATGAATTCCAACTCAGGCCTATAATATGCAAGTCTCACTTCAGCAGTAACAGGACATATAATACTGCCTCTTCACTATTATATCCCAATATAAGCATTACATACATGCATGCAACAAAACCACACATTACAAGAATGCCTTAAACACGCTTCATTTACACATAAGTAGAATTAATCATCATAAAATGTATATTTCACTCTTTCGAATAACTGACATGCTTAGCAAGCAGCAAATAGACATACATAAAAAGACAAACATACTTAGCTGAAAACACTGCAGTCATAGCAGAGGTGCAACACATACATTTGGTAGCAAACTTGCACTGCTGGATGACAAATATCTCCATTTTTCAGCCTGTTTTTTGTCATTCTAATGAACATTTGAACCACCTTTTTCTCAACAAGTAATTATGACTCTGAGAGAGTCATACATCATATTTGCTGGAAGAGTTTGTAAGGTTTTTCCCCTCTGTTCTAATTTCAGTTCATAGGATAAGTTGTTTAAGTAGAAATGTGATTCCTACAAAAGCAGTGTACACAAGTAAATGGACATGACCTTGAATAGCATGTGACTAGCATAAAGGAAAGATTTCTATAGTGTAGGGGAAAGATTAAGAAGGTTAATTCTCTAAATACCTTTACCTGGAAAACTGTCTCACCTCTTACAACCAAGCTCAAGTATTACTTTTTCCACTATCAAGCTCTTTGTTCTGTGCTTTCAAGGGCCTGTGTATACACCTGTCTAATGATACTAACCACATTGTATATGAGTCTTAGATTGTTCATAGCAGGCCTCTGGATTTAGTAACTACATAGTGAGACCACACACACATACAGCCAGCACTGTTCTGTCAAGATACAGCATATAAAGTTATTGATGAAGCCTTTGAATTTTAACACCAGTCTTTTGAGAAATATCGTACCATGCTAGAAACTCTGAGTGCTTTCTGAGTAGAAAAAGAGAGCTAGCATTCACTTATTAGACATGCCAAGTTCCAAGACAATCTTCTCTTGTACTCTCAGCCCTTAACTTCACACTTTGCATACAGAAGGTGCTCAAACTCACTAAGTTTGGGCTGAAAGAAGTCCAGAGATGGAAGTTCAGGGCTACAAAGTATAAAAACTTTCCTTCCTTCCTCTTTCCAAATAAGAAAATGTAGAAAAGACTGACAATTAGCATGCTTTTCATCATTGTTCAACAGCTAGGAATGTATTCTTAAAGATTTATAAGACAAGATTCAATTGGAAAGCCATGAGTCGTTTCCAGAGACAAACTGAAACCCATTATTATTATTATTATTATTATTATTATTATTATTATTATTATTAGACCCATTATTGAGAAATAGACTCCCTAGCTCTCTCCTAATAATAGCTGTTGGTCTCAAGAAAAATATGTTAATAGGATTTGGTCTATTGAAACTTAAGCAAATACTGTTGGCTTTGGAATGATGAGGACAGATGTGATCCATGGTGATTTCACTATATTGTCTCTTGAAGTAAATGACCAAGTCACAGTCTGGTTATTACTCAGGCAACAGGAAATAGTAAAATTGATAGATTTCTTTATGCCCAGTGATAACAATGATGTAAAGCAAGTTCAAATGGCTAGTGAATTTATGAGCCCCCTTTAAAGAATTAGAAGTTGGAGCAGGAAAGTGAAATATGATAACATAGGAACAAAGGTTGGAGAAGTATCCCTTGGGACAAAATCATTACAAAAGGGACAAATAGAAGCTGGAGGGATGGTTTAGCCCTTAAGACACTAGCTGCTCTTCCAGAGGACCTAGGTTCAATTCCAAGCACTCATGTGGCAGGTCACACCTGTCTCTACCTCCAGTTTCAGGGGTTCTAGCACCCTCATACAAACACACATGCTGGCAACACACCAATGCACTTTAAAATAAAAAATAAATCATTAAATTTTAAAAAGAAAAAGACAAATAACCTAGAGTTATTTCCCCTGAAGGTTTCTATCACCCATAATTTTAGGAAATCTTTGAACTGTATTTAGAAGAATTCATGCTAACCATCCTCAGGCATTTCTTTTCTACTTTCTGTTAGCTCTTTGACAATTTCATTCATGTCCGCTCTCCCTCATCCCCTTTCTCATCTCCTCCCACTCCAACCAGCTGCTCCCTCACCTACCTGTCCCTTTCCCAGTATCATGACTTCTGGCTTTATTGCATGAACTACTTGATTTAATCAGTGCCATTTACATGTGTAGTAGTATCTCTTTGCCAGTGAATTTATGTTAGTTGTGGGTGTGACTTCAGGTGCATACAGGATCTGAAAGTAGGGAAGCATGGGGTGGCTACTATCTCTCTCTTGGATCAGATCAGAAGGGCAAGACTGCATCTTCTGGAGCAGGGAGGCTGTTCTTTATTGTTGTCTGTGAAGCTGTTTCCCAATAAAACACCGATTTATCATTTATCTTGGGTCTAGTGAACTCATTATTACCCTACCTTCATGCATGGTAATTCTATTGACACTACCTACTAGAGTTTGGTGTGACCACAATGGGCACAAAATTGTCCCTTTCCTCAAGTCTAATCCAAAAGTTTATGTTGAGGGCAGAAGTCTGGGTGGGTAGTAGATCATAGGTAATATAAAATAAGTAGGGGTAACACAGTGATAGAAAGCTTTAAGTAGGGAGAGAAAGGGAAGATAAAGAGACAAATAGAGAAAAAGACTAAACAAGACAAAATATATAGATAAAATCCATATTGAAACCTACAATCCAAAAGATACACTGAAAGGATGGTAAAAACTCCTCCTTGAAGCTATGAGTTAGTAAACACAAACCCAGTGCCAAGTGTGGGATAACTTCCTTACACAAAGTTGGGCAGGGAGGACTTAGAGGGCCACAAACAATACTTGCTAAACAATGGCTCTTGTGTAACCATAAGAACTGAAACATGAAATCTTATTGCTGAAGATATCCCAGATATTAAGATTCCTCACAGTCACCTCTTCTCTACTCTCATGTGGGGGAAAAAGAGGATAACTACATCTCTATACTTGGACTTAGGGGGTAACTCTTCTCAAAGCCCATCCCCACCACATTTCTTTCCCTCCAGCCATTGGGTAGATTCACAGGGTGTAGAAGACCTACAATATGCGAGGAATAACACAACATGCCATAATTTTTATTGTTTTTCCAAGAAGGATGTTATACACTAGTGCTGACTTCCTTTTTGTTTGAAGACTGTGCTTTTTTCTCTAAAAACTACTGCCGTTCCTAACTTTCACAAAAGCTGTGAAAAGGAACCTAAAGTACCCCAGAATCCTGCATTCTAATATAAACAGAGCTACAAAAAAGTAAATATCTAACATGCTTATAGCATTTTCAAGCTGTGTGTCATGTATGTGTTGTATGTGTTTGTCCATTTGCAAATACAGAGGTCAGAGGAGAGTCTCAGGTTCCTTCTTCTATGTTGTCTGCCTTATTGAGAGACAGGGTCTCTCACTATTCTGGGAGCTTGTCATTTCTACTAGGAAGGATAGCCAGCAAGCTCCAGGATCCATTTATCTCTGTTCCTTAATGCTGTGGTTATAGACACACACTATCATGTCAAACCTTTTACATGGGTTCCCAGGTTCAAACTCAGCAGCTCACACTTGTACACTATCATCTTTAACTAAGCTATCTTCCCAGCCCCGTGCTTTCAACCTTTAAACGGCTACTATTTAATTTGATTTTTTTTCCCATGGCCTAGAGACTAGAATGAATGTGTTCATCATGTGAGGGTAATGAGACAGATTTGAGAAGTTATATATGTGAGAAATATTTTAAACTCTAAGGGCTGTGACATAATTAGGGTGACAGCCATTCTCTTCTTCACAAGGCAAAGGGCAGTGGCCACCCAGTACTAGCCTGATGCCCCTCTCTGCTCTTCATTGAGCTGTTGCCACATATATGTGTGTGTGTGTGTGTGTGCCTGTGTGTGTGTATATATGTATATGTATGTGTGTATGTATGTATATATATATATACTATCAGTTGTTTCGATCTTTACTGAGGTAGACTTAGTTAATCTGACTTTTTTCCATCCCTGTATATGCCATGTAGACCTTGTTGTTGGTGTTAGATATGAAGAAAATATTATTATTTTAAAGCCAAAAATGTAGATGGAACCTTTCATATATTAATTGACCTATGAATATCACCATCCTAGAATGACCAAGTGAGAACATCCAGGATCATACCCAAAATAGAAACAAACATTAAATTACCAGCTTGTACGCGCCCAACCTCGACCAGCAAGGAAGTCGCAACTCCGGGAAGATCTTCTTCATGCAGTTTTAATCAGGATCCTTGAACATGTTTCTTCTGACCGGCAGGACCCTGGGCACAGGCTTAAATCCCCTTGCACTAACCAACCCCAGTGAGCTACGTGGACCCTGCAGACAGGCTACACTAAGGCAGAAGCAGACAGGCTGAACAGACTTAACCAAATAAGGGCTTGTTTATGCCAGAGAGCACTCACCCTTGGGGAGGTGGAAGGCAGAAGCCAGCGCCATCTTTAAGGCACGGCACTTCGCAGCTCTCTACACCAGCTTACTCTGCTTAACCCTAACTAGAGCAGTGCTAGGAGGTGTAGAGAGATTGGACTGCAAGGCATGTAGTAACATGCAATAGAGACTTAACCTATGTCTAGCTCAAAAGGCCAACAGGATCAGCCACGTTGTGTAAGTGTCTAAAAAGCACAGCCTTTGAGAAAGCCTATAAAGCCTAGAAAATCCCCGTTCTTGGGAAAGGATCCTGGGATCAAAGCTATGTACAGAGTCAGAGAGATCATTACTGACACAAGTCCTGGCTGAGCCTTTGTGTCTGTGTTCTTTCTACTCTATCTTCACTGTCTGCCTTACCATCTGCTAAATGAAATAAATGTTGGAGTCTCTGTTGTTGCACAGTTCATATTCTGTGGTTCCTTTTTCTTCTTAGTGTCATTTAAAAAGGAAGTCACTGAAAGAGATAACAAATCATAATTAATATAAGCGCTGATGGGGATACTGGGAGTGGAAGGTTTAAGTAGGAAGAGAGTAGAGGATACCCCTCCCTTAATACTCCAAATAATAATTTATTTTACCCTATATCGTTCTTGTTTTGTCCCAACCCGAGAAAATGAATGAAATGGAAATCAAATTTTCTAGCCCAAGACTTAATGATGCACTCAAACTAAAAATCCAAAAGATCATTATGTTTGTTTACTTGGAACCAGACAAGCCTCTCTTTAAAGTTTAATTACTGAAGAATCGGACAACTTCTACATATTGACTTTCTAAGTTAACATGGCATTTGTTTTGCAACAGTTTCAACTCAATTTATTTTCTACTCTTCTCTTTTCTCTCCCAGTGCCTCCTGGTGACTTATCGCACAATTTGAAAAATCCATACATTTCCTAAACAAGGTCAGAAAACTGGTTGGAGACTTGTGGTCACCACTGGGTCAAGTGTGTCTTGCTTCAAAGAATCACTAATGGTATCTAGAGAAAGAGAAAAGAATAAATAATAACTTAGCTATTGATTTAGGGGCGGGGAGGGACAAACAGAAAGTCAAACCAGAGTCATCAGAAACTGGAGGTATAACTCGAGTAGGCAGCAACTTTAAGGGACATTTGCAGCAGAAAGAACTTTATGGGTCCTATATAGGTCAGCACACTCATATTATCTCAGGATGGGAGATGGTTCTAGGGAGAAGTGAATAAAGTCCATGCCATCCATCATCCATAATCACAAGCTTGACCCAGCTGCAAGAGCTGAGCACTAACCTGAGCCTTCATTTTATTCCCATATTCCTAAGTATGTAAAGGTAAGTTGTTTTGTACATGATTCTGCAAAAGTTGCAGGTGATCCCAAGAGCCTTTATCTCCATGTTCCAACATCACCGGTAATGTTTTACTATCTTTGGCCCTAAGTTCCCACCAAAAGTCGTTGGGCTATTCACATCAGTCAGTCTGCATTCTTTGCATATCTGAGTTCAAAGTCAAATAGTCAAATTCTCCACCTGTAGACTCAACACACACACACACACATACACACATTAAAAAAAATCATACATCTTGATTAAGTAATAAGTTAGTGGCCATCAATTTTATCTAGGTGATTGATATTCCTTGTATATCAACAGAAAGAAAACTACACCATGCTCCTTTTTGAAATAGCTCATTAAATTAATTTGTAGAAGGCATAGGCCTGAGGGTGGCATTCTGTGTATGAATGGAAGGTAGCATAAGGGGTACTGGTCCAGAAAAAGGAGTATTGGACAGGAAAAAAATGTACTCTTCTTCCTTTATTTCAAGAGGAACCTACAATAGTGAACTGGGAATGCCTTTGTGAGTTGCTGTAGCATTCTGACCAAGGGTATGTGTTACCTAGGCACAGTGATACCTCCGAAGCTGGACAACTTGCCCTGAGAACAGAACTCCTCTAACAGATAATCTTCTGTGTCTCCACTTGTGCTCCATAGGTCTTCCTGGAGCTGCGCTGAAGTCTGGGAGTCTTCCAGTACAATCTTTCCTCCTTCCCCTCTTTTTTCCCATGTGTCAGATCCTTGTCATGGGGCACAGACTTTCTCTACATGCTCCTTCTCCATCCTCACTTTCTCTTTTGTGGAATTGATTTCCAGAGGAGAGGAAATCTTTTGAATTTTTAGTTTTCTTTTTGCATGGCTTTCCTTCAGTTCCCAAGCTACCATCCCAGAAGATAGTGCTCTCACATGGAGAGAAAACTATCAGGGGACTGATTTATCTGCCTTACTGCCACACAGGATGACTATGACTCAGATGAGGACAAACCATGCAATAATTCCTAATTGTCAAACTGGTACCTTCCCAGACACAAGCCATGCTCCAGTCTCCAATGATAGAGCCACTAAAATCACTACCATTTAAAATTTCTAAACACTCTAAGGCTTGCATATACTTTAAAAAATAATAAAACAGGCAAACAAAAAAATAACTTTAATTACTCCCATCTGCTATCAAATTCCCAAATCTGTCTTAATGTCAAGTGGCTGTGCCTGTGTAACCATTAAGGTATCTTTTCGAACATGACTTTCTCATAAGAACCTTCTAGAAAACCAATCATATCACATCCATCCATCTCCTGACCCATTCTACTTCTTCATAGAACTTAGAGCTATCTGAATTTTTTAGCTATTAGTTTATTTGATTGCTGTTGCTCCAGAAAACACAGTAGAACAAGACACCAATTGCCCTGTCTATGTCTATATCCACAGACTCTGCCACTATGCCAGGCATGAATTTGGATGAATTTGAGAATGGCCCCAGTTTCTATGGAGCACATAAGCTATCTGAGCAGGCAAAAAATTTGAGAAAGTAATTTCAGAATCTTTACAATCTCCTTTGGTAATCAGAACTCCAACTCTGAAAACTACATTTTTTTCCTATTCCTCCTCACCCTTCACATTATTCCATCTGCTGAGGAAAAGACTGGGTTTAAACAATACTGCCACTTTCACCCCAGAGGAAATTGCTTTGGGTGCTAATCTAAGTCCGTAACTTACAAGAATTTTGTGATTATTTATCTTTACCAGTAACCCATTTTTGAACAATCCCCCCAATTTACACCTTTATAAATTGTATGTGCATGCTGCAATACAAATATGCACTTAAACAAAAATAAATAAATAAATGAACAGATGAAAGAACAATGAGAAAAAACAATTCTGTCACTTTCAGTTTTTTTGATTGGCCTCACCTTGAGTATGCTCCTGGCATATGACTGGCATATTTTGAACATTGCTCTACAAAACAATCTTTTCCTAGAAGCAGGGGATTGCCAAGGGTTAGAAGTAGGATATGGGGTTAAATAGAAGAGAAGCATGGGAGAATTTGAGGGTGTATTAGGATATTTCTAAACCTTGTTTGTGGTAGTGATAACAAAAATCTAATAAAGTACTAAATTCCATAAGACTGTACACACCAAAACAATGACCATTGCTTAATTGTTGTCATATATAATATTTACATTATGTAAGGAACAAATGGGGGAAAGTATCTAATAAATAGTTAGATCTTTGGCTGGTTAAAACAATGGCAACAATGACAAAAAAAAAAGCCACCCAGCTCTGCTTCTCACAAGATCAGAAATGCATGACAGAAAATAACACCTTTATAAATTTCTCTCATTGATCCTTGAGCTACACAGCCAGCTCTGGCAAGTGGCTGCACAGCACCATTCAACCTCTTTCTAAAATATGTCCTACACCTTACCACCTGCTCATCAAGGGGGAAAGGTCTCCTACCCTTGAAGCCTGTCTAGTCTTAATGACTTTTCTACACATGAAAACATACATGATGAACTCACAGGCCATGTCAGAAAAAACCATGGAGCTTTTGGTCAAGTCTTATTGAATATTTTCTCTCAGAACCCAGTTCCAATGCTGAGAGAAGTCCAAGCCACATGGAGAGGGCACACTCTATCCAGCTGACAGTCCTCAATGAGACCATCTTTGAGTTAGCCTACCCAAGATGGGAACTTCAGTGAAGTCTGTCTTCTAACTGCTTAAGTCCCAGAATTAGTTAGTCCCAGAATTCTGAGTGTCTAGACAGTGTAGCCACAGGTCAGAGACACTGTACACTGTATTTCTGATCCACAGACATATGAACATTATGCTGCCTTGTTTGAAGGATAGTTTTAACAGATAAGTCCAACTTGTGTCCTACCCCACCCATCTTTGTCAATCACACTAATTTTGTTTACCTTTGATAAAAATACTGAAACTCCTAGGCTCTCATGAGTGAACAAAGGCCAAGTAACAGAATCTCTGACCAATGAGAAGCAGGTATTTCTGATTGAAACTTCCAAAGATAAAAAGTAACATAAAGTCAATCTCTTCTGGAATGGCTGGCGTTTTGAGCATTTGTCTCTTCTCATTCTTCCTGCCAAGCATGTAGCTTTTCTCTCTAGAAAAGCAGAACTCCCCTTACCATCAGTAGATCAAAAGCCACAGACTCGAAACCTGGTGTGAAGAGATTTTAGAAAAGTGCTGATTTCATGAGCACCTTGTGGGCCATCATATGGACTGACCTGCTCACTTCAAATTTGCCCATTCCCTAAGAAAGACCTGGGTTCTGGAAACAGAACTCAGATGGTCAGAATTACACCCCAAATACTTTTACTACAGATTCATCTCACCAGCCCCAAGAAATTTTTAATATTTTGCCAAATATAACACAGCAAGCAATAGAACCTAAAATCTGGCTTCACTGAGTTTGACTGAGTAGGACTGGCTTTGTGTGTTAGAAGTAAGTTTGGAATTATGAAAAAGAGAGTAATTTTCCAACTAACGGGGCTTGACAAGCTAAAAATGTACTTGTGATTAGAAGTATGCCACTCCTAAAACAGAAGAGCAACCATGCCAAGGTAGGAAGTGCTCCGTGGCTTTATTTTAATTCTGGCAGTTGATGTAGTAACCCCCTACACACACACACACACACACACACACACACACACACACACACACACACACACAAAATGACTGGGTTTGGACTTCACATTTTGCAATCTGTTAGTTACTTCTAAAGAACTGACACAAAATAAATGAAGGAAAGTGGAAATGAAGGAAATGTCAGCCACTCCAGAACTTCAAGTTCCTGAAATGCATGGGGGTGTAGTTGAGGTCTTTGCATAAGTAAAAGCTTTACAGGCAGTTAGTGGCATGTTACAGAGGGGTAAAACATTTGCACAAAAGTCTACAAGGTGAGGAACACAAAAAAAGATTTGTGTAAAATTTTACAAGGTGGGTGAGATAAAAAGATTTACTTGTACTAAACAAAAGTTCTATAGTGCCTGACAGATAAACTAATATTTAATGGTTTTTTTCTTACAATTTGACCTCTAAACATCCCCATGTCTGATTTCATGTTCTGCTATCCCTTTATTAAATGTTTAAATAATGTGTTTGAATTTATAGTTCATAAGTAAATCTCAAGGAGATAATAAGAGAGAAGAGGAGATAGGCACAATATATATATATATCTGTGGTTCACTGTCACACCTTTATATATAATGTCCTCAATGGCCCACAAGCAGAGGATTCTGGAGTTTTCTAAGGCATAGGAAGCACAGGACAAACCCTCCATTTCTAAGAATGAAGATGCTGGAAGAGGTTGAGAAGCACTAACAGACTGAGTTCTCCACAAATCACAAAACAGACACACCCAATCCATGTGGGGAGGGGTTAACCAAGAAACCAAATCAGATCCTTTTTCTTTTCTTTCTTTCTTTTTTTTTTCTTAGATCCTTTTCCTAATCAACTTACTTTCCAGTAATTACTAACAACTTATGTGGGAAATAGTACCACAATATGCTATGAAACCAAACATGTCCCCTCAAAATTCATATATTGAAGCCATAATTCCAAGAATGGCTCAGTCTGAAGACAGTATTTTAGGAGATAACTTATGGCTAGGCTGATGGGGGTTATGGGCATCTCCACAACCTTAAAGAAGCCTGGAGGATATAGTGAATTTGAGGCCAGCACAGATACACAGTAAAATCCTATTAACCGTGGTCATGAGGGAAGACAGAAATTGAAGACTGAGGATTTATAAACTGATGGACAGAGAAAGAGTAAGGCAAGGGAGGAGGAACTCTTTTAGTCTCTTTCCTCACAAGGAAGTGTATAGGCAGCCATGTTGGATGTGCAAAGAGGGCCCTTAGCAGAAAGCAAGCATGCTTGCTCCCTGATCACAGACTTAACTCCAGACTTTGGAGAAAATAAATTTCTACTGGTTAAGCTTCTGAATCTGGTATCTTGTGACAGCAGTCTGAGACAACTGACATGCACAAGATAAAAGAAATGTGAGCCGCACAAAACCCCTCTTCCAGCCTGTCCTTTCTCACCCATCAGTAAATCCTAAGGTGGTGCTGGTAGACAAAGGAGTAAGATTTAAATTGCTATTGTGCTGCATTTCCACCATTGCAATAGAAAGAAAATGCAAAATCAGGTACAATCAAATGCAAACTGTAAAATGTCCATAATTTCTCATAGTTAATGCAAAACCAGGATTATGTGCATCAAAAGAAAAATTAAGGAAGAATACAAAAGCCTTGCACTTATCACTTGCAAGAGTGCTTTCTTCTTGATTTTTAAACTACAAAGTCTTGCACATTATGTTATAACCATGTATCTGAAGAGTGTTTTAAGGAACTATAGGAAGTGGGGAGCTGGTTTTGATGAAAAACAATCAAAACCAACTTCTGATTATTGTGCTCTGTGGTGTGTTAAACCTGAAAATTGTGAGGAAAAAAAAGACCAAATCCAATTAAAGCAAGACTTTACTTGGGGTGCACCCAGGACTAGCCAATTGACTGTCTTACCCTAAGTCAGGACTTGAAAGAGCCACCCCTACTGGCCTTTTGAGGTCCCTCTTAGAGAAGAGATAAGGTGTTCACAAGGGAGAAAGATTTGGCTGTTACACGTTGTTAGAAAAATACAATGAGCAAAGGGGTCAAGACCATGCTGGGGAAACACATAGAAACAGCTGACCTGAACAAGTAAGTGGGAGCTCATTGACCTCAGCCAAAAACCTGGTGTACCAGTGTAGGACTAAACAAGAACTCCTTAACTTGGGTGAGTTAGGTCTGGGCAGTCTATGGGGCCTCTTGCATGGAACCAGTATTTATTTCTAATGCACAAATGGACTTTGGAAGCCCATTCCTCCATGGAGGGATACTACTCAGCCTAAATACACAGAGGAAGGCCTAGGCCCTGCCCCAAATGATGTGACAGACTTTGAGGATCCCCCATGGAAGGCCTCACTCTCCCTGGGGAGTGGATAGGGAGTGGGATGGGGGAGGGAGGGGGTCAGTGGGAACATGGGAGGATGGGAGGGAGAGGGAACTGGGATGATATGTAAAATAAGATTGTTTCTAATTTAAATTAAAAATAGAGAGAGAGAAAAAGAAAAATACAATGAAAGGAAAGGAAGACAAGGATATATGTGAATGGGGTTGCAAACTCAGTGCAGGTTGAAAAATATGTTTTGCAGTTTACATCAGATCTAAGAAATAGGAATTTATTCTTAATTACAAATAGAAACCTTAACTTGCAAGAACTTACCACAAGACAAACAGAAAGTTATTTTATAACTATAAGCAGAAACCTTAACCTGCATAGGATGAACATGAACTTGTTCTTAACTGTCTTAACTGCAAACAGACCCTTAACCTACAAGGTATTTTCTCCTGTTTTGGTCTCCCACTAATTTCCAAAGGTATAATGTTCCAGTTTTGGTCTCATATCCCCCATTTGAATTATATTCCAAGTCAAATCCTTGACCCTATAATTGACATCTGGTTATATTGGGAACTAATAACCATCAACTTAATGGTGCCCAGATGGGAATTTATGTATCTAATTAAGACTTTAATGATTTAAGGACCAATAACAATTAACCAAAACAGAAGAGTCAAAGGCCCTGTGATGGCTGACATCAGTTACTGTCTAGGAGGAGTACCAAAATGAGAATGGGTTTCAACATTTATTTCATATCAGATACCTCTGTGTGTGTGTGTGTGTGTGTGTGTGTGTGTGTGTGTGTGTGTGTGTGTGTGTGTTTTATTACATCCAGATTAACTCTAATGATCCCCTAGTGGTTTATATAGAAACAACAGTTTTCTTTTAAAGCCATGTATCTTCTCATTCTACATAGAGCAAGTCCAGTGCCCTATACTGTAGAATTACTTCAGCTTATAAATTTATCTGCTAATAGATCTGGACCTATTTGGTTTTAGCAGGTACTTTTCCTGGTATGGCAATAGGCACTATATATAGTCATTTTATCCCCTATGCCAGGGAGTTGACCTAATATCCAGCCTGTTGAGGACAAGAGGCATTGTACTCTCTTCTACTACTACTTCCTCAGAAACCAGTACATCACTGTTTTAGCCCAGGAAGGCTGGAATGCTAGAATTCTAGTCAAAGGCTGGGAGGAGATTCAGACAATGAAGCGTCTGGTTAACTGACCCAGCTGAAGAGACAGGGGGCATTCACAGCTGCTGGACTGGTTCACATCAGCTTCTAGCAAAGTTCAGAGCTCACATTCATCTGGAGCATTTTGTAGTCGGTAGTCCGCAGCTGATTCCGGGATGGTGCCTTGTCAACCGAGTGGAAATCTGCTAAGACAGATCTAGACTAGGAACAGGAATTAAAGTTTAGGAACTTAAAGGAAAATCTTACATTTGGAACTTTCAGGCCCATAGTCCTGGTAGTTGAAGGAGGAAAGGAGTTCCAAGACTGGAAGGAGAGAGAGAGAGGAAAACCCCATCCACAGAAATAGGCAGGTGGGGAAACTTTGGGTGTACTTTTTAGTTTTCAAAAAGAGGTAAAAGATTTCAATATAATAACATTACTACTGTTTGTAATCTATGCTAAAACCCACATTGTAGAATAAGCAGCTAAGAGGTACCTGTAAGAAATCTCAGAAATAGGCCAGATGGCAGTTGTACACGCCTTTAATCCCAGCACTGGACAGGAAGAGAAAGGCAGATCTCTGAGAGTTTGAGGCCAGCCTGGTCTACAAAGCAAGTCATAAAAACAGGTTCCAAAGCTACACAGAAAAACTTTGTCTTGCAAAACTGAAAAAAGAAAGACAGACAAAAAGGAAGGAAAAAGGAAGGAAAGAAAGGAAGGAAAGAAGGAAGGAAGGAAGGAAGGAAGGAAGGAAGGAAGGAAGGAAGGAAGGAAAGAACCTCAGAAGTAGCATGGGGATAGAAGAAATCAGAAACGTTTCCTATTTTTCACATACCCTCAGAACTCATTTAAGCTTTCTCATCCTCAAACCTTTATACATCTTGCAACACTTTTTTAGAGCTTCAGCACTTGCATAGATCTTAAACTTTTTTTTCCATCTAATCATTTATCAGAAGCATGAGCAGTTATCACTGAGAACAGCCATTGCAAGTTCCTTTAAACAAAGGAATGGTAAAAAATTATAGCTGAAACCTGTTTGTTCTTTAATATGAAACCTGCTAGCAAGGCAAACCTGTCTGCCTTTCTCAGCAGGATGCCCAGTAGCTCTGGAAAAGGCATGGCTTGATTCGTACATATAAAATGAATTAACAAGGTGGCTGCAGCCTTGGAGGATGGAGCTGGTTGCTTGCTGCTGCTAAGCTGACAAAGCTACCATTGGTCTAGTCATCCATGCCTTTGGAGATCTAAGAATAAATTATAGCAGGAAATATAATCCAAATGGACTATCAATTAAAGTGACAGCGACATATCCATCACCTAGATGATCACCCCAGGCTCCTATGGTATTAATGGCTTCATTGGGGGCCGAGGTCCCAGGGCAGCTCTAGTCTTTTAGGAAGCAAGGCTCAAATCACAAAGGTTTTTCTGGGATTTTCCTGTAGAGGAGAAACTTGGGAAACTGGTCTTACTTTGTCTAGGCAAACTGGGGTATAATCAACCCTCCAGTGTCTTGCTTTTCCAGAGTTTGGACAGGGTCCTTGTGGTGAGTGAGGCATTGGGGCAGTTTTTCCCAGTGGTTAGCATTAGCACAATCCAGGTGCAATCTATATGCCCCATAATCTTCTTTGGAGACTTTGGGGATCATCACTAAAAACTGGCATCTGTCACTCATAGTAAACTTTTTCTATTAAACAGTTTAAATAGCACATTCAGCTGATCTCTGACAAGTCCTAAATTATCTATTAAGTACTTCTGAGTTAACAAACTTTGCTTATTTTTAGTTACTTGCTTTAGACGTACCATTGAAAACACATGCAGAAGGATAAATGGGGCTTATTTCTATAAGTAATTGCATTACTACTTAGCATGACTAAAAGTATAGTTTTGAACACATTAAAGAATTTGACCCTTTATAAGGTGACTGATCATTAACTTGTACATCTTAATTACCTTTAACCGTTTATAGTAAGTTAGTAGCTATTATAAAATTAGGATTTACAGCTTTTTGTCTGTTAAGTTTGGGCCTAAAATAGTAACAATTTCTGAGCCGGAAAGTGGTGGTACACACCTTTAATAGTAGCACTCAAGAAGCAGAGGCAGGTGGATCTCAATGAGTTCAAGGCCAGCCTGTTCTACAAAGCTATATAGAAACCCTGTCTCAAAACAAATTCTGAACTGAAGCTTCATTTAGTTTCAAAATGAAATTTTACATCATGAATATAGCCAGTAGGGAGCCTGACAACTTTACTTTCGTGATCCTTTCTATAGAGCATCATTACACAATATCTCACTTTCTTATATGACCCAGTTTATCAAAATAACTAAATCTTAACAAGGCTAGCAGGAACAAGGAAGTTAGATATGCATTCTTCAATCAGTCTGTTAGTCTAAAAAAAAACCTTTGGCAAAGGAGAGACCCTTTGACAGACTGCTTAGGTCATTGTCTTGCTGCATCATGAAACAGAATCATTCCAGTTTCTGGTGTTAGTATTGGATGCTCATAGCTGTGCTCCTAATTCTTTAGCTTTTTATTTGTGTATTTTTGAAAATTAAATATTAATAAATACATCATAATATAAAATACCTTATAACTTAAAATGTCCCATAGCCTTAAATATATCCAAAAGCTGTCCCTAAAAACATCCCTTTTTACTTAAATTTCCAAAATTTAAACTCCAAAGATTCCTCTTAAAGAAGTTAAAAACCTCTCAAGTGTGTGCTTCTGCAACAACAAAAGAATAAATTACTTTTTCTTTACTTCAAGAGAGAGAATACAGAGCACAACAACAAGCTGCACAAAGCAAAGCCAAGCTCCAACAGTGCCAACAATTCAGTATCTGAGATTCACCTGCAATCCTCTAAACTCTCCCAAGAAGTTTGGATCACCTCTCTGGTCCTACCCTCAGCAGCATATACATACAGCCTGTTCTCTAAGCTACAACCAGCTTAATTTCATTGCTGCCATGGTTTCTGATGGCCATCACAAGGCCACATTTAGGGGGTCTGGTTCGGTCTGTCCATCTATGCTGGTTTCCCAGCTATCCGTCCATAATAGTGGAGAGGCTATCTTAAATGCCTTTCTCCGATAATGAGATTGATGACTACCTTGTATGCCATCCCAGAACTTTCATCCAGTAGCAAATGGAAGCAGAAGCAGAGATTGACAGCTAAACCCTGAGCTGAACTCCTTGAATCCAGTTGCAGAGAGAAAGAAGTGATGAGAAATGGGTCAAGACCAGCCTGCAGAAACCCACAGAGACAGCTGGCCTAAACATCTCATGAGTTTTAAGTTAACTTTACTCACAGAGTTTTCAGATTTTTAAGCATAAACTTACAAATCTTGAAATGAGGTTTATACCTTAGCAACAATCTTAGGCAATTAAATGGAACCAATCTTTATTTTAGCTGTTCTGCTTTGCTAGCTTCTCCCTGTCACAGCATGAGGTAGCTCTCCTGACCCCAGACAAAGAGACTTTAAAAGCATGTCCGGGAATGAAAAGGAGAACCATAACCCAATTCCAGAGACAGCTTTTCAGTAAAGCAGAACATCACAAAACAACTTTAATATTATCCACACCCAAATGACATTTCAATTCCTACTAAACTGGACCCAGTAGTCAGAAAGCTCAGAGACAAATTCTGAGCCCCAGACATCAAAGCAGCCATGGCAGAGATGGAAGCTCACACACTCGAAAGAGACCAGTCAGAAGCAAAACATGCTATCATTCATACATTCAGCTGAACCTGACCCATGTCTGCCTCCGCTCCATGTTTGTAACAAAACGTATAGATATATGAGAAAACAGACCCATTAGACAAAACTTTCCCTTCTCTCAGAGCCTGATAGTAATCACTGAGTTTTAATTCCAAGGCCACCTTAATAGCAGCTGCTGCTGAATCCAGTGTCCACAGGACTGCAATGCCTGCCTGCGACATAGGGGAAAGGGAAGGCAATGGAACCTTCTGGTATGGCAGAAGGCTCTAAGAGTGACAACTGGGCTACCCTATGAGCTGCCCATGAACTCTACATGGGGCCCTGAGGCTTCCTTTCAAAGTTATCTACCAAGCCCCAAGTTCTACCCCCAGCATTGTACTCTGGGCATACTCTGCAGACCTGACACATTCTGCCTTTGACCTCCAATGCCCCAAAAGCTCTGCTGTCTCTGCAATGACCTCTCCAACATCTTGGTGATAGGATATCCAAAAATCTTCACTCTTGGGGCAATGTCAGTTGCCCCAAGTTGGAACACATAAAGACAGATAAAACACAACAGAAGACACAGAGCAAAAGTGAAAACAGAAAACATAATACAAATACATCAACAACTGGTGTTACTCAGGTGTTTACCAGTTTGACCAAGAAAATTTCTTAACAAATAGGAGCACACCCAACCTTTCCCCCTTAATAGCCTCCTCATACAACCCAAATGTCAGGAACCCAGCCCAGCCCGAGCCTTTCCTAGTTCTCAAGTCCCAGAATGCCTAAAATTCCCATGCTTCATCTCTCCAAATTTTCCGTTTGGCCCCCAGTGTGGTGAAATGTCCCTAGGGTTCCTCATCTCTGTTGTGCAGCTTGAGCATTAAAGGGAAAATCCTGCTGATGGGCCCCCAGGTGCAGGTCTCTTCAAGTTTTTCAATTCCCAGTCTTCACTATCGACATCCAGGATCTCAAGGCAGGTCAGAGAAAAAACTGGTGGCTCTCTGAACTCCCAATTTACTAAAAGTAACCAGAGGGCCATGCAGTGTCTCACTCTGCCCTGGATACCCTGGGTATAGAGATGTCCGGTCTCATCCTCATCATGTCCCCTACTTTCCTAGATGGGGATCCTGAGAACCAGAACCAGCCTCAAAAAAAAAAAAACAAAAAACAAACAAAAAAAAAAAACAAAATAAAACAAAAAAAAAAAAAAAAACTTGCTATCTCCTTTTTTCAAGCACAGTCACCATTTTACTACAGTAGTCTATAGAACCAAAGGCATGGGTTCACATTCCAAAGTTCCAAAGTGCACATACTCTGGGGCAGCTCAGCCTCTGGGAAGTTCTGGAGCCAAGAATCTGGCTTCAGGATTTGGAGGAATAGTCCAATCTCTTGGGGGAACTCCAAATGCTAAGCCTGAGAATCTTCTCCACCAAATCCATGATTGTTCAATTAAAGCAAGCTATATTTTGGAGTGTACCCTAGGAGTAGCCAGCCAGCTATGTCACCCTAAGTGGGATTTAAGAGAGCACCCCCTACTGGCCTCTTGAGATTCCTATTATAGGAGAGAAAAGGTGTTCACAGGGAAGAGAGAGTTGGCTGGCATACATTGTTAGAAAAATGCAATGAGATGAGTCAAGACCATACTGGGGAAACCCATTAAAACAGCTGACCTGAATAAGTGGGAGCTCACGGATCCCAGTCTGACAGCTGGGGAGCCCGCATAAAGTCAAACCAGGCCCTCTGAATGTGGCTGTCACTTGGGGAGCATGCATTTGCAGTCCTGTGGACACTGGATTCAGCAGCAGCTGCTCTTAAGGTGGCCTTGGAATTAAAACTCAGTGATTACTATCAGGCTCTGAGAGAAGGGAAAGTTTTGTCTAATGGGTCTGTTTTCTCATATATCTATACGTTTTGTTACAAACATGGAGCGGAGGCAGACATGGGTCAGGCTCAGCTGAATGTATGAATGATAGCATGTTTTGTTTCTGACTGGTATTTATCCTTAGTGCACGAATGGGTTTGGGGAGTCCTTTACCTATGAAGGGATACTCTCTCAACCTAGATACATGGGGGAGGACCTAGATCCTGCCCCAAATGAAGTGACAGACTTTGATGATCCCCCATGGGAGGCCTCAACTTCCCTGAGGAGTGGATGGGGGCAGATGGAGAGAATGGGAGGATGGGAGGGAGAGGGAGCTGGGATTGGTATGTAAAATTAGATGTTTTTAACTTAAATAAAAATTAATAGAAAGGGATACAAAGAAAAATATAATGAAAGTAAAGAAACAAGGGTAAGAATATAATACATCATGTGAATGACAGAAAGTTTAGTGTAGTTTGACAAACATATTTTGAAGTTTACATTAGATCCAAGAAATAGGAATTTATTCTTAATTACAATTAAAAACCTTAACTTACAAGGACTTAACACAGGACAGACATTGAACTTGTTCTTAATTGTCTTAAGTGTCAACAGAGCCTGTAACCTGCAAGGTATGTTTTTCCTGTTTTTGTCTCAGAGGCATATAATAAAGCCAATCTGGGAATCAGTAAGAAAAAAAGTCACAGTATTGGGGGATTTTCTGAGATTTCCTAAGACACAAAGTTGAGTTGGGATAAGGTGCTGCATTTTTATTTAACAAGTAGGACTTCAGTACTGGATGAAGGAAAATAGAACTAAGAGGAAGAAGCGGGAACTAACACATTTTTCAATCTCCATAATGATGACTACAGGGGAAGCAGTTGAGATGTATGGCTGTTATCAGGGAGGTATGGCACCTAAGTCCCAGGCTCTCCTCCAGTTAGAAAGAAAGAGAGGTAATGCCTGTGCCTTGCTCCTTCTCTCAATTTTCACCCTGTGCTAACTATTTGTCCTGCTTCTGTGACAAAATACCTGATAAGAACAAATGTAAAGGGGTAGGGCTAATTGCAATCAGATCACAGATCAAGAATAGAGTCTTGGTGGGATAGTTGTAGTGACCTGATCTTTAGGATCTGAGAATGTCTACGTTCAACTGTCTTTGTCCTTTTATTCAGTCTGGGACCCCAGTGCATGGATGATACTGCTGACATTTCGGATAAGTCTCCCCACTTCAATTAGCCTAATTAGATAATCCCTCATAGACATGCCCAGATTCTTGTCTCCTAGGTTACTGTAGCTCCTGTCAAGTTGACAATATTTACCATCACATAGTCAGTGAAGGAAGCTCACCCCATAAAAAATTAACTCATACAATTTCTTGAAGAGTACACCAATAGTACAGGCACCAAGATCAACAAGTAATAAATGGGACCTTACGACATTGAAAAGTTTCTGCAAGACAAAGGACACCATCAGTAGGGCAAAAACTGGGAATCAACCTACCTACCAGCAGAAAGAGCTTGTCACTCTTGGGCACATGCCCAAAGGATGTTCAATCATACCACAAGGACACTTGGTCAACTATGTTCAGCCTTATTTGTAATAGCCAGAATCTGGAAACAACTGAAATGACCCTCAACAGAGGAATAGATAAAGAAAATGTGGCATACTACATAATGGAGTATTACAGAGCTGTTAAAAATAAGGACACCATAAAATTTGAAAGCAAATAGATGGAACTAGAAAAAAATCATGCTGAGTGAGGTAACCCAAACTGAGAAAGACAAATATTGTATTACTCACTAAGAAGCAGTTATTAGCTGTAAAATAAAGAATAACCATGCTACAATCCACAGCTCCAGAGAGGCTAGGTAACTAGGGGTGTTTAGCAAGGGACACCTAGATCTCTCTAGAAAGAGGACATAGAAGAGATTTCATGAGTGGACTGAGGGCAGGTGGGGAATGGAACACAAGGGATCAGGTTGGGGGAGGGCAGAGGGGGAGAGTACTGAAAGGGATTACTGGAAGAGAGGGGTGTATTTTAGGGTCAGATAAAACCTGGTGCAAGGGAATCTCCCAGGAATCTGCAAGGAAGACTCCAAATTAGACTCCTAGCAGTAACAGATATGTAGTGTGAACTGGCCATCTTCTGTGACCAATTAATGCCTAGCCCAATTGTGATCAGAGAGGCTTCATTTATCAACTGATGGAAACAGTTGCAGACCCACAGTCTAATATTAGATAGAGTTCAGGGAATCCTGCAGAAGAGGTGAAGAAAAGATTGTAGGAGCCAGAGGGATCAAGGACACCACAAGAAAACTCACAGAATCAGCTAACCTTGGCTCATAGGAGCTCAAAGGGACTGAACCAACAACTAGAGAGTCTGCATGAGACTGACCTAGGCACTCTGCATGTAGATTACAGTTGTGTAGCTTGGTCCTCTTGTGGGACTCCTAACTGTGGGAACAGGGGATGTCTCTTGCTTCTGGGACCCTCCTCCCATATTGCGTGCCCTTGCCCAGCATTAATACATTGGGAGGTGTTTAGTCTTACTGCAACTTGATATGCCATATTTTGTTGATAATCATGGGGGACTTGCCATTTCCTAAACAGAAACAGAGGGGAAGTGTGTGTATGGGGGTTTGAATCAGGGATGGGGGGCTGGAGGGAGACTGGGAAGAGAAGAGGGAGGAAAACTGTGGATGGGATGTAAAATAAATAAATTTATTTTAAAATATTAACTCCTTCATCTTACTTCCACATATTTTGTAACCTTCAAGGGAGTTACATCCTGTACCTGATATTAGAGTGTCTCAAGCCATACTCCCCAAAGTCCAGCTCTTGGGATGTGATTGTCTGTCCTGGGAGGTGGCTGAGGTATAGTTCTAGGAGAAGAGAAATGATGTAAACATTGGAGATATCCAATAAAGAAGAGTCCTTTGTTTGACTTTCAGGACTGTCGGAAAGAGACAAGTGAAACTGTTCTGGGGTTACTAACAACACAGGGACGGACAAAAGGAAACATCAATTTGTTAAGGGAAAGTTCTCTGCCAACAACTTACAATTTAAGTTAAGTGGAAGTTGTACAATTTGAAGTCTTACAATTGAAGAAGGCAAGTTCTTCAATAATTTCAAAATAAAACTGATAAAGGAGGCAGCCACCAAGCTACAGGCCTCTCCCAAATACCTCCTCTTAATGGTTCTCCTCCAGGGAGAGGAGGCCAACATGCAGGCAACAAGAGGATTAAGAGGTGGCCCTGTCACTGGAGCCTACTGTTTTGATTGCCTCCAAAGAGAAGCCATTAAGCTAAGACACAGGATGGTGGTCACAGCACAAAGAGCAATAGGTAAAAGGGGAAGGCTTCAGGCTTAAAAACAACATCTAAACAAGATTGTGCTGTTATTACTCCCGCAGGTAATGAATAGTCTGGGAGCTTGCCAAGAATTTTGAGGGAAATTTTGCTTTAAATACTTCAAGCTCAGCCACCTGCAGTCTATGGTTTTTAACTCCTAATGAAACCCCAGGTCCCTGGCCTCTGCCAACAAGAAACTGTTCTAAGGAATCTGTGCAGTTGGACTTCCTCCCCAATGCCCTCCTCAAAGGTGGCTTTGGGGGGAAGGAGAGGAGGATTACTATTCCAAAGAGAAGAGCCCAGACTGCCAGTCAGCCATTTAAACACTAATTCCACAGCTAGAGCAAAAGGAGTCCCATTTTTGCCTTGTTGGTAGGTCTCCAACCATCTGCTGTGTATTGTTGTTTTGTTGCTGTGATGGCCTTCTGTCTCCAGTGTTTTATATTGGTGGATATGGAAAGTAATAAAACAAAAAAGTCACCAAATTCATTCAATATACAAACTCAAGAACCAGACAAATACTTTTGAACTATGAACTAGGGGCTATAATTGAGTGGGAAATTGGATGTGTGGGGTGGTGATGACCAATGCCTGAAAGAGACTCTACAGATGCTAATTATTCCAGGATAAATCATGACAAACACTAAACGTTGTGAAGTTTCACTCTTCTGTTTTTTAATCACATACTCTTGTATTAACAACAATATCAGTTCAAACACACATTCTCCCTACTCCAGGGACACACTGATGCCCTGTGAGACCCTCCTGATGTTGATATAACCTGATTTGACAACGACATTAGAGTCACTTAGAATGTTGAAGAAGAGACTTCTGACCTCCCCTCTTTCCCATATCCTTTTCCTGTTTTGGAATATGATTGTAATACCTGAGAATAGAGAAGCTCTCACATCACCTAGAGAATGAAAAGCACACTGGTCTTAGGGCAGAGTGAACAAAACATAAAGATTATTACCATGCACGAAAAGGTTGTAAAGTATTTTGATTGGCCATTCCACAGCATACAAATACACCAAAAAACACATTGTACACCAAGGACGTTTCATTGTCATTTAATTTTCTCTTTCTTTTTTTTTAATGTTAGCATTTAGCAATGGAGAGAAAGACTCTAGGTCCTTAACAAGTCTATATATGGATCAGTTAAATTAAGACAGGAATTTTTTATATGAGAAAGAAATAAAGTGCTATGATATGAAAATACTGTCATGATAGGGGCACAATGATATGCAGTCCCCCAAGAAAGTACTTAATTTGGATGCCATAATAGGAAAATCACAGCCAGCCAGCCAGGAAGTGTTTGCAGAAATGATAAAGTGCAGCCACACAATAAACAAGGAATGAGGGGTCTTCCCAATTCTTCAGAATATATCAGAAGACTCCAAGCTGATAGCAAGGTAACTGTCTCCTCTTTAGGACCTCTTGGGCCAGAAACTTGTGACAATAAATAAGAGGGTATCCTATGCAAACCCACTTTCTCTGATGTACATGTTTTTGGTTTGGCACTTAATTTTTCAACTCTGTGTTTATAAATCACTTTTACCAGCCCCATTTCTATACTTTAACCTAAATGCAGAAGTAAACAAAGATCCCGGCAAGTGACTAATGGCTAAAGAAACATGTAAACCATATTTGGATAAAAAAAATGTGTCACTCACATAAGGGACTCGATATAGATGCTGATCATAGATGAGGGAATAAAGAAAATGTGGTATGTACAATAGAGTATTATCCAAAGATAAAGAACAAACTGATGTCATAGGGAGGTGCATAGGACTTATCATATCCCCAGTTTTCCTTCAAAACTTTGTATTTATGTGAACTCTTAAGAGCATCATAAATGCCATTTAACAACAGGAAAAAAAGTCTATTAAACTAGACTCTATTTAATAAGAGCATTACTTCTCCCTAGGAAATCTAAGATCTAAACCATAGATGATATCAGGCTAACAGCAAAAAAATGACTACTAAAAAGAAAAGGAGAGAGAGTCATTCTGCTCATGCCACTTTGGCCATCAGATATTGGAAATGGGACTAGTGTCTGAGCTTAGGGATATTGTGGGCAAGTTACTATATGAGCAATATCGGAGCTCAAGGACACTGAAAAATGTTAACACATGACTAGCCTCTGAGCTCCAAGACCATGTGACTTCTGTTAGATACTGTTAGAGTATTGCAAAGTGACTGGTGTTTTAGACTGGGAATACTGGGAGGGTGTTTCTGTGTTAGTAATATCTGGGCTCATAGATACCATGAGCATGTTATCATGTGGTTATTGCCTGACCTTCTGAGTACTGTGAGGCTCTAATATATGACCAGTGTGTTATCCTCTAAATACTGTGAAGATTTTCACATGTGACATCTATTTGAGCCTATGGATATTGTGAGTATGTTACTGTATAGCAAATATGGTACCCTCTGAACACCAGGAAGATATTACCATGTAATTAATGTTTGAGCTCCTGGATATCATCTACCTAGTGTCAAGGTCCCCAGAAATTGTGAGAGTTTTACCATGTGAGCTCCTAGACACTGTGAGGATAACACCATGTGACTTTTGTCTTAACTCCAAGATAACAATTTGGCTAACTTATTAGTTATCCTTTGGAAATTTTGAGGGTGTTATCATATAGCTAGTGTCTGAGATATTGTTACAGTGAATATTTTACCAAGTGACTAGTATCTGAACTATATACTGTGAACACATTGTCATGTAACTAGTGTATGACAATTTGGTTACTGTGTGTTATTGTGTAACTAGGGTCTTAGCCTTAGAACACAGTATGTTACTGTGTAACTAGTATTTGTAATGCTTCTTACTTAATGTTACCATGTGGCTAGTGTCTGAAATGTTAGTTACTGTGCACATTTTATCATGTAACTAGTGTCTGAAATCCTGAATATTCTAATGATATTCCCAGATGTTCTGTTCCTTCCCTCCTGTTTACTGTGAGTTTTTGCCAAGTGTCTTGAGCTTCTAGGTACTGTATGGGGTTACCAGGTGACTAGTACCTTTACTCCTAGATACTGAGAACATGTTACACACTAGTCTCTTAGGCTCTAGATACTATATTCCATGTTACTAGTATATGAACTCCTGAGCACTGTGAGCATGTTACTATGTGACTCTCAATATTAATTCATGGACACTATGAGTGTGTTAGCATGTGACTCTCAAAATTAGTTCCTAGATAGTGTGAGGGTGTTAACATGTTACTGATGTCCAAACTTCTGGATAGTGTGAGGTGTTTAACCTGTAACAATACCATGAGCCTAAGGATACTGTTAGTGTGTTATCACATGGCCAGTATCTTGGTCTCTAGATACTATGGGAGTATCTAATATTTTGGACACTTTGAAGGTGTTACCATATGACTAATGTCTGAGCTCCTGTGATTGTGTTACCAAGCAATAAGCATATGGACCATTGGATACTGGGATCATACTACCATGTTACTAGTATCTCGGCTCCTGGAAAGTATTGTGTTAGCATGCCACTAATATCTGACCTAGATACTGTGACAATGTTACTATATGATTAGTGTGGGAGTACATGGGTATTGTGCGCATGTTACCATGTTGCTCTTGTTTGTGCCTCAGAAACTGTGAGCATGCTATCATGTCACTAATCTTTTAAATCCTAGATACAATGAGGGCACTGCCATCTAAGTTTCTACTATCTGAGTTTCTGGATACTATGAAGGTGTTAAGATGTGATTGGTATTGAGGTCACCAACACTGTGACCATGTAACTAGTGTTTGTGCTCTTGTGTACCTTCAGGGTGTTACCATCTGACTAGAGTCTGAGCTCCTGGATGCTCAGATTGGGAAAGGACTTGCACAGAAAACTACATTAACATGAACTAGTTGAACTGGGTATCAATTTAAAATAAGTAATCATAGATTTCAAGTCAATGTGCAAGGATTTTATTTGACACCATCATATGGCAGTTGCAGAAGCTGAAATTAACAAAATATCTATATATCAAAATTCAACAATTTCTAACACCTTTGATTTTCTATGACTTCTGTGTGAAAACTGAACTATCCCTTCTCTGTACTTTCAAGCCCACCCTGTACACAACCAGGATGAATGAAGCAGTACTTGACACATTCTTCTGTTATCATTAGGAGTGCACTGTGAGTATGTGCATCTGTATGGGTGCATGTGAAACCAGAGGACAACCTCAACTGTCATTCCTTAATTATTGACCATCTATTTTTTTTCTCTTGAGACAGAGTCACTCCCTGGCCTAGAATTCATTATATCAGCTGTGCTGGGAGCCCTATGTCTGCCTTTTCAACACTGGAGTTACAAATATGTGTCACTACACACACCTCTTTTATTGTGAACTCTAGGGATTCAAACTCAGACCCTCATGTTTACAAGTCAAGCACTTTACTGAGCCAGTTCCCCAGCCCAACTCTTAAGTTTGTGTCCCCTCCATATGGCCACAGCAATAGTATGACTCATTACTGATGGGGAAGGTCCTCCTGCATATGTTTCTCTTATTGGTTAATAAATAAAACACATAAACTGACATATTTGGACAGAATCAGGATATAAGCAAGGACAAACAGGAAATCACTCTTTTCTCTGTGGAGACACTGAGCAGTCATCATGTAGTAGGCAAAGGAGTTGCTAGTCCGGGGCATTCTCTGGTAAGATGAGAACACATGGAAATACATGAATTTGTAATTACAAGTTAATAATTAAGTCAGGGGTAACCAATTAGAAACAATAGCTATCAGCCAACAGTATTATAATTAATATAAGTCTCTAAGTATTCATTTGGGGTTGATGCCGTTGTGAGGTCAGACTGGCAGGAAAGAGTTATTGTAACACATTATTCTGCCAATGCCAGTCTCCTCATCTACAGCCTCCATAGCACTGTCTTACCGTTCTTCCAGTCTTAAACAAGCCCTTATGCCCTTTGTTATTTCACATTTCTAAAATCAGCCATATTTATTTTATGCCCTTAATTGTATCAGTAGTTTAAGTGGCAGTTTGGTGCCAACTATCCATGTTTATAAAATGATCTACCCTCAAAACTCAATGACTTAAGATGCTAACTCATTATCTTCTATGTGTGTATGTGTCAAGAACTTAGACAAGGATGTCTGTCTTCTATCTCTGCCCCCACATGATATATGCCAGAGCTGAGAAGTTCTAGATGATCCAGTATAACACTTCAGATAGGAAGACTCAAATACTTGGAAAAAGGCTGAGACAGCATGACCAGATTGGGTATAGTAATCCTTGCTCTCCCCACAATGTAGAATTTTGCTTTCTGCAGCTACATTATATATAGGCAATGCTGGCCTCAAAGTATCCAATAAAAAAAATTGTGGACATAAAGAATTTATAAGTTTTAAGTTGTGTAATGATCTGAGTTCTATAAGAAAAATCTCACTCCATCCCATTCCTTCCCACCTAGGGTATGAATCACCCCTTATTAGTACATCCATGGTATACAGTATATATGTATAGGAAAAATCATTTTATATATACATAGCACACACACACACACACACACACACACACACACACAGTTCAACACTTCCAATAGATCATAGATCAACTATGGGCCCAGAGATTGTCTTCTACAGTAAAAGTCACCGTACACTGTCAACTGGGGTCCTTTGTTCTCCTCCATAGTTTACCACCTTCTTTGTTGTATTTATATGATATCTCCATTATTGTAGAACTGTAGAAGTTACATAATGAACATTCTTGGTGTCTGGGACTAAAATTGCATAGCAAAACTTCTGCCGAATTTTACTGAATGCTGCAGTTCACAAGGTCATCCTAATTCAAGTGGGCAGAGTTTATTGGGGTCACCAAGCCAACAGCGGTCATTCCAGGGATTCCTATTGTGGCAGTAGAATGAATACCAATTCATAGCAGTGCCTTTTTTCTTCACTTTTAATAATTTAATAACTTCGTCTTCTGAAGGAATGAAAAGGCTACTTTAAGCTTCATTTTTCTTTGATCCTTTATTATTTAGCCAAATACCTTTCCTATACCAGTTACTACAGTACCCATGAGAAAGCATGATAGACACACTCTTGTCTTATCCCAATATCTAGACCACAAATAATCTCCACAGAATAAAAGTATTATATTTAACTTTTGACTCTAATTCCAATCCCTCTGTGTAGCTGTGGCCTTTAAGGCCCAAGACTTGGTCTTGGAATTTCAAAGTTTTTAAAAGCTATAAAGATTCTTAAAGATACAGACTAGAGAATAACAATGAAAAATATATCATTAAAGGGATTCAGGTTTTAAACTCATTTATTAAATTGCCATTATACTCGCTATTTGTTAAATGTTCATTTCTCACAAATCATAGGTAGTGAGGTATTTCCAAACCTTTACTGACTTCAGCAATATTCAACCTGAAGAGACAGGCCTATATTTTGTATATGATCACACTGAAGCTCAGAGTTTATATGATTTTACACTGACCACCAAAGTTATGATTGTTTATGATTGAAACCTAAGTCTGTCCCATTTTAAAACCCATATTCCTTTTATATCCGCATCCAGCTACAATCCCACTCAGAGATCACAAAAGGGTCCATGCCAGATCCCACTGCCTCATTGTCATTGCTTTCTAAATTCCTAGCAATTAGTCAACAGAAGGCCCCAAATTTTCATTTTTTACATGGACCCATGGATTATATAGCCAGAATCTCTTCTGCTCATATATGAAGTATCTGACAGCTTATATTTCTTTTTAGCTACATTAGCTGTTTCACAAATGTGGAGCTGTATGGAGTAGAAGCATAGTACAAGCTTTTCTACTTCAAAAATCTATCTACATCCCAATATTTCCTCAACAATGCTACTTGAGGAATTCAGGTCTTGGAATTATTTTTCTAAAACCCTTCCTGCAAAAGGTTTATACATCCCATAATCACACATCACTTACCTTGAGTACTCATTGTATTTATCTTATAGTAGACCAATAGTCTCCAAAACTGTTCTTTTAATTACCCTTAATGCTACTACAAGGACATCCTCCAATAAAAAAATCCCCAAATCTATACTAGTAAAGAGATAAATTATTGGGTAATTATTCACAACACAAAGGATTGCTCACTATGGACTGTTTTAAACTTACACTGAGCACTCATTACTTGTTTATGAGCCATTAACCACTTGAGAGGTTATGGTGCAGAGACAAACTGGAGGATTGACTGCTTTAAGGCTGAAGATGAGGAGTGTGAAGTTTAAGTCTCTGAGTTAGGCAGTAGACATCAGGGAAAATGCATTAGACAAAGAAAGCTGGTGAAGAGAAGATCATTTAATGCATCTGCACAGTTAGCAACATAAAGATGTGATAGGGAAAACAATGATGTGATAGGAACCCAATTACTGAAGGTGAATATAAAGACTTAAAATAAGTATGGGAGAAAGGTATTCCACCCAGAACAAAATACTGTACTGGGTGATCAGATGTTTTAGCTTTACTGGTTACCTCAAAGTCACTGAAATAAGATTACTACCATATGAACATCCACAACTCTGCCAGCTCCACTGAGTTTCCTTGGCCCAAACAAGACCGGATTTAGAATCTGCTGGCAGTTGAGCTGGTATAAAGCCCAATAATTAAAGAAGCAGAATCTAGAACACCAGTCTTTTGTCTTCAATGTGTGCTGAGTAAGCACTACACAGAGGAAAGACGACAGGTTTTTAAAGCAACTTACACTCTCACAGAAACCAGAGTGGAACCATCCCACCTCCAAAACTCATTGACAAGTAAGGAGAGAAACCTAGTCTGCATAGTTCAAATTCTATGATATGTACATAGTCTCGTCTGTGGGTTTCCTATTGGAATTTGAATAAACTCTGACTTTTCCAGTGGCTTCTTTCCTAGCCCTGTCCTCTCAGCCTCTTCTTACTCTTCCACCTATACCCACACACAATCTAACAAGATTGATCTTCTTGCTGTGTCTTGGTAGGTCATATTGTGCCTACTGTATGGCATTCGCATCATGTCATCAGCTGGGAATCCTCCCATGCCTATGTTGTTTGCATTTCTGACTCTTTCCATGTATTATAGACTGCATATAAAATTCATCTTGAGCCAGGCATTGGGGCACACGCCTTTAATCCTAGCACTCAAGAGGCAGAGGCAGGTGGCTCTCTGAGTTCAAGACCAGCCTGGTCTACAGAGCTAGTTCCAGGACAGCCTCCAAAGCAATACAGAGAAACCTTGTCTCAAAAAATCAAAAAAAAATCATCTTAAAAAAAGAGAATGTCCATGGAAAGGCTACCTTATATGCCCTTCTCTGATAATGAGATTGATAACTAACTTATATGTCATCATAGAGCCCTCATCTAGTAGCTGATGGAAACAAGCAGACACACACAGCTAAACTCTGAGCAGAACTCCTGGAATCCAGTTGCAGAGAGGGAGGTGTGATAAGAAAATGGGGTCAAGAGCAGGCTACAGAAACTGACAGAGACAGCTGACCTGAACAAGGGGGAGCTATCAGTCCCCCAGACTGATAGCTTGGACACCAGCATTGGACCAACTCAGACCCCCTGAACATGGGTCTCAGTTAGAAGACTAAGGGATCTCTGACAGTGGAACCAGGATGTATCCCTGGTGCACAAAAGGACTTTGGGAGCACATTTGCCATGGAGGGATACTCCCTTAGCCTAGAGACATGGGGGAGGGTCTAGACCCTACTCCAAATGACTTGACAGATTTTGATGACCCCTCATGGAAGGCATCACCCTACCTGTATGGGGGGGAGGGGTTGAGATAGGAGGAGGCCGGGTGGGGGCACGGGAAGGAGAGAGAGGGAACTGGGATCAATATGTAAAATAAGAATAAATAATAAATATAATAATATATAATAAAGTAAAAAAAGAAAAAAGGAAATATAATAATTATATATGTATATATATATATATATATTAAATGATTTCTGAAGACCAATTGCATAGCCATGTAAATGTTCTTGCTCTTAAACTTCAATCTTAAAAATAGTTAATATGGTAAACATCAGCTGAAATGTATTTTAATTCATTAAAAAACTGCTGAACAGGGGCTTGGAGAGATGGCTCAGTTATTAGGAGCACTGGCTGTTTTTCCCGAGGATCTGGTCCAGTTCTCAGCACCCACATGGTGGTTTACAACAAGTAATCTGTATCTCTGGTTCTAGGATACCAGATGCCCTCTTCTGGCCTCCTCAGGTACCACATACACGCGCACGCGCACCCACACACACACACACACACACACACACACACACACACACACACACACTCACACGCACAGGTACAGGCACGCATGCATGCATACACACAGTACACATACATGCATTTAGGCAAAAACACTCATATACATAAAAATCAAATAAATATAAAACCAACAACAACCAAACTCTAATGAGTAATTTGGTATATGAGCAGATATTGGGAAACCAGAACCCTTTTGCTGGAGTTGTAAGATTGTTTTTATTCTCTGTGATCTGCTTGTATTTCTCAGCAACACTGGTTCTGCTTAGCTTGGCTCTGCCAATCCTAGGAGCTACCAGTGGACATGGGGGCTCCTGGAGAGCTAAGGTCTGGTTGAAAGAAATTATGTTTTATCTAGAAAAGATACATAGAATGAAATTTGAAATCGTTCCAAACTCATGGATTCAGCAAGCCTCTAAATGTCCAAAAACACACAAAAAGTAGTGAATAAAACCATGTACTTACCAACACATTGGACACAAAGGTACTTTTTGTGAAGTACATCTTGTAGTGTATGTGGAATCAATGATTTGATAGCTACCACTATAACTGTTGTTTTCTTCTAATAAAGGCTATAAAAGACTTTTTAACATTTGGGTCGTGAAATCCCAGGAAACCTCATGGGTATCAGAAAGCCTTAATAACAATTCAGGGATAAGTTTGTTGACTAGAAAGATAAAATTCATTTTTATGAACTGTTTCCTTAAATGGTCAAAACTTAGCCAAACACAAACTTATCTCCCCACCCTAAGTTCTGTCCTCTTCCTCCAGTTTGCTCTGTCTTGCTGAGCTTGCTATCCTAGATCACAATTCTTAGATCTGGGCCTTCATCTTGCTCCTAGGGACATCCTGCTCATCTTGAGTCCCTCTCTTTGCCTCAGATGGGTGTGATAGGAGAGTCAATAAACTCCTGGAAAAGAAAAAGAAAGAAAGAAAGAAAGAAAGAAAGAAAGAAAGAAAGAAAGGAAGAAAAGAAGGAAGGAAGGAGAATGCCCTGAATATATATCATACTGAGCATTTTAATGATAATTTCTTCTCACAGTCCACATTCTATGAGAACAGAAACTTTGTCAGCCTACTGAATATCCATTTTCTATTTCCATCCTTGACCCATAGGAGCAACTAATGTTGGTTCAGGGAATGAATACATGAGCATACCACATTAATGTTAGTTAGCTGCCCCTTTAAGATCAATGCTAGAAACTGGTAGACAGTACAAAGGTGCAAGGTGCAGTATAGAGCTGAATTGGGGTAAAAGGGGTGAGACATAACATAGCTCTGGTCTGTCCTATGAGCTCTATCACCAGCTATATTTTCCAGTGTGAAAATATTCAAATCAGAGAGTTAAAATTATCAGGTATCATAAATTTCTGGTCAGGTAATAGCCAGAAATTTATTTCATCACCCAAACTGGAGCTGGACAACATATGATGACAACAGATACTGAAAGTAGTAATGGCTTCACTATAGAAAAATAGGGACTATATTGACCATTAGAAAGCTTCAGGGTCAGAGAACAGGAAGGCTGTTCTTAGGCAATCAGGGGATGTGAGAAGCCCATTGATGAGTCAGGATTGTACAGAGGAACAGAATTTGTAAGTGTGCATGTGTGTGTGTGTGTGTGTGTGTGTGTGTGTGTCCGTGATTTATTAACTCAATTTACAGTACAACAGTAGCAAAAGTGTCTCATATATGTGAAGCTGAGAAACCAGTAGTTGCTCAGTTCATTGGGCTGAGTACCTTAGCAGTCCCAATGTTGGTGCTAAAAACCTAGACGTTTCCTAGACAGCTACTCATCCTTAGTCAATGATGGAAGTCTGGAAACTTTAGAATTGGCAGCAACAACATCTCTGTGGTAGAAATGAAACCCAATCAAGCAAAATGCAAATAGGTTTCCTTCTGCCACACACTCTTTTATCTGGACCACTGCCAGAATGTGCCACCCACATTTTCGGGTGGGTCTTCCCACATCAATACCAGACAGCCCGTCATTGAAGTACCCCTATTAGGTGATCCTAATTTGTGGCTTGTTGCCATTAAAACCAACTATCAGACCCAGGAAAACTTGATCAGTAGTTGGAGTCACCAACATCACCAAACAGGTGAGCCTTGTAAGATACTCACAGCCACAGGTAAGTATCACCAGGATATCACTAGTGCTCCTATATAATGTGAGAACATAGATCCTCTTCTTGTCTCACTGATAATCTTCTAGAATAATGCAAACAATGGAGTCTAGTCTCCAGGTTTAGATATATCAAACAGGGAATACAGTTCAGGGCAATCTTTCTAAAAAAAAAAAATGATAACTGAAACTGGTGAACCTCTAGAATAAGTACAATCTAATGTGATGTTAAAAATCATTTGGGAACAGAGAGGAAATTCCCTACGTTAGCTAGCTAGTGGGAAGACCAGAGAAAGGATTATCAAGAGAATTCTTTCTCAGACACACACAAACACACACACACACACACACACACACACACACACACACACACACACACCTAAGAAACACTGCACATCTGCCAAATGGAAATCACCATGTTGCCTATTTTAAGGTTTCTTTCTTTTATTTATACAAAGACTTTCTTTTTTAAATGAAAACAAACATTTATAAACAATATTTGGAAATTCAGGCATCGTTCTTTCCAAACTGCTTCCTGCTGGTAGGGGGTGCTGTCACGGGGGGACTCCTAAGAAGATGCAGAAATCCTGGCTGTAGTAATCTGCAAGGCTGCATTGTCCCATTGACGTTGCTTCAGGGGGTCTTGCTCGATCAAACCGCATTAGTCTGGAAGGAATCCACAGCTTTTCATTTTCTGTGGAAACAAAATTAGAAAACCCTTTCCCTAGTAACTTGTCCTTAGGCTTAAATTTTGAAGTCAAAGAATTTTATATGTATGTATGTATGTATGTATGTGATTAATCCAGCAGCATTTTTTCCTTCTTTTTTATTAATAATATAACTTAAAATTTTACATGTGGATCCCAGTTTCCTCTCCCTTCCTCCCTCCAACCCTCCCTCTTACCCTCTTTCCCCTGTGACATGCACCCTGGCCACCCTCCCCTCCCATCCCCCACCCCCATTCCACTTGTAGGGCTATGCTATCCAGGTTGGGTCATGTAAATCTGTCAAGTCATTTGAAATAGGGACTAGGACTTCTCTCCTGTCTCTAGGTTAAGGGGGTATCCCTCCCTGGGGGATATGTCCGCAAGGTCCTTTTGTGCACCAGGAATAGATCCTGTTTCTACTGTCTGAGGTCCCCCAGACTGATCTTCTAGCTGAAACCCATATTCAGGGGGTCTGAGTCAGTCCCATGCTGGATTCTCAGCTATCAGTCTGGCAGGGGGGGGCATTGGGATACAAGGTGTATTCTAAGAGATTCATATATGGTCCCTCCAAAAGGGGGAAGGGACAAATCCCCCAGAGCACATGGGAAATGGGGGGGCAGTGAATGGAGAGAGAACTAGGAGAAAGAGAAGGGGAGGAGAGGAAAACATGTGTAACTAGATAGATTGAGTCAGGGTGAGAGAGGGCGGGCATAAAAGGGGGAGCCATTATTGGTTTGAAGATAAAAATGAACCTAAAGAAAGGTCTAGAGAACTATAAGACCTACTCCAATTAATAATTTGAGCAACCATGGAAATGCTACCATAAATGCCCTTCCCTTATAGTGAGATTATCAACTAAATTATCCACCATCATGGAACCCTCATCTAGTACCTGTTGGAAACAGAAGCAAACACCCATAACCAAACACTGAGTCGAACTAGAAACCAGATACAAAGAGAGGAGACAAGACCAGGTTACAGAAACACACAAAGACAGCTTTAAGGTTTCTATTGCTGCAACAAAATACCATAAAACCTGCTTCCCCTGAAAATATAAATAAATAAATAAATAAATAAATAAATAAATAAATAAATAAATAAATAAATAAATAACCAAGTTGTGGAGGAAAGGGTTTATTTGCTTACACTTCCATCATAGAGGACATCAGAAAAGGAACTCAAGTAGGGCTGAAATCTGGAGGCTGATGCAGAATCCATGGAAAGGAGCTGCCTACTGGCTGGTTTCCCCTGGCTTGCTCATCCTGCTTTTGTATAGAACTCAGGACTACCAGCCCAGGGAGAGCACCACCCACCATGGAAACTCCCAGGAACTGAGAAAATGACTTACAGCAAGATCTTAAAGAGGCATTTTCTCAACTGAGGCTCCTTCCTCTCTTATGACTATAGCTTGTATCATATTGACATACAAAACCAGCCAGTACATAGAACAGAACAGACAGGCAGAGTTCTGAAGTTTTCTGGTCTATCACCACAAATGCCCTTGCTATTAAAACTACTGCATCAAATCCAAACTTAATTTGGAGGAGCACATTGGGGTATCCATTTATAATTTTTCAAAACTTTGAGATGACTAAGGTATCCCACAGGGGTCTGTGAAGGAACCAACTTCTGAGCCTCACTTTGAAGACATCTGCTTACCAAAATGTATTAATGCAACCTGGGTGTCCCATGCCAACCCACTGTGCAGGTACCTTAAATTAAGCCTTTGTATGTGTGTGTGGCATAGAGCTTTTTTCCTAATTTCTTTCAGTTTTTTTTTTCTTTCTCGTGAATTACTTTCAAGCCCTGACACCTTCAAGAAGTCCTAGGGTGCTATATGTTAATAAAAAGCGCTTCCGAATAGACAGTGGGTGGGCAAGCAGTGAATTAATTGGAAACCTCAGACTACTGTGCTTTAAGAAAATCCTGCTGTTTCCACTTTTGTGATTTCCCTGCCAAATAGCATTCTTAGCGTTCTAAGAAAAATAAAAGCTGATATTACAGAGCCCCGAGAGTCCAGTTTTCTTTAACTCCCTCATTTCCAACTGACCCTCCCAAGAAGCCCTCGGCCATCCTGACTGGAACAGAAGACATCAGCTTGTATTTACCAGGGAGTCTGCATACCAATGAATGTAATTATAAAGTTCCATATCTGCTTTAAATAAATTCCACAAACTCTATGTTCAGACCTTAGCAGTTACTGTTGCAAAAACTCAACCCACACTGACATAAGCAAAGAAGATATCCATAGTCATCAGTGACAAGGAAACTAGACATTTTCTTGTCTGGGCATGCCTGCATCCAGTACTCACATGGTGTCAGCAGGAATCTTTCTCTCAATTTGCTTCCTCCCATGTGGTTTTATTACAACGTAAGGACAAGCCCAAAGCTCTAGGACACCATTCTCTCAGATTAGCAATGATAGGCCAAGAGAACATTATCCACTAGTGGTTTCATCTAGACTTCCAAGGATGCTGCTTGTTCCACAAACTTGAGTAATGATGATCTCTGACCCAACTTTCTCCAGAGGAATAGAGTATTCTGATTAGCCTAAGGGTTGTAGGTGCCCTTCTGGGCTATCCTCATCAGAACTACACAGCCTAAGGATGCACACACATGTATCACACAAGACACCTTAGTTCTCAGATATAAGAGTAATGGTGGTGAGTTTTAGTTTAATGCTGAATACAATGCCAGGGATGTAGTTGGTTATGGCAATTGCTGAGCACTACGTGTCCCACCGAGTTGCTCACAATCACTCTAGGTAAGAGATACTAAAATTATGCCTATCTACAAGATGAACAAACAAGGACCTTGGCCCCTTACCCAAGATCTCCCCTTTTTTCAAATTTTCAATTAGCTCTTCCATATCCTGTTCATATTTGTTTACAGCAAAGAAGCAGTCACTCCTTACTAAGCACTCAGTCTGATAAACCTGTCTTTGGGGTCCTGTGCACTTAATTTCCCCACAAACTGGAGAAGGTACCAGCTCTCCTCCTATAGCAGAACTATAGGTATAGTGAAATAGTAAAGTATTGGGGTCCTGTGCACTTAATTTCCCCACAAACTGGAGAAGGCACCAGCTCTCCTCCTGTAGCAGAACTATAGGTATAGTGAAATAGTAAAGTATTGGCTCCTAAAATGCTAAAGTATCTGGTTTTCATGTGCCTGAATAGAAATCCTTGTGTTTTTAATCAATGATTCATTAATTAATTATAAATAAGTTTCAATATATTGTTGATGAGAGCTTCTTGACAATGAATTGCATGATTTATTTTTTTGTCCAATATATTTATGTTGTCTATTTGCATTATTGATCTACAGCAGTCTTTTATATAAGCTAGATATTCACCACCTTATTCTGTGTGTTGACATTTGATTAATTAATTAATTAATTGAATATCTTGAATTTTTAATCAATGAGGAGAAAGAAGGAGGGAAGGAAAAGAAGACAAACGCCAGAAGATCTAATATCTGAAAAGCTTTCTGAAACAGGGTGATCTAAATTAATTCATTGTTCATGTAAGGTGTCCAGGCTTAAACAAACCACATTATGCACTGCAATTAATGCAAACAATATTATGAATTGAGATGCTTACTATATAAAGTAATCTCTATTGAAGGGGGAGGGTCTCACAAGCTCCCAAACCTAGCTGAGAGGCTATTGACAATTGATGACTTCTCAGCTTTCTTAAGGGCATGAGATCCAGTAGGTCAACCACTCCAGTGTATGGCCCCACACTCAAGAGAATATGGGCAGCATTTACTGAGCTTGGTGGGTTGTAAGATAAAAAGAGACTTGAAATGGGGGGTATCTCGGAATGGTTAGGATGAGGAAATGAGGAAAGAATATGTTCAAAATGCATTTGTGTACATGTACAAAATATTCTCAAATAATTAATAAAATATGATGTTGAATGTTGAGAGATGAGAAATAATAATCTCTACATGGCAGAAAATTAACCAAAAGGCTTTGTTCCTTCCTCATCATTTCAAAACCTGACAAATGATATTTAAGTATCCTTAAATGATATTTAACTGTCCTTGGTCCATTCTCCTTTACATCCAGATCACCGTGACTTCTTACAAGTGGAATCTCTAAGTCAAGAAACAAATAACAGAGTAACCTTTCACCAGTACACTCTGGGTGCTTGTCCCACACTGAATTCCCAGCAGTGGTGGCTGAAAAAAGCCTGCTTCCTCTCTTGTGGTTCATCCCTTAACATTGAATATTAGATGTCTTTTTAAATTTTTTATACACTACTAAAATACTCCCCATTTTTTTTAAAAAAAAATCTGTTTGCTTTTAAATAAAGTAAATTTTGTGGCAAAAAAACATGGTCAATGATGGCTGACTTTGGGTATAGTTCTGACTGAAATTTCTCTTACTAAGGGTAAGATGGAGAACCTCTCACACCATTACAATTCCATTTGCCATTCTTGACATGTCCTCTTTTTCTTAAGAGACAATTTGTGTTTTCTAACAGGGTCATTGGTGTTTTTCATCCCTATTAGAGATATTCTTTTTATATTGAAGTTCCTAGTCTCCTGTAAGAAAAGTTGAAAATATGTTCTAAAACCTATTTTAGCAGAGATCTAAAGAAACTGAGTAGATGAGGCAGGAGGCTATATTTAGGATTGTTCATTTATCTGAGGAAGGTTTGTGAGCTGAGACAGTGTCTTCACTGAGAAGAATGGGTGAGGATTTTATGTATAATAGGCAATTGAGTTGAAATTCAAGAAAAAGAGGTCAGAGCTAGAGGTATACATTTGGGAACTGAGTGATTAAAGCCAGGGGTCTGCAATTAACTGCAGAGAAAGTAGAGGGAATGATACATAATAAGGACAAAATGTAAACGTGATTCATGTGATGAATTTATTAAGTTTATTTTTTGTGTGTATGCCTGTGTGTATGTATGTGCACCACATGCACACAGGTGCCTGTAGAATCCAGGATCACCTGGAATTGGAGTTACAGATGGTTATAAGCTGCTCTGTGAATGAAAGGATTCACATCCAGGTCCTCTGCAGGAACAGCAAGTACTCCATATCTGAAGTCATAGGTTTTGATTCTGACAACCACACCTTGTAAAGAGATGGACATCTCTACCATACTATAGCTTTGAGGGATAGACTCTCTGTCTCTTTTCTGTACTTCAATGATTATTTCCTTTAAAAGAAAAAAAATAACAAGTGTGCTACCAAATACACTGGGCCATAAAGAACAATGTGCCAAAAAAAAAATCAGACTTTCTTCAAAGTAAGAATACTTTGGAGAATGAATGAGTCATCCTAGAAACCAAAGAAAAAAACAGAAATAGTGAGGTCTCCTGTGGTACAGACCCTTGCATTTCTATCATTAGTGACACTCTCCTTATTTCTAGGTGTCTGAAACATCTACTTTTACTGCCCAGATGTGAAATGGCCATTCTGCAAATATGGTTGGGGGAAGGGTGGATGAGACTTACTGGCAGTGAGAGTACCAGTTTGCTGACATCCTGGAACCATCTTACCCAGACATCTGGAGTTGGTAATTAAACCTCTCCCAAGTGGACAGTTGTTTACATCAGTGTAATGATCAGGTTTATGTCTAGAGAGAAAAAACATGGCACATTTTCAATATGCATTATACACATTATATGGCTCTTTAAAAGTATTATTTCAGGGTAATGTCACTAACGTTTACTCTACCATCAAAATAAACATAGTGAGAAGGTCAGAGCAGAGTGAAGAACAAAGACTGCATGGTGAGGTCAGGATTCCTAGATTCCAGTATGTGCTCTGCCACATGGACAGAGGCAAGTAAAATGGCTGTGTTCATAATTAAATTGCATTTACTATTAAGAGGGAGGGTAGAGATGTTTACAAGCTACCAAGTTCCACTTCCTTGAATGACAAAGTAAGGAGCAGCCTCTCTGAGTTATCTTTGGGGCATGAAGTCCTTGCCAACAACATGAGTGGTAGTCTGGGTTTTGCCATGAGAATAAAACAATATCCCTGCTTAAGTGTATTGTACCACCAAAAATGGGGTGGATAAAGTTGTTTTCTCAGTGCGGTGTCATCTAATGCCTTGAAACTCTCAGAGTACTAAAGTAAACTTACGGTTTGTCCAACTCACCTGGACCCATTTGGAAGGACACAAATAAAGGGGTAATGTTCATTTATTCTTCCCTGTTTCCCTACTGCCTCCCCCACCCCTCCAATATTCCACTGTTATGAGCTGGTCTTATGGAAATGCAAGCATTTTACTCAGAGGATCTGATGTGAACAGGCTGACACATTTAGCACTGACATGAATGCCTTGAAGTAATAATCACCTGCAGCAGGAAGCAGAGCCAGAGAAGAGGGATGCAAGCCTGGGTAATATTCATGAGTAACCAAAAAAAGAGCTGAAACAAGAAACTGAAAGGCAGAAGCCGAAAGCCAACAACCCTAAGGGCCAGAAACTGGAGAATATGCTTCTTCAAAGTCATGGGTGATTCAGTACCACTCAGTACAATGCAAATCTAGGAAGGATTTCTTCCCTGTGATTCACAGGAGCCTGAGTCACAGAACTGGGTATCCCAACTTTGCCACCCACCCATGGCTAATATGGGCCACATTATTTCCCTCTGAAAAACCTTGGGTTTCCTGCCCTGTGACACAGCAAAACAGCCTATTTATTTGACCCTCTACTGGTGCCAGACACCATGCTAATAAAAATAATACCTTTGCATTATGAAGGGTGTATTGTTTAGGGTCTCCTCCTGCCTGAATAAGTGTACCCCATATATTTAATCATTTACCCTTTACAAAATTCCTGTGAGGTGGATGTTATTATCCCCATTTCACAGGTAAGAAAACTGAAGCACAAAGTAATTAAGTTACTTACTTGAAGAGACACAACTGTTAATAAAGGAAGACAGCCACCAGAACCAAAAAAAGTGATTCAAAATCTTCTTTTAAATGACTTTTTGGTGGTTCAAGTCTTTGACTATGTTTTAAAGAGGACAAAGTCAAACAATGACATGTTCAGAGATGGTTCCTTCCATAGAAGGATAATGCAAAGCTGCCCTCCAGAAATAGGTCAGCTCAGCTCCAGAGCCTAGGCATCTAACCCTAAGAGTTCAATGATTAATTAAATCTTGTTTATCTTTACAGTTATATACAAAGAACTTTAAAAGTTGGTCATTTAGTCAGCACTAATAGCTATTAGTAGTATTTCCTTTTCTTTTTTAAATGTAATTTAATTTTTTTAATTTATTTTTTTTCTTATTTTACATATCGATCCCAGTTCCATCTCCCTCCCTCCCAGGTCCCACAACCACCTCCTATCCCACCCCCCACTCCCACACCACAGGAAAGAGGGCCTAGACCCTACTCCAAATGACTTGACAGATTTTGTTGACCCCTCCTGGAAGGCACCACCCTCCCTGTATTTTCTTTTCTTTTCTGCTCTTTGAGGTGGCTATGACCTAGTTCTCAGATAAACACACAGAGATTTAAATCTTACCAATGCCCAGCCTTAGCTTGACTTGTGTCGAGCCAGCTTAGCTAATTTAAATTATCCTGCCTGCCTTTTGCCTCTAGGCTTTTACCTTTCTCTATTCTCTATTCTTTTCTTTCCTTCTTACTCTGAAGCTAGCTGTGTGGCTGGATGGCTGACCCCTGGCATCTTCTCTCCTCCTTTTCTCAGTCCTCTGTCCTCTCCACTCTCTTTGCCTGCCAGCCCCACCTATTCTTCTCCTGCCTAGATATTGACAGTTCAGCTCTTTATTAGAAAAAACAGATGTTTTAGGCAGGCAAAGTAACATAGCTTCACAGAGTTAAACTAATGCAATATAAAAGAATTCAATATATCTTTGCATCATTGAACCAAATATTTCACAGCATAAATTAATGTAACACCTTTTAAAATAATATTCCACAACATACACCCAGCAAAGGATTCATAATTCATGCAAAGGAGGACATTCTCTTGAGGTGGGGGACATGAGTAAGAAGTTGTTTGAGCTTGATAAAAGGAGTGTCTTTGCTTCCTGTGGCTTTTGTAACAACTGATGACAAACTGGGCAGCTGAAAGCAACAGAAATGTGTTGTCTCAGAAGTCTAAAACAATGAATCCACAGAGCGATTTCACCAGGAAGAGGCTGTTCCCCTTCAGTTTGTATCTTGCTTCTGTCAGCCTCCATGCCTTGAGATCTGTCTCTTCCCTAACAGAGAATGCTTGTGATAGCACTTGGGATTCAGCCAGTAAATCCAGGATAATCACATCTCAAAAACCCTTAATAACATCTGCAAAGACCCATTTTGAAAATAAGGCAACAGATTCCTGGGATTTGATGTGAATATTTTTGGAAAAGAATGCATATTTAAAGATTGGTTTTTATCTATGGGCATGTGTGTCTATAATTATGAACGCATATGTGTGTGTGTACCATCAGCGGCCAGAAGAACGTATGAGGTTCCCTAGAACTGGCATTATAGGCAGCTATGATCTGTCCCATATGGGTGCTAGGAACCAAAACTCCAATCCACTACAGGATCAGCAAGCAGTCTTAAGTACTCAGCCATCTCTCCACCCCCCCAAAAAAGGAACATTTTTTTTTAACTCTCCAAAGTCTAGAATCAGTGATGGTGCCCTGGTGCAGGTGAGGCCCACTTCAGAATGGTCAATAGTTCAAACACATACACAGAGACAGAGACAGAGAGAGAGAGAGAGAGAGAGAGAGAGAGAGAGAGAGAGAGAGAGAGAGAGAGACTGAAACACTAAAATGTTCAATAACAAGGTTGTATAAGCTAAATCCACTCCCTGTCACTTGGTCAGTCCAACTTTCAAAATCCTAAGTTTTAGTTTCCCAAAAATGTATCAAGTCCAAGGTTAAGATGCCCTAGTTGCATTGGTGTGGCCGCTTATGCACTGGGTCCACAGCCCACCCATCTGCTAGGCTCATCCCAGAATATGTACTTCATGCCGGCCGTGCTCCCGAACAAGCACAGACTTTGAGGCAATCGCCTACTTCCAAGAAAAATACTTAAGGGGACTTTTGTGATGCCAATTTGCAGCTTCTCAAATGTGCTGCTGATTTCTGAATGCCTTTGATCAAGAGAAATGGCAGAATTTTGTCCATATTCAAAAGCTGATCTACCCTGACCTTTATTATAATCAATTCTGTTATGGACTTTGTAGAAAGAGTGGTTGTAGGGTAAAGCTTTGACAAAATAGAGAACAAATCTCAAGGTTGGTGGCAGCCAGTCTGGGCAGAAATAAGAAAGGATACCATCAATGCAAAGGCATCCACCCGACAGTAGTTAAGCCCCTTGACAAGTCTGCTTCCAAATAGAAATTGGAAAAGAGAGGTTGAAACCGTTTCTTTTCTTGAGGGGAAAAGAAGTTAAGTACAGTAGCAGATGGAACACAGCCTTACACTAATCCAGGCAACATAATTAAGTTCCAGAACCACGCCAGCAAAGGAAGACAGTATTCAAAAATAGCAGGTGCCTGCTAGAGATTTTTGCCAAAGAGGCTTCTGTGAGGCATTTGGGCTGACAGGGATGAAAACCCTGTCAAAGCTAAGTGTCCAGCAAGCTCTATGCAGGACACCAGAATCAGCTGCTGCTGTTGTCATATCCCTTGGCAAAGAATACTTGATTGCCTCTGGGGCCCGTCAGCTGTATGCAGACTTAAGGGGTGGTCAGAGGCTTGGAGTTGTCTTGGCAGCAACAACAACAAAACTGGCTACCCACCTGCTTACACAGCTATTACACCCCCCCCCCAGATGTATTCCTCTCAAAGTTGAACTACAGCAATGACTTTAAATTCAATGCCCATTACAGGGACCAAAGACAGGTAGAGCCCAGGACCTCTCCTGGTGTAAAGGTGAGCTTCAAGTTCAGTAAGAGAGAGAGAGAGAGAGAGAGAGAGAGAGAGAGAGAGAGAGAGAGAGAGAGAGAATCTATCTTAAAATGTAAAGACTGGTAGGATGGTTCAGTGAATGAAAGTACTTGCTGCCAAGCCTGATGACTTGAGTTTAATCCCTGAAACCCACATGGTAGAAGAAGAAAACTGTTTCCTACCAGTTGTCTTCCAACATCCACCAGTGTGCTGTACATACATACATGCTTACATACCTACATATATACACAATACACATATGTAATAAAAAATGAGATGTAGAACGATAGAAGACACCAATGGCCTCCTCTGACATCCATATGCATGTATAAGGGTACACACATCTACGCACACAAGCACAGAGCACTACATCACACACAGACACACGAACACACACATACATAAGACCATACCCATTGACATTGCCTGACTAGATTTTCTGCAATGTATTGAATGACAGCATGATGTAAGGACCTTAGATTAGAGTTAGGCTCTGGAACCAGAGAAACCTTGACATTTGTGAGACCCACCAACTTCCTAGTATGTGATCTCAGGTAAATAACTAAGTCTCATTTATATTAATTTTTTCTGTAACTAGAAATTATATTTCCTGAATCAGAACAGTACTGTAAAGAATAAATCAACACTATAATTAAGGACAACCAATTCATAAAATGACACATGGCAAGAGAGTTTTTAAAAAGTTATTTGCTTTTAAGGCAACAATTGACTGGAGAAAGCCATGTATATGGGGGCTGAAGAGGTGTCTCAGTAAAGTGCCCAGCACACAAGCATGAGGGCCTGAGTTCAGATCTCCAACATCCACTAAAATCCAGGTATGGCAGAACACAGCCGTAATTTCAGCCCTGAGCAATAGAGGCTAGTAGATTCCTGTGGTTTGCTGGCCACTCATAATAGCCAAATCAATGAGTTCAGTTTCCGTGAAAGGCTCTGTCTCAAAAGACAAGGGGCCAAAATGACTGAGGAAGATGTCTATTACAGATATCTAGCTTCTACTCTCACCCACACACACAAGCACATGCATTTTAATAGACAGACACAAAAACACAGTAGATGTGGCTATCAGGAATGAACACTGAGGTCATCTACACACAGAAACTCATGAAAAGGGAAGAATAGCCAACAAGCTATGTTTTACCTGTTTATGGATTTTCCTTTGTTGTCCCTATTTAAAGGGTAGGCTATCCCTTTCATTTGATCTCAACAAGCAAAGAGGATAAACAAAGGTAACAAAGGCTATCTACCTACTATATGAGAGCAAGCAAGAATTCTCACATGGTCCCACCCTCAGCACCTCACAGATGTGCTAGCTTCAAGCACAATTGGCATATCACCCAGTATGTTCCAAAAAGACCACTTTCACTGCTACTTTCTTTATACATAGGTTTCTAAGGAAGCAGCCTTCCAAGTCTGGAAAGCAGCATGAGCTCAGACAGCCCTGCAAAAACCAGCCAGCAGCACCTGGACAGCTCCCAGGCCTACGCCCCTCCACCCAACTGAGGGAAGAGAAGAAGCTCCCTCCCAATTGCCTCATTTCCAGGTAACTGTAAGATTCATGTGCCTCATACAGGCAACTGCCTCCTGGTATTTCTATACTATTTCCTCTGAGCAAATAAATGAAGCTTGATCAAGCACCAATTCTGGTTTGTGAAGAGATGCAGCTCTGTATTAGGAGTTAACATTTGTTGAGCTCTGAAATTCAATAGTCAAACTCAAACTACTGCTTCACCATTATTTGTGTGAACTTATACAAAGCAGAACACTCATTATCAGTTCTATGTCTTTTAAAGGAAGATTAAAAAGTGAACCTATATTCGTAAGTATAAATAACCCAGTGTTGGGTGAGGGGTTGCGGTTGATGGAAGACACTTCCCAAGAGAAAGCAACATAAAAGAAAGACCTCAAGAATGTCCTAAAATTAACAACAAGAACAAGAGATCAGAGTGTTCCAAGCAAATCTGACTCATTCAATGCAAGCCCAACTTAGGACACAATTCATCACTGTTTATCAATGTCAATCACCCTTCCTATCCACCACGAATAGACATTTTAGAGCCAAGATTTTGTTGAAATTTCTGCCCCTTTGCAAGAAGTAAAACTTTTTCAACATAACCTTAAGTCACTCAGAAAGAAGAAAGGAAATCAGCTTGCATTGAAAAACTCAAAAGATCTCCATCTTTGCACCATGGAAAACACTTGTTGGTCATTTTGCCAAAGAAAACCAACAAATTGAGTGCTCCTTTCCTTCCTTGATTTCAAGATGCCAGTCTCAAACTTCCTTCAAGCCTAAACAGTGAATGACCTGGTTGACAGGATCATGCTGGTTCTTTGCCCGCCATAAAAATGGACTTTCTCAGTTTCCACTGTGGATGAAAATGTAGTATTTCTGTTTGCGATTTCAATTTCACAGCCGACTGGCATCTGCAGAGACAGAGAATTCTAATAAAATTGCAGAAGCATTTAATACAATGACTGACAGGTGGGGGAAGAGTGGCTAGCAGCTCCGTTTTTCTGATTATGTTAACAAAATATAGCGTGCACTTTTCCTAATGTACCAACACTGCTTCATTTACAATTTAAATCTGATGACTAAAAACAGATATCTGGGCTTATGGGGTAGGGGGCAATGTTGTTTAGCATCTGAATGATTCCATAATATATAGATCATTTTCCCCCTTTCTAATTGGACAAATTAACATTCCACCTTCCACACTTAATAAAGTTTCACAGGGAGATTCTAAAAAATTGTCTGAGTGCAATGTTGCATCAATAAATTATTTATGCACACTTGATTTGGAAATTAAGCAACAATAAACAATTCTTTAACCATAATAGAGAACCCTTTAAATAAAAACTGAGCCTGGTAGGATGTTAGAAAGCTGAAAAGCGTTGCAGATGTGATAGTGTTATGATTAATCTTGGTTGTCAACTTGACTGTATCAGAAATCAACCAAAACCCAAGCAGCTGGGAAAACCTGTAAAGGATTTTCTTGCCTTACTCATTTGAGATGAGAAGACCCACCCTAAATCTGGGCTACAGCTTGTAATGGCAGTCTACATACAAGGGCATGGAATAAGGAAATTGTTGCTTTGTGTCTGCTTATCAGCACTCTTGATAGCAAGTTCATCTATCCTATTGCTGAGGAACTCCTCTGCTGGTATCTGAAGCTACCTTTTCAGATTTCCAATATAGCCTAAAGACCAGCATCTCTCTAGGAAGCTTCCAAGACACCAGCACTGGATTGGAAGCACTGAGATATTCAGTCTTGTGCACTAACAACTACTGGATTCTTCCTTTCTGTCAGCAGGCACTCAGTGTTAGAGTACTCAGACCACATCCTGTAAGCCATTCAAATAAATTCTTTGTGTGTGAGGTGTGTGTTGGGGAGGGGAGTGATTTCTTGCTCTATCAGTTCTGTTCCTTTAATAAACACCCTGACTACAGAATGAGGCACATAAATACCCCTTGCAGAGAAATGAGTGACTCAGCAGCTTGGAGAGGGAAGGCACTGGCACCTGCTCACCCATGACAGTTGGCTGTCAGGACTTCCTGGTGGCCACACTGAAAGGAAAGCTAATGAGAACAGCAAAGCCAGATGTGAATGCACCCTGCTGAGGACCTCACACTGTGAACTTGGTCAACCTTTTGCACTGAAGTCTCAATTGTGATCACACCAGAAGTGTTGAATCAGTTTCCAAGTGCTGGCACATGGAGTCTTGGTAGATGGCCCCTGTATGTGTGCTGTGCAGAATAGCTCTGCCTGTTATTGATGATAATGCAAATATCAGGGTTCCTGGGCTTCAACCACCAGACTTACCTCATGAAACTGGGGCAGAGCTAGAGAACCAAAGCTTACTTTTCTTGAAGAACTGGATTTAGAGATCACTAACCTAGCTTATTTCCAAAGTCTAAAATGAGATCATACACAAGGAGATACCCAAGGACATATAACTAAAATTAAAATAGAAAATACCCGTGTGTGTGTGTGTGTGTGTGTGTGTGTGTGTGACATGCTGCTGGTTTAAATGCAAATGGCCTCTATAGACTCATATTTTGAGTGCTTGGTCTCAGTTAGTAGAACTGTTTGGGAAGGATTAGGAGGTATGATCTTGTTGGACATGTGTCATTGGGGGTGGGCTTTGGGGTTTCAAAAGCCTATGATAGACCTAGTCTCACCCTTTTTTGTGTGTGCTGTCTGCAGATTAGGATGTAAGATCTTAGTTGTAGCTACAGTGCCATGCCCTTCTGTCTTCCACCACGCTCTCTGTCCTGATGATCATGGACTAACTCTCTAAAACTATAACCAAGTCCCCAATTAAATGCTTCCATTTGTGAGTTGGTGATGGTTACTCCTCAGCATAAAACAGTAACTCAGATGTGTGTACATTTCTCTGTGTGTATATGTGTATACATGCCTCTCTCTCTCTCTCTCTCTCTCTCTCTCTCTCTCTCTCTCTCTCGTGTGTGTGTATATAAAGTATTGATATGCATCTAGGCTATCCTTAAACTCCTAGCCCTCCTGCATCTGCTTCTGCCTATTGAATGCTAAACGTAATGGCAGGAAGTATGTTTTTAATTAGCTGATCTTACAGCTACCTTCAGCTGCTTCAAGACACCATGCAGTTGGAAGAATTTGTTACTGCTCTGTTGCTCAAGCTGAGTTTCGCAAACCCTTATGTCTTAAGACCCAATTGTGTATTTTGTGCAGCCATGTGAGTACCTGGGAGGTTTGGCTGAGTGTAGACAAGAAACTAAATTAAAAATCAAGAGCTGGAACTTGAAGCAAGGACAGACGAAAAGTTGGAGCAGTCACTGGCTCTCTGAAATCCACAGCCAGCCATGAAGACAAACAGAAAGTATTCAGATTGAAATGGTTCTGTGTCCTGCACCAGAACACAGACTAACCTAAGGATGCTGAGACAACTTGTATTAGTCTGTTCTCAAAGCATGCAGCATGGTTGCTAGTCTTAAGACACAAGGGCAAGAAATATCCTTAACTGTGTGATTCATCCTCTAAATCAAACATGAATCATCTAGACCCCTCACTTTAACCAGATAGAGTAAGTGCTTCAGAAGAAATGGGGGGTCAGGTTTCCTGAGGAGGATTGGTGATAAGCAATAGGGGGAGGGGCTAGAAGACAGCCACCAAATTACACCTCAGTATTAGCTGAAAACAACCTTGCCAATCTGTATGATAAGGAGAATGTCATTCTGGTCTTCCCACCTCTCAGGAGGCTTGCAGGGTCACAGCTGATGTTGTCATAAAGCATCCAAATACTATGAAGAAATCAGCTGTCCAGACCCACTGTGATCACCTCTCACCTGGAGCAGACTGAATGCCAAGTTTAGCTGATGATTGTCAGCAAAGCATTTAAAGAAGGCCAGTTCCATCATTCTGGTACCTGACCCACTGCCAGTGGGGTCTCCCCTGCCTCTTTCCAGTCTCATTAGTTGCCATGGATGCAGCTCCTTATCTAAATGACATTTTACTCAACATCTGCCCTACCACCACCCCCAGAGATGAATGTGTGTCTCCAAGGAGAACTTGGGAAATAGTCCATCATTTCATCACAGTTAGTGCTCTGACTTCTACTTTACTGTGTATTTTTCAGCTCACATAACATCTATATCTCTCTTTAGAGATTCGTGGGGAAAAGCAATGAGTAAATTAAATTAGAACTGTAAAAGATACCCTCTGACACCCCCAAAGGCACAGAAAGGCAGAGCATGGATACTTGGCTAGGCCTTCAGAATGGTTCCCCATGTGTCACTAGTGCAACAGAGAAGGAACACAAGTACCTGTGCATGCCAAGCTCTGTGCTAGAGATCAAACTAACCCATTATGCAGACAAGGAAATCAGGGCTCAAAAACTGTTAAGGACAATGGAAATAAGTATCTACATGAGTCACTAATGTCCTAGAAGCTTCAAATGAATCAACTTGATCATTGTAATAGCTTAGGAAGTATAATTATCCCACACTCGTGATGAGCAAATTGAGGCACAGACGTGGTTAGACAACTTTGCAGTTTGTTGCAGCTCCTCAGCACCAGAGTCAAAAATTTAATCCAAGCAATTTGACATTTAGCTTAGATATTTAACACAGTATGATTTTGTTCTCAGATTACACTAGGCCATGATGATAGCAGTTAATCAAGATGGTGCTTAAGGGAGGTTATTAAATCTATGTTGCCACCCATTTCTCCTGAAATTACTTGCTTTCAATGCAAATCAAAATCTGAATTCCTTTGCAGAGGTATGTGTGCATAGTTGCATGTGTGTGCAGACTTGCATGTGCAAGTATGCATGGGCATGTCATGGCCAGATAGTAATCTTAGGTATCACTACCATTATTTTGTTGTTTGGCAGTTTTCTTCCTTCCTTTCTTCCTTCCTTTCTTCCTTCCTTCCTTCCTTCCTCCTTCCGTTCTTCCTTTCTGTCTTCTTTCTTTCTTTCTTTCAAGGCAGACCAAGGACTCCTCAAGCAGGCTCATCAGAATGGTTAGCAAGCCCCAGACAGCTACCTGCCTCTGCTTCCCCAGTGCTCCTCATACTTGTAAGGCTATTCACCTACTGAGCTATTCCATGGCCGCCAAATCTAAATTCCTTCCTAATATAAGCCTAGACCCTTGCAATCATTTTAGCTAAGCATTTCATTTTTGGATGCTCAGTAACCAGTTGACTGTTTTAAGTTTTCATTTTACAGTCCTTTCTAAGCAGTGTATTTGGATTCTAAATAAATTGTAAAGTATTTGTCCCACAACCCTAAGGGTTTCTAGGTAAAGGTCCTTAGCACAGAAAGATGTGGCAGAAAGTTAGTTAGCAGTTGGCTAACACAGAGTGGAGGAGTGGAACAGTAAAGGGAAAGAACCAGGAGGAAATATCAAGTGAGAATGGAAGGAAAGGTGCTGACTGAGAATGATCCAGGATTTTGACTGAACCTTCTCCAGAGGACATGGTACTTTAGCTACATAGTAACATATACAGTCCTATGTATGTATGTACATATATACATATGTCATACTCTCCTCAAGACTGTATTACCAGGTTTTTTTTTCTTTGGGGTCACCAACCAGCTCCCAAATCATGACACAGAGACTTGTTATTAGCATTAGCTACGAATGCTCAGCCTAGCTTAGGCACATTTCTGGCTAGCTTTTTTAACTTGAATTAACCTGTTTCTCTTAATCTCTCTTTTGCCCTGGGATGTTTTGCTTTCTCTTTCTGTCTTCTTTATATCTTACTTTCACTGATTCCCCTGTCTAGCTGGCTCACACCTGCCTGGTTTCTTGCCCTGGACCTGTTTACCTAATTTTCTTCTCTCTTCTTTCTCTCATTCCCCCTTGAACCTAGATTTTTCCCTCCTACTTATTCTCTTTGCCTGCCAGTCCCATCTATCCTTCCTCTGCCTAGCTATTGGCTGTTCAGCTTTTTATTAGATAAATCAGATGCCTTAGGCTGACAAGGTGAAACAAATGCAACACACGGTTACATAATTCAACAAAGGCAGCACAAGCAAAAGTAACACACCCTTGCACAGCTAAAGTAATATTCCACAGCATATTCTTGGCCCAGTTAAAATAATATTCCATAACAATTGTGTGGCTCATCTGCAGAAAATGTCCAAATTACACAAGTGTCAATCTAAACCATAGATCAAGCTCTTCCTATTCAAATTGCCTCCTCTAAGTTTAGTGTTTTAATTGCAATTCTACTGATAAAAGAGCTATTGATCAACCTTTCTGGTCTCCATTCCTTCATCTATGAAATAAGCATAAAAAGATTGTGCCGTCAGAGTTGTTCTGAAGAGTCCATGACATGGTCAGTTTTCAAAGCACATGCAACGTTCCTTGGCACACAGTAACCTCCCTCTTCAGGACAATGGGGGTATTAGCAGGAGCTGGGAGATATGCTGTGTGCTGTACTAGGTCCTGTGTGCAAAAGTATACCAGTCTGACCAAACACTCCCTACATCAGTACAGTTTGAAAATTCCAGGTATCACAAAGGCAGGCATTCCAGAGCTGAGCCATGCTTTTCACTTGTAAGGTGCATACCAATCACCTGGGCATCTTGCTAAAATGCCCAGAGTCTAATTCTGCCTGTCTACAGAGGGACCCAAGGTTACTCATTCTTGCCCAATTCCTAGGTGATGTGGACCCAGAGAGTAGCCAACTACCCACAGAACTCTTTCCTATTTCTTAGTCGAAATTTCCTCCGTCTCAAGTGCCCAAGATAATGAAAACAAGCCAGAGAAAATAAATCATCTTCAACAACTAAATGTCAAATAAATTAAAGTCTCAAGCACGGAGAGTACAAAAGCTATTGAAGGCACCTTCCTGGGGCTTTGGGGACGGAAATCCTTTCTGTGAATTCTCCTCGCAGCCAGCTAATCATTGAGAGGAATGAATGGCTTCATTTTCCTCAGCATACTCCAGAGTCAAAAGGAGTAAGAACAAATCTGTGTGTGGCCCCAGGTCTAATCTGAAAGTTTACTCTTTCCTCAGTCTGCTGAACCAAAGTATCCAAAGAAGAGAGACTTTGAGTTCACGCATCTCTCTTTGAATATTTAGTCTTTTTCCTCACAAGACTCCTTCAAACTGACCCTCTCAGGCTGATTCTTTCCCACCAGCAACATTTTATTTTCTTCTGCTCTGTTATGAAGATAAATGTTACAAAAGTTCATTTGTTATTAAGTGAACATGGGAAATGACAGGGGCTCTGAGAAGCCATTAAAATCATAGCACGTTAACAGCCAAGCAGACCTTCTTCACCCATGCCCCGTGGGATCCAGCAGTAACAGCAATTAAGATAAATGAGGGCTAAGAAAGTTAGACTGGAAAAATAATTACTATTTTTTTTCCATGGTGTGATTCATACATACTTCAAGTGGGCCTCTGAGAAGGAGCATAGCAAAGACTTTGGAAGTTCACAGTTTCAGGGTGTCACTAAGCCCCTTCTATGCAAGGCAACCTCTTTCTAAGGACAACACCCAAACAGGATAATTGTGTGGGGAGAGCAGAGAGCAAGTACAAAGAACATGTTCCCTTTGACATGTTTCCCTTTTGCTGTTTGACAAAAGCAGCCAGATACACTATCTGGTACTGGTTCAACTAGGGTTTTAAATTCCATGGCCACCTAGATACAATGAAACAAGCAGACCACACCAGAAACACATCAGTAGATTTTGTCCATTTTTTTCCCCACACACCTACCTATCTCTCCTTTTCTGGGAATTCTCTAAATGTTCCTGTTACAGGTACAATGAAAATAACATTATAAGCTGGCCCTGGGTTGGGAAGATGGTTCTGCAGGTGAAGTGCCTGCCTTGTTTGCCACACACATGGTTAGAACCAGAGTTTCGATTCCCAAAACCCACATAAAGGCTGAGGTGATGTGGCTGCCTTCCTGTAATTCCTCTGCTGGGAAGGTAGACAACAGAACTATCCGAGTCAGCAAATTGGCTAGCCAGCTCAGCTGCAGAGGCTAGCCCTGGGCTCAGATGAGAGGCCCGACCACAGTGAGTAAGGTGGAGAGTAACTGAGGAAGACCCCTGATTCTAGCCTCAGGCACACACACATACACAAACACATGCAGTTGAACACATATGTACCCATACACAGAGAGAGGGAGAGAAGGAGAGGGAGAGAGAGAGGAAAGAGGAACGGGAGGGGGAGAGAGGGGAAAAGGAAGGGGGAGGGAGAGAGGGAGAGAACAAGAGCTCAGGGTTTGGATTTCTGATTATAGATAAACCTTTGTTTCTCTACCCCTAGTTTTATACTAATTCATGAACTGGGGTAAATGAAAGCAACAATTTCTAAGATTAGTGTGACATTAAAAGAAAACAGCACATTTATAAAGTATAGTCCTTAGCACAATACTTGGCATGTATAAGCTTGATTACTGTCCTGCCTTGGAGAACTCCTCAGTCATGAGTGAAAGAGGAAGCAATGACATCAAGGTTCTGTCCTCACTAACAAAAAAGCTGCATCCCCTGAATATTAAGTCACTGGTGGAGAATGATATGATCCAACACCCAGGGACAAATACTGCTTCACTCTCCTAGGCTAGTGTCCCTATCTGGAAAATATGATGGGTAAGTTAAAATGCATACCTGATTAATATATAAGGGATTTCTTTAATACTTCTGATTAATTGTCCAGAGGGTCAAACAAAAATCCAAAGACCCAGCTGTCACTCTATTATACTTCCTTACTTAGTGATATCATTGTCCCCCTTTCCTCCCACTAACAGGAGGGTATTACAATGCCATCCATCACTACCTATGGTCCTATCATAGCAACAATGCTTATATGAGAGGTATAGCCCCACAGACTCGTAAAAGAACTAAGCAATGAAAGAAATGAGCACAGAGTCTGTAGACCATGGATTACACTTAGTTTCTAGAGCCATAAAAAATGATGCTGATGTCCTTGGTGTATCTGACACAGCCTGTAGGACTCAAGAAGAGCAATGTTGCAACTCCGACAGAACTGCTTCTAATTTGCCAAGGACCGGAAAACCTACTCTGACCTAAGCCCACACCAACCACACTGAAAACACTCCAAAAATTCAAAAATTCAGTATCATTGGCTCAGTGTGTTACAAACCAGGTCATTTGTCACTGTGCTCTTCACAGCAACCATCACAAACTCAGAGCCTTCACCCTATGAGCTAACCCCATGAATTTTTCACTGGAGCTGTTTACAGCACAAACTAAAATGTGATCCTGAGAGCTCAATTCACAGATGGGTTGAGAAAAGGCTAACCTGACAAATTAACTTGCATAAGTGTCCTCTCCCTGGTGACCTCTTAACATGCAGGGGCTAGAATCCACTACAGGTGTAAGTCAGGCAGAGTGGAGCTAAGCTAGACACACATGATAAGCCATAATTCTGACAGGGAACCAAAGTAGAGTGCCACAGATTTTAAGCAGTAAGTTTCACGGCACCTCCAAAATAGCTATATAATCATCTGTTAGAAACATGGGCTCCTGGGACTGGGGAGACAGCTCAGTTGTTAAGAGCACATACTATTCTTGAAGAGGACTGTCCTGCATAGTATTTTTGTTGCTATTGTTTGTTTATTTGTTTGTTGTTGTCAACTTGATGGAAGTTAGAGTTAGTTAGTTAGACAGAGGCAACTTCAATTGAGACAATACCCCCACCAGACTGACCTGAGAATAAGCCTACAGGAAAAATTCTTGCCTTATTATTGATGTGGAAATGCCCAGCTTGCTGTGGGTAGTGGTATCCCTTAGCTAATAATTCTGAGTGTTATAATAAAGTAGGTTGATCAAGCTGCCATGAGGAGCACATCAGAAAGCAGAGGCTTCAGTCCCTGCTGAGTCTTCCCCAGATGATGGACTATAACTTGTAAGCTAAAGAAACCCTTACCTCCCCAAGTTGCTTTCAGTCATTTTATCACTGCAATAGCTAAGACAAGGACTTAAGTTTGGTTCCCAGAGGCCATATCAGGAGCCTCATAACTACCTGTAATTCCAGTTCCATGGGATCTGTCGCCATCTTCTGACATTCACTGATGCTGTGCTAGCACACAAACCCACACTCATGATACACACATATCTACATAATTCTGGCTTTAATACAGACCTACAAAATCAGAACCCATTTAGAAATCTGTGCTTGAACAAGGCCTCCAAATGATTTCGCTGATTCAGTCAAACTAAAGTTTGATTACCTTGGATCAAGATCTATGCCTCTCAAAATATGTTTCATCAACCAGCATTATGGCTTACACACTGGCAGGATGCGTAGGCTATTTTGCCACAACTAGAACTGATGGATCAGAGTCAACACTTGAATGGAACCGGGTAGGCATGTGGTATCCATAAATACATGCAGGTAAAAGTCATACACATAAAACAAATAAATCTTTAAAATGAAAATGTACTGGAGCTGGAGAGATGGTACAATAGTAAACAGCCCAGTTACTTTTCTAGAGGACCCAGCACCCCACCCATATGGTAGCAAATTATAGCAAAACATGTCCTCATTATTTAAAAATACACAATCTAAAGCATGAATACATACAAGCGTATAAAACACACAAAATCCTGGCCAAAATAAAAGACTCTAAATTAGTATTGAGCACTTTTTTTTATGAAGGGCAACATAGCAAATATGTTCCACCTGATGGGCCACTTGACTCTGTGATTAAAGCATTACTACAGAATGCCTAGATACAAGACTATGTATATGTTCTAATAAAGCTTTATCTACAAAAACAAGTGGCAGAGGCTAGAGAGATGATGGATCATCAGCTAAGATCAGCTAAAGGTCCTGAGCTCAATTCCTAGCAACCACATGGAGGATCACAACCATCTGTAATGAGATCTGGTGCTGGTGCCATCTTCTGGACTGCAGGCACACATGCAAGCAGAACACTATATACATAATAAGTAAATAAATCTCTTTTTTTAAAAATGGAAGATCATATTCTTTCCATTGGTAATAGTTTGTTAGACCTCTGTTATAAATTATTAAAAGTGTATTCTTTCAGAGCATTAAGAATTGAGAGAAATGGGCTTAGAAAGAATTTTCATTTCTACCCCCACAGACTTGAATCTGTTTAAGTATTTGGTTTACTGGTAAATCAAATGATGACTTAATTAATAAATCAGCTAGTGGGTGAGTTCAATCATTCATTATACATGTTAGAATTGTGTTGACTTTTAAAATTAAACATCTAACCTAAAAATAGGTATTTATTATAGTAACAATCTGAAAGTGTATTACAAATACATTGATTCCTAAATTTAAAATGTCAAAGATTTATTCTCAGATAACTAGGATCCAAACTCACTAAGAGTCACTCTGTGCTCAGAGATTCCCAGATGGCATACAGCTATGCTTTGTCAGTGTGTATGCCACACAGGAATAACAGGACAATTCACTTAATATCTAAGTATCCAGGTTGCTTAAGTGAGAGGATCAGAAGTGTCTAGGTACAAGTTTCTCCCCAGAAAAGCAACCTCTGGGCTCCGCAAACCATCCTCTCTGATCCTGAAGTAGTCCAATTGGGACAAAGGAGCAACCGAGAATCTGAACTCCCACTGAGTGTAATGCCATCTAGACTCTAATGCAATGGGCAAAACAGAGAGACCCCCATCCCTCCCACCAAAACAGGTTTTTGAGAACAGTGAGAAATTGCAGGTTTGAGCTCTTCTCTAGATTCCAGTGCCTGTGCACAATTACTGCTCTGTAACAACCAAAGTGTCAGTCACTTCTCTTAGGAGAGCAGTCACTGAATAAAGAAAAGACAAAACACTGCTTGTTCCTGGAAACACATAACACTCCTTCCTCCCCAACTGCTGTCACTCAAACAATCCCCTAAGGAGGGACATTAAATTCCACCTCTGTCCTTCCACTGGCCTTCAAAAGAAACTACAAGTGAGATTTAGATTTGTCATTGAAGTTTATTTTGTAGAAGTCAGACTAAATAAGTTAACTCATTAAATAAAAATAGACTACCAGTCTCTGGAATACTGTTCTCCCTACCTTAAATAGATAGTTAACCAAAGCTGCATTTATTTTCACATATAAAAATCCTTTTGGACCCTTTGTCCTAGTGCAGAAAGAAAAATCAGTCTCTTCTCCACAGAGCTGTGTATGGAGTTTTGGTCCCACTACCTGGTGGTAATTTAAATATCAATGAGACCCAAGTGGACTAGACTGTTTTGCAAAAGGCTGCATCCAAGCCAAGGGCAGTGGCAAAGATCTGTAACCTCAGGGCTTGGGGGGTGGAGCCAAAATGATGAAGAGAATGGCTAGCCTTGGCACTGCTGTGAGTTCAAGGTCAGCCTGGAATGCATGAGACCTAAATTCAAAAAAAAAATTTAAAAAGAAAAAAGGAAGGAGGGAGGAATGGAGGGAGGCAGGAAGACAGGGAGGGAGGGAGGCAGGGAGGGAGAGAAGAAACTGTGTGTGGTTTCTTTTTATGTACTTGTCAGTTGATACTGTCATCATCATGGGTCTCTATTTGGAGTTTATATGTCCCTACTCCTGACCCTCAGTATGGCCCATGAACCCTGGTCAACAAAAGAGGTTCCTTCCCAACAAGAGAGGCTCTCTATACAGTCCTTCAGTAACCAGCTCTTTCCTCCATGACACCTTCTACAGTTTCCTAAGATGTATTAAAGTTCTTTGTGTCTTCAACAACCCTCAAAAGCCTACCCATTTCTGAACACCAAATAATTCAAGGTAATTAGGTTCCTTTCAGAATCTTCAAGAGACAGCCAGATTGACCCAAAGATGGTCCCTGTAAGGTTTTTGTTTTGTTTTCATTTTTTGTTTGTTTGTTCATTTATTTGTTGGCTTTTTCCTTAAAGAAGGCCTCAAGGAGAGAGGCTATGAGGAGGTGGAGATGGGCTCAGCTCTCCTCTCCCAAAGGGTACCACTCTGAGGGAAGAGCAGACCAGCATTTTCTTAACTCAAGTGTGTTTTGTTCTAGGTCATAAATTTCTCTTCAAGTGTTATCTCTAGGAGCATGTGGCAATTACTATAAGTGGAGTAGCAAAACTGTTCTCATTTATTGCTGGCCCCAGTGATCAACCTGCATATTCAGTTGTATTTTTTATGTATATTGGAGGGGATTCTAATTCCTTAATAGTGAATTAACTCCTTGGAGGTTGCCAACGTTTAAAACCTGTTTTTCTTAGAGACAGAAACAATGTCATTGGTCTCACTTCCTCCCAGCTGTTACCACAGTACCTAGAAGGAAGTAGATACTCTTTGGAAGTCTAATGACTACATAAATAAATGGATGGGAGCATGCATGAATGAGTGATGCTTGAAATGATTCAGTTAAAGCACCCTGATTTCCTTTCAAAGAAGGATAATTTGGAGACAGACAGACACACATGGAGAAATCACTGTATGAATATGGAGTTAGCAATCTGCAAGCCCAGGAAGGAGGCTTGGGACAGCTACATGATTTATAGCTTTAAGAATGAACCAAACTTACTGATACACTGAAGTTAAACTTCCAACTTCCAGAACTGTAAGAAAGCAAGAATCATTACTTAAGACACCTAGTCTGTGGTGATTTATTGATGCAGCGCCAGAGAAATAATGGGAGCTTATTTTAGGGGGTGAGGTCTACAGTGTTCGTTACACTGCACTTTTTAATTTTATTCCAAGTATTTGTTCTAGTAATTAGATAAATGTGGGAATGATAAGTGTATGTTTTATGTTTTAAGAAGAATTTTATACAATATATTTTATCATACTTCCCCTCCCCCAAATCTACCCAGATCCTTCTTCACTTCCCTATCCACACAACTCCATGTTCTTTCTCTCATTGAAAAAAAAAATTAAAAATAAACGAAAAAAACCACATATGTACAAATAAAAAAAATAAAACCACGAAGGCTGACTTGTACTGACCAACTACTCCTAACCATGAGCCTGCCCTGGAATGTTGTTGATATACCCACTGCCATTCCATTAAAGGAAACTGATTTTCACTTTCCCATCAGCTGTCAACAGCAAACAGCTTTGGGTTAGGGGTAGGATGTTGAACCCACTTCCCCATCTGGGCTCAAAATCCTTGCTGGGATTTTGTGTGGCTTGAACCAGTGCAGGTCTTGTGCAAATGTCACAGTCTTTGTTACTTCCTGTGTGCATCAGCTATGTTATATCCAGATGACCCTGTTTTCTTGGAGTCATTCATCACTGCTGGTTCTTGTGGTCTTTTCCTCCCTCTTCTGCATCGATCGCTGAGACTTTAAGGAAAGGATATAATAAAGACATCACATTTAAGACTGGCTGCTCTGAAGTTTCTCGCTCTGTGTATATTGTCCAGTTGTGTATGCCAGTATTAATTACTATCTATTACAAGAATCTTCTCTGATAAATTTGAGCAATGTGTGCTGGTGTACAGGTATAGCAACATGTCATTAAGAATCTTTTTGTTGCTATTTTCACTTAGGCCCATGATCTATTTTTAGTCTCAGGCCTTGTTAACAGCGTCAGCTATAGGTTCCATCTCATAGAGTAGACCTTAAATCCAATTGAAAAGTAATTGGTCACTGACATAACATTCATGCCACTATCGTGCAAGTGTGTTTTGCAGCTAGGTCACTATTACAGCTTACAGGGTTTCTAACTGAGTGAGATCGATGGTTACTTTTCTCCTCCAGTAGTGTGAATAGCACTTTCCAGTACTACACTTGATAGTCAGTAGCGATGAAGTGAGGACCAGACAGATATCTATCTTCATGTTCTACAGCATAAGTATATGTTGCCTGCAGCAATAGGATCTTACTATCAGGCTGTGTAAGGTAATCAACAGCATTAGCAACAGCAATAGTCTGTGATATTTGGGGAAGTTTATGGGATCACTTTGGCCAATGACTCAAAAAAGATGCAAACCATACCCAACAAGGGGGTTTGGGTAGTTTATGATATCTCGTTTGGAGGATTGTCTCCTCCATCATATGGTGATTCCATTCAAATTCTTTTTATAAGTATACATGTTTTAGTAAGCTTCCACAGGGATAGGTATCCATGTGGCTTTTCAAAAGACCTTTAGTATTAGTTTTCCCTCCCTGTATTTACCCCTTTACCTGGCCCTCCCATTCCCTTCCCCATTTAATCGTCTTATTCCAGTATCCCCCTTATAGCTTTGTAACACTAAATTCTATCATTCCTTTCTTGGAAGTCCCCTTCTCCCTGATGATCCCCTACTAGATATCTGTACTCTAAACAAAACACACATAACTAAAGCACAAACATTAATATTCACTATAAGAGAAAGCATGCAATGCTTGACTTTCTGGATCTGGATTACCTCACCCAGGATGATTGTTTCTAGATCCACCCATTTAACTGAAATATCATTTCTTGCTTCTTAATAATTTTCCATGTGTCAGTGTACCATGTGTTCAGTATCTATTTATCAGTTGATGGACATAGACTGAAGAGGTAACGTAATGGCTAAAACACTAAGAACCAACTTACTGGGGCTCTGAGTTTGCTGCCATCATTTTCTAGGTGTGTGACTTGGGTTAGTCTGTGCCCTTGATTTTGTGCTTTTAAGTGGAGACTATACCATAATAAAATAATAACCCTTCTGAATCTGCATGTTCTTCATCTGAGAGATCAACCAACTGCGAATGAAAAATACTTGAAGAAACAAAATACATCTGGACAGAATATGCATATGCTTTTTTCTCATTGTTATTCTCAAACAGCACTGCATAAAAACTATTTGCATAACATTTACATCCTATTAACAATGTTTTAAAACATATAGGAAAGCTGCAGCATTCCATGCGGATGTTCCATTGTGTAGAAGAGCTTGAAATGTCTACAGATTTCCTAACAGGGAGACTGAAGATATCAGAGGACACCTGTACCAGAAAGACTACTAGAAATGATTAAATGAGATAATTCATCATGGCAGCTATACACAGGAAGAACTCAGAGGTGTCAATCTGGTTGGGAATGCCAGTTGATGGTGGCTGTGACTGGCAGATAAGCAGTGTAATATATATCAAAAAAAGAGACTCACACCTAGATTTAAACTCCAGTTCCATGTTTTACAAGTTTTATGACTTTGAGCAAATCACTTTACCATAGTGCTACACCTCAGAAAATTGAAGATCATCTGTAAATTGGAGATAATGATATAGCTGGCATAGAGTGGCTGTGCAGGTTCAAAGTGAAAATGAACTCCAAGCATTTAGCAGTCTCCCTGGCCTATTTCAATGACTGTTCTTAAATACAGACAATCTCATTCCTCACCTCATTCCTACTTGGTCTTTCTAATATCTTTTCTCCATGTCTTAGAAAGATAAG